>OZ019973.1:20573017-21800987 GCA_963970395.1 Ephialtes manifestator | reverse complement strand
AGTACCAACAATATAGTGCGTTGGGAATTTCCAAAATCAATTTTTTTTACCTGACTCCCTCCCCTTAAATAGACCTGCATCAGAGTGTGGTTACGAATGATGATCGAGCCACGTTTAAGGATGTTATACAGGTTACCGCGTGGACGATAGGCAAGGTGGCGCACGGCGGGAGACGGAGGTACTGTGCGAAAGGCATGCACATACATGAACAAGAGAGAGGCGAAAAAGACAATATATACTTTTAACGTAATATCTTTCATAAAATGTGGGCACACGCGGATTTTTTCAGTGTTTTATAAAGCTCAGACTTCAATGTACACGAAAAGTACAAATTTATCATGGTATCTTCTCTGCAAACATGCGCTTTCGCTGAAAACACGACAGTCCTCATCCTCCACCGTATACTGCCCATGTTAAATCGCTGAACTTTGATAATTTATAACTCAGAAAGTTTGCGGGTAAAAATGTTATAAAAATATTTTTTTTAAATATCGTGCTTTTCTCTATAACATAAAAAATATTGGGACAAAAATCTTCAAAATCGTTTACTTGTATAACATCCTTAAGAACTGAAGTTCACCTCGCCGGTACTAATCTAAAATCACGAAGGTTTTACGGCTTGAAACGAAAAACAGAACACAGAATTTTCTCAGTTCGATGTGCAAGACGTTTGCGTCGAACATCCACGTCATCCCGACTCAGAAAGTTGCTATTGTTCCTTGATCTCAAGTTGAACACTACATGGTCCACTGTTTGAAAAATGGTTGACCGTCTGCCCTAGCAATCTCAACAACTATCGCTTTACCGTAAAAACGACCGGGTGGTGTGTGCGAAAACAAAAAAAAAAAAACCGGAAGTTGGTCATAACAACCGTGAAAACGACTGCCCACAAAAATTTCATGCGATCGTTTTTTTTTTTTCACTTTACCATGGAAAACCGAAAAACATTCTTAGGGCAGTTGTTTTCGCGGTTGTTACGACCGAATTCCGATTTATTAGCGACTCGATGCCAAGTTAAAAAAAGAAAATTAATGTTGTCTTCACACGACGATTTTCTGTCTGACTTCACAGGGCGCTACTCTATTATTCCCGAAGGCGGCCGTTTTCAAATTGTAACTCGAATTATCTTGGACCACAAGTCGCGAACGAAAAATGTATCAGGTTCAATATTTTTTATTTTTTTCAAATGGTTTCTATCGATCTAAAGTATAGTAAACACTGAACACCGCAGCACAATGTGTTTTCCTCGAGAACAATGGCGCTCTGGCGGCAGAAGACGATCGGCAATCAAGAGTCGCGGTAGCAACTCGACGCCAAGTTAAAAAAGAAATTAATGTTGCCTTCATTTCTTTTTCTGCGCGTTCAGTGAATTGCGTATGGAATGCAATCAATCAGATGTATATGATTTGATCAAAGATATTTTTTTATTGATGGATATAGATATTAGATATGAACAATGTGTTTATTAGTCAAGTGCATCTTTTTTGTTTTATATTAAATTTATTGTATTTCTCGTTACATTATAATGCGGTCTCATCAAGGTTACCCAGATAGAAAAACGTGCCGCACGCCGTGTCGTTAAAAATGCGCCATGTACTGCAGCATTAAGCTGCATTATTAACGGCACGGCGTGCTTAACGACACGAATGCCGCCACTTTGACTGCACAATTCCAACATGAGTTGGCGCCAGTTGGCGCTGTACAGCGTGTCGGAATTTTGCAGACACATTGCCGGTATCAGCACGCCGTGCCGTCAACTACGCAGCTTTGAAGAAAGTGGCACAGGTCTCCTTCGGGACGAGCCAACCACAGGCTTAAAAAAAACTACGCAGCTTAATACTGCATTACATGTCACATTATTTGACCCACAGCGTGCCGGTATTTTCCGCACTTTTGTCGGCATCGTACCGACATTTTTCTATCTGGATACGTACGATTATTTCAACCGAAGAATTTGGTTACGAATCCCATATTGAGTACACTCAACCAAACATACGATCAAAATAATGAAATATTTTGTCGATCGCATTGTCTAATCGGTTGGGTCAAAGGTATATTTTAATAATAAAATCCAGTATTTAATGTCGATGGTAATTTTTAGTCAACGCAATCAAATATTTCTCTCGCCACCCACAACCGCCGGATTTGGTTAACTTGAACCAAAATTGTTTAAAAAAAAGCAAAAACGCTCTTTTTTTTACTTTTTGGGCCTATATTGTGACCAATTGGATTGGTCACGACACGACTATAAAAAAGCAAACGTGTTCTAGTACGTTTCTTTAATACAGCGCAAGAATCGTAGGCAGATTCTGTTTAGATTCACAGCATGGCATTTCCGTTTGGTATACAAGGAAAAATACTAGAATATTTGTATAACGTATATCTTTGTATATTCGTATGTTAGCAATTTTATATCATAGTATGACATTTATGATTAATCATGCTCTATTATTTATCGGGAGTCACCTGAACCAGGCCGCAATGAGAATTATCTCTTTGCTATGAGAATTGATTCGAATTTAGCGCGCCCAGGTTCGCGAAGTTGCCGTGCTTGCGGCGCTCTCGTGAATCGTGTATCAGAATCCGTTACAAATTTGAAGTGATGACATTAGCATACCGGCAGAGATAGATCCATGAATTTTAGATATTAACTTTTTGCAAAATGTTTGATATTAGGTGCCACGGAATATTTCCTGTGTGGCATAAAATAAAAATAATTATTTTCTGAATTAGGAAAAATATAGATCTATCCTATTTTGTTACCGTCGGAGCAGCTTCGTAGGTTTTATTACATCATCTTTGAGACAGATGAGTATCGCCATCTAGCGGCAGCGGATGAGAAAAACCGATCCATGATAAAATTGGAAATGCTAAGTTTTGCAATTAGTAGAAAACCATCCATAAATAATGCGGTATTCATTTTTTTTTAATATACTATCAAAATCGTAATAAAATATTTTTTTATTAAGGTAGTTCTGTCGTGAAGGCAATCCAAAGTCATATGCATGCATTTTTGACATGTTGTAATTTAGCTATTCAATTTTACTTGTACAAAATCTTGAAGGCCTTTACCGAATATTTGAATGAACAATTAAAATTTGAAAATCGATCTTTTTACACGGCGCTTACGGGAGGGCTGGAAAAATTGATCTTTAAATCGAAAATTAACATACTTAGATTAAAGATAGAGAAAAAATAAAAAGTACTACGGATTCGCAAATCATTCAGGAATTGATGCATCATGAAAAAAGGTGAAGTCACCGGAATAATTTTTAATTGAGACAAGGTCAAAGTGCGCGATACCAGGCCAAATGACGTTTCCTAACCTAATTATCGTAAAAATGAAGTCAAATTCGCACTAAACATATCAACTATTTACAAATAATCGTTTTAATTTGATGACGACCATTTCGAAGGATTCTCGATTATTTTTTATATTATTATTGAGGCAATCAAAGTGATGCGTATGATTATTTTTTAATGTCATATAGACTCTGAGATTTATGACTCCGGCGTACCGACAGAACTATCTTAACATCTAAAAAAAGCAATTCACATAAAAATTAATTTTTTAAAATATTGTGAATATCAAATTATAATTTTTTTTCACTGATATGGTAAAATGTACTACTTAAAAATGTTTTTATTTCTAATCATTTACGGAGTTTATTAAAAAATTTAGTGTTTCGAAAAATATGGTGATGGTTTCAATTTATTATACAAATGGTATTACACAATAGAAGAGATTGCGCATTCATTCTATCCATTATTCGCTTAGTTGTGTAGTCAAATTAACACAATGTGCTCTAAAAAGTTGAAAACAATCTTCTTATTTATTGTTAATTGTCACAAAGAAAACTTCAGATTACAGTTTTTTGTTACCGACTGAGTAATACATCATCTTAAGAGGAGGTGAAACCTACTCAGTCGGTAACAAAAACTGTAATCAATCTTTCAGAGGACACCGAACGTTTTTTGATAAAATAAAAGTCTTACGTCATTGGTCTCTTAATTCTGCATGATGCAAAATTTTCAATTTTCCCAAAAAGGATCAAGTTTCTAAGAATTTTTGTTTCGAAAGATATTCGCTATCTCTCTCGCACTCGTTGACATTTCGCCTTCCCTTAAAACCTACTCCATGATTAGGAACCGCTACGAGCTAAGATACGAATTTCATTCTGCTTCAGATATAATATTTCCTATTCTTTTAAGCATTACAAAATTTATTCAAAGATGAAAAAAAAATTCATAGGTATCCTCGAGACTGGCAGTAACGAAGAGTACAGTCAGATTCTTAAAAGTATGTGAAATACCGCAGTTGGTAAGAAAAACTGTAATCAATTTTATTCACGTATACTGATATTTTACAGCTTCAAAAAGAGTTTCATCGAATGCTCCAGTGATATCCGCATTCGATGCCTAAAAATCTTAAGGCAGTATCATGCACAAGCGCTTTTGAAAATTTAGTTTATCATGTAATTTAATATAATCATACACTGAGAGAAAAAATGTAGAAATTAACTAAATCGGCGTTTGCCCTCGTTCAAACGAATTTCTCGTTCAGGACAACCAAATGTTTAGTTTCTTCAATAATTATTCGATTCAGTTGACTAAAATATATTTGCGATAACCAAAATATTTGTTATACCAACTAAAAATTCATTTGAACGAGGGTGAACGCCGATTTAGTTCATTCTATCATTTTTTTTTCTCAGTGTACAATTCATTGACCTGAGGAATACTAAAAGCGCCATGATTGTCTTTAAATTTTCAAAGTTCCTGCTAATTCGCTTATCTGATTGCTGATCCTATGAATTCAAACTTCCATGAAAAACAAAAAAAAATTGCGTGGAAAAACTAAAAAATAAAAATCCACCTAAAAACGATCCACCGCTAATTGACAATAGAAAGTCGACAAGGATGTAGGTCCTTTGTCAGTTTTGACAGATTCTCTTAGCAACGTCGAGGCAACAAGAATAATTTGGCATGAAAATTCGTGAGTACGAGGCAATGACGATTAGCGATAAATTCGGGAGTTGAGAAATCATATTCTCGATGAGATGCCCTTCGGGAGTTGTCGGATTTCACGATGGGGACTGCAACGATGTATTTTAAGGTCGGTTCCAGGATCCAATGGCATCAATCAATAATTACATAACCAAAACACTTTAGAATGTTGGTAAATTTTTGAAAAATCCTTCGCAGACTATTTTCGACGGCTAAGTGCGGTGCAGGAGGAAATTGTGGAGGAGGTAAAGAGTCAGCAGCAGCAGCTGGTGCTTCTGGTGGGGGAACTACAACGTCGTCATGCACAAGGGTAGCAAAATTGGAATCCTGCCAGCTGGATCCCTGTATGTTGGATCCATGCAAAGTCGAACCAACGGTTGTGATTATCGGGGCAGGAATGGCAGGCCTGTCAGCCGCTCATCGTTTGGTACAATGCGGATTGCAAAATTTCACGATACTCGAGGCAACGGACAGGTAGGAATGCCGAGCTGGAGATCGATCATGCATCCACATGCAATGTTGTAAATCCCCATTACTAAAGATCACAGTACAGTTCATTTTGTAGTCACGATTTCATAATAATAAATAGTGGCGTTTATAGAATTATGCGTGTACTTTTGAATTCCTGCAAAAAAAAAATTGTCAATCAAGTATTGGGAGAAATTGGGGGAATAATTGAAGATCACGATCCTCCGTTATTTTCGCGATGCATGAACTGTATTTCTCCATTTTTTAAAATAAATTACCATTCAATTTTATTGAAAATACATATCTTTAACGGCTATTTAAAAGTTTATGTATAATATTGTAATCGCTGCATGTTGTTATTATCAAAACGTCATCATAAAACCAATTGTACCATCATCATTATTTCTAAAAATATTAGGGATTCGCAACTTTGTTCACATATATACTGTTAAAAATATTTTACAAAAAATGGCGTATTAAATTTAATATGCTATTGAAATCTAAAATTGTAGTATTTTCTACTAAATCCTATAAAAAATAGGAACTTTAATATAAATTTTTTTTATTTTACTGCAATCGTGTATTAAATTTAATATATTAGCTGGTGAATAAATTTTCTGGTAATGTAAATTTGCAAACATTTTTAACAGTGCATAAACGATTAACAATTTTTTAAAATTAATATATGTATTGGAAGTTCTTTTGCAGACACGGTATATTAAATTTCATTTAATATACAGATATGTTGTAAAATTCCAATAATTATATTATAAACACAACTCTTTGAAGTGTTTAGTATACTGTATATTGATTTTACGACATGTTTTTTATATATTAATTAATATTTGTATATTAAATTTAATATACGCGTATCCACAAAAAAAAATTCCAATACTTTATATTAATTTTCGTAGAAAAATTTCTAACAGTACATATTTTACATATCATTCTCTGTCATTTCAGCCACTTTTTTTTCGACCTTCTCAGATCTATCCCATAATTGGCCACATTTTAGTATGACTTAAAAGCACTCTGTGAATTTTTTCAGATTTTTTAATCCATCCATTTAGAAAATGTATATTTTTTTTGTTATTCATATAACTTCGATGGAGTAAATCTGACAAAAAAATCACACATACAAAAAAATGTTGTTTTTCAACTAACTTCGTATTGCAATATGTCTCATATTTTTATTCGTGTTGCAAAAGCTATTTACAGAAAAAAAAAAATGTTAAACAATTTTTTTTACTCATTCGGATACCTTCGATATCACTGTCAATTTTATACAAGTTACAGGGATATGTCAAAAGCATACCAAAAAATTGGCATAGTGGGCATCGACTATTTGAAGGAGGAAAAAAATATTTTCCAAAATTTTTGATCCAATAAATGGCTATACGCACGAATAACTGTATGTAAACCCTGAAGGCCGTGTCGTCGTTACACGTCAAGTAGCTCAGTGGATCGATTATTTGAAGGAATATCAAAAAAATAAGTGAAATAAAAAAATATATAAAAATAAAAAAACAATTAAATAAATTTAATTAATTTTCTTTTTTGAATCCTTCAAGTAGTCGATGCCCACTACACCAATTTTTTTGTAGGTTCTATACATGTCCCTACAGCTTATAAAAAATTGAGTGTAATATCGAAGGTGTCCGAATGAATGAAAAAAATTGGTTAACTTTTTTTTTGCTTAATATCGCTTTTGCAACACGAATAAAAATATGAGACCTGTTGTATTACAAAGAGTGAAAAACGACATTTTTTTATATATGTATTTTTTTTTGTCAGACTTACTCCATCAAAGTTATATGAATAGTAAAAAAAAATACATTTCTCAAATGGATTGTTTAAAAAATCTGAAAAAAATCACAAAGAGTGCTTTCAAGTGGTACTAATATGTGTCCAGTTATGGAATAAATATGAGAGGGTCGAAAAAAAGTGGCTGAACTGACAGAGAATGCCTCATATTACGAAGAAGATTTCTAGAGAAACATGATTTTCAGGCCAGGCGGTAGAATTCACTCCTGCTGGCTAGGCGACGTTGTTGCCGAGATGGGAGCTACGTGGATAGAGGGAGGTTGCGTCGCGAATCCAGTGTTTACACTGGCAGCTCAGGAAGGCTTATTAAAAGGGCCGCTCGTCAGAAGAGAACCGAGCAAAGGTCTTTTTTGTACGAGCGACGGGCGCGCTATTGACCTTCCCGTTAGCATCACTGCTTATCATACCTTTCGGCAAATCGAGCAACAGGCCGCCAGCCTCTTTACTTTAGGATGCGGTAGAGCTCATGGTTCTCTTCTCAATTTTATCGGCGTGAGAATTCAACAGGAGTTGCACAATTTCCCCGAAGATCAACGGTACGATTCTCAGTAGAAATAGTATTACTTATAGCATTTTTTTTATTGTTAATCAATGCATACATAATTTAATAGCATTAGAGACAAATTTGTTTTTTAATTTGTAAAAATAATATTAATGCATCATTATTAATTTCAATTGTTAATCCTAGTAAAATTTAACTAATGGTGGGATTCTATTTTTAATGCATCTCAAGTTTATCTCAAATGCATCACAAGTTTAAATAGTGACTTTTTTACAATGTCAATTTTTTCAAAGTATTGCGTTTGGAAGAAAACTTCATGAGCTATAAAAAATGGAAATTCAACCAATGATACTGGTAATTCTTTTAAATAACTAACCAACAATATATCTTTCTAGACATTGGAATTTCTTTTTATCAATCTATAAAACGTCATACAAACTTTTGAAAAGTCCAATTCTTATTCACAAGAGATTACTGCCACTGTGTCTTGTTAACAGCAATACTTTTATAGTTATTATTAGAACAATAAATAACAATCCGAGTAAATAAATAGTAGCGCAAACAATAATTTTTATGCCACAACAGACTATATTCCGATTGTTGCCACTTCAATTTTTCGCTGTGCGTTCTCAAAACTTTTTATAAAATACGTCGGAAATAATTTTTTTACCTCGAAGTACGATGCATCAATAAATAACCATCCGAATATATAAATAATAGCACAAACAATAATTATTATACCACAACAGACTATATTCCGATTGTTGCCACTTCAATTTTTCGCTGTGCCCTCTCAAAACTTTTTATAAAATACGTCGGAAATAATTTTTTTACCTCGAAGTACGATGCATGAATAAATAACTATCCGAATAAATAAATAATAGCACAAACAATAATTTTTATGTCACACCAGACTATATTCCGATTGTTGCCACTTCAATTTTTCGCTGTGCCCTCTCAAATCCTTTTATAACATACGTCCGAAATAATTTTTTTACCTTGAAGTACGATGTAGCAATAAATAACTATCCGAATAAAATAATAGCACAAACAATAATTTTTATGCCACGACTCACTATATTCTGATTGATGCAACTTCAATTTTTTGCTGTGCCCTCTCAAACCCTTTTATAAAATATGTCTGAAATAATTTTTTTACTCTGAAGGTACGATGCATCAATAAATAACTATCCGAATAAATCAAGAGTAGCACAAACAATAATTATTATGTCACAACTGACTATATTCTGTTTATTGCCACTTCAATTTTTCGCTGTATCCTCTCAAACCCTTTTATAAAATACGTCCGAAATAATTTTTTTATCTTGAAGATACGATGCAGCTCGAGTAATGTACGGACTGAGCAACTGTGTCCGCTGTCGTTGCGGCGAGGATCTCTCCATGGTTTCAGCAGATCAGTTCGGCAGTTACATTGAGATACCGGGTGGTAATGTAAGAGTGCCTTTAGGCTACGTAGGTGTATTGGCCCCGCTCCTCCGAGATCTGCCAAGTTGTGCATTAAGATACTGCAAGCCCGTGAGCTGTGTGCGATGGGGTGCAGTCAGTGACTCTTGTCCTCGTGCGGTCGTAAAATGTTGCGACGGCGAAGAGTTTCCCGCCGACTATGTAATCGTGACCGTCCCGCTTGGTGTCCTTAAGCATCAGCACGACAAACTTTTCTGTCCTGCCTTGCCAGCTGAGAAAACCGAGGCTATTTGTAAATTAGGAAATGGATATGTTAACAAAATCTTTTTGGAATATGCCAAACCATTTTGGGTATGGAGAGAAGGTGACATTCGCCTCGCTTGGTCTCCTGATGAACTCGCTGACAGATCTGACTGGCTCAAAGGTACATAATAACGGTCAACTACTCAGAAAATAAATTTGCAAAAAAAATGACAGTTGCCATTAAATAGTTTGTAAGGTTTGTAAGTCTATGCCAATATTTATATGCTCATACTAACGCGGAAAATAGCAGTAAATATATAAATAATGTCATATACTAATAATGATTAGTTGCCACATAATATCACTGTTAAAAAAAAAGTAAATTTACAACACAAATATTGGAAATTACTATTCAAGTGTATATTAAATTCACAAACTTTTTGCAGTAAATGAAAATTAATACACATTGTGTTGTAAATTTCCAAATAATCCGTAATTTTACTATACGTACAGTAAATTTACAACACACAGCTTTCAATTTTCAAAGACGATTTATGAATATTCTTATACATGTAGTGTAACGGGACGTCCTTACTCCCAGCGCGATTTTGCCATTTGGCCACTAGGTGGCCAAATGCGCTCGCGTTTCGCGCAAGCGGAGCGCGGCAGTGACGGCTATTTAGACCCGAGCCAGCCGTCTCTCAGGCAGAGTTGGGCAAACTTGTAATGGAAAATTAAAAAATACAAATTACAAAATGTAATTGTAATTAATTTGGAATCCAATACAATTACAAAATGTAATTGTAATTAATTCGGAATCCAATACAATTACAAAATGTAATTGTAATTGTAATTAATTTAAAATCCAATACAATTGCTGGAAGTTTACCCACTGGTTTTTTTAAGAGCGACTAGAGTTAAGCAGACACGGGCGCTTCAGCGTGTATATGAGAGAAGGGGAATAAAGTTCGTCATTCCGCATATATAATTGGTCCTTCAAATACTTATGTACACCGGCAATTTTAAAGAGTTACGTGAGAAATCTGAGTATTATATTAATTATTTGTTCGTGTAATCTGAAATATTTTCATCCATCGATTAATAAATATCTAGTATCGACCACAGAAATCCCTGTTATACGCTATCAAGAGACGCAGTAGCATTTTGACGCCCAGTTGACGGATCCCTGTTACGCGACGCTCGCGCCTCAGAACCCTAATTTTCATTTGTCAAACGTTCTTGAAATATTAGTTTAACGTGATGTGTTACACGATTTTATCTTTCTCTCTCGCTCCACTGCGACCACCATTGCGCTTTCTCACTCGCACTCATGGTAACTCGGTGTACCTTTACAATCTGTATTCTGAGGAGAAATGCTATAATTTATCGCAGTTATTACAATCAAATTGGACAAAATTACTTTTAGTAATTTCATTTAATAAAAAAAAAATACAATTATTGAAAGTATTTTTATTTGATTTGAAAACCAATACAATTACAGAAAGTAATTGTATTTAATTTGAAATTCAATACAATTACAAAATGTAATTACTGAAAGTAATTGTATTTAATTTGATTTATTTGATTAATTGTTTTTAATTTGAAATCCAATATAATTACTGAAAGTAATTGTATTTAATTTGAAATGCAATACAATTATTGAAAGTAATTGTAATTAAAGCAGTAATTTCTGACTCAAGTAATTTTTGCTGCCCAACTCTGCTCTCAGGGTCCTTTCCTATCGCTACCAAAGTGACCACACCTCTCACACGAGGCAATCCCTAATGGGACCTTGTGTAAATTTTACTTACACTGTTAAAAAATCAATTGTAAATGTACAACACATATGTATGAAATTTTTTTTACTAAAACCGTTTATGAACTTCCAACTGCGACGTTGAATTTTACAACACGGGTATGTTTCCAAAATTACAACACAGTAACGATAAATTTGATATACCAGTGTTGTAAAATTCAACGTCGCTACAACACATTTGTGTTGTAAAATTCCAATACATTGTATGAAATTCCAACTGTGATGTTGAATTATACAACACAGAAGTGTTGTAAAATTACAATACAGTAACGGTGAATTTTATATACCAGTGTTGCGAAATTCAACGTCGCAGTTGAAATTTCATAAACGGTTTCTGTAAAAGTTCTTCCTGCACATGTTTAGTAATTTTACCTCGGACCTTTTTAACAGTGTAGTGCAGTGTTTTACGACACCTGCCACGATTTCTATGAGCATAATATTATTTTGATTATCCAATTCATTTCTCATTATGAAATTATTTTAAAAAAATTATTACATTTATTCATGATTGTAAAAAACACTCATTCATTTTTCATGTTATAGTAGACATTTAATTATTTTTTGTATCCATTTAAGAGAGAAAAAAATTTATCGACGAATCTTTAAAATAAAATGATGTTCCTGATATATCAATAGACAGAGAGAATGAAATTTGATCATCGGACGAAAAAAAAATTGAATGATAATGGAAAAAGATGATATTGTTATTGTTATTGGCACAGGTGTCTCATGTATCGAAGAATTGCCTGGTTCGCAACATGTACTATGCGCTTGGATATGCGGCCGCGAGGCAGCCGAGATGGAGCTTTGCTCTGACGAAGATGTAGTAGAATCTTTAACGAAGTTGCTACGAAAATTCACGGGCGATCCCACGTTGCCGTATCCATCGAATCTTCTTCGGAGCAAATGGTGCATGGATCAGCACTTTGCCGGTTCCTACAGTTACATGGCAATGGACAGTACTATTGGTCATCAGTGTGATTTGGCCAGTCCCCTACCAGGTGCATTTTTTAAGTCCAATTTTCGATGCATCTACTGTTATTACATGACTATTAGAACGTAATTTCTCTCAAACTAATGTTACGTTAGAAACTAAGGACACTATTAAAAAAGTTAGAAAATTTACATTTATCTTATATATTAGCTGATATATTAAATTTAATACTGGAGTGTAGTAAAATTACACATTGTTATATTGAATTTTCTAATTTTCAGAGGATTTAGTAGAAAGTATTGAAATGCCTGTAAAAGAGCGGCCTTTACACTGTAAAAAAAGTTCAGGAAATTAATATACATTTGTCGCAAGTTTTTATGCATAAACCGGAATATTAAATAAAATTACTATTAAATTTAATTATTATATACAATTATATAGTAATATTACAGTACTTTTATATTATATACTACTTTTTACTTTCTCATCACATACGGAGTATGGATAAAGAGAAAGTATTGCAATCCAAAAAAAATTCGACTTCCAGATTTTGATGGAAATAGATGTTTTGAGTGTCCTAGATTCCAAAAAACACATTACCTCATTTCTGTCCGTCCGTCTGTCTGTCTGTCTGTCTGTCTGTCTGGCGTCTGTATGTGCCGTCCGGAAACACAATAACTTTTGAAAACATCTATGGACTGAAATGAAATTTTTTGTGTGTCTTCTGCATTCAAATCCTGGTTTTGGTATTGAAATCCAATCCAAAATCTCCACTGCTTCTGATACTTTACCTTAAATACAAAATAAAAAAAAATAAAAATTTTATTTATTTTTGTACCGCAAGTTAATATAAAAGATATTATGCTTCAATGTGATACATACAAATAGTATTACCAGCAAATAAAAAATGAACAACAAGAGATTTAGTATATAGAAGATTTTGTTTTTTCAATCACCCACATAAGACATCTTAAACTGTTGTAAAAAATGTATTGCTTGAAATATGTTACTTTCTTGTGTTATTGTGTTACACATTCACTAAAAAAAAGAACTGCAATGATCTTGAGCAGTTTTCAATGATAACATACTATGAATATTTACACCATATGTTAGATTAAAATTTAAAAAAAGAATGTAAAAATACAAGAGAAACACATTTGAGGTTATCATCACTCTTGATGTTAGACTATAAACACTCATGCACTCATCACATCATAGTTTTTTTATTTATTTTATCACTCGTATAGCATTTACCAATTCCAAATGCTGCTCATACACACCATAATATGCGAAACGTTGGAAATATCAAATAAAATGTAATTCCGACTGTCAAACTATCGCAATGCCGACGATAATAACATCAAAGGGAAAGAGAGATGTGAAGGCGCGCGCCGGCGCGCGATGTCACGCTCGCTTTCTCGCGCGCGCGAATTTCGAATTTACAAACGCGTTCTTGACAAATTATAGCTAAAAATGGAGATTACAATTAATGTGCGAAATTCACACATTATTAATCACTATAACCCAGTAAATTCACGATAAAAATTTTACACCAGTAACAAATTTTTACTTTTTCATCACATGCAAAGTATGTAAAATAATATTTAAAAAATAGGTCTAATTTTTTTTTTTTTTCAAAAATAGACCTAAATTTAAAAAAAGACCTAATTTTTTTTTAAATAAGCCTAAATAAGCTAATTTTTTCAAAAATAGACCCCAGAATTTTTGTGGTCAGTACTTGGATGGGTGACCGCTTCTAACCCGAATAAGTCCCTCGATTCTTGACACGGCGGCGAAGGCGGCGGCGCGATCTTTTTATAATATAGAGAGATATTTATTCATATATAACTACAAAAACGAATATTACGAACTAACTTCACAAACTAATTTCACAAACTAATTTCACAAACTAATTTCACAAACTAATTTCACAAACTAACTTCACAAACTAACTTCACGACAGTAACGTGACGCCAGTAACAATCGTGATGAGAAAGTCACGTTTTGCGATCACGCCAGTAGCAAGTTTTTTTTAAATGTGTTTAATATATCGTGTATTAAGTGTACATCACATTTGTATATTAAATTTAATATACCAATCGGTATATTAAATAAGCATAAAAACTTTCGACACAAGTATATTAATTTTCAAAATGAACATTTTTACAGTCGTCTTTAGTCGTATACTCTCCCGTGTAAAAAAAATCATCTATGTAGAGTGGCGATAAATCTACGAAGAGACGTCTACCAAAAGTTCACCAACTGGGACCATCGTACACTGTTAGAAAAGACTGGAAGTTTTTATGCATAAACTCGCCATCGAAATTTATTATACAATTGTGTTATAAAATTCATGTACTTTTCCAGTAACATTAAAGGAAACGATTAAAAATCAAGTATTTCTACTGTAAAATTAAAGTAAATTATTGAATGTGCTTTACCATACATTAATTTGCCATTACACTTGTATATTAAATTTAATATACTAGTTTATGCATAAAAACTTCCAGTAAAAGTACATCAAATTTCAAGTAGATTTTTTTTACAGTGTAGACTAAAGTATAGACTGACGATTACAGCAAAAATCTGTATCTAGTCTACGTAGATGTAGCACCACTCTACATAGATGATTTTTTTTACACGGGCTAGTACAAAAAATGCTTTCCTTAGTAAATAATTTTAGTTAAAGTAAAATACTTTACTTTAACTAAAATTATTTTAATAAGTAAACTTATCTTAATAAGTAAAGTACTTTAGTAGAAGTAAAATGAATTTACAAAAAATGCTTTCCTTAGTAAATAATTTTAGTTAAAGTAAAATACTTTACTTTAACTAAAATTATTTTAGTTAAAGTAAAATACTTTACTTTAACTAAAATTATTTTAATAAGTAAACTTATCTTAATAAGTAAAGTACTTTAGTAGAAGTAAAATGAATTTTTAATGCTCATATATGAGGCATTTTCTGTCAGTTCAGCCACTTTTTTTTCAACCCTCTCAGATCTATCTCATAATTGGACATATTTTAGTACCACTTGAAAGCACTCTTTGTGAATTTTTTCAGATTTTTGAAACAATCCATTTGGGAAATGTATTTTTTTTATTATTCCTATAACTTTGAAGGAATAAGTCTGACAAAAAAAATACATGTATAAAAAAATGTTGTTTTTCACTCAACTTTGTAATACAATAGGTCTCATATTTTTATTCGTTTCGCAAAAGTGATATTAAGCAAAAAAAAATGTTAAACAATTTTTTTCATTCATTTGGACACCTTCGATATTACTCTCAATTTTTTATAAGCTGTAGGGATATGTATAGAACCTACAAGAAAATTGGTGTAGTGGGCACCGACTAGTTGAAGGATTCACAAAAGAAAGAAAATTAATTAAATTTATTTAATTGTTTTTTTATTTTTATATATTTTTTATTTCACTTATTTTTTGTTATTCCTTAAAATAATCGATCCACTGAGCTACTTGACGTGTAACGATGACACGGACTTCAGGGTTTACATACAGTTATTCGTGCCTATAGCCATTTATTGGATCGAAAATTTTGGAAAATATTTTTTTCCTTCTTGAAATAACCGATGCCCACTATGCCAATTTTTTGGTATGCTTTTGACATATCCCTGTAACTTGTATAAAATTGGCAGTGATATCGAAGGTGTCCGAATGAGCAAAAAAAATTGTGTAACATTGTTTTTGCTGTTAATAGCTTTTGCAACACGAATAAAAATATGGGACATATTGCAATGCAAAGTTAATTGAAAACCAATTTTTTTTTGTATGTGTGATTTTTTTGTCAGATTTACTCCATCGAAGTTATATAAATAACAAAAAAATATACATTTCCTAAATGGATGGATAAAAAAATCTGAAAAAATTCACAAAGAGTGCTTTTAAGTGGTACTAAAATGTGGCTAATTATGGGATAGATCTGAAAGGGTCGAAAAAAAATGTGGCTGAACTGACAGAGAATGCCTCACATATCAAGTAATTATACTATCATAACATTTTTATTTTTTCAGGTTCGTGCGAGCCCGTATCACCGATTTTGTTGTTTGCCGGCGAAGCAACGATACCTGGTCATTACAGCACCGTTCATGGTGCGAGACTCAGCGGTATCCGCGAAGCCGAAAGAATAATTCAATTAACAAAACGTTTCGGCGGACCACCAAGAACTGGGGCTACTGATCCTGCGTGCAAACCTTGTCCTGCCTCATAAATGTCCTCTTGTATTATCCTCGTCTTCAGAATCCACTTTGATAATAATTATATTTTGTCACTAACAATTGAATATTCTATATTTTTATAGCATGCTTATGATTCGTATTTCATAGAGTACGTTTTTGTACGTAAAGGAAGAAAAATGTAAATCCGTGATAATGAGGTTTTTCCTCATAATATATAAAAAAATGTCATCAAAGAAAAATAATAACTAAAATTTCGTTCCCCACTTTCGACTTAAATTATTAATAATTTAGCGTTTAACTTGCATTTAACTAATTTAAAAATTCTTTAAGTTTGACAGCTAATCATATATTTTTGCATAGTATCAGTAAATTATTTTCAATTATACTCGAGGGTGGGAGACGAAATAATATTTTCATTTTTCTGCAAAAAAAAATGTTTCACCGTTTCTTTGAATTATGCCACGTTGGTCTATTATCTATGAAAAAATTATAAAATAACATATTGAATGAAGAAGAATTGATTAATGATTGTCTAAAACGAAATTTTATTTCAACTATAACATTTATACTGTTAATCGTAGCCACTAAAATATGCCTTGTCTATTATTGCCAAGAATAATTTACAAACAGTTGCGATAATTAATTATGGAACATAAGAGTTATCCGCGCAAAAATTCCTGTAATACTAGTATTAATCATTGGCATCTAATTTGTCTAAATTTCCATTTCAATATGCATGCAATTTCATTTTCAAATTGGTCTTTTTCAATGTACGATAATTTATTTATATTTAAGCGTATCTTAATAAAAAAATTGAAGAAAATCATTACAATAGTACGACATATTTCTTTTTAACGGTATTGTCAGCGCGAGGTAGACAGCCATTGGTCCCTTCGATCAAGATCGAGGTGTAAACTACATGCTTCAGTGGCCCTACGTGTTTATTGTCCTGACTGCAGCAAAAAGTCAGTGTATAGAGAAATGAAACTCTTCGACGGACACGAAATGATACATAAATAAATTACGCTATTTAAACAACAGGAGCGGTGAGATTCTTGGTGACGAATGTTCTGCACCCATTTCTCCGTTCGTAGATGCTAATTTACTACTACTATAATACATACACTTATATACATTCAATCTCTATAGCGTATACTCGCATATACGCATACGGAAACATGCAGAACGCGACTACGTTAATGAGAGTATTATAACACAGCTTCTTATCTCAATCTTACATTCACAAAACATTAACGTCATTAATTACAGAACAGGTGGGCTTTACATTGGTTGATAGTCCTGCAAATTGGCAGAACAATTTTGTGAACAGATATTTCATAGCAAGAAAGTCGATTATCGTTAATTAAGCGATGCCAGAGGAAAATAATTAATAAATAATAATAATTAATGAAAAATAATTTATTATGATAATCATTAAAAATAATATTCTCGTTGTTTAATAATTAATAAGTAAAATAATTATTTATTTATTTATTTATTATTTACGCAAGTTCTTGTGAGGAATTTATTTTTTAATCTGGCACAGCTTAAAAATCGCAATCTAATGCACGCATCTTGCAGGTTTTATTAGAGGGACATAACGACGAGCATAGAGAAATTCGAGAGGGAAACAAAGTGTCTCATGACTGATTACAAGTCGCTGGGGCTAGTGCCCTGCAGCTACGTGTTATCTGAGCCCGCCATCACTTGGGAATAGATTGTTCTTCAAGAAGCTCGTCAGCGCGGAGCTTGATTTCGCGCCAAGAATTCTGAATATCCTTGCTCTCGCTAAATCGCGAACATATGGCCACACGAAGGAAATACGTATCCTCGATCTTCGATGGAACGAGATGAATGTTTCCGGCACCGTTGATTTTCTTCAGTAGAGCCTCATTTACGTCATTGGAAGCCTATAAAATAAATCACAATTGACTTAAAACTGTGTTAAAAAAGTATGTTATTCAATTTTGGCTTCCTCATAGAGGAAGCTTTGTAAAAAGCGAAAAATAATGAGAAAGCAATGTGCAAGGTTCTACTTTGCATCCTTGTTTAAATTAGATAAACAAACATGTTGTGAATTCGGTTTTCCTAGTTCGTTAATCCGTTATTTCGTTATTATTAGAGCGTTTTCGAAAGTAAATGTGATAACGTATATTTAAAAAAATAATTTAGCATTCCATAAAATCACAAATTTCATACCGTTTGTCACTAAATTATACATATATAGGGGCTGAATATTGTTTCATTTATATACAAAATTTGAGCTCGCTATCTCAAGTTTTTCAAAAGCTACAATAGAGCGATAATGTCAATTTTTTGAAAAATTAAAAATTCCATAAAATCTGAACCACTTTACTGATTCGAGCCAAATTCAATACCAAACAACATTGAGTACACCTGCTCTTATTACCTACTATTTAGCAAAATAGACTAAATTTTACGAAAGTTAGAGTGACCACATCCTTTTTTCAGAAAATTCAAAACGGCATAAAATCAAAATTTTCGCACAGATTTTGTCGAAAATTGCTACAGTTGAAGAGGGTCTGCTGCTACACTTGTGTGCCAAATTTGAGCGCGATATACAAAACCGTTCTTGAGTTATTGGCGTTCGAATTTTCGGAGTTGTATACATACACACACAAACATACATACGGACATTTTTTATAGATCACTTTTCTGGACGTTTTGGACAATTCTAAGTGTCCTGACATAAAAATCTCGAGAATTTTTTTTTTCATGAAAAAAGAGCTTCCTTTATGAGGAAGCAAAAACAACAACAACTTATAAAATCAGAACCAAAAGATATAATGAAAATTTTTAGTAGCTTGCAATATGACAAAAATCATTTTGTTTAATAATGCAAAAAACTTTATTCAAGAAACAGATGATTTTAATTGTTTAACAGGTTTTCAGAAAGACATTTCCTAAAATTAATTTATCAAGTATTTGAATTTTTGTGAACATATATATTTTTAATGACTTTTGGAAACTAAAGTCATACGGAATTCGCGATTCTACAAGCATTTTTCAAAATGGAATAAAAATCAAATGTGATAAAAAATTACCAAATATGTTTTAGAAATTCTAAAAATTATATATTTTTTTACAGGAAGTGGGTTACCTTTAGCCGGAAACAAACAAGTCCGAGAACAACTTCGGCGACGACCTCAAAGCGTGAGTCGCTTTTAACGAAAGCCTCAAATTCGTGCGCCTGAGCCACGTGAGATCTAATGAAAGCTTGAAGATTCTCAACTCCGTACAATCGCAGAACGAACCAGAGCTTGAGAGCACGGAATCGACGTCCCAAAGGTATTTGCCAGTGCTGAAAGCATGATAAATTCTTGCAATTACAAATTTATTTTTATTAATTAAATTCATGTAATTAAATAGCATTGTCCCAAAAGTATTTGCCAGTATTGAAAGCATGATAATTTACTACAATCTCCTAATTTATTTTTATTAATTAAATCCTTGTCATTAAATAGCATTGGCTGAAAGGTATTTGCCAGGGCTGAATGTATGATAAATTATTGCAAGCTTCAAATTTAGTTTTATCAATTACATTCATGTAATTAAATAGCATTGGCCCAAACGTATTTGTTAGTAATGAAAGCTTGATAATTTATTACAAACTTCTTATTTATTTTTATTAATTAAATTAATGTCATTAAATAGCATTGGCCGAAATGTATTGGCCGAAATGTATTAGCCAGTGCTGAAAGCATGATAAATTATTGCAATCTGCTAACTTATATTTATTATTTAAATTCATGTAATTCAATAGCATTGGCCCAAAAGTATTTGCCAGTATTGAAAGCTTGATAATTTATTATAAACTTCTTATTTATTTTTATTAATTAAATTAATGTCATTAAATAGCATTGGCCGAAATGTATTGGCCGAAATGTATTAGCCAGTGCTGAAAGCATGATAAATTATTGCAATGTCCTAACTTATATTTACTAATTAAATTCATGTAATTCAATAGCATTGGCCCAAAAGTATTTGCCAGTATTGAAAACTTGATAATTTATTACAAACTTCCTATTTATTTTTATTAATTAAATTAATGTCATTAAATAGCATTGGCCGAAATGTATTTGCCAGTGCTGAAAGCATGATAAATTATTGCAATCTCCTAACTTATATTTATTAATTAAATTCATGTAATTAAATAGCATTCGCCCAAAAGTATTTTCCAGTATTGAAAGCTTGATAATTTATTACAAACTTCTTATTTATTTTTATTAATTAAATTCATGTAATTAAATAGCATTGGCCCAAAAGTATTTGTCAGTATTGAAAGCTTGACAATTTATTACAAACTTCTTATTTATTTTTATTAATTAAATTAATGTCATTAAATAGCATTGGCCAAAATGTATTTGCCAGTGCTGAAAGCATGATAAATTATTGCAATCTCCTAGCTTATATTAATTAATTAAATTCATGTAATTAAATAGCATTGGCCCAAAAGTATTTGCCAGTATTGAAAGCTTGATAATTTATTATAAACTTCTTATTTATTTTTATTAATTAAATTAATGTCATTAAATAGCATTGGCCGAAATGTATTTGCCAGTGCTGAAAGCATGATAAATTATTGCAATCTCCTAGCTTATATTGATTAATTAAATTCATGTAATTAAATAGCATTGGCCCAAAAGTATTTGTCAGTATTGAAAGCTTGATAATTTATTACAAACTTCTTATTTATTTTTATTAATTAAATTAATGTCATTAAATAGCATTGGCCGAAATGTATTTGCCAGTGCTGAAAGCATGATAAATTATTGCAATGTCCTAACTTATATTTACTAATTAAATTCATGTAATTCAATAGCATTGGCCCAAAAGTATTTGCCAGTATTGAAAACTTGATAATTTATTACAAACTTCCTATTTATTTTTATTAATTAAATTAATGTCATTAAATAGCATTGGCCGAAATGTATTTGCCAGTGCTGAAAGCATGATAAATTATTGCAATCTCCTAACTTATATTTATTAATTAAATTCATGTAATTAAATAGCATTCGCCCAAAAGTATTTTCCAGTATTGAAAGCTTGATAATTTATTACAAACTTCTTATTTATTTTTATTAATTAAATTCATGTAATTAAATAGCATTGGCCCAAAAGTATTTGTCAGTATTGAAAGCTTGACAATTTATTACAAACTTCTTATTTATTTTTATTAATTAAATTAATGTCATTAAATAGCATTGGCCAAAATGTATTTGCCAGTGCTGAAAGCATGATAAATTATTGCAATCTCCTAGCTTATATTAATTAATTAAATTCATGTAATTAAATAGCATTGGCCCAAAAGTATTTGCCAGTATTGAAAGCTTGATAATTTATTACAAACTTCTTATTTATTTTTATTAATTAAATTAATGTCATTAAATAGCATTGGCCGAAATGTATTTGCCAGTGCTGAAAGCATGATAAATTATTGCAATCTGCTAACTTATATTTATTAATTAAATTCATGTAATTAAATAGCATTGGCCCAAAAGTATTTACCAGTATTGAAAGCTTGATAATTTATTACAAACTTCTTATGTATTTTTATTAATTAAATTAATGTCATTAAATAGCATTGGCCGAAATGTATTTGCCAGTGCTGAAAGCATGATAAATTATTGCAATCTCCTAACTTATATTTATTAATTAAATTCATGTAATTAAATAGCATTGGCCCAAAAGTATTTGCCAGTATTAAAAGTATGATAATTTATTGCAATCTCCTAATTTATTTTTGTTAATTAAATTTATGTAATTGAATAGCATTAGCGCAAAGGTATTTTCCAGCGCTGAAAGCATGATAAATTATTACAGTCTCCTAATTCATTTACATTTATTAAATTAATTTCTTTAAATAGTGTCGATGATAACTTACCCGGTAATCCGGCGCAGAACCTTGCATATCGTGCTTCAGATAGAGAGGATCAACATTGAAAGCGTTGATTACGTAGGTTGGATCTTTGAGCCACATAGCCGAGCAATCAAAATTTACAAGCATCCACTTGTGAGGATTAAAGTTGAACGAGTCGGCTCTCTCAATGCCTTTCATTAAGTAACGAAATTCGGGACATATAAATGCTGATCCAGCGTAGGCTGCGTCTACGTGGAGCCAAATTCCTTCGCGATTGGCTACTGGACCCATTTCGTCCAGTCGGTCAAAAGCACATGAGCAAGTCGTGCCCAATGTAGCAACCGCCTAGAAAAAAACGATACAAATACAAATTAATTAAGTGCAAATTCAGTAATTAATAATAATAATAAATTTATTAATTTTTTAAATTAAATAATAAGTAAATTGACGGTTTAAATAACTTTATTAGTAAATAATTATTAATTATTATTATTGTATTAATAAATTAAAATTTAGGATAAGGTGTAACTTACGTAAAAAGGTATGAGGCCTTTTTCCCTATCTTCGCGTATAGCTTCGGCGAGGGTTTCTCCCCTTAGTTTGTACTTGGCGTCAACCGGAAGTAGCCTGAACATTACACCACCCAAGAGACCGGCACGTTCCACTGAACTGTGTGCTTGACCTTAAAATTAATATAATTTTTATTATCAATTTTGATATTTTTATTCTGCGATCATGCACCATAGTTATTATACATTTATCTCCTTTTTCTTGTGTACTTGAAACATTTTCATGACTAAACGATCAAGGACTATTAAGCCTATTAAATATTAGAAAATATAGAAAAAAATTAATCGAAATTATTCATAATTATTGCAGAAATGTGAAAATTTTAAATTTTGCATAATGATTAATCATAGTTTTTTATACAAAAAGTATTTTAATTTCATTTTCATCGAATTAACAGTAATCCCTGGTCAAAAGACCTAAATCCTGTGAAATAAATGAACTCCTTAAAATTCCGGTCAAATCGGATTTTGTTTTCATCGAATAGAATTTATTTAATTAAAAAAGATTTCATATTTATTATTTGATTAAAATACATTTTACTCGATTCAAATAAATTATTTATTTTTCACACAGGACATGCTTTAAAGTACGAATATGCACAGAAAGGAATGAAAAAAATCCCTAGAGAAACTGTGTGCGAATAACATCAATACATTTTTTGGTTCTTTTTTTAATCACGAGTAGTCTCTTGTTTATCGGTTCGAAGCGTTTGATTCATTGTTCGATCACCCAGAGGGAATATGTATTGTGGCTCTTGAAAATCTGTGCATCGCAGCTTTTCACAAACTCTCGTAACTTTTGCCATTGAACGAGAGAGTCGCGGACTGTGATAGCAGAGTAGGGGGTGGTTTGGGGGGGTTGGAGGGGGGATGAAGCACGGTGCCTCTTATGGCCAAGCTAGAATAACTCGAGTGGTTATTACGCGTTGCCATGGCGACAAAGTGCTGGCTGATGAAGTGCTCGACGTCCCACGCGACCCCCGACACCCCAGTAGCCCCATTTACCCCATCGTACCACGACAATCCCATGACGTTCTCATAGAAAGCTTGAGTGGTATTTGCCACGCGCAACACGTTCCCTTGATGAATAGGCTCGCGCGAATTATAAAACAACGAGTGAAAAAATCGGCCAGGAATAAACGAGGCAAATTGCAAATTCGTGTCTATATATACACCGGAAGAAAAAGTTTCATTAATTCACGGAAATTTTTGCCAATGAAATGAAATACTTGAATTTCAATACTATCTTTTCATTGAATTATCTCAAACTCAATGAAAAGTAGTGACATTGATTCGAAGAAACATTTCTTTAAACCAATGATCCTTTTTCATTGATTATAAAGATATGGTCTCTGATTCAATGAAACCTTCTTCTTACCAGCTCGAAATTTCGAAACCTATTTTTTCCTGAAGTACGCGGCAAATAAAGCTCAAATTTTGTGAGTACGTAATGAAGTACGGCAGAAATGGGCTAAGCTTCTGGCGCCTCGAAACTCGAAGCCGATCGTTCGGGAGAACCGGAAAACAAAACAAAGTAGAACCTTGCACATTGCTTCCTCATTATTTTTCGCTTCTTACAAAGCTTCCTCTCTGACGAAGCAAAAAAGTATGTTATTGAATTTTGGCTTCCTCATAGAGGAAGCTTTGTAAAAAGCGAAAAATAATGAGGAAGCAATGTGCAAGGTTCTACTTTGCATCCTTTTTTAAATTAGGTAAATAAACATGTTGTGAATTCGCTTTTCCTATTTCGTTATACCATTATTTCGTTATTATTAGAGCATTTTCGAAAGTAAATGTGATAACGTATATTATTAAAAATAATTCAACATTCCATAAAATCACAAATTTCATACCGTTTGTCACTAAATTATACATATATAGGGGCTGAATATTGTTTCATTTATATACAAAATTTGAGCTCCCTATTTCAAGTTTTGCAAAAGTTACAATAGAGCGATAATGTCAATTTAAAAAAAAAATTAAAATTCCATAAAATCTGAACCACTTTACCGATTCGGGCCAAATTCAATACCAAACAGCATTGAGTGCACCTACTCTTATAACCAACTATTTAGCAAAAAACACTAAATTTTACGAAAGTTAGAGCGACCACGTCCTTTTTTAAAAAATTCAAAACGGCATAAAATCGAAATTTTCGCTCAGATTTTGTCGAAAATTGCTACAATTGAAGAGGGTCTGCTGCTACACTAGTGTGCCAAATTTGAGGGCGATATACAAAACCGTTCTTGAGTTATCGGCTTTCGAATTTTCGGAGTTGTATACATACACACACACACACACACACACACACACATACATACATACGGACATTTTTTCTAGATCACTTTTCTGGACGTTTTGGACAATTCTAAGTGTCCCGACATAAAAATCTCGAATTTTTTTTTTTCACGAAAACAAAGCTTCCTCTATGAGAGAGCAAAAAGTAAGGCTAGGTGCGAGAGCGAGATCAATGAAAACGTTTCTTTGAACCAATGAAAACGTCTCTTTAAAACGATGAAACAGTTTCTTTATTATATGCTCACCAAGTAAATCTTTATTTACAGGCAATAAAATGTTTTCTTTGAAATTCAAATGCACGATTTCATTGAAATCAAAGAAATATTTCTTTGATGTCAATGAAATCTTTTCTCTCGGTGTATCAAGAGTCGTGGTGGCGACTCCACGCCAAGTTTAAAAAAAAAAGAATATATATAGTGAGCGTGAGAAATACTTACAGGATCCGTAAGCCACTAATTTCCCAACAATCTCATTGTCTGTCCAATCGGGATGTTCTTCTTTCACTTGTCGAATCTTTTTAGCCTTCGCGCCAAGAAGAGCCACGAGTGTTGCTTCGCTTGCTGTTCCCTAATTATTTATAATTATTAATTATAATAGAAATAACAATTGATTGCAAAAAAAATTCTAGCTCAAATTTCATGTGCGATGTGTGAAGTTTTGATTAGTCTGTTAAATAAATTTCAATGCAAGTGGTATGGGTATTAATATAATACTATCGTGAAATTTAATTAGTAATGAAGATTAATTAATTGAATTTTTATAATTAGCTATGAATTATAATTTATGTAAAAAAAATTCATCTAAAATGTTTTGATTGGGATTTAATGTAAACTATATTTAATTTTTATAAACATCGGTGTACTTTAAATTTGATTACAGATTCTTAAAAGAATTTAGCTAATGATAAACTTACTTGAATAACGCCGCCACCTTTTCCGCCACTGCAGGCCAAGAATTCTTTGGGTAAATCCAACATTTTTCCCAGCCAATCCAGCATCACCACTTCGAGTTCCGTACATGCCGGACTCGCAATCTGGAGAAAAAATATAACGTTGATAAATGTGTCAAAATAATAAATTATCCGGAGATATAAATGATTTCTAAATTGGTAACTTGTTTTGATAACTTACCCACGTGAATCCTATACAGGCTATTGCTCCACTTAACATATCAGCTACTATCGCCGGATAAGATTGGGCAGTTGGAAAGTATGCGTGAAATTTCGGGCTGTGCCAATGTGTCACCTGTTGAAATTTTACTTTTATTTTGAACCGAATAACATTTTTAAAAAGCTGTATTCGATTATCACTTACACCTGGCATGATAACACGCTCAATATCGGCCATTACGTCCTCCCATTTTTCAGGTGACTGAGGAGCTTCCGTAGGTAGCAGAGGTGCCATATACCCCGGCTCAACAGTAGGCAGAACTCGTCTATAATTATAAATAAAATTCACTGTAAACTCTTCAATTTTCCTTATTGTCTTTTAGAGTTGTAAAAATACCATCAATTTCCAACTGATTGTCAGTCAATTCGTTTATTTATTACGTATATAATTTGACACTCATTTTTTTACGACTTCCTACTCGGTTGAAAAGAAAATGTATAATTTATAAAAAAAAAAATATATATTTTCCATGAAAATTGATCAAAATTTTCTTTACACGGAAGCAGAAATGTTTCTAAAATAGAAATAATGGAGGAACTCGTCTACAATTACAAATAAAATTCACTGTAAGCTCTTCATATTTTGTTATTATTCTTTTAGAGTTGTAAAAATACCATTATTTTCCAACTGATTATCAGTCAATTCGTTTATTTATTACATATATAATTTCACACTCATTTTTATGCCTTCCTACTAGGTTGAAAAGAAAATGTATAATGTATGAAAAAAAAAAATGTTTTCCATGAAAATTGATCAAAGTTTCCTCTACACGGAAGCAGAAATGTCTCTAAAATAGAAATAATAAAGGAACTCGCCTACAATTACAAATAAAATTCACTGTAAACTCTTTATATGTCGTTATTATTCTTTTAGAGTTGTAAAAATACCATTACTTTCCGACTGATTGTCAATCAATTCGTTTGTTTATTACGTATATAAATTCACACTCATTCTTTTACAACTTCCTACTCGATCGTAAAAAAAATGTATAATTTATGGAAAAAAAAAAAACGTTTCCATGAAAATTGATCAAAATTTCCTCTACACGGAAGCAGAAATGTCTCTAAAATATGAAATAATAAAGGAACTCGCCTACAATTACAAATAAAATTCACTGTAAACTCTTCATATGTTGCTATTATTCTTTTAGAGTTGTAAAAATACCATTACTTTCCAATTGATTGTCAGCCAATTCATTTATTTATTATGTGTATAATTTTACACTCGTTTTTTTTACGACTCCCTACTCGGTCGTAAAAAAAATGTATACTTTATGAAAAAAAAGAAACGTTTTCCATGAAAATTGATAAAAATTTCTTTTACACGGAAACAGAAATGTCTCTAAAATAGAAATAATGAAGGAACTCGCCTACAATTATAAATAAAATTCACTGCAAGCTCTCCATATTTCGTTATTATTCTTTTAGAGTTGAAAAAATACCATTATTTTCCAGCTGATTGTCAGTCAATTCGTTTATTTATTACGTATATAATTTCACACTCATATTTTATGACTTCCTCCGAGGTTGGAAGGAAAATGTATTATTTATGAAAAAAATAAGATTTTCCATGAAAACTGATGAAAACCTCCTCCAATTACAAATAAAATTCATTGTAAACTCTTCACATTTCGTTATTATGCTTATAGAGTTTTCAAAAATACCATTACCTTCCAACTGATTGTCAGTCAATTAGTTTATTGCATATATAATTTCATACTCATTTTTTTTATGACCTCCTACTAGGTTAAAAAAAGTATTATTAATTTAAAAAAAAAAGTTTCCCATGAAAACTGATCAAAATCTCCTCTACACAGAAGCAGAAATGTCTCTAAAATCGAAATAATGAAGGAATTGGCTATTTTCCATTATTTTTAGTTACACAGTTTTTTTAAGATACATCTACACGAATTTTAAAAAAAAGTGTATCGAATGTTTGCACATATGGTAAATATGTTAAAGTTTTTACAAATATATGGTAAACGGTTATTAAAATTGATAAGACGATTGGTATGTTATTTTCCACTGAAAATGTATAGTGAGCGATGTGTGATTCTGAATATTTCTTTCTTAGAACTCTTACATTTTATAGTTTTCATGAACGCACGAAACATAGTGACGATTCCAATTACATTGTATTCAATAATTACACCGATAAAATTTCGAAATTTTCACAGAAAAATAATACTACATACTTAAATTCATCACACGTGTTTACCTGCTTCGGAATTTAAGGAAAAATCGTAAACTGTTTTGCGGAAAACTATTAGCTATGCATATTTTAGCTCAGAAATCATGCGCGTTTTTTTTGCTAGCATTCATCATATCCGTCATCGCCTCGCTAAGGCACATCAGTAGCTCTGCGAACCAAAGTAGTCACATTTTTTGCTACACAGTTTCTTCTCTTTAAATTGACTTCGCAATTAGTCTGAACGAATTCCCAGGACGATTCTCACTCTCTCGGTGAATAAACCTTCACCCACTCGTGCGTTATTAATTACATCGCAATTACGCCGAGTTCTCAATCGTCCCAATAATTCCTAACACCATAAACCTTGATCTCGAATTCCAGTTTACTATAATAACCACTTTTGAATGTTATATGGAATCTGCAGTAGCATTAACACTATAACTCACCGATCACGAATGTTCTCCAGATAATTGGCTACAAAATCCGCCATCTCCTTGGCAAAATCCTTAAAGCTGTCGGGATCCATTTCAACGAAGGTCTGCAAAGAGTTAAAGTTTTTTTTCAATATCGATTTGTAGCATTGATTGGTTTGCGGGGGGGCAGAGAGTCGATTCCGCCGCAGGGATTTTTGAGCTAAACCTTTAAGCTATTGAGCACATTGTTCATTGATATATTTGACTACCTGTCAAATATGGCGTAATCTATTCCAACGAGACCGAACGGAGCGATTCTCATACAGTTATGTTGTGAAATTGGGCAGAAACGTTTCGCAATCAACCTTGTCTTGTGTCTCAATCGCGAACGTAGAGTATATCTATATATTGCAACAGCAGTGGTCCAGCGCCTATCGATTAATCGTGGATTATCCTGTATCGAAATTCTAAGATATTTCTAACTCACAGAGAAATAGTGAATTGCTAAAAAAATCTATACAAATTGAGAGTTCAGAACTTTTTGCATTTGATATGAATTGAATCGAATGTTATTATTTTTTGGAATACCCTATAAAATTATTTTTCTAATACATTGCATATTTATTTATATTTAATTGATTGAAATATAAATATATTTACAACTCGATACCCATTTATTAAATCTTATTAAGTCTTTTGTCCTAAACTGTTAAATTCTACAGCTGGAAGTTTAATTTTTAATATTTCTTTTTCAAATTCATGCCTTGTTTTTAAAATTTTTATTCATTAATTTTTATTTTATTCTTTAAAATTATAATTTCTATGTCCGTGAAAAAATTTGTTGAAGACAAGTCTGCTAAAAGACGCTAAATTAAAAATACCCTGTAATAAATATTGTATTGATTGGAATAGAAATAATCCTTTTTAATCCACACTTTCCTAAATTGATAAATTCTAAAACAAGAATTTCAATATTTAATGCATGATCAATGCATTTCCAAATCAATTATAAATAAACATTTTTTAAAATTTATGTGTACAATTTTTAGTTTTAATGTTTATTAATTTGACAACAATTTTATTTACGAATTTAATCACATTTGATAAAAATGTAGTTAAAAAATGAAAAATGGTATTTTCCATGCTGGGAGATTAAAGTCTGTTAAGGGAGGAGATATTATGTTTAAAGTTGCTGAAGACAAGTCTACTAGTAGTTACGATATGGACGCTTGGAAGTGGCTAACGAAGGAGTGAATCCACACTTTCCTAAATTGATAAATTCTAAAACTAGAATTTCAATATTTAATGCATGTTCAATGCATTTCCAAATCAATTATAAATAAACATTTTTTTAAATTTGTGTACAATTTTTAGTTTTAATGTTTATTAATTTGACAAAAATTTTATTTACGAATTTAATCACATTTGATAAAAATGCAGTTAAAAAATGGAAAATGGTATTTTCCATGCTGGGAGATTAAATTCTGTTAAGGGAGGAGATATTATCTTAAAAGTTGCTGAAGACAAGGCTACTAGTAGTTACGATATCGACGCTTGGAACTGGCTATCGAAGGAGTGAATCCACACTTTCCTAAATTGATAAATTCTAAAACAAGAATTTCAATATTTACTGCATGATCAATGCATTTCCAAATCAATTATAAACAAACATTTTTTTTTAAATTCATGTGTACATTTTTTAGTTTTTAGTTAATTTGACAAATATTTTATTTACGAATTTAATCACATTTGATAACAATGCAGTTAAAAAATGAAAAATGGTATTTTCCATGCTGGGAGATTAAATTCTGTTAAGGGAGGAGATATTATGTTTAAAGTTGTTCAAGACAAGGCTACTCTAGTAGTTACGATATGGACGCTTGGAAGTGGCTAACGAAGGAGTGAATCTACACTTTCCTAAATTGATAAATTCTAAAACAAGAATTTCAATATTTAATGCATGATCAATACATTTCCAAATCAATGATAAATAAACATTTTTTAAAAATCCATGTTTACATTTTTTAGATTTAATATTTATTAATTTGATAAACATTTTATTTACGAATTCAATCACATTTGATAACAATGCCGTTAAAAAATGGAAAATGGTATTTTCCATGCTGGGAGATTAAATTCTGTTAAGGGAGGAGATATTATGTTTAAAGTTGTTCAAGACAAGGCTACTCTAGTAGTTACGATATGGACGCTTGGAAGTGGCTAACGAAGGAGTGAATCTACACTTTCCTAAATTGATAAATTCTAAAACAAGAATTTCAATATTTAATGCATGATCAATACATTTCCAAATCAATGATAAATAAACATTTTTTAAAAATCCATGTTTATATTTTTTAGATTTAATATTTATTAATTTGATAAACATTTTATTTACGAATTCAATCACATTTGATAACAATGCCGTTAAAAAATGGAAAATGGTATTTTCCATGCTAGGAGATTAAATTCTGCTAAGGGAGGAGATATTATGTTAAAAGTTGCTGAAGACAAGGCTACTAGTAGTTACGATATGGACGCTTGGAAGTGGCTAACGAAGGAGTGAGTGCAGAAAAAGAAGGAGACAGCCGACTGATTGGCAAAGAGTAACCACAATCATTGCTCCTGGAGTTTCCTACGTAGAAAAGTAAGAGGAGTGGACTCCGCAGGCGAAAGAGCAATGACCATGACTCATATACAAACGAGCGGATTTCGCGCTCTTGCGTGCACATACAAACTCTTTCACTCTAGACGCAATAGCCGTCTTCGTCTCTCTATCGTGTGTTACCTCGCTCCAATGCTGCTGGCCTTTACCGTCACGTCTTAGCGTGCCACCGTGACACTTTACCTAGTATATGTTTAGACGCATTCAGCTACCACATACGAATCCTTTACTGACGAACAGCAAAATTCATTGAAACCTGCTATAGCGTAATCTTATGAATGCGGATACTAAAAAAAAAATATATATAAAAAAGGTGAGGAGGTAATAAGACTGACAGAAGAAAGAGATAAGTCATGAAATGTATATATGTTAATTAAGAAAACAAACAAAGTATGTAATATTAAGAAGTATATATAAAAGTTGTTAAATCTATGTACAAAATTCTAAAGCCGAATAAGCAAGAATGGCTAATAAATATCTATCTATCTATCTACTAAAAAAATGTATAAAAAAATAATCGATAATTCCAAAAATAAAAAGTGAGCGTTTTCGTAATTCAGAATTACTATAAAATAATAATGACTTTTTGTCGTTGGAATTAAAAAATGTTGATTCAAGAAATTGGTAAAATTTTGAGAGATTTTTTATTACAATTTCGTTGATTTAATATAGCAATCAGAATTGTAAATATATCAACCCTATTATGGATATAGGATTTTTGTGTTGATCTTAAAAAGGCCCGTAAATAATTGGGTGTGCTTTTTTTTATTTATTTGCGTAAATAATTATGTGATTATCTAAATAACTCATTTAAATGCTTCAATAAAAAATATACTGTAACTAATTTTCATTAAAAAAATAAAATGTTTAAAAAACGAGCAAGTTATTATTGGTTTAAACAATCCTAGGGATAAAAAAGCGTGCTTTCCTCCTCTGAAAGTCAATAAAGGTAATGATTTTGTTATTACGTTTGATTAAAAGAAAATGTAATTTCAAAGACTTTAATTTTGTTTCATAACTTTACAGGATCATTTTAATTCATTTGTGTAAAAAATTGAGTGACTTGTCACATAATTTTTTCAAGTTTAAATTATTCAATCAAATATTTACCAGAATTAAGGTAGTTCTGTCGGTACGCCGGAGTCATAAATCTCAGAGTCTATATGACATTAAAAAATAATCATACCCATCACTTTGACTGCCTCAATAATAATATAAAAAATAATCGAGAATCCTTCGAAATTGTCGTAATCAAATTAAAACGATTATTTGTAAATAGTTGATATGTTTAGTGCGGATTTGACTTCATTTTTACGATAATTAGGTTAGGAAACGTCATTTGGCCCGGTATCGTGCACTTTGACCTGGGTTCAATTAAACATGATTCCGGAGACTTCACCTTTTTTCATGATGCATCAATACTTAAATGATTTGCGAATCCGTGGTACTTTTTATTTTTTCTCTATCTTTGATCTAAGTATGTTAATTTTCGATTTAAAGATTTATTTTTCCAGTCCTCCCGTGAGCGCCGTGTAAAAAGATCGATTTTCAAGTTTTAATTGTTCATTCAAATATTCGGTAAAAGCCTTTAAAATTTTGTGCAAGTAAAATTGAATAGCTAAATTACAACATGTCAAAAATTCATGCATATGAGTTTGAATTGCCTTCACGACAGAACTACCTTAATACACCCATAAACTTTTTTTTGGTGTGAACGATTGTTCCCATAAAATATACATAATTTGTGCCACAGGCTGCAGGAGGTCGTTATGAACGCGGAAAAGTTACTTAGCGTTTTGGGAATTCCCTGTGCGTGAGACAGCCAAGGCTTTCTCCACGTCCCCGGGAATCACGGGTTTCCACAGGACAAAACCCATGGCCTCACTTGTCAGTGACGTGCGGTTCGCGCCAATTCACTTAGGAATTAAGATGGAAGGGGAATTTCCACGCGAAGGTATTACGTGGACGCTCTCGATCCCAAGAAATCTTTGTTATTTATTTGAACGAGTATGTGTATGAATTTTTTGTTAAACGATCTCCTGGAATCTGGTCAAACAGCAGAGGATTTTCCACTGTTGTTTTCATGGTGGCCGCAGTCAGGGAAAACCGGGAAAAGTCAGGGAAATAAAAAATTGATCAGGGAATCAGGGAAAAGTCAGGGAAAAAGTAGATTGTTGCCAAAGTTTCAATAACTGAATAAAAATCCATAAAAGAAAGACTTGGAAAAAAACCAACCGAAAAATATTTGACAAGAAAAAAAAACAAATAAATATTGATATAAACATTACATCATAAATCTATTCGAACAAATCGAAGCACTCAACAAAAAAGTTTAAAAGGTGTTATATATTACTAAAATAAGTATTACACTTCACATCAGTATTTAATCGGATTTAAAGCATTATAATTCCAAAGAACGTTTATATTTTGAAAGAGAAAATATATCTTCAAAAGTACTATTCGTTGTTGATCGAGAAATAAATAACTTATCAAAAACACGTATCTGTTCCTAATACATTTTTTTTTATTGACGTTATACATTTTTTAGTAGATGTCCTTAAAATTTCGGTCAGGGAAAATTGATAAATTAGTCAGTGAAAAATCAGGGAATTTTTTCCGAACAAAAAAACGGCATGGGTTCCTACTAGACGTAAGAGGATCTGCTAATGTCGCGCCACGTGCTCCACTAAACAGCAGAAATTTTTGTTACAAGTCTCACTTCGAATGTTCGGTGTTGCTTAATATATATATATATATATATATGCTTGGTTGTTACTTAATTTATCGACATTCCTAAACTATGTGCCAACTGATTGAAAATAAAAAAAGTATTTTTCATGCTAACTCGAATTTTTAACTACTCATAGATGTTTCGAAATAATTTTGTAATGGCAAAATATACAAGAGAAATCAGAAGTGCATGAGACGAGTGGAGCAATGAAAATATTGTGTATTGCGCTATGGTGAAAGGAAATATGGTTTGATCCTGAATCAAATGATAGATACGGTCTGAATATAGTTCAGAAACTTTTATATGACGTTACCCCTCTCATTGTTTCTTATCAATGCGATAATAGTAGAGTATGTCTCTTTTCCCTTCTTTGTTCAAGGTATAGATGTACTCATAAATTCTCAGCGAATATCCAAGTTGTTACGTCGAAGAGTTAAGCAGTTAATTTATTTTTTATATGACTGATACACAGAAATTAAATGTTAAATGAAACAGGATTTTTTAAAAATAGTTTGAGACATGTTCATTTGTTTTGCTAATCGTTGTTCTTTCAAAAATTCATTCAATATTCATTTACTAGTCAAAAAACCGGTCACTTCTGATTTCAGAAATTTTGGTTTGGCGTGAAAAAAATTTTAGGATCAAGTTTTATGTCATTTAATTTAATTACGTTAAATTTAATTAAATCTTTGCCTTAAGTAGCAAAAAAAATAGTGTTATTTGCCAACGAATAGATTCAACTATATTTACTCTGTAATTTTTTTATTTCATGTCTTTGGCGAGTTAGAAAATATTTTCTGTGCCACAGATATTTGCATTTATAGCTGCAAGTTTTAATATCAAAGCATATACAGAGTTAATGAAATTGTAATTAGATTCATTGACACATATTTTTTAATCATACAGATGTGATTTTTAATGAGACTGAATACAATTGCTATACTTTATTGATATTAATTCATTCGATTGATTCACTGATAAAATAGGTACTTACGCGCTATTGTTGAATAACTATGGAATAATTTTCGCTCCTTCACTGAGTTTCGCTTGTCTATCGATGGTTCAACGAGTTTTTTCAAGAAACGCCGATACGATTGTTATGAATTACAAATGTGTCAATGCACACGCGATAAAGTTGCAGAGCGATGAATCGCGTACTGGCTTGGTGATGGTCGAAGTGCCAGTGTCGCGAGTCCGACGGTCCACCACGTTTTATGTAGCTCCCACTCCCCGAAGTTATATACTGCGAAGCCCGAAGCGAGCCGGTCGAGTTGCCGCGGGATTCTGCGCGGCCCCACTAGATTGATAGTACGATCATGATAAGAGATTCGTGTACACTACTTAAACGCTCCACCCGCGCAATCACTATCGTTTTCGTCTATCATGACATTGATCATTATCGAAATGAGTATGACAGACTAATACACGCTCACCAATTATTCATCTACATACAAACTACTAAGTGACAATGCAAAAGTATTTGACTTCAGTACTGAAGTATTGACTTATTTTTTTTAGTGAATGACAATTTTTTAATTCATTTAAAGTGGGTGAGAACAATTACAAAAAAAAAACGATCGGAGTCGCCAATATATTATTGAGACTAAATAGTTACTAATAGTTTTTTTTCACTGTTAAAAATTAATAGTTACTATTTGGTCTCAATAATATTTTGTGCGAATTCAATAGTTTTTGGTTGATCATAGAGGAAGCTTTGTTTTCGTAAAATTTTTTTTTTTCGAGATTTTCATGTCAGGACACTCAGAATGGTCTAAAACGTCGAGAAAAGTGGTTTAGAAAAAATGTCTGTATGTGAGTGTGTGTGTGTGTGTGCGTATGTACACAATTTTTTGTTAGAACGATAGCCGTCGCAATTTTTAAGATATCGGGCTCAAATTTGAACCACGATTAAACTGTCGTTAAACAAGGTATGGGATTGAATTTGGAGTTAATCCATCAAGGTGTTCAAAATTTATGGCATTTTGAATTTTTTAGAGAATGTCAGCTCGGGCTCTAACTCTTGCAATTTTTATGATATCCGGCTCAAACTTGGACCAGAAGTGGACTGTTATCAAATAGTGTTTGGGATTAAATTTGGTGTCAATCCGTTAAGGGGTTCACAATTTATGGGATTTTTAAATTTTCTGACATTTTTTGTCTGTGCTCTAACTTCCGCAATTTTTAAGATAAACTTTTTAATATAGGATCGGTCTCAAATTTGGGACACAAGTGGACTGTTATTAAATAAAGTTTGGGAGTGAATTTGACGTCAATCCGTTAAAGGGTTTAAAATTCATGGCGTTTTGAATTTTTTGTTCATGCTCTAACTTCCGCAATTTTTAAGATATCGGGCTCAAATTTGGTCCACGTGTAGAGTGTGAGTAAACTAAACATCAGTTCGATTCTGGCGAGAATCGGTCAAGGGGTTCAAAACTAATGCCATTTAAATTTTTTTCAAACAAGGCTGCAAAGTAGAACTTTGCAAATTGCTTCCTCATTATTATTGGATTTTTACAAAGCTTCCTCTATGAGGAAGCCAAAATAGTTTAACATGCTTCCTCATGGAGGTAGATTTGTAAAAATCCAATAATAATGAGGAAGCAATTTGCAAAGTTCTACTTTGCAGCCTTGCCTTTTTAGTTCATTTAAAGTGGATGAGAACGATTATAAAAAAAAAAACTATCGGAGCCGCCAATATACTATTGAGATTAAATAGTTACTAATAGTTTTTTCCCACTATTAAAAATTAATAGTTAATATTTGGTCTCGATAATATTTTGTCCGAATTCAATAGTTTTTTTCCGTAAGAGTTTTAATAAAAAAGAATACTTTTTTTAACTGGTGAAAAAAATATCGCAAATACCATGGAATTGTTTTTAACGGTGCTTGAATTATGTAAATAATGCAAAGTTCTGGACATAAATATTGTGTGAAAGGTTCGATTATAATATTTATAGAAATTAAAGATTTTCTACAATTTTTTTTGTTATATTTTTTTTTTTTTTTTTTTTTTTTTGCATTTTCCCCCGCTTATCAAGTCTCCGATGTGAGTCTTATAGCGGGTCGGCTCGGCTTTCCGTACAGTATTATTTAATTATTCGTCATCCGAAGCATTTCTGCCGCGAGCCAGTCCCCCCCAGAGTGCGGCCGCATCCGACTTCCCCCTCTATATCGCATTCGCCATAGCATTTCTGCTATGGGCATAGGAAAACTGCGGAAAACCTATGCCGATATAGCCGGTCTCGAGTTCGCCTCCCGGCACCGGAGCTACGTCACGTTTCGTCGAGAACGTAAACACGGACTACAGCTGTATACATGTGACACCCACAGGTAGAAATACCTGTGTGGGTCTCATGTATACATCTGGAGCTTCATCGCGTCCGTATTTATATTTTCGACGAAAATCGACGGCACCGGGAATCGAACCCGCGACCTACCGATGCTCTGGACTAGAGGCCAGTACCCTAACCACTAGACCATCGCACCGGATAATTTTTTTTTTTTTTTTTTTTTTTTTTTTTTTGTTATATTTATAAATCGTTATCGAAATTGTTGAGTGCGATTAATGTAGGCGCATGAATGATTTATCTACATACAAACTGCTCAGTGATATTGTAAAAATATTTGTCTTAAGTGTTGAAATACTGGTACATTTTTTGTAGTGAATGATTTAAACTTGAAGGGGAGGCCAGACCGAAGTCAGTAAAAAAACGTAGTTTTTAAATGTGTTGAAACATTATGTCACAGGCCCTATGCAATTGATTGTATGTAAAGTATTTTGACAAGATAAGGTATGTCATTTAGAAAAAATAGAAAATATTAAAAATATGACATTGAACGAAATGAAAGTCATTCTGCAATTTATTATATTCATAGATTATTATCGAAATCTGTGATTACGACAGACCAATACACAGTCATAAATGTCTATATACAAAGTGCTGATTGTCAGTAAGTATTTTTTAAACGTACTAAAATTTTTGTCCAATGTTTTTCTGTATGATTTGTACTTTAACCATTTAACTGCTAAAGTAGCAGATTTGCAATATTGTAAAAAAAAAAAAATTCAATAAAGGGTCTAAATAACACCTAAAGGGTCTTGGCTTTTAAAGTTTTAAAGGGTGTTAAAAAAAATCTTTTAACCCTTTTTTCCACCAACATAAAACATTTTTTTTTCGACTAAAAAATTGTTTAAATCGAGTTTTATTTCGTTTGAGAATTTTATTATCATCCATATTAGATAATAACAATAACATCTATCTCAAGCTTATAATGACAACATTTTGTCATACTTTCGAGCAACGTAACGTGGAACGTCCACTCTGAAAATGAGTTTCATTTGCGCGTCACCAAGAACACACATATCTATATATACATATATATTGCGAAGACTTTTAACGAGAGCCCGAAGGTACTTTTGTTCGTTCGTACATTCCTACTTTCGCGCCCCTTCCACATCAACTCATCGTTAAATCAGCCGCTTTGCTCTTGAGGCACACGTGCCATTTTCGCTTTTTATCCTTACGCTTGAAATCGACAGTGAAACTTTGTTGCGCTGATAAAGTTTGCGAAGCACGATGGCACAGTAAAGCGAAGACTAAACGATGAGATTGTGCGATAGTTCGACCTATAGATGCTCTGATATGGAGTGTTAGAGAGAGGGAGAGAAGCGCTGAGAGGAACTCGAGTAATTGTGTTACGTAGTTCTACGACAGATCCACACAGTTGACGCAGTTAATCGAATAAAGGAGGTTCCTCCTTTGATTGCAGGGCTACATAGTGAACTACGATTGACGAGAACGTCTTTCCGGGATTTCATCAAAGTGTCTACATTCGAAAGCCGATATTCTACGTCACACTTAGTTACGACTTCGTTTCGTCTCTATTTACCTAATTCCACGTTTATTGAAAAGCTCTAGTTGCATGATCAGTCGACTCAATGAAATTGATGGAAGCAGCGAATCAAAATGAATTCAAAGACTTTTCGATCATAACTAAACGTGAGGAGGAAACACGATGCTACTAAATGCGTCAGTAAAAAAATGATCTTGTTGACACTGACGATCGAAGAGTTGATGAGTTACTTGCAATTTCTTTTTTTATCTTATTATTATTGGCTGTTGCAGGTAGTTAATAATATACGTGTGAATGGAATACGGTGTTGTATATTGTATAATCAATCATAGAGGAAAATATTAATTGAAGGAAAATACGTCACTGACAGCTGGTTGCATTAACGGATTAATGATAACACGTTATTTCACGTGCTGCGAAATAAAAGGTGTGGCTGTAGTGCTGAGCGAGATTTGGTCGAATTTTTAGGCCGAGAGGGTTTAGAATTTTGTATTGTAATTATAATTTTTTTAGATTCTAACATTTTGACAATTATGAAATTTTTCAATTACAAAACTACGACACTACGTCGTAACATTTTCGTTGAAAGTGTATATACGAAAATATATATATATAATACAAAAGCTGTATACATGTGACCCGCACGGGTAGGGGAGATGGGTGTAAAACGGACATCACGACTGAAAATGACAATTGGGGGCAAAACGGGCATCGTTTCAACTTTTTCGAACACGACTTTTTTCAATTTTCCGACATTTCTTACTTGAAAATTTCGGAAAATAATTGGTGATGTCAATAAAACAGGCAGGGAGGCAAAACAGGCATCTCGGCTAAATATAAGTATCGGGGTCAAAATTGGCACCAAATCATAAAATGAGAATTCGGTTCTAATTGATTTCTTTATGATATACCGACTTTTTTTTCAAAGAATTAATTTGATTATAAATTTTTTGAAAAATTCATTTTACTATATTTTTTTCTTTGCTCAACAAAGTATCGAAAAAAAGTTCTGAACGGATGGTTGAAAAAATTCTGATCTGCTGAAGATTGTCAATTTTTTTTCATCACCAATTTGACGTATTTTCCGCACTTTCCCTATCTGAGGAACGTAAAAAACTGAGACAAATCGTTTTTACGAAAGTTGAGACGGTGCCCGTTTTGCCCCCAATCCCGATTTTTTATGGAGCTGCCCGTTTTGCCCCCCTGCCCGTTTTGCCCCCATCTTCCCTACAAATACCATTGCGTGCCTCATATATATTATATATCAGACAGAATCATCGTGTGAAGACAACATCAATTTTTTTTGCTTCCTCATCAAGGAAGCTTTCTTTTCATGAAATTTTTTTTTTCGCGTTTTTCATGTCAGGACACTCCGAATGGTCCAAAACGTCCAGAAAAGTGATCTAGAAAAAATGTTCGTATGTACGTGTGTGTGTGTATGCATTAGGGCTGTTCAAAATAACATAATTTCTTTATAATCGGTTGCTCCTGAAATGCTGTACTGATTATCACAAAAAAATGTTTTCGCGAAAGCTGGGCGTTGTGCGATGATATTAAGTACTGCCGCATCAAGGCCAAAATTCATTAAAAACGGCGATTTTTGGAATTTTTTTTTTATCGTCTTAAAGCGCTCATGGAGATTGTGGTTGCTTTCGATAGACTATGAAATTGTGTAAAGCCAGAAACATGTTCGATAATATTTAGTACTGCCGCATCGACATTGAAGTTAACAAAATAAAAAATGAAATCCTATAAAACATTGAAATATTCATCTGCTCATCGACTATTTCGCGCGTTTTCAAATGACGAAATGGCTCATGAAACGGGAGTCCTGTCTGATCAAATTTAGTACTGCCGCATCGATATCGCAGTTTCCCAAAATTCGAAAATCGCTTATCATCATCATGATTATGATCATACATGACTCCCATTTCAAGAGCCATTTTTTCATTTGAAATAGCACGAAATAGTCGACGAACAGACGAATATTTCAATGTTTTAAAGGATTTAATTTTTTGTTTTTGTTAACTTCAATGTCGATGCGGCAGTACTAAACATTATCGAACATGTTTCTGTCTTTGCACAATTTCATAGTCTATCGAAAGCAACCACAATCTCCATGAGCGCTTCACCACGTCAAAAAAAAAAATTTCTAAAAATCGCCGCTTTTCATGTATTTTGGCCTTGATGCGGCAGTACTTAATATCATCGCACAACTCCCAACTTTCGCAAAAACATTTTTCTTGTGATAATCAATACAGCATTTCAGGAGCAACCGATTATAAGAAAATTATGTTTTTTGAACAGCCCTAGTATGCATGTATACAACTCCGGAAATTCGAACGCCGATAACTCAAGAACCGTTTTACATATTGAGCTCAAATTTAGCACACAAGCGTAGCAGCAAACCCTCTTCAACTATAGCAATTTTTGACAAAATGTGTACGAAAATTTCGATTCTATGATGTTTTGAATTTTTTTTTAAAAGTAGGTGGGCGTCGTAACTTTCGTAAAATTTAGTCTATTTTGCTAAATAGTTGTTTATAAGAGCAGGTGCACGCAATGTTATTTGGTATTGATTTTGGCTTGAATCGGTAAAGTGGTTCAGATTTTATGGAATTTTGAATTTTTCAAAAAATCAACATTATCGCTCTGTCGTAACTTTTGCAAAACTTGAGATAGCGAGCTCAAATTTTGTATGTAAATGAAACAATATTCAGCCATTATATATGTATAATTTAGTGACGAACGGTGTGAAATTTTTGACTTTATGAAATGTCGAATTATTTTAAAAAATATACGTTATCACATTTACTTTCGGAACAGCTCTAATAATAACGAAATAATGAAATAAAAAAATAGAAAAATCGAATTGACAACATGTTTATTTATCTAATTAACAGAAGGATGCAAAGTAGAACCTTGCACATTGCTTTCTCATTATTTTTCGCTTTTCGCAAAGCTTTCTCCACGAGGAAGTCAAAATTTATTAATATACTTCCTCATAGAAAAATTAAATATGAAAATCTAGAAAAAATTCCACAAAAATCAAATATTCGATAACAAAACGTTTAGGCCCATCCAGAAAGTGGTAAAAAAATTTCCGTCGGTGTTAGACGATTTCAAATAGTTTTTCAATGTTTAATTTTTGAACTCAAGCGATCATTGAGCAAAAAATCCTATGTAAAACGGACAACACATTTGTGTAACAAATTTGCCGAATATTCTTGAAATCATTTAAGTTACGTGCAATTTAATATCGTGCCAATTTTTCAAACGGTAACTTAAAAAACAAAAAAAAATCTCACATATTACTTTGATAGGCTTAAAACGTATTCACCATTAGATATTTTAGAATTTTCTAAAATTCTACTCAAAACTAATATTTTCAAAAATTGGAAACAAACAAATTTTTGGGCTAAAAAAAAATTCAATTACCCTTATTAGTGGTTAGAATAGTATTCAAAGTAATGTGACGAATTGTCAGGATCAAACATTTATATTCGCGGCGAATATCACATAAACAACTAAATAGATGACATAATTTAGAAATGTAAAAGTCTTAAATCAGATATCACAATATGTTGTGAAAAAGCACCTTAAAGTGTTCACTTCAACATTCCTGTAATTTGCAACAGCGATTCTGAATTTCAAGTGTGTCTCCAGCCCCTTAAACTTCTCAAAACGACCTGTGGCTTGGTTCGCACTTACTTTTCCCGCTAAAACGCAAAAAGGAAAGTGAGGGTGAGGGTGGCTGAAGCCAAGAGAGCTCACGACTGTTCTATTCTATTTCGCGCGACTTAACTGGAGCACCCCCTTAACCGTTGGGTCTCCGCTACGTAGCCAAGCTCTCGCCAACCTCTCGCCCCTCAAAAACTCCAACAGGAGCAAGAATTCTTTTTTCTCTGGCTCTGTGCCGTTACCATGACTACGATACTGCTGCAGAATAATCGTAAGTCTTTCTCGTCGACTATCTCTGCGATTCCGAAGATTGAGCCACTCTACTTGCCTATATTATTATTATTATTATTATTGTCTATCTCGACTTTTCCTCTTCGATACAGCGATTCCTTACAGTATCGTTCAAAGAAATCGTGACAATAAGTTATAATTGTTAATCGCTGGTCCATTCAACAATTTTTATAGTTGTATTTACTTTTTCTATCTATTGAATTTTTGCGGCAACTGTTAACGATATTTACAGCTAATTATTAACTAGTTTCGATGAACTCTTGTAACTTCAAAAGTACAGTTGAGATTTCTTGAACTTACTATTAATTGTGAATTATGGGAAAAAATTTTCTCCGCCAGAGTTGTAAGACTCTGTTATTTTTCGGATAAAAATTTATCGTATAATCGATTAAATAATTACTATTTTTAACAATTATCAGCAGTTTTTGTAAAAAGAAGCTTTTTTATTTATTTATTGTCAAAAATATAAAATTAACATAAATTTTTCTTATAATATGCGGTAATATACTTAACACATTGAAAATTAAATGGAGGATCGGACTCTTACATTTTTTTGCATTCTTATTCATGACATTTTGTTAGAAATGTACATTTATGCAGTAATTTGAAAGTTTCAACATTTCTCTGCTTTTATTTAAAAAGTAATGATTGTGGATTAAATAATACAATAAATATTGATTTAGTATGCAATAAAAATTAGCAATGTGTCAGCAACCAAATGATTTGGACAATCAAGAGCTTTACAATTTAAGCAAAATAAGTTGAGTACTGTCTTTAGTATAACAAGGACAAACAAATATTTACGCTCGAGGGAAATCGGAGATATACAGGAATTTTTTTAATGATTCCTGGGAATAACAATCATTAACAGCTGTTAATGATTCAAATTCACCGTTGCTAATCCATGCAAAAGTTCCATGTCATGATTTTATAAAGTGATAAAAGATTACAACTCTGCTAGGAGATTTTCAAGAATAAATTAATTATGGTACTGGGAAGATATTCCCCTATGACGATCTGCGGGAGTCCTCTTTATCCTCCGGAGAATAACGTTTGAGGTCAGCCTGCCCAGTCCTTCGGTGAGTTGCGGATGGACGCGTTAGTCAAAGAGACTAAGAGCAGAAACCAAGGATATATCTGGCGAGCTTCAAGTACAATACGACGGGATAGAAAGGGGTGAAAATCAAAGGGCAATTTCCTGTCTAGCTACGGTTCGTTGCCTCCCCTATCTCGGAGCGCTGTGTTAACAATTCCGCTCAACTGTCTTCTCCATTGTGAGAAACTTTGATGTATAATGACCAGCAGTATTACGCTCATGAGCATGACTCCACGATTATTATCCTTTGAAATATTTGTAGCCTCCGGAGAGAAAAATATTCAAGATCCACATGGAAAATAAAGTACGAAGTGGAAAAATTACGATTATGACTAAACGTATGTATAATAGGCACTTCCCGTGCAGAAATATAGTTGGGGCTCCAACTTGGCCCTTTCTAGTTGGCCCCAGTTCTATTAGGGGCCCTACTAGGTTAGTCACGCTTGAAGTACGATGCCTTTAGAGACTCAATATGGACCTTTTCTTAACATTTGCTCCATTTAGCCGATGTATCTTTTCATGAAGAAGAAAATGAGACGTCAACCATTCCAATCTGCCTAGTAGTTTGATCTGAATCATGCGCAGAATGATAAACCTAAGAACTTTGCTTAAGATAATATTGAAAAGCATATGCAAGTCAGACGACAGTAAAAGATCCTTTCATCAAGCACCAACAATATAGTGCATTAGGCATTTTTATATGCAATAGGATTTGGATGATATTGAATTTCCAAAATCAAATTTTTTCACCTGATTGCCTCCCCTTAAGTAAGTTTGTACTGAAAGATTTTAACTTTATGGGGAGGTTCGTCCGAATTTAGTAAAAAAAAGGGTGCAAAGTAGAACCTTTCACATTGCTTCCACATTCTTTTTCACTTTTTACAAAGCCGTCTCTATGAGGAAGTTTCTTTATTTTATTTTTGGCTTCCTCATAGAGGACTCTTTGTTTTCATGAAATTTTTTTTCTCGGGATTTTCATGTCAGAACGTTTAAAATGGTTTGAAACGTCGAGAAAAGTGGTTTAGAAAAATTGTCTTGCTCTAATTCAGATGAAATTTCAACTAATCGATTGAAATTTTCTACACAGAAAAAACAACATTCAGCCGTGCTACGTACCAAATTTGGTGATCATCGGTAAAGCGGTTCGGATTTGACGTCGATTCGAATTTTTAAAAAATTTGTTGGTGTCGCTCTGGACTTCGTAAAACGTCAGAAATCATCAACTGCGACAACAATTTTCATCATTCGCAAAGCTCCCTCTATGAGGAAACCAATAATAAAATAAAGAAACTTCCTCATAGAAGCGGCTTTGTAAAAAGCGAAAAAGAATGAGGAAGCAAAGTGCAAGGTTCTACTTTGCATCCTTTTTAAGTCTGTAAAAACAAATGATTGTAAGAGTGTCTCGATTAGTTGAAAAAAATGCTAAGTGCCACATATAAAAATATGAGAAGGTATTTCATTTAAAAAAAAGAATACATACACACTTAATGGTTTGTTGTTTAGTTCATAGAGTTGCTCTTTGATTCCTAGACTTTGGATGTGCTCCTAATGATATAGTGATTTTCGACCGACTATTTCGTCGGTCAAAATTTATATATAGTTGAGATTTATATATACATAAAAGTTAAATAGTCAATCAGTCGAACGTGTATTTACATTTTCAGTGATAACATGTGAACATGTTTTGGACAAGATACAGCATTTTGAGAGGAAGTTTGATTAGAATATCAATCAAATTTACCGATAAATACCGTTCTTCTATAAGGATACTCCATCACTGAAATGGAGTCGATCAAAATCCCTGAATTAGCCGATTTTTTAACCGCGAAAAGATAATTCTTGTTTAGCTCATCGTATTACCAACTGTTACTGATATTTCAACCGATATTTTTATATTTTGGTCCAAACGACAAATTTTGTTACAAAATCAATCTACTTTTTTAAAATAAAATTAACAACAAATATCGTCAGCCATTTGTGAATAAAAACTTTTTGTTAAAAGTACCTAAATCAATGTTACTTTTAGTGGAAATCGTAATGAATCGCCAAACTATGTGAAAGCGATAAAAAATATTCATCACCGATTTTCCCAATGTAAAGTGTCCCAACCTCTTTAATTCTTAAATTAACGAAACAAAACCAGAAAATAAAGAACTTCGGTTCAAACATCAAAGTTGTTTAATTCCCAAAATGTTGTAGATGGTATGTACTATATTTTTCTCTCCGTGTAGGGGCGCACGAAATAAATGTGGAGTTACGAAAACGTGTTGAACTGGGTGGCAAGTTTTCTAGAATGCTCTTACTTTTATTTGCCCCACTTGTGGCACCATTGGAACGAAATGGAGGGACTCGACAAAATCTCCACACCACAAACGTATGTTACCAGGAAAGTACGCTCTTTCGGTCCACCGGAAAGCTATCCGCAAATGCGATGCATTATGTATAAGGCCAGTCTCTCTTGTGTATTGCAATGTATCTTGCCAAGACGCAACCCTCGCTGCTGAAGATTCCACCACCTTATAGTGGTCCTTGCCGATAATGGTCAGAGCCGCGAACACTGAACGAGATGGAACTCTAACTCTAACCGACTGACTACTACTACTTGTTAGATAAAACTCGACCAGCTGCTGCCTCACTTGATTAAATGACGGTTTGAGATGTAGGTCGTGAAGGGAGGTAAGAAAATTCATTTCTCGACGTTAAAGAATTGACCGTTTGAGAAGGCTTGATTTGTGCTATGGAGTGGCACTATAAACACTTCTGTAGGAGGACAAGGGAATTCCATTAACACATCAACATTGTTACTCGTTGTGGCGTTGAGTTTTTGAGTTCACGTAGCTCTGACATTTTGAAGAACGTTGAGGGTCATACATAGGTGAATGACAATCGATTGTGAAATAAAAATGCTCGGCAAGCTTTACGTTTATACAGTATGTATGAGGCATTCAATATCAAATTGGACACTTCACTTATCATCGTCTCAGATACTTAGTAATAATTAGTCACAATTTATAATCAGTTTTAGAGAAATAAAAAAGGCTGCAAAGTGGAACTTTGCAAATTGCTTCCTCATTATTATTGGATTTTTACAAATCTACCTCTACGAGGAAGCATGTTAATCTATTTTGGCTTCCTCATAGAGGAAACTTTGTGAAAATCCAATAATAATGAGGAAGCAATTTGCAAATTTCTACTTTGCAGCCTTGTTTAAAAAAGTATTAAATGGCATTAGTTTTGAACCCCTTGACAGATTCTCGCCAGATTCGAACTGATGCTTAGTTCACCCACACTCTACTTGTGAACCAAATTTGAGCCCGATATCTTAAAAATTGGGGAAGTTAGAGCACGAACAAAAAATGTCCAAAAATTTAAAAGTGTCATAAATTGTGAACTCCTTAACGAATTGACACCAAATTTAATCCCAAACACTATTTGATAACAGTCCACTTCTGGTCTAAGTTTGAGCCGGATATCATAAAAATTGCGGGAGTTAGAGTCCGAGCTGACATTCTCCAAAAAATACAAAATGCCATAAATGTTGAACACCTTGATGGATTAACTCCAAATTCAATCCCATACCTTGTTTAATGACAGTTTACTCGTGGTTCAAATTTGAACCCGATATCTTAAAAATTGCGACACCTATCGTGTTAACAAAAAATTGTGCACGTACGCACACACACACACACACACATATATACAGACATTTTTTCTAAACCACTTTTCTCGACGTTTTAGACCATTCTGAGTGTCCTGACATGAAAATCTCGAAAAAAAAACTTTCACGAAAACAAAGCTTCCTGTATGAGGAAGCAAAAATTGATCGATAAAAATTGGGAATGGAGGAATTACATTACATTATATTTTTTCATGAAGACACGCAAAATAGTGTTATTTCTAAAAATAAAGTAATTATCATAAATAAATGGAGTATCTATTATCGTCTCGGATACTTAGTAATAATTGGTCATAATTTACTATTACCTTTAGAGAAATGAAAAATGTAATGGAAAAAAAATGTTGAATTAAGAAATCAATGTTTTTTTTTCACGAATAAACCCAAAACAGTGTTATTTTTTCAATTACTAATGTTATTTCTAATTTCATTTTCTATAATTTTCTTTATAATTTACAGAAATGGGTGCACAACGTATAGAAAAATCGGCAGTGCAAAAGTAAAATATTAACAATAGCCAAAAAAAAAATTACTCAATTATTATATCATAGGATTTCTGATGAAACTGGACATTTCGAATTTTTTCAGGCTGGAAAGAAAATGTAGTTTTGATGTGAATAATGCTCCTAAAATAATTTTCACAAAACTTTAAATAAAAATAATAATTTTCTGTGTAATTCGCAATCAATCAAATAGAAATTTTCCAATCTCGACTGTGGATCGTCCCAATAATATTTATAGTGTTAAGAAAAAATTAAGAAAAAAAGTATCTCTGCAGATTCGACTGTTTATCAATGGCGTGAATATATCGACCCTCAATATTATATCGAATAAGGCAAAGATCGATTTACTATAAATTAGTGCTGATTATGACAGCGTCAAGATATCACCGTGGTAAAAAAATTAAAAAATAATCCTCTGTCAAACCGAATGGCAAGAAATTGAAAGTTAAAAACTGGCCTCGTTGGAATTGTGAGAGCCAAGAAGAGTGAATTTTCTTATTTGCCATCGGCTCTCCTTTTATTCAACCGTACGATTATTACGATAATTGAACTATGTGCAGTCAAAGCCCCCTTAATAATGTCGACTCTTCGTCTTTACCTTGAAGAAGCGCCCACGGAGCTCTGAGTCGAGTGATTAATCGGGAGAGAAAATCGATTGAGCTTTTTAAAAAAGAACATCGCAAAGTTGCACGAATGACAGCAGGAAAAATCGCCTAGGCGAAGTTCGAAGCCTTTTGGCAAGCAGCAACTAAAGGAAAGGAGTGGCCGACGATGGAAGTAGTTAAGGACTATCTCGACTGTGTAAATGTTCACTGGATCGTCGTCGTGACAACGGGGATGTACATGCACTTGCGACAAATTTGCATAATCGGTTTGTGCTTGGATGAAGAAATCAGTCCACCTTTCGATCCTTCCTATGCTTCAGTCATCTTCATATTTTCCGTCCTCTGCCTTCTCGCCGAGTACAAACTATGGCCTGCTTCACTCAAAGAACCACCTGTTCAACTTCTGTTCATGTACGATGTAAGATTGGACATTTTTGCAAGTATAAGTTATGTGAAGGGAGTCAGGTTAAAATTGGTTATATTTATTGATACATGTTTGAATTCTTTGGCTGCTGGTAATTTTTACAATAAAAAATATGAATTGTTGAACACTTGGAAACAATTATTTTGACAGGTGGTAAAACCTTTTGGCTACTCTGAGTCACTTGTAACATTTATTTAGTTTTTATACTCTGCACTTTTATAAGAAGCCAAATATATTCAAATAATTAGATCTTTTTGTTTTAATTCTAAAAATGTATGAACTTATAATGATTTTAAATGTGGTTATATGTATTGATGTATGTTTGACTTGTTTAGCTGCTGATATTTAAAAATATGAATTGTTCAACATTTGGAAAAAAAATTTGTTGGTTGGTGTTAAAATAATTTGGCTACTCTGAGTCACCTGCAATATTTCTTTAGTTTTTACACTCTAACAATTTATATAGATAAACCGTTAAGTCAGAAATATTTTAATTCGTTTTTTTTATTTAAAAAATTCCTTGAACCTCCAATGTATTTTAAATAGACTATATTAATTGATATGTTTGACTTTTTCGCCTGTTGCTATTACATAAAAAAATAAGAATTGTTGAACACTTGGATAAGAATTTTTTTGATGGATGGTAAAATCATCTGGGTACTCTGAATTGTCTGCAATATTTTTTTTAGTTTCTAAATTCCACTCATTTTTATGGGAGAACTCATAAGTCAAAAATTCTTGAATATTTTTTTTTTATTTTTATTTTTGAACTTATAAAGTGTTCAAGAATTTTGTAAAAAATTACTATCCAAATCCATGGTATCCACTTAATTTGAACTTTACTTTCAATCACTTAAGTCATATCAGAAGGAATTATTTGAACATTTTTTACCGACCGGTTTTGTTATAAAAGTGTGAAGAATATGAAAACAAACAAAAATGATTGCAGGTGAGTCAGAATAGCCGGTTGCTTTTACCACCTAGCAGAAAATTCTCTGTTAAGGGATTAACAGCACACTTTTTTTTTCATATAACATCACACCAAGGGAAAAATATAGTACTCATTCCCAAATTCGTATAGTAATTGGGATTCAAAGTGGAAAAATGGTATTTTTTTCCAGACACATACAAGGATTTACTATGCGTCGCCCGTTGTACTATTTAGCGTAAATAGTACAGCGGGCGACCCCTAGTAAATCTTTGTATGTGTCTGGAAAAAAATGCCATTTTTCCACTTTGAATCCCGATTACTATACGAATTTGGGAATGAGTACAATATTCCTCCTCTCGGTGCAGTGGCCAAATAAGTGCATCAATGAATATCGCCGCTTTTATTTAACCTGACCTCCGACCTTCCCCTTGAACAATTTATACACTTAGTCATTGATATTTTTATCGACATGTATTAAGATGCTGGTCACTGCACTCGTGACGAATCTGTCAACACGGGCTGTCTGGATACCAATTATGAACGGAATATGGTGCTTGACTCAAGAGTCAAGTAAATGGGTAGGTTAATAAATTATTGGAAAATTAATCCATATTGATTTTACAAATAACTTATTGAATAAAAATTAATTTAATAAATAAATTGATAAATGGAAATATATTTTCTTTTCAACTAGGTCACGTGGTTAAATACAACAGTAGGTCTCGACGACTATTCCTTTTTAACGACATTTGCTTCGTACATGGCAACCGAAGATGCTGCAGTTCACATGTCCTTCTGTCTCTCAGTACTCTCATTCGTTTGGATGCTGGACGCTACTGAATCTCTCGACGCTATTTTAGACGCTTGGGCAAAAGACTGAATTGACTCACAAAAATTCGTGATTTTATATGAATCGTATTGTGTATCTTAAATGCGTATATTGTCCCGTATTATTACGTTGAAATAAATAACAATTTTTTTGCATCAAAATTGAAAGTAGGCTAACATTAATTGTAATGTGTTATTTAAAGTCTTGTCAACTCATAAAGTTTAGAATTTTAAAAGATCATTCAAGTATTAGAAAGGATCAGGTTTTTAAAAAATGTTTAAGTTTCTTATTTTATTTATATCTTAAACCTTTTAAGATCGATTACAATTTATGCTTAAGCATAAATAATAAGTTTTTATTCACAATTGAGAATAAAAACTTTCTTGGTCTCTTATCTGTTTTATGTACGATTTAAAGTCGATGCTATAAGTAATGAAACATTTTATTATTGCAATAATATTCAACAAATTATTATACTCTAAAAACGTAAAAAAAAGGAAAATAGGAACAGCAATAATTTATATTATATTACATTTTCTTCAAGAGGTACGATAATCGACATTTTACGCACGCCTCACATGATTAAAAGCTTCATTTTCACACGTTGTAAAGGAAAACTTTGTACAATACTCGTTGGAATTTTTTTTTCTTAATTCGTGTGATTATAACACTCGTTATAAAAAGTTTTACCGGGTATGGATTGTAATATACTATTGTGTAATTTAATCAGAGAATGTGTATCGAGTATAGAAGTTTTATGAAAGAAATTTGACGATCGTTTTAAACGAAACTTCATTGCGCGTAGAAGCAGACGATTAGTGATGTGGTGGTGGCTAATGAAAGGGCGGAAAACACATTCCCAATGACCAAATTGCTCTGCACGATCTGGGCATTGTTTCTCAATACCCTGGGAGTCTCAATTTTCCGAACGTGCTTCGCAAATGCGATGGAGGACGAGGATGGAGAAACTCTTCTGACAGGACCACCGATAACCTCATTTTTCTTCGCTTCCGGCGTGTACACTATTATCCTGAGCCTAACTCTCTTTCCTTCCACTTTTCGGAAGCCGAAAGCTTATTTTCTGTGCGCTTACGAGGTTTGCTGTAACCACATTTAAACCTTACGCAATTTAACCTATTAATTCAATCGTATTATTGAGTTTGATTTCATTGAAATATGTTCTCAATTAAATTTAACTAACAAGCAAGAAATCAAAAAATAAAAATCATGAAGTGAAATTTGTATACACATTACACCTGGAATTAGTTTTATAGAAATTTTCATAAATGATAGTGAAGATTCAAAAATAAAATCCAAATTTCGAAACAATTAAAAAATACACGCAATTTAACCTATTAATTCAATCGTATTATTGAGTTTGATTTTATTGAAATATGTTCTTAATTAAATTTAACTAACAAGCAAGAAATATAAAAATAAAAATCACGAGGTGAAATTTGTATACACGCTACACCTGGAATTTGTTTTATAGACATTTTTATAAATGATAGTGAAGATCCAAAAATAAAATCCAAACTTCGAAACAATTAAAAAATATAATTAAAAAAATGTTCTTAAGTAAATTTAACTAACAACCGGGAAATATTAAAATAATAATCATAACTGAGGAGAAATTTGCATGCACACCACATCCGAAATAATTTTTATGAACATTTTCATAAATGACAGTGAAGATACGAAAATAAAGTTCAAGTTTCGGTACAATTTTTAAATAGTGTGCGCTTGCTTTAAATTTCTTACGGGGAGGGAGTCATGTAAAAAAATTGATTTTGGAAATTCAATATCCTCCAAATCCTATTGCATATAAAAATGCCCAACGCACTGTATTGTTGGTACTCGATGAAAGGATTTTTTACTGTCGTCTGACTTGCATATGATTTTCAATATTTTCTTAAGCAAAGTTCTTAGGTTTTCCATTCTGCGCATGATTCAGATCAAACTACTAGGCAGATTGGAATGGTTGACGTCTCATTTTCTTCTTCATGAAAAGATACACCGGCTAAATGGAGCAAACTATTTTTTTTTCATTCCGAAAGCAAAGTTAATCACTGATTTAGAAAATAGCATAACATTTATTTATTAATAATTATGTCACTTAAAAAATATTACCTTTAATTAACAATTGCTCCATTTAGCCGGTGTATCTTTTCATGAAGAAGAAAATGAGACGTCAACCATTTCAATCTGCCTAGTAGTTTGGTCTGAATCATGCGCAGAATGGAAAACCTAAGAACTTTGCTTAAGATAATATTGAAAAGCATATGCAAGTCAGACGACAGTAAAAAATCCTTTCATCGAGTACCAACAATATAGTGCGTTGGCCATTTTTATATGCAATAGGACTTGGATGATATTGAATTTCCAAAATCATTTTTTTTTTACCTGACTCCCTCCCCTTAAATTTATTTATTTTTACAGTTTTTGGCGACGGCCTTTTTTCTCGAATTCTCCATTGCATGCATCTGGACACCCATTGATGTTCTTATATTGACCACCATGCCAAAAGCTATTTGCAACGTAATGTAACAATATTATGCAATAAAACAACTTATCAGCAAAAACGTGAGTATAAAAAAAATACTAATGATAATTATCAAGATAGATACTCACTGGGATGCAATTACATGAAGAGGCTGAATTGTTAATGAGCGCCAGAGGCCTAATGGCAGCAATTAGTTGTCTACTAGCCTTTGGATTTTTTATTCTGTCTCTCCAAGTCACACGATCAGTAGATTTTACAATTTTGAAGTGAGTTTTTGTATCTTGCTGTTCAAATATAGTATTTCAGCGATCAAAAAATTAAAAAAAAATGTATTTACAGTGAATGTGGTATTATGGTCTTTGCCGACTACTGCACAGAACGCCTATGGCGAAGAATAACGAGTGAATTGCCAAAAATGGATAATAGTAAAGCAAGTCGATGTAGACGCAGGAAAAAGACACGAAGTAGAACACGTCGAAGAAGTTCGAGTTGAGACAATCTCAGTAAAGATCGTCATACACAAATTGTCCCAATAATGCACTCGTATTCGTAATATTTTTATTAAAAAGAAGGCATTTATTTCGTCCGAACTGAAGTATAACGTACAAATGGTATAGATAATAGTGGTAATAATATAATAATGTAATCGTTAATTAATATCAATTAATTAATCATACACATGTCGATTATAGTACTGTAGATTGTTTATAATATGTATATGGTAATTGTACTAATGAGATGTGTTCAGTGGCAGCATATATACATATTACGGTTGGTTTATTCTGTTCCTTCTCGTTTTCATTTTCATACCATTCTGTTTTGTTTTTTTTTTCACAATTTTCTTTTGCACATTTCAATGACGTTTACTATACGGTAAAACATTGGCTTTACAGTCTGTTCGTTACACACTACTGTTTTAAATTCACGCTCGGCCCTGCCGTACCCCGTTGCCCCACTTTGACAATCATTCGATTAAACAATTAATTAGGCAGTGCATAAAAAGTTACGGATATGTTGGGTGAGCATATTATTAAATTTTTTATTCATTTACTTTTTTATTTTTTTATTTTTATTTTTTATTTTTTTTTTTCATCATGGGACACGTAACAACGACGAATAATGGAATAGTTTATGTTTGCGATTCACCATATATAAGATACCCGGTCGATTATGGCCAATGAGTGTGAAGAAATCGTTGTCAGTCTGACCAGATATTACGCTCTTAATTTCAAACAAATTCGAAAGTTTTTTAGCGCGGTTAAATGTGCATAATTCACGCACGAGATCTCACCAGCGCAAATTAATCATGCTACAGTATAAATGGACATTGTATATGTATAGCACAACCGGGAGAGTAGGCGACGTCTTTGATAAATAAATAAATAAATTCATTGTAAAAAAGAGAAGTTACAAAAAAAAAAAAAAAAAAAAACAAATTTAATAAAATCTGTCGGCGTCTTGTGCATCAACGCGACCACCCTGAGTTATCGTGAGCATCGATACTATATCCAGCAAAAAAGTAACTCGCGCTCACTCATTTCGTTAATCTTTCTTATTTTTTTTTCTCAGTCTCTCCTCTTTCGTTTACCTATCAAGCTCAGCCTCTTCTTCCATTTTTTTTCCCTCCCGCTCTCGTTTTCTTATTCAACATATTCGCATCGCTTTCTCACGTCGTTCGCACGTTCGTTCACTCATTTGTAATTGGTACATTATATACATTGTTCGTGCTTCACGGAGATCGGGGCGGGGCCCGGGGCTGCTCGGGTCGAGCGTTTCGGTGAGTAATAAATCAATAAAGGATTTAACGATCCGTTAATGTACATACACAACAGTGAGTTTGATCTCTCTAACTATATCTTCTTTAATGCCACTGCACACACGCACGAGGCGCAAAACTCAGATTCAACGATAAACTGTATTTTTTTTTGTTTCTTTTCTTAACCTTGTTATTATTATTCTTTTTTTTTTCATTATTTCCATTTATTTCTCTCATGTGTAATGTCAGCTAATGCCAGTCTGTGGAAATACTGCGTCGCCGTTGCTTAGACTCTCTATCTATTCTGCATCTCTGTTTCGCAGCTATAGTGTTTAGGAAGGACGGGATAGGTCGTGCGGAGGAAGGGACTACCGTACGTAATACCATAATAATAATATCGTAATATTTCAATAGTCGAGGATGATCGAGAATGAGCGCAGGAGGGGGGGGGGGAGGAAATGAAGTTATAGGTAACGCAGTGATCGAGAAACCAGAGGATCTTTATGGGAATGAGAGGAAGAGATGTTTTTTTTTTCGCCAGCAGCATTGAGTTTCAGCGAAGGGTTTTTCGCTACGAGGCTGCTATTATTTACTTAGACTTAAGCTTAAAAGTTAGACTAGGAAATGGGATGGGAGAGCGTAATGCGTTGACATACGCAAATTAATATCACAAATCGCAAAACTATACGTAATCACGATGATAATAATAATAATGATAATTAATTAATTAATAATAATAATAAGTATAAGATTATTCGATAATTTACGTTACCGCGCCCGCTTCACCGTTTACACCCCCTCAACTACTTGGTTTTTGTTTTTTTTTTTTTTTACTCTTCATTTACTTTACTTTATAACTTACGTATGCGATGGGCCATAAGATAATCGTTCGCGCGCATTGCACGCCCTCAATAATTACACATTCGTACATCGATCAGTGCACACGGATGCACGTTTTAATAATTTTTAAATTTCTTTTTCTTTTTTTATTTAATTAATCATTAAATGTTTTTTTCTTCTTTCTGTTACGGATAATTATCGCGAGGATCTTTCTTACCGGTAAATTGACTATGAATAATTCCGTTTGAGAATTTTACAACTTCAGTCGTTTCGAGTTTAGTTCAAATGCTCACCCGACGCGCCATAAACCCGACTAGTCATCGTGAGTGACAAATCGCGCGACTATGGAACTACCCTCGTTAGCTTCGCGAATTATTTATCTCCTCACCCAACCCCCCATTGGCACCCTCTTTAATTTTGAGCTCGTCTCTCTGTGTCTCTCGTCACTATTTTTGGTTCGCTAGTCCTCGAAAACGTGGCGCTGCTATTTTGTAGCCACGTTACTTTTTAAATTAAAAAATAAACGATAAAGGTAAAATATACAATTGTGTCATACCGCTCGAACGAATTTGCCGAGAATGATTAAACGGTGTGAGCTTAATTATTAACCATTGTGTAGTTCGTATTGTTATAGCTATTCGATAATTACATATTATGCACTTTCTAACGCCTGACTCTCATCATACTCTCTCAAATATACGCGTGATTCCCTTCCACCTGATCCTATAAATTTATACTCATGTACTATTTATATATATACTATATATATACTATATATGTATATATTATAATGTCAATAATCATATAATAATACTTGCAATTAATGAGAATCGTCGTGTCGACGATGACAGTTGGATCGTTAGATCCACTGTCGTTGGTATGCAACGTTTTTTTTTTCGCTGCAAATGTGTAATGAATACTCGAGTTTTATGGCTTTTCAACAAAGAATTACATTCTTGCGTCGTTGAACGATTTAGTCTCGAATCATAATCTCGATTTCTCGAGTGTCCATTAAACGAACGTCATATTCTCGTTTCTTTTGTGGATTCTCAATATCTCTTTGGTTTCTTTTTTTTTTTCTTCGGTAAAAACATTAACTATCGGTGTAAAATATGCCGCGTAACGATTTGCGTACAGCGACGTCGATGACAATTAAATACGTATATTATTAATATATAGATTAAATAAAACGTATCCTAATATCGAATGTGTCGCGTTTAGGTCGAATAAATAAATGATACAATGGAAAAATTTATACAAAATTTGCAATGCCGACACGGGGGCAAAGGTACGCGGGCCGCTGCAACGGCTTGACTCGACATATTTATTATTATTATTATTATTCGCAGATTGCAGAGCCTTCATTACTTGTTTGTTAGTTTTTTCCCTTTCTTTTCCTTCTTTTTTTATAAACGTACATTTACTAATTAATAGCTTACTCGTCTCTCTTTCGTATTTATACTTTCGCGCGATTTCGCAGGTAATTAAGTAATCGATGGTGATGCTTAATTTTTTTTTTTTTTCACGTCGACTGGCTCGCTTTTTGAGTCTGCGAGACGAGAGCCTGTCGGAGAGAGATAGAGAGAGATCTCGTGCTTTTGTTTATGGGGGGGAATGAGCGATTCCGCGCACTGCGGGGGTTAATGGGGAGAGTCGTCGCGCGAGCAGTAAGTCATACACGGTTTTGACTTTTGGGGAGGACTTTCGTCGAGCCCCGAGCAAGTCGATTAGAGCACCTACCCTACAGGACTTTTCATCGGACGAGTCTCTTATTCCTCCTCGTCACTCTCCTCCGTTGGCCCGTACATATCGGCGAGCTTGTCGAATCTCGGACCCCATGCTCCGAGATACTCGTACTCGTGTTGTTCGTCATCGGTTCCTGTTGCAAGGTTAATTAAAAAAATTAATTAATAAACTTCGTATGTTTCTTATTTTATAATATTTAAGAAGGGTCATTAAACTTTGAGAATACTTCGTCCATTTGAAAAAAACGTTCAAAAGTGCCTTTGCTCGTTTTTAGGGCAGTGGCTCGATCCTACATATCCCAACTAAACACAGACGGTATTGTACATGGGGAACTGCATACAAATCAACTGGACACGTTACCACTTCGACACGGCAGAACTCGACACAGCAATAACTAGACACGGCGCAACTCGACACGGCAGAACTCGACACAGCACTAACTGGACACATCACCAACTGGACACAGCAAAACTCGACAAACATTAGTTCGACACCGAAAGACTGTCCAATGGCTCAATTGAACACAAACCTCATTGGACACAGAAGAGACGTTTGGTAATCCAGTTTTGTTCCAATTGGACACAGACTCAAAAGGACGCACTCGTCAATTGCGTCTGTTCTTTTGGGTCTGTGTCCAATTGGCACAAAGCTGGACTACCAAACATCTCGTCTGTGTCCCATGAGGTCTGTGTTCAATTGAGCCATTGGACAGTCTTTCGGTGTCGAACTGATGTTTGTCGAGTTTTGCTGTCTCCAGTTGGTGATGTGTCAAGTTTTGCCGTGTCGATTTGCGTCATGTCAAGTTAGTGCTGTGTCGAGTTCTGTCATGTCGAGTTGCACCGTGTCCAGTTAGTACTGTGTCGAGTTCTGCTGTGTCGAACTGGTAACGTGTCCAGTTGATTTGTATGCAGTTGCCCGTGTTCAATACCGTCTGTGTTGAGTTGGGATATGTAGGATCGAGCCACTGCCGTTTTTAGGATCCTTGATCCATTTTAGAAATTTTTTCGGAAGGGCCATTACTCTTTTGAAGGACATACTATGTTTTAAAATTTTTCCAGGAGGGCGTTAAACTGTTTGAGGAAGTTTCCTCTATTTTTAAAAATTTCCCAAAATTTCATTTACATTTTTAGGACGTGCTCCATTTTACGATCTTTTTAGAAGGCCCGTTACGTTTTTTTTGAGACACTTGCTCTATTTAGAAATTTTTTAGAAAGGGCCCTTATTAAATACATACTCTATTTTACAATTTGTCCAAAAGAGCCGGTACACTTTTTGAGCATATTTCCTTCATTTTACAAAATTTCAACAAAAAAATTTTACTTTTTTTTAGGGTATGTTCCATTTTACGATTTTTTGAGAAAGGACGTTCCGATTTTTTAGGACAGACTGAATTAAAAATTTTTTAGAGTGGTAATTTGACAACGCGCTCCATTTTACAAAATTTCTAAGAGGCTTGTTACGCTTTTTGAGAAGACCTTATGAGGTACTGCATCATTTTCAAAATTTATTTTGATTAAAAAAAAATGCTTACTTAATCCGGACTTACCGGAAGCTAGCGACGATAGGGAACCTGCGGTACTTCCGCCACCCTCGTACGCGTAATTTCGTAAGTCATCGAATGGCGGCGCGTTCGGATCGCTGTCGGCTCTCTTCTTGTGATCCTCAATGAACATTCCAACGTTTGGCTCTGCTCCAATAGGATCTGAGAAAAAAGCACAAGATTCTTATTAAATAAGTCTATTAAGAATGTGTTTTGATCTCAATTTTGAGGCTCCATCAGTTTTTAAATAAAAATAATCTATAGTGGTTATAAAAATAGGAACTTTTGAATAATTGCAAACATAATTCATTACAAATGACATTTAAGTGTACCTCTATTTTCAAGAAAATTTCCGTCAGACTTTGTTTTCTTTTCTTAATAATTAAAAAAATCTTTACAACTTTTAAAAAAGCTAAGAATAATTGTTGCAAAACAATAACTATTTTATCAATTTTACGATAAATGTTTAGATATGAAATGTATGTTTATAGTACTGATTTTAATTCGATTTAGATTAATTAAAATTTCATATACGCACAGGCTATTTTGCACGCCGGCATCTTGCCCGTCATTTCAGGCAGAGGACCACCGATAGGAATTTGTAGCGGAGTTATGTCGAAAGCCGTCATATCATCCTCGCCACCGCCTTCGTCATCGTAATTTATTATGTTTTCCCGAACGTCGTCGTCCGGTCCCGGATATTTTATGTGAGATTCGCTTCTTCTCGTGTAGACGACGTATACTAGGACCAATACTGTAGAAACAAGGAAACAATGTCAACATTAATTCACAAATTATAAAAATTGCATCTGAAATCTATTTTGCTGCGACTTTTCCAGCAGTGGAAAACATTTTTCTATTTAAGAATTAATTCTTCAGCGCACTCTATATATAAACTTTGCTTATTAACAATATCTATCGACGCGTCATCTATATACGATTACGTATATCCGCCTCATTTTTGTTCGGTGCTTGTCACTATCAACATGTGTTGCGCAACAAGCTTCACCCATAATATATCTTAAATACTGTATTAATTTCATAAATAGTCTAATCATTATTTCTTCTGTGATATTAGAGTGTTAACGAGGTAAAAATTTATTACGTGATGAACGCGTGTCGGGAAAATGAGCGGGACGAGAAGAAATTGGAAAAGGATATAAAGAGACTCAAAAAGGCGAACTTGAAAAAAAAACGAAGAAATTAACAGAGCAGCGAAATCAACTAGCATTGGGTCGAAAAAGTTCTCATGAGAACCGTCCAATTTCGCAATTCCAGATGTTTTGCTTTCCTGACGAGGAATTGCAATTCCTCGTCAGGAAAGCAAAACATCTGAAAGAGTGGTGCAAATTGTTACTACATACAAGACTCATTGATTTAAGGATGTAGGAGTACCAGGTTTAGTATTAGATTAGGTTCTGAAAATTTTAGATTTTGCGGCAAAGATATCATATTTTGTGTTTGTAAAATTTAAAATAAATAATTTTACATGGGTTTCATGGCGGCAAAATCGGCAAACTTGTACTTCAAGTCAAAATTTCGTACTGACCGAAATTAAATCCCGCCGAGAAAAACTGTTGTTTATATAAATTGTATATCGTAGATTCCAACGGTATTCTGCTAAGTGCATGACAACGGCCAATTCATTAAGAATTATTGAGATAAAGTGACAGACTGCCACGAATCTCGCCAATTTGGCGTCGTCCGAAAAGTAGCGACACGCCGAGCATTAACCTAACCTACTCTGAAATACAGTGGTGATAATTAGAAATCTGTTATTTTCAGTGTTATCGAAATGAACAAACTTTTTAAAATGGATAAAATTAGAAATATGACGTAAGATTTGTTGCATGTTTCATTGCTATTATTTTAAATAATTAATATATTGCATGATTGAAACTGGTTACCACTCTAATCGCGATTCTTTGGACCATCGAGTCAAGTTAGCAATTCAGAAATGAAATATCCTTATAAACATGTTTAAATATTATTCTTCTCGAGTCACAAATTATCATTATGGTTTATATAATAATAATAACGTATATTAGAATGCTGCCAGCGCTTTCGTTTTGGATGTTTAATTTCAGATATTGTATTGACTAGCCCGCGACGCTCCCACATCCTTAAGGAAATTTAATATCCATCAGGGCTAGACTTTTTGGAAGGAAAGTATAAACATTTTTTTCTTGCAAATGATATTCAAAATTCTCAAAAATTGCTTACTACGTTGCTCAAATTCAGGGCTTCGTGAACTATGTTCTTTGCTCCTCCACCTACAAAAACGTTTGCTCATGTAATTGACGCCATGGCAAATCATTGACAGCTGAAGTCAAATGTGATCATTGAGAGTTTCGAATTGAAACAATGCCGTCAATTGGAGCGGTAAGATAACAAAAAATGTATGACAAACTTTAATAGGCTATCGACTTATTGTGACCTCGGAACTAATCTCGATAACCCTATCAGAGATCAGTTTGTATGGGAACTGCGGAATATCCCACTTTTGAAGTGGCTACTGGGAGAAAAGGACTTGTCTCGCGATCGAGAAGTCGAATTGACTCAACTACGAAAGTTTATGTGTCTCGAAAATCTGCTGGGATTGGAACGACGCAGAATAAGTAATCAGAATCGATCAATTTCGTGGGATCTAAGAAATCATCGCAGCAGACGAGTTGCAAATACTAAAAAAGTTCCATTGCTCGTGACGTCGCATGACGGGATGTTAAGCATTTATGGTATTACTACTGTGTTAAGTAGCTAAGACTGAATTTAAAATTTCTGTTTTGCCAAGAACTTGTAATATGTAATGTAAAAAATCGAAGGATATATAAACAATAAATGACTAAGTCCGTAAAATTTTACCTGAATATGCGCGCTGATTGCCAAATTCTATAAGCATTGTATGCTTTGAGGAAGTGGAGTGTGGGTTAAGTACTGGAATGACATTTTCTTTATTTCTTAACTAACGCTTCAGCAAACTCTTTTTCTTCTTCTTCTTCTTCTTTTTCCAACGGTTTTATGCCGTGAGGCCAACGACCAGATTTAGCGCACTCTACATATTAAGAGGAAGTGATACACGCCTGCCCTGCTTAGAAAATCCTACTTATACGAATAGGATGGACAAAAAACACCATTCATACCGATACAAACCGATACGATTTCAATAGGACTTTAGAAGTTTAAATGGGATCAATGGGATTTTTTAAACAGGGCAGGTCAAATTTCGTCGCCCAATCTTAAAAGCCTATAGGTCTGTTTTTCTCGCACCTAATCCCAGTTTTATTTTCTTGACATTTTTGAAAAAAATGGCTTTGAGAGCAAGGGACCGACTCTACACCCCCCAACTCTGCATAAAGACAAATCGACACAAAAAGTCGACACGAATGACTGTACACGCAGGCAACTCAATGTGTGTACAGTCATTCGTGTCGACTTTTTGTGTCGACTTGTCTTTATGCAGAGTTGGGGGGTGTAGAGTCGGTCCCTTGCATATGAAGCCATTTGGAGAAAAATTGGTTTCCAAATGTTGAAATTGGTGGGGGGTTGCCTCTTAACTGTAATACCTGTGTCTATCGACGCGCCACCTATGCCATTACGTATATTTATCTCTCTTACGTACATTCGTAGCTGCCGCTAGCAACAGGTGTTGCATAAGCTCAGCAATCTTTTATTTTAATATGTTAAATTGAATAAAATGGTAACGAAAAATGGTATAACGAATAATGCGATTATACCATTCGTTTCTACGGCAATGCCGTTACATTCTTCCTCACGAGTTGTTAAACCCACAAATACTGTTCTGTCAAGAACGTACGACATGTAATTTACTAAATCGAAGATTATATTAAAAATAAATGACTAAGCTTGTAAAATTTTATCTGAATAAACGCTCCGAATTTTAAAGTCTTCCAGCATTGCATGTTTTGAGGAAACTGAGTATGCAGGAATGTAATGGAATTACATTTGCCACCTATGTCATTACATATATTTGTCTCGCTTAGGTATATCTGTGCCTGCCGTTAACAATGTATGTTACGCGAACTCAACAATATTTTTTCTTAGCATATTAAACACAACATTTATTTCGTAAATAGTCCACTTACTATTTTCTCTGAGATACACTTACCGAGAATAAACAAGAGACAGACTAATATTGCAGCCAGTGCTCCCATGCCCAATTTGAGCGTTTGACCTTCTTGCACTAGCTCGCAATTTTCGCCCCAGAATCCGTCGGGACAAATGCATCTGTACCGGAAGCGAGGATCTTGATTTATGCACCGACCGCCGTTTAGGCAAGGATAATCGATGCACTCGTTCTTGTCCATGCAACCTTTACCGTCTGGCGCTCGTATTCTTCCCTCACCGCAACTAAATTTCAAGACATAGTTTATGTGTTTATAATTTCATGAAAAATCACTTGTTTTATATCATAATAGTATTTTTATTATGTATAAAGAAAAGCTTAGAGCCAGATATAGAAAAAAAAGAATTTTCATTTGCAAAAAACAGCAAATATATAATTTTGCTTCCTCATAGAGGAGGCTTTGTTTTCATGAAAAAAAAATTTCGAGATTTTTATGTCAGGATATTTAGAATTGTCAAAAACGTCCAGAAAAGTGATCTAGAAAAAATGTCCGTATGTATGTATGTGTGTGTGTGTATGTATATAACTCCGAAAATTCGAACGCCGATAACTCAAGAACGGTTTTGTATATCGCGCTAAAATTTGGCACACTAGTGTAGCAGCAGACTCTCTTCAACTGTAGCAATTATCGACAAAATCTGTGCAAAAATTTCGATTTTATGCAGTTTTGAATTTTTTTAAAAAAGGACGTGGTCGCTCTAACGTTCGTAAAATTTAGTCTATTTTGCTAATTAATTGGTTATAAGAGTAGGTGCACTCAATGCTGTTTGGTATTGAATTTGGCTCGAATGGGTAAAGTGGTTCAGATTTTATGGAATTGTGAATTTTTCAAAAAATTGACAGTATCGCTCTATTGTAACTTTTGCAAAACTTGAAATAGCGAGGTCAAATTTGATATATAAATGAAACAATATTCAGCCATTATTTATGTATAATTTAGTGACAAACGGTATGAAATTTGTGATTTTATGGAATGTTGAATTATTTTTAATAATATATGTTATCACATTTACTTTCGAAAACGCTCTAATAATAACGAAATAACGGTATAACGAAATAGAAAAAGCGAATTCACAAATGTTTATTTATCTAATATAAAAAAGGATGCAAAGTAGAACCCTGCACATTGCTTCCTTATTATTTTTCGCTTTTTACAAAGCTTCCTCTATGAGGAAACCAAATTTGAATAATATACTTTATGTCACACTGTGCGTAAAATGCGATTTTACGCACGCTTCGAGTGCGTTAAACTGCATTTTCTCACATCGTAACATAAAATATCGTTCGACACTCGTGCGAAAGACTTTTTCTAACTCGTGTGGTTGCAACCCTCGCCTTCGGCTCGGGCTGCAAACTCGCACTCGCCAGAAAAAGTTTTTTCGCACTTGTATCGAAATATACTATTTTTGCTTCCTCAGAGAGAAAGCTTTGTAAAAAGCGAAAAATAATGAGGAAGCAATGTGCAAGGTTCTACTTTTTTTTTAATATCGAAATTAACATTTGGTATACTTGGAGGTAGGGATTTCTTTATATAAGTATAACATCACCAAGAACAATCAATTGCTTGAAATTTATCATAGAATTTTTTTACCAATAAAAAATATAATTTTTTTCTTTAAATCTCCAGAACTGCTTTTAATTAATAGCAATAGCAATTTTGTTATGTATTTCATTCATTATTCAAAGAGAACTTACGTGCAATCGTGCTCGTTCCAGAGATCAATGCATTCGAAAGGATCTGGACAGATAACATTGGCACAAGGTTTGTTCGATGGACAATGTTTCTCCAGATTCCTTGCCATCGTCGCCTGACCCCATTGTGTCCCGTTCATTGCCGGTGGAAGAGGAAGATGTTTTCCCTCGAGTCGTATATCGTCGAGACAACCTAACAATACAAATATTTTTGGGTTAAGTGAATTAAGCTTGTTATTACAATATTTTTAATGCAAGGGTTAACTATTCAGCCAAACAATTCGAGTTGTGTAGATTGAAGTTTTCACTGCATTCTTTTTTTTAATGCAAGGGTTAACTATTCAGCCAAACAATTCGAGTTGTGTAGATTGAAGTTTTCACTGCATTCTTTTTTTTATCAAAGTGCTAAGGATTCTATGAAAATTTTTCAACTTGAGGAAATTGAAGACTTGTCCGCAATATTTTCAATCGGAGGGTGAACGAAAAATTACTGGGTTGAATAGGTTTAAGTTTTTACTGCAATATTTACAATCAATGGGCAAACGGAAAATTGTCCGTTTGCGTAGATTGAAATTTTTACTGCAATATTTTCAATCAATGGCTAAGGATAAATTGCCGGTTTGACTAGATTGAAGTTTTTACTGTAATATGTTTCATCGAAGGGCTGATGGCTCTGACAAGTGGCGAGTGGCATTACCTTTTTGATAATCGGCATAAACCTCGAAGGTACGAACGCCAGTGTATTCGGCCTTGCCGCCGGCGTAAACGCCTTCTTGTTTATCGACGAGAAGCCATTGATGTCCGTCGAAGGAGAAAGTCTCATTGAAACGACGTCCTTCACCGCCATCGAGTTCTAGGGTTGCCGCAGATCCGTATCTCGATACTCTGACGGTGTGCCATTGGCCGTCATCTACGGCTATCGCCGACAGCCATATGTCTTTCTCCTCTGTTCTCAGGCTATTCAGATTGTATCTAAACTGAAGCCTGCTGTCTGTTATCTAAAAAAATCGCAACAATATTACTAGTCACATCCTCCTATATTATCCCAATTACAGCTAACAACTTTAACCCATTAGAAACATACAAATTCGATCTACTAAAATATCATGATTTATCATTTACTAAATATCCAAACATGGAAACGACACATTAACAGGGTATATAAAAATATATACCAGATATATAGAAAACAAAGAATTGAAGCGATAAATATATCTGAGATATATAAAAAAATATATTAAAAATGAATTTCCGTTATAAAACAACGAGAAATTCTATATTGATGTTATTTTTCGATATATTAATTTTCTATATATGGGCTAAAACACGTCAAGGCGGCCACACGAATTTTTCATTTCAATAAAAAGTTTTCAAATTTCTTGAGGATGTTGGTCTGGTTGAAAACAAAAATTGCAAATTTTTTCAGATTTTTTTATTGCATATTTCAGCCGTAACAAATAACTGAAAATAATAATCGTTAATTTTTTAACGCCAAAACTACGGCTCTCGCAAAAAAATCATATTAACAAAAAATTTAAGATATCTAACGTTCTTTTCAATAAATTTTTTTGCAAATTTTCCTACTCCTTTTTATGCTATTTTTCAATTAAATAATATTTCAATATTTTTTTTCTCCGAAACTGCGTTCTCGATTCAGATCAGATTTTTACATTTTGTTCCTTAATATGTTAAGAATCTGAAAAAAAAATTGGCGAGATGGACGGCGACATCGTTCCACAGTTACAGCTCTTCGAATGATCGAACGTAACGGTAATCTAATGTGTAATTGCTCTCTGCGTTCAACAGCGTTGAGACTGTCAACAGAAAAAATCTAAAGCCCGCATCACTTGTTTATTTTTTTGTTATTTTTAATTAAATTTTTTTTTTTAAATTAGGTTAATTGGCAAGTTCCCCCGTACCTGTCGTCCACACTTTGTCTTCACAACGCAGAACGATGGTCGTGTAACATTGAGCACGTGAATATTGAACTCAAGAGACATTCATTCACCACGTTTTGCCAATTTTCGATTGATCAGAAAAGAGCACGATGATGAATTACGTGCCATCAGGAAAAAAGTTTCAATTCCATCAGTCGATAAAATAAATGTATTAAAAAACCCAAAAATTGAAGAGGGAAAAATATCCGATGCAAAAATGCAGTGCGGGCTTTAGAATTATTCTGTTGACAGTCTGTTGAACGTACAGAGTAATTACATATTAGATTGCTCTGGTATTCGATCGTTTGAAGAGCTGTAACAGTGGAATGAAATCGCCGCCCATTTCGCCAATTTTTTCTCAGATTTTAGACATATTAAGGAACAAAATGTAAAAATTTCAGCCGAATCGGGAACGCAGTTTTGGAGAAAAAAAAATTATAATTTAATTCCATTGAAAAATAGCATAAAACAGAGTAGGAAGATTTTGCAAAAAATTTATTGAAAGGAACGTTAAATACCTTAAATTTTTTGTTCACGTGATTTTTTTGCGAGAGCTGTAGTTTTGGCGTTAAAAAATTAATGATTATTATTTTTATTTTTTTTGTAACGGCTGAAATATGCGATAAAAAAATCTGAAAAAATTTGTAATTTTTGTTTTCAGCCAGACCAACATCCTCAACAAATTTGAAAACTTTTTATTGAAATGAAAAAATCGTGCGGCCGACTTGACGTGTTTTACTCCATATGTTTTTATATTATTAATTATACCAATAAATCAGTGGATGATTTATTGCATAGGTACGGCAGATTGAAGCAAAAGACAAACCTCAAGAATGGCGTATTCTCTGTTGTGCTGGTCGCTGACTCTGAAAAGTTCTCCGCGATTTTCGCGTGTTCTAAAACGCAACTGTATCTGCGTCGAGTATTTGTCAGGTTCGAAAGATAGAGCGTATTTGACGTAGCTATGCTGTTTGAAAGTTGTTGGAACCGTGGATGTCATGCATGCGGGTCCAGTCCAGCCGGGATTGCAATGACAACGCGCCTCGGTGAAGCTGCCCACGCACGTACCGTGTTCCAAGCATCTTAAGGTCGAATCTTGATTTTTGCAAATCTCGTCGGTCTGAGGACATCCGGGGGTGCTATGCCTCGACAAACCTGGGTGCGCCAGATCGTACAATTTACTATTGTGGAAGAGATTCTTGATACAGCCATCGAAGCCTTTGCCGTAGGGCATTGAATTCCATTTGTAGTGACCCGGATCGAATTGCTCGAAATAAAGACCACCAATTTGCAAAGGTGCATTCACGTTCAGATATTCGTTGAATGGCGGTACCGTTCCCTGAGCTTGACACGTTGTGTCGTTGAACTTTGGTGGTGTTCCATCCTCGAGCTCCGATATCTCCGCCGATTTACAATAATCGACGATGAGTTTGACAGTCTAAAAAAAAAGAATATTATCTGATAAAATGCAATGTGAACGTTTTGAAATTATAAAAGTAATTGAGTAACAAAAATTATAAAGCACGTCTGCCACATTTACTCTCTCGGATAAAAACGAAAACCGTGAGATGCATACAATTATTTTGCAGTTTTTCGTTTTCTATCTGAAAGTTCAACTGTGAACGAGATACGTTGTTCTTGCATTATTTCCAGCAGGAAAAATCTGCGGGACAAAAAATATAAAGCACATTCCAAGATAAAATTATAATACCCAGATAGATTTTTTATTGAAATTCTTTTGAATTTTTCATGAGGTTGCCTTTGTTGGAACAAAGAAGAATACGGAGAGGACTAAAAATGCACAGCTCCAGAGTAAAGATGAAATTTTTCCTCTCGCCAGGTTTTCATCCTTTAATCTGCTAGTGCAGCGTTATTTGGTACATTGTAGAAATAGCTGTTTCTTATACCATCTTTTTCAAACTTAATGAAAAGTTCCGGAAAAATTTACAAAAAGTGAATTTTTATTAGGAACGCATTCTACATTTTTATTTAATTAAATAAAAACAAATTTACACGTAAATTTCCAAAAGTGCAATTTCTTTATTATTTTTAACTTTATTTTATTCAACAAGGAACCGACTTGGCTGTAACACGATTCTTCAAATGTATACAAAGTGATATCGTCATGTAGAAAGTCAATATAAAAAGATTTAACAACTACGTGCCAGAGTATTTAACGCCGTATTTTCGATACGCGAAAGTTTATCAGTCATAATCAATAATATAAGATTGAACAACTTCTGCGAATAATTAAACGCTATTTTATCAATGTTTTAATTTTTTTGTAAATTACAAAAATTCGTACCACATATTAATAAGGAATTGTCATTTCTATTCAAAATCTGCTAAATTTGATTCTTACTTTAAAAACTAGCCAGAGTATTTAAAGCCATAATTGAGATAAGCGAATCTTTACCTGTCAATAATATTAGACTGAATTAGAGTCTAGAATTAAACAATATTTTGGCAATGTCTTAATACATTCTTTTTTACTTAAAAAATGGTATCGCATTTATTAGAAGACTGTCATTTCAATATAAAATCTGTTAATTCTGAGTCTGCCTAAAGTTGCCGTGTGCTAAAAGGGTTAAAATTTAAAGAGGAAAATCGCTGAAATAAAGTATATCGGATAATTCTAATTTTATTCTGGATTTGTCCAGAGTAAGCGAAGAAAGTGAAGTGAAATGTACGAACCTCGGTAGTCCAGAAAATATCGAGTCTGTGCCATTCACCATCGTGAAGTGGTATTTTCGTCGTGACCTTGAGTTCCAACGTACCGGAGCCAAAGTCGATGAGCAATCTCGGCATGCCGCGCTCCAATTCCACGGATATGAAGTCTACGGATGATCGTTATGTCAGTCAATACTTTGAATTACAAAATCAAGGATAACGAGCGAAAGTTCATGAATATTCTTACCGGAAACCATTATTTCATCAGACTCTGGCGGTACGATTGGCCCATTGTACAACAGAAGTCCATCAGACTTTTGAGTTATGAATTCGAAGCTCAAGTGGCTGTTATCGCACATTTCCAATGCCGGATACCAAGCCCAACCATTTCCTCTGAAGCTTCTCGCCGTTTGTTGACACCTCGGGCCATTATAACCGGGTGGGCATTGACACCTGTCGAACAATCATGACGCATTTGAATTAATCAATAATCAACCGTGTTCTCACGATGAATAATAAAACGATGAATTTATGTACTTACGTAAGACCGAAACGGCTTTCCGTGCAACGACCATTGTTGTAGCAAGGACTACTTCTGCAGGATTCGCTAGTACTGAAGTTACGGGCTCCGCAAGTACATTGAGCGATAACGTCAACGCGGACACCGACGAGAGCAGTTCTATTTGCATTTACCATGTACGGAAGACTGTTTATGTCGAGAACATTGGTACAACTACCCTCGCACATCTCGTTTTCGTACAAACACTCATCAATTCCAACCATCGTTATATTTATACCAACGTCTTTCTCAATCTACAAATATGATGGCCATTTAAAATTGGGACATTAGCAACAAAACTGGCATTAAGATTATCGAGACACTTAAAAAAAGCATTAGACTTTTTTATTATTGATGATACTATTGTTTACAAAATGTACAATTGAACAATAAACAAAAATATTTATTCTTTTTGAAATGTAAAATTAGAAAAATTTTATCTGACGAGTGTGAGTTTGCAGCACGAGCCACAGGCGACTGCTGCTATTCAGAGTTGCAAATGCCTAATACTTATGGAAATAATGATGATGATACGATCAGCTCTATAATTATGATTTTATAATAATAACATGTAGCGATTGTAATACGATGATTAAACTTTGGAATGGCTGAAAAAATTATTACTTTTCAATAAAAATTCACGGTAATCCTTTTGAAAAAATGGAAAAAAATAAGTAATGCATTATTTATTTCTTCCAATATTAAAGCGAAAATTAGTATTTTTTGTCAGCTATTCAAATGTTTACACTCTATTTTATAATCACTACATATTATTATTATGAAATCATAATTACAAAACAAATTGTACTGTAAACTATATCTCATGAATTAATGGGGATTTACAACTCTGTTGCTATTACAGGAGTTAAGAACAAGTTTTTCCAACGAGTATTGCGCACAATTTTAGTTCCCAAGGTGTGATAAATAGTAATAGGTATATTTCTTTTCGCAGCAATTTGATGTGCTGCAAAGCAGTACGCAATTGCCAATTTATAGTGTTTGATGTGTATAAGGTGTGAATGCAACTCTTTTTTGAAGCAATAATATGTAAAATAGTAATAGGTATATTTCTTTTCGCAGCAATTTGATGTGCTGCAAAGCAGTACGTAATTGCGAATTTATAGTGTTTGATGTGTATAAGGTTTGAATGCAACTCTTTTTTGAAGCGATAATATCATCTGAATGTCTCTTTTGTGTACGTTTGTTTCCTGGCGGAAACAAGCTCTTACCTCTTCCCGATGCATCAAAACGATTCCATTTAATCGCACAGGCTTATAATAATGTGCGCCATGAGCCGCGAATCTGACGTCAGTTAATGGGGGATGTTTTCGCCGTAATTGGACGCTGAATACGTCTACCATGTGCCTTTTGGTCTCGAGTAAGTACGCTAACTTGTCTTTAAATAAATCCGCTTTGCTCCTTGTTAATTCCTCTGACTAAAAGACATTTAATTCTCATTAATGGGTCCCACGAAATACTCACGATGAATAAGAGCACACTGAATGAAATATTCATTTACCTTGTAATTCCATACTCGAATAAAATCTTCATCAGTTATGCCAGATATTCGCACAGATCCAGAATTCACAACAGCTTCATGGGGAATTGTCTTGACAGTCACGGTGACGTTAGCCGGTACATCAGTCTGCGTGTGTTTTCTGTCGTAGACCTTAAACCGTAAGTGATATTTGCCGTCATGAGTGCCAGATTTCATTGATATCATGCCGCTGTCCTCATCGAGCCTGAATTGCGCATGTTCTAAGCCTTCCCAGTAAAACTTTTTGTCCGGTAAGTCCCAATCATCCAAATCATAAACATAGACTCTGCCAATTTCGGTGTCCGGTGATTGGCCCTAAAAAAAAGATAAATAGAGGTTCAAATTTTTTCAGCAATGCAATAATAATGGAAACACAGTTGCTTGATAAAGAAAAATCCATTCGTACAGCATAATTGTAGACAAATATGTCTTTCGATCCAGGCTGCATTTTGTTGTCATTGTCGTCTCCGATTACGACCGTCAATGTACTCGTTCCTGCCATAAGCGGAGTACCCGAATCTTTTATAATAATAGGAATCAGATACTCTTTCTGACGCTCGCGATCGAAGGATCTGAGTGAGGAAACGATGGCCATTCCGTCACCATTAGCTCCCTCTGCAAAGTGAATATAATTAGTAAATGAAGACACGCGAATGTATTTCGTGATGATGATAAGTGGATTTTTTTAAGACTAAAATGTAACAATATTTTACATTTTTAGCCCTTCAAGTACGAATAACATTCTACGCTTGTCACATGGATTTTATCTCTAGGGCTGCGAGATTCAATAGGCGAGGCATATAAAGGGTCACGCAAAAAAAAATCGCATTTTTGACTGTTAATCGTAGTACACGCTACGTTTTAATGTAAGCTTACTTTTTTTAACCGACTTTTAAAAAATTATCAACGATTTAAGTTTTAGAACGCTGTAACTTCCTGTAAACTTAATTAAGGACGAAGTTTAGGCTTCCTGTAACCTTAAGTTCAGTGCAAAGTTCCTGTACTTTAAGGGATTAAAATGTTTTTTATTTTTTATTTTGCGAATGCTTACTGTTGTCATTCTCGACTTTAAAGCTCGCACGGATTGCATCCTCTGCATTAGGATCCATGCGGAACGTGAAGGGAGGCCCGTTGGTTTTGGAGCGATCATCGTCGTCAGTCGCTAAAATTTCGACGACCCTTCGAGGCGGGGCATATTCTGGCAAAACTGGACGATAATCTTTCAAAAATGTTGGCGGATTATCGTTTATGTCCTGAACGATGACAGTCAGCGTAGCTGTGGCCGTTTTTGGTGGTATTCCATCGTCGATTGCCAGAATTTTCACCTTAAATTAATTTCCATGTTCCGGTTAATAAACATTATAAAAAACATTGGAAAAATTAATGAACTTTATTTAACGTTTTTAATATATAGTTCAGTAATATTATCGTCCACTATATAAAACAGATATTTATTGACGTCTTTAATGCAGAGTTGTAAATCCCCATTAATTCATGAGATATAGTTTACAGTACAATTTGTTTTGTAATTATGATTTCATAATAATAATATGTAGTGATTATAAAATAGTGTAAACATTTGAATAGCTGAAAAGCATACTAATTTTCGCTTTAATATTGCAAGAAATAGTGGAAAATTGGAAGAAATAAGTAATGCATTACTTATTTTTTTCCATTTTTTCAAAAGTATTACCGTGAATTTTTATTGAAAAATAATAATGTTTGCAGCTATTCCAAAGTTTAATCATCGTATTACAATCGCTACATGTTATTATTATAAAATCATAATTATAGAGCTGATCGTATCATCATCATTATTTCTATAAGTATTAGGCATTTACAACTCTGCTTTAATGCACTGTTTATTAATTTTACTTGATACTTGTATATTAAATTTAATATGCAAGTTTTGCATACAAATTTCCGACATAAGTATAGTAATTTTCGTAATAGCATTTGTTCCATTGTGAATAGACACTTACTTGATGCCTCGGTGTTTCTTCGCGATCCAGACTCCGCTGAATAGATACGGTGCCATTTTCGTTAATGTAGAACTGACGTTTCCTGTCAGAGCTACGATCTATCGAATAAGAGACTTTGCTCTTGCCACCTTGGTCCGGATCTGTTGCCTTGAAAGTCTCCAAACTGATTCCTATACTGGCATCCTCGAGAACCGACGTCTCGATATTTGCCTTCTCAAACTGCGGCTTATTGTCATTGATGTCACGAAGTTTCACGACTACCCAGGAGAAAGCTACGTGATACTTGTCGTTGTCGTTATCTTCGCCCTATAAAGTAAGTGGGTGGTTGAATTGGGTGAGAATCGATTCACTCAAGTATTTCTTATTAAAAATATTGTTTGGCACTCTATCGACTTACAATGCACAATTATTAATTTTATTGATAATCTTTTACTCAGCCTAAATCAGAAAATAGGTACGTCAGTTAATCTCGATCAAGCATTTTCGTTTTTCCCTATTTTTTTCTAATATATGTGAAAATGATATTAATAGTAGAAAAACGTGTATTTTTCAATTGCTATTATAAATGTACAATTATGTTGTACATTTATAATTATTTCTTATTAAAAATATTGTTTGGCACTCTATCAACTTGCAATGCACAATTATTCATTTTATTGATAATTTTTTACTCAGCCTAAATCAGAAAATAGGTACGTCAATTAATCTCGATCAAGCATTTTCGTTTCTCCCTATTTTTTTCTAATACATGTGAAAATTATATTAAGAGTAGAAAAACGTGTATTTTTCAATTGCTATTATAAATGTACAATTATGTCACAAGAACCTCGTTTTTGTGAATAATAGCGAAGATGGATGAAGAGAAAATTGATTTGCCAAAAATAATTTCTTTACTATTCTTTCATTATCATCTTATAAAGCAGCGCCGTAAATATACGTTGATACCTTTTAGCAGTATCGACATTTCAAATATTTCGTACATCGCTAATATCAAATGACCTCAAAGTTTCAATGGTAGAAATAGAAATAATCAAAGCTGGTCATTATCGGAAGAATATTTTCGACATTTGAGGGATAAAAGTCAGATAAAAATTCCCATGATGTTCAACGGGACGCAAAGCTACAAAAAAAAAAGAAAAACGAAGAATTTATTTAAATTTCAATTCAGAGAAACTCAACGAATATTTCTTATTGTAGTGAACGGACTGAACGAATATTTCTTGCTCCATAATATTTATTATTCCTATGCAAGATCATGTGGATATGTAACTTTTAAAACTACTTGAAATTATCGTAAAATGTAAACCACGTGAAATTATCGTAAAATTCAAACCGCGTAAAATACAAATCCCACAAAACTTTGTATATCCGCAACTGTTAAATCCACGCAAAACTTCAGAGTACCGCAACTTCTCAATTTACGTTAAATTATGGAGAACCGCATAAAATTTCACAATCCCGCAAAACTTTGTAGACACGAAGTTTCAATCCGAATAAAACGTTACAACCACAATGTAACAAGTAATGGAGTCGTTAAAAATATTGGTACTCTCGAGCACTCGTAATATGCGTAACAGTACACTGTACATTCTTTTTTGATAATTAATATACCGTATATGAGGCATTCTCTGTCAGTTCAGTCACTTCTTTTTCGACCCTCTCAGATCTATCACATAAGTGGACACATTTTAGTACCACTTGAAAGCACTCTTTGTGAATTTTTTCAGATTTTTGAAACAATCCATTTGGGAACTGTATTTTTTTTTTATTATTCATATAACTTTGATGGAGTAAATCTGACAAAAAAATACATGTATAAAAAAATGTTGTTTTTCACTCAACATTGTAATACAATAGGTCTCATATTTTTATTCGTGTTGCAAAAGCGATATTCAGCAAAAAAAATGTTAAACAATTTTTTTCATTCATTCGGACACCTTCGATATTACTCTCAATTTTTTATAAGCTGTAGGGACATGTATAGAACCTACAAAAAAATTGGTGTGGTGGGCATCGACTACTTGAAGGATTCAAAAAAGAAAGAAAATTAATTAAATTTATTTAATTGTTTTTTTATTTTTATATATTTTTTTATTTCACTTATTTTTTGTTATTCCTTGAAATAATCGATCCACTAAGCTACTTGACGTGTAACGACGACACGGCCTTCAGTGTTTACGTACAGTTATTCGTGAGTATAGCCATTTATTGGATCGAAAATTTTGGAAAATATTTTTTTCCTCCTTCAAATAGTCGATGCCCACTATGCCAATTTTTTGGTATGCTTTTGACATATCCCTGTAACTTGTATAAAATTGGCAGTGATATCGAAGGTATCCGAATGAGTAAAAAAAATTTTTTAATTTTTTTTTGCTGCAAATAGCTTTTGCAACACGAATAAAAATATGAGACATATTGCAATACAAAGTTAATTGAAAAACAACATTTTTTTGTATGTGTGTTTTTTTTGTCAGATTTACTCCGTCGAAGTTATATGAATAACAAAAAAAATATACATTTCCTAAATGGATGGATTAAAACATCTGAAAAAATTCACAAACAGTGCTTTTAAGTGGTACTAAAATGTGGCTGAACTGACAGAGAATGCCTCATATGAAGCTTGGATGCATATACCGTATATTAATTTTCAGATGCATTCATCATTGACAAATACAATATTGATATATTAAAATGAAGATTACAATACTCACGTACTGTAATTTTCAAGTACTAGTATCGGAGATTTTTATACTATTCTTAAATTCACAATAAAAGTATATTAATATGGAATTCATATACCCGTTTCGTAAATCTTATATCGTTTTGTGCATTAAATTCACTTGCATTTTTTACAGTGTAAAATTTCTCTCAACTTTTGTCTTTTTGCGGGTCTCCATTAGATTAGACACTTCTTTTAGGTGCTAATCGTAACAGCAAAAAAAAATTCAGTACCTTGTCATTAACTTGAATCCGGAACCTGAATCCGTTGCTCTGCAATTGATCCTCATAGTCCAAAGCCTGAACAATCTTCAATGAACCCGTTCCGTCGTTGTTTCGCACCATAGTAAATTTGTCGGCACCGTAACCACTACTCTCGAGGACCTTGTACTGAAATTTGTTGGTCTCGTCCTCGTCGTGAACGGTAACAGTGAGAATAGGCATTTCTGGCAAGTTAGGACCGTCAGTTTCATCGACTTCTGTTATCCACTCGTCCTTGGTAAATTGTGGTGGCATGTCGTTAATATCCTTGACTCTTATAGAGGCTGTTCCAGTTCCCTTCAACGAGCCTCCATCCACCGCTACGACTTGTATGGAGTAGTCAGGTGTCCGTTCTCTGTCGAGGCAACAAACGGCCGTTTTTATGACACCGGTGTCGGGCTCGATCTCAAATATCGGCGAGCCCGTCTCCTCTTCTATTACGTTCTTTTCGATGGAGTAGATTAACTTGGCGTTCGTTCCCTCGTTTGGATCGTCGTAATCTATCGCCGTCATAGTCATAACGAGCATTCCCGCTGTTCCGTTCTCCGTTACATTTCCATAGTATATGACCTGGGGGAATATCGGCGCGTTATCATTTATGTCCTTCAGATTGACTTGAACATCGGCGTAACCCACGAGACCCTCGCCACGCTCGTCCTGAGCAAATACGGTGAATCGCCATTGTGGTCTGCCGTTTGGTTGATCTCTGTCCAGTGGCTGTTGAATTGTACACATTATTAAATACTACTCTACAAGCCTTTTATGTTCAAGAAATAGTTTTTCTGAAATGTTGGTATCTTTTATGAATAAATATAGGAGAATGATTAAAAAATTGTGATACAATAATCATTCACATATTATATTCGAGAGATTAATTCTTCAAGGGTGTCGTAATCTCCCGACTATAAAATGCGAATGATTATTGTCCCACAATTTTTTAGTTACCCAATTTGTTTAGTGATTACATTCATTTTTTGACTCGGGAAATGAAGAACTTCTAGAGAACATTGTACTAATAGAAATAAGCATATTCTCGTCATGCCCGTGAAACATATACGCCATTTTTTTTGCCCTGCGGGCAGTCAAGAGTGAAAAATGTTAAAAATTCATTTTTCGATCTTTCTCATATAAATTCATTTTTTTATATGATAATAAAATAAATTTATATGTTAAAATCCTAATGAAATTCTACTGTTAGTCGATTTTTATTTCAGAATTTTCGAATGAAAATTTAAAAAGTTGTTTCAATAAATCATTATTGAATAAAATTAATGGTGTTGTATTTATGCACTCAAACTATAAATCTCGATATTGAAATTATTTAACACTTCTCGTTAACCTTTTGAAGGTCAAACTTCATTCCTATAAAAACAAATATTTAAAAATAATTTCAGATACTTTTCTAAATAAATATAGTAGAAAAATGGCTCTTAAAACTACATTTTTTCATTTCAAATAAAGTATTTATTTTTGATAGATTGTTTGTCAAATATTTCCGAATTTTTACTGCATATCAGAAAAAGTGTTTTGAACTATGATAGATAAATAAAATTGCTGTGGTTTTACCTTTAAAACATAAATCTCGCCGCTGGTTCTGTTGATGTCGAACTTGCTGTTCGCTGGATTATTGGGATCAATTCCCTGACCCGTCAAAAAGTATACAATAGCTTGCGGCCTATCCTTATCGCCATCTGTAGCTAATACCTAAGGACCAATCGTTTATTCCACTTTTAGTAAACCCATTTTCGTTTACTACAAATTCGAATGCCTACACTGTTAAAAATATATTGAAAATTAATATATGGAGTAAAACACGTCAAGGCGGCCGCACGAATTTTTCATTTCAATAAAAAGTTTTCAAATTTCTTGAGGATGTTAGTTTGGCTGAAAACAAAAATTGCAAATTGTTTCACATTTTTTTATTGCATATTTCAGCCGTTATAAATAACTGAAAATAATAATCGTTAATTTTTTAACGTCAAAACTACGGCTCTCGCAAAAAAATCATGTTAACAAAAAATTTAAGGTATCTAACGTTCTTTTCAACAAATTTTTTTGCAAATTTTCGTACTTCGATTTATGCTATTTTTCAATTAAATAATATTTCGATTTTTTTTCTCCGAAATTGCATTCTCGATTCAGATGAGATTTTTACATTTTGTTCCTTAATATGTTAAGAATCTGAAAAAAATTGGCGAGATGGACGGCGACTTCGATCCACAGTTACAGCTCTTCGAATGATCGAACATAACGGTAATCTAATGTGTAATTGCTCTCTGCGTTCAACAGGGTTGACACTGTCAATAGAAAAAATCTAAAGCCCGCATCACTTGTTTATTTATTTGTTATTTTTAATTAAAATGTTTTTTTTAAATTAGGTTAATTGTCAAATTCCCCCGTACCTGTCGTCCGCACTTTGTGTTCACAACGCAGAACGATGGTCGTGTAACATTGAGCACGTGAATATTGAACTCAATAGATATTCATTCACCACGTTTTGCCAATTTTCGATTGATTAGAAAAGAGCACGATGATGAATTACGTGTTATCAGGAAAAAAGTTTCAAATCTATCAGTCGATAAAATAAATGTATAAAAAAACCCAAAAAATTGAAGAGGGAAAAATATCCGATGCAAAAAATGCAGTGCGGGCTTTAGAATTATTATGTAGACAGTCTGTCGAACGTACAGAGTAATTACACATTAGATTGCCCTGGTATTCGATCGTTTGAAGAGCTGCAACAGTGAAATGAAATCGCCGCCGATCTCGCCAATTTTTGCTCAGATTTTAGACATATTAATGAACAAAATGTAAAAATTTCAACCGAATCGGGAACGCAGTTTTGGAGAAAAAAAAATTATAATTTAATTCCATGGAAAAATAGCATAAAACAGAGTAGGAAGATTTTGCATAAAATTTATTGAAAAGAACGTTAAATACCTTAAATTTTTTGTTCACGTGATTTTTTTGCGAGAGCTGTAGTTTTGGCGTTAAAAAATTAATGATTATTATTGTCTGTTTTTTGTAACGGCTGAAATATGCGAAAAAAGAATCTGAAAAATTTGTAATTTTTTTTTCAGCCAGACCGCCATCCTCAACAAATTTGAAAACTTTTTATTGAAATGAAAAATTCGTGTGGCGGACTTGACGTGTTTTACCCCATATGTATTGGAAGTTCTTTTCCAGATACGGTATATTAAATTTCATTTATATAATATATTTAAAATTCATTTGTTTATAATATAATTATTTCATAATTATATTACAAATTTTTATGAAGTGTTTAGTATACTGTATATTAGTTTTGCAACAATTTTTTTGTATATTATTTAATATTTGTATATTAAATTTAATATACGCGTATCCGCAAAAAAAAACTTCCAATACTTTATATTAATTATCATACAAAGATTTCTAACAGTGTAGTTATTGCAAAGTGTGTCAGTAATCACTGGTTGCGCTATAATACTGCAGATTCTGCTGCAGTTAAAGCTCACACTGAATATATTGGTATTCTGAACAATGACTGGGACATCCACTTTAATCAACTGTATTGTTACCTGTAGAATACGTTTCGGCAAATTTCTGTCATCCTCTTCGGTAATTTGAGTCCTATACGTTGGCCGTTCGAATACAGGTGGATTGTCGTTAACGTCCTTTACATGAATAACTACCGTTGTGTAATTTTCCTTCAGGTTATCCGACGCGGTTAATTTGAGCTCGTACTGCAATTGCGTAATGTCGAATAGACGGTGTTAATTACAAGGCTTATCGAATATGCTTGCGTCTGAGGGTGCACTATCGACATATGTGTCAATAGCCATGAATGCATGGCAGAAAGGATTAAACGATTATTGAAATATGCTGCTTACCCTCTTCCTGGTTTCGTAATCCAATGGCCCCGCAACGTAAATCGCCCCGGTCATGTTCTTTACCGCGAAGGCACCTCCTAAGTTACCGCTCGTAATCTCGTATCGAATACGCGAGGCTAAATATGATTTTTAAAATTAATTTCATAGTGGAATTAATTCAAAGATTAACAGAATCGGGCCTGAGTTGATGGCGAATATTTTGCGCTTAACAGAACATATAAATCTGGCAGCTATAAAACATATCTTAAGATTTTTACACTTTCATATAGTCTAAAATATTAGCCCCGATTTTACTAGTGTAAAGCGGAGAAGTCTCCACAAACAAACAAAAAATTCAAAATGTACTTTTTTGCAATAGTGTGCGTAAAATTCGATTTCACACCTCGATATTCCGGGTGTAAAGTGCTACTTTTTTCAACACTGTGCGTAAAAATCGATTTTATGACTTGCGGGCGTGAAATGAAAAACTCGGATTTTTGTGTTTAAATATCCGATTCATACAAAGAAAAAGAAAACGAGAGGGTCCTTATCATACTTCGGATGCTTCAAATTCTACCTTGCCGATTCTACCGATAATATCCGATATATAATTTTGTAAGATTTCGTTTCTTATAATTGTAATTCTTATAATTATTATTATAATTATTTATATTGAACAATACTTTTGTTCCTGTATCACTTATATATTTTGACATAATCTAATATGAAATAAAAAATATATTTTTGCCGTTAAAAGCTAATATTCGTTTTTTTTTTTCAAACAAGAAAGTATTTTTTTGCAGGGGGGGTCTCCGCCCCCCCCCCCACCCTCCGGCGGGGGCTTCGACCCCTGCAGCCCTGTACCCGCTCGGGCGCCTGCCTCGCACCCCACTTAAATAATTTCTTGATTTATCGCGGTATAATAAGTTATTTACATGCACGAATTTTCCGCACACTATTGCAAAAAATATCGTATGCAACGCGGGCGTACGATTTACGACCTTGTGCTGATCAGCACAGCCCTCGGGCGGCGTGATCAGCACGCGGGCGTAAAACCGTCCTTTACGCCCATGTTACATAATATACTATTTTTTAGCTCTTAGTGAAAATGTCCCCGTAACAAAAATTTGAAGTGAAGCTTCTCTTATGAAAAAAATAAATTGAGGAAAGACTTACACTCGTCGTGGTCTTTGGCGGTGACGGTGAGCACGGTGTGTTGAATGTCTTCATTCTCATCTACCTCAGCCTCGTAGAGGCTTTTGTCGAAGTAGGGAGGATTGTCGTTCTTGTCAGCGATTCCGATACGAATGAATTTCGTAACTGCAAAAGAAAAAATAAAAAAATTGAATAATATAAAATCTGTATGTAGGTAAATTGGTTCGTTGCGCTGTACTTCCAGCCAAAAAATATATATGTTTAACAAATGGCGCCTAAAAGTTGCATATAATTTGCATATATGTGTACAAAAATGTATGCAAAATATACGATATATATGTCAAATATATATATATATATATATATATATATTTGACATATATATGCATATATGTATATATATATATTTGACATATATATATATACATATATGCATATGTTTACACCCAGAGGAAATTCTGGCGTTGATAACTATAAAGTGACAGCAATTCATTGTATGACTTTTTTTTTACAGTTACAATGACTATAAAATAATGGGCGCAATTATAAAAATTATGCAGAGTAGAACTGTCACATTGCCTCCATTAGTTCTATTATTTCCATTTTTTCACAAAGCCACCTTTATGCGGAAGCTTATTTATTAATCTCATAAAGTAAGCTTTGTGAATTTTTTTTATTTTCTTAAATTTCATTGTGTGTGTGTTACAAACACCGTTGCATCATATTTTTATTCTGTACAAATTTTCGGCTTATTTTCTAAACTTTTGCGAAAGCCGGATGGACTACAATAATTATTGGAAAAATTCAAAATCCCATAAAAACCGATGTACAGATTTGACCCAAATTCAATACCAAAGGTCGTGTCGCTTCGTTCAAATTTAATACGAAGTTTTACCCCAATACATAAAAATTTGTTCGAACTAGAGGGTTTACGTCCATTTCTCAAAGTGGACGTAAATATCATAAATATAGAATGCGGAAGCGAATTTATTTATACCAATTGAAGAGTAGCCAGTACTCTACATGGTATTAAAATTTCAGCTGATTCTGTCTAACAGTTCACGAGTTATGGTAGTATGAATCCGGACAATTTTTCTAAACCACTTTTCTCGACGTATCAGACCATTTTGGATGTTCTGACATGAAAACCTTAAAAAAAAATCATGAAAACAAAGCTTCCTTCCTCTATGAGGAAGGAAAATATAGTTAGAACAATTTTTTAGACGAAAAAAAAGATTAGTTGCCATAACCAATCGATTATTCTATTTCCCTAGCAACTCAAATGGTAATACCAACGATTCGAAGGATAATACCCACTATTCGAATGGTACACGGAAAAAAAGATTAATTAAATAATAAAGTTGCCATAACCAAGAAATGAGTTGACACAACCAATCGATTATTCTATTTCCCTAGCAACTCAAATGGTAATACCAACGATTCGTATAATAATACCGACGATTCGAATGGTAGTCCCAACTATTCGAGTGGTAGTCCCAATGATTGGATTAGTTAACCTAACTAATCCAATCGAGAACTAACCGTGAATAGTTGAGATTACTATTCGATATGGTTGATACAACTAATTTTTTAGACATTCTATTTCCCTAGCAACTCAAATGGTAATACCAACGATTCGAATAATAATACCGACGATTCGAATGGTAGTCCCAACGATTGGATTAGTTAACCTAACTAATCCAATCGAGAACTAATCATGAATAGTTGAGGTAACTATTCGATATGGTTGAGGCAATTAATTTTTTAGACATTGTGTACAGCAAATCGAAAACGTAGTTGCCACAACCAAACTTTTTTTCCGTGTAATCCCAACTATTCGAGTGGTAGTCCCAACGATTGGATTAGTTAGGTTAACTAATCCAATCGTTGGGACTACCACTTAGGTTAACTAACCACAGTTAGGTTAACTAATCACAGTTAGGTTAACTAATCCAATCGAGAACGAATCGTGAATAGTTGAGGTTACTATTCGATATGGTTGAGACAACTAATTTTTTAGACATTCTATTTCCCTAGCAACTCAAATGGTAATACCAACGATTCGAATAATAGTACCGACGATTCGAATGGTAGTCCCAACTATTCGAGTGGTAGTCCCAATGATTGGATTAGTTAACCTAACTAATCCAATCGAGAACTAACCGTGAATAGTTGAGGTTACTATTCGATATGGTTGAAGCAACTAATTTTTTAGACATTGTGTACAGCAAATCGAAAACGTAGTTGCCACAACCAAACTTTTTTTCCGTGTAGTTATCGTAACTCCCAAAAAAAAGTTGCATGCATTCAAAATAATTAGCTGTCACTTGTAGTTGTTAAGAATTCCACAATTTATCTGAGTGTACCGTCAAAAAGTTTTCGATGTAGAATATATTGTGCATATTTCCATGTGGACTGTAATCACTTATGGCAAGACAATCTCGTTAAAACCGTTTTGGCGAGTTGCTACCGGATAATTAATTAATGCGACGAACACGAAACAGTCGTCGGATTTTAGACCATTCGGCGTTGCGATAACACCCAACTTCTGGAGAGATCTTGTAGGAGTTTCGAAACTTTGAGGTAAAGCCCGCCCGGTGCATTTCAACCCCAGCTCATCTCCGCATGACCCGGCAACTTTGTGGATAAACGGCGAGAGTTGAATTGGTTCATTCGCTCGTCGAATAACCGAGCATTGAAAATATTTCAATTTTCATAGTATTAATATACTAATTACAAATCAATAATTCATTAATTATAAATTATCAATATTTAATAAATCGATAAATTTCAGATTTACTAACAGATTATTTTATTATCCATGCATTCGAGTGCCTGCGGCAATTTATGGCAAATTAATTAATCAAAACGTGTATAAAAAGCAAATCTGTTCCCCAAAAGCGGTCACGGATATTTTGTTCCGGGAGGAGATTCATTTACATTAGCTATAGCCATATTGGTTATTTATATAAGAAATTTAATTCAAATAAATTTACCCAACTCGATGTAATCAGAATTGTAACCATCCTGACAAATTTATTCTATTTATTTATTCCTTCCATAAATAATTGAATATCAATTATTTACTCAGTATATTTTACATTTCGGTACGAAAATATATACAAATTTCATTGAATAAAATATTTTTCCAGGTGGACTAATTAAAAAAATATAATAAATGAAAATGTAATGTCTATCGGAGAAATTGATGCTCGTTATTTTTACCATTACTTTTAATTTCTTGGATTTTTCATTTTTATTTTAATGGCAAATTTTTATTTTTTTATTTTTTTACTAATATAGTGGATAATTCAATAAAGAAAAGAAAATTGTTTGCTAATTATTTATGGTATTAATTGAATTGAATTGAATAGTTGAATTGAATATTCAATGAAGGAAAGAAAATTGTTTGCTAATTATTTATGGTATTAACAAACAGAGTGAAATTGAAAGTAGCGGGATGGTTTCAAGGCTGGGTAATAAGCTAGTCCATATTATATTAATAATAGTAGTCACCACGAGATAGGAGCAAATTATCGTACCGGAAGCCACTGATGCTCTATGGGATTTATATAGTCGACGAATGGGCCGCCCGGTTCCCTCGGTTCATTAGGTAAATCCAGGAGGTGTAGCAGCAACGCGTACAGGCAAACGTTCACCGGGTTTTACCCAAATCGCTATTTAACGTCACTACCCTACAGCAAACTTAGATTAGCTGGTCGCTCGATCGCATGCCCGCGTGGTAAAGCGTTTTCAAAGTAATTGCCCTTGCCACTATTCCACCGGATCTCTTGGTTCGTTGCCTAGCTCTATATTGCTACCAAGCTTCTAGTATGGCTGCGGTTCCTGTTCAGTTAGCCACCAATTTACGATATTCTAAAGGGCTGAGTGAGTCATTGAGCTTTCGCGCCATGGATTCGCTTAATTATTCAAAATACGAGCAAGTACCCAACAGAAATGGTCAATAAAGGGATGTCGATGGAAACGACATTTGAATGGAAATCTATTCAAGTTACGTTTTAGTATAATTATCTGCAACTAATTATTATACTGCAATACAAATTTTTATTTTTTAATAGAACATTTCAGCACTAGGGAGAATGAACTTTCTTTTCTCCCTAGAGAAAAAATCTTCGATGGAGAGAAAAAAAAGTTTTTCTCCCTAATGATAAACATAACTTTTCAGTACGTCATCGAGAAACAGCAGTTTTCGCAAGCGACAGTGAAAAATGAATATTTCACTCTTGAAAGTTACGTGGAGAAAACAATTCTCGAGACCCTACAAATCTCTCGCTAAAATAGTGATAGACCGCACATCATTGCCCCGAGTAGAAATTTTATCAGGCATGCCTGATTTCACACGAGGTCCAGATCAGTTTTAGGTACGGTAACCTTATTTGGGGCCGCCGTAAATTCACCTGCTCAGGTCCATGTAAGGCTGAAATATGGCATTCGTACTTAATAATGCCGTCTTTCCACCGGATCAGGCTGATGTCAGGCTAGATATGGTAACCTTATTTAGGAGTCGTCGTAAGTTCACCTGATCAGGTCCATGTAAGGCCGAGATATGGCATTCTACCTTAAAAATGCCGTCTTTCCACCGGATCAGGCCCATGTCAGGCTGTACATACGGTAACCTCATATAGATATGCCATTCATCGAACTTATCCGTTTCGCATAAGGTCTTTCTGTGGCATTTGGACCAAGATTTTGTCCAATTTACCTTTACTTTTTCTGGTCAGATCCGCATACGATCTTCGTATGGCAGAGTTATTTTTAAATATGCCGTAAATTTACATTATCAGGTACGTGTAAGGGCTAGATATGGCAATCGTTAAAAACATTAAAAAATTATTGTTATGCAAAATCAATCTTTTCAGCACCTTGCGCGTGCTGAATTTTTTCACATCTTTATCCAATCGAGAAGTATTCGAAACTTTCGCTAAAACTCACGTTTTACGGGACTGTACCGCTAGAATTACTTTGAAATCTATCCAGGTACTGACCGTCAAACGCCAGTACCTCGATGGGTGACTGCCCCATCATGTTTGAGTTTTGAATATTTCGGTCGTAGTCACAATAAATAGATGTACAGTCTTGACGTGTTTTCATTTAAAGTATACTTCAAATAGACAATAAATATATAAACTTTTTAAGATGTCAATGGCCGAGTGGGCTAAGGCGCAGAACTGTCACCCAGAGGATCAAGGTTCGATTCCCACCAACGGCAAATAAATTTACATGTGTTTTTTTCAGCAATTAATATGTACTGAAAACTAAATAAGCTCGAATATCCAATAGAAAGTGCAAAATAAATCGAATTCGATGAGCGCAGATAATTATTTTGTAATTTATTTGCCGTTTTTATAAGTAGGGGCTTAGTAGGGCAGCCTCTATCCGGACCTTATCTGGAAAAATTAATCTGGCCCTGATCATGCGATGCGTTACTTTCCTGCAAGGCCCGTATAAGGTTACCAGGCAGGGGCCTTAGATTTAAATCCGGCTACCACGCTAGGGCCTGATATTCCCCGTAGCTGAATTTCTACTCGGGTGTATGATGTGCCGGCCTAGTAAAACTTTTTGATCGTCTAGCATTATATTTGTTAGTCTATTGAACCAATTTGTTAGCCGAGTCGAATAATTTGATAGTCTAGAAAAAAAATTTGTTAGCATAGCAAAAAAAAGTGTTAGCCTAGCAAAATATATTTCTTAGCCTAGCAAAAAATATTTACTGATTCAGAAAAATTGTTTTCTCTATGTATCCAAGCAATTTCCTGATGTAACGAACCCGACAGTTTTACAACAGAAACTCAAACCCATCATTGAAATGACTTGGAACATTAGGAAAAAAAGCTTGCTATTTGATGAAGGTAAAGTAAAGCATCAAGTAATTCTGTAATGGACCCAGTGGAGCGTATTTCTGGCTTCATTTTTCCTGCCAAGAAGTATTACATTCCCTTCCTATTTCCAAGTTACAGTAAAATAGAGATGCGAGAGAGAGAGAGAAAGAAGCGTAAAAGAAATATCAAAAGAACTACGTGCTCTGGGTCGCTAAGGATGCGCCGGAAAGGAACCGCTCACAGTAACGAACAGCGTCCGCACCAACATATTCCACGAGGGTTATTACAGTTTTGTTCCGAACGTAGTTGATTGTATAAAGCGAAGATTGTAAGCAAGGACGAACAGAGACTTGAACAGTCGTACTCGGAGTTATATTGCTCCCAAAGGAGCATGCGATATGAGAAAATACGTTCCATCTAAGTGCAGGTAAACAACCCTTCGAGGCAATCGAGAAAGATTTTATAGCGCCCCAGTATCTCGCAAGCTTATCGTATAGACGAACGATTCGGGAAAGTAACGAAAAAAAAGGGCGCTTCTTAAACCAAGTCAACTCGTACGTCAATGAACGTCCGGTTTCACTGGGGGTTTGCGTTTATCTCTCACCCGAATCGATACTTTCAAGACTTTAACCATTTTTCTAAACTCCATCTCTCGTCTTTATCTCGAGACGCGCTGTTCACTCGCTGGAAGAGGATCGAGAGAGTTGGTTGGTTACGAAAGAAAACAGAGAGTGTGGTATGCGGGCGCCTGCGGTACGGGCAGTCAGGACGACAGTCAAGAGTGAAAGAAAGGGCGAAGAGAAACGTGGCAAACAAGGAAACTGGAAAATGTGTTTTCTTCACGAACGAGTTGGCCAGGAGGTAGACGGCAACACCCAATGGAAGCAGCAGCAGAGGCACGGAAACGAACGTTACTGGGGCACGGGGTAAGAAATCGATGAAGCCTCAACCCCCGGCGTTCTCTCGCCGCGGCCGCCGCTTTCCCTCACTATATATATACATATCTGTATAAGTATATATATAGCACCAATACGCCGCTCTGTCGCTCTGCTTCAGCCGGCATACGAGAGACGCGAGAGCGACGACGCCGCGGCACCAACGAGGTGAATTGCCGTGCGTTTTCACTCGGTGCTGCATCCCAACAGCTTTTTGTTGCTTTTGCAACCAAACAAACCAATAGCTTCTACGAGATAAACCAGGGTGCTCGAAATTGCCACGTAATTGCGGAACAGACAGAAACATTGTTGGGGCCAACTTTTCTTAACATCCGTAAAATACTTTGGAATTTTTATAAACGTGTATGAAAATATATGTTATGGTCTTTGTTTGTTGCACAGGTTCTTAGGGACTTTATGTTAGGATGTAATAATTTGTTAATCAAGAGACGCGGCCGCGTCTCGACGCCAAGTATTAAAAAATAAATTATGTCTTTAATATATTACACTGAGAGAAATTAAGATGGTACTGGTAACTAATCAGTGATAATTATATTTTATTAGTCCAGGTGACTATTTTTGTAGTTACATTAACTACGTTATTGTTAATGTGACTGTTTTCGTAGTTACATTAATAGTAACGTTACTATTAATGTAACTACGAAAATAGTCACCTGGACTAATAAAATATAATTATCACTGAATAGTTATCAGGACCATCTCAATTTCTTTCAGTGTAGGAATCATTGATACGCATGTATGGATAGATCTGCGAGAAAAAAATTGTTGACACTCTTCCCAAGTAGCGATTTTTGTGCACACGAGAAACGTGAGAGGGACGATGACGACGGCACCAAGCGTGCAAATATTGTGGTAGGGATCCAGCTGGATACTTGCTGAATTCCCTACGTACAGCTCGGGATCCAGTTAGAATTAAAAAATGAATATAATGGTTGCAAATTGGATTCTGATCGGGATACGCGATCAGATCCCAATCTGGATTCCAGACCGGATCCAGTTCGAATCCAAGATGCCCAAAACTTCGAAAATTAATTAAAAATTATATTGGAGTGTACTTTTAGGGAATAACTTCCACGTTTAATTAGATGTACGAACTTACTCTACTGGTTGGCACAATAATAGCCTCGAAAACATGCTGATGAATTTGTCACTCAGCGGGGATGAAACCACCGACCCTGTAAATTGTAGAGCATGACAGCTGTGTCTTGACTCGCTCGGCTATCCAGATCTTAGAAAATGTTGATTCTAATTTGATACTTAATCCGTTGTATGCATGGTGCAGAGTTGTAAATGCCAGATACTTATAGAAATAATGATGATGATACGATCAGCTCTATAATTATGATTTTATAATAATAACATGTAGCGATTGTAATACGATGATTAAACTTTGGAATGGCTGCAAACATTATTATTTTTCAATAAAAATTCACGGTAATACTTTTGAAAAAATGGAAAAAAATAAGTAATGCATTACTTATTTCTTCCATTTTTTCCACTATTTCTTGCAATATTAAAGCGAAAATTAGTATGCTTTTCAGCTATTCAAATGTTTACACTCTATTTTATAATCACTGCATATTATTATTATGAAATCATAATTACAAAACAAATTGTACTGTAAACTATATCTCATGAATTAATGGGGATTTACAACTCTGGTATGGTGAGAACTCGTGTCTTGACGCGTACATAAAGAGTTACATATAGAGAACGACACGGTACCATTCCGACTCCAAGTAGCAAATAAAAAGTCATTGGAATTTCCGAGACGAATGATAATCTCGATAAACGTATAAATATTGCTAATTAAATAGCCATTGACAAGCATGTCATAATTGTTAATAAAGTAAATATTAAATAGTTCATTAATAGAGTGGATAATAACTATTGTTAATTAACTTAAACAATTAAGATTTTATTCACAATTTGTTTATCGATAAAAAATTTAACGACTTTATACGGAATCGCCAATTTGTTGAGAATTGTTCAAAAAACTCATTAGACTAAAACTAATTGGAAATTAGTTAAGAATTCTTAATCAAAAAGAAATGGACGATAAAATTGTTAACCAACACAATGTCATGGAATTTTTGAATGCGTGAGCTTGCAAGCGAGCTTAAAAAATGGACACTCGGTATTTTACCGAAAATATCCGACACTAAATGGTACCATTCAAATATCATCGTCTGCAATTACCTAGAATCTTATGAGGATCCCTTTTTGAGAAAATTCGAACAAATTCTGACCACAAGTAAAAAGTATCCGCAATGTCTTTTACTTCGTTAATAACTAATTTTTAAATTCAAATCGGATTCTAGCAGGATTGTAATAAGGAAACCCGGTTGACGATACCCCTGCGATATCCCTAACTTTACTAATAGGTAACTGGAAATTCCAAAACGCGATCCAGTTGGATTTTTATAACGATACCTTGTTTCGGGATGCTTTGTAATTTCCCCAGTTGCTCCAATCATTGATTTTACTTTTCAAATTGGGATCCATCTGGATTTTTACGAGGACGCCACTTTTGAGGAGTCCCTTGCAAATCCCCATCGGAAACCGATCGTAAATCGGGACACCCCGAAGGATTTCTGCATGAACATATATATCTATACATATTATGGCTGTTCAAAAAAACATAATTTCTTTATAATCGATTGCTCCTGAAATGCTGTATTGATTATCACAAAAAAAAGTTTTCGCGAAAGCTGGGAGTTGTGCAATGATATTAAGTACCGCCGCATCAGGGCCAAAATTCATTAAAAACGACGATTTTTGGAATTTTTTTTTGTCGTCTTAAAGCGCTCATGGAGATTGTGGTTGCTTTCGATAGACTATGAAATTGTGTAAAGGCAGAAACATGTTCGATAATGTTTAGTACTGTCGCATCGACCTTGAAGTTAACAAAATAAAAAACGAAATCCTATAAAACATTGAAATATTCATCTGCTCATCGACTATTTCGCGCGTTTTCAAATGACAAAATGGCTCATGAAACGGGAGTCCTGTATGATCAAATTTAGTACTGCCAAATCGATATCGCAGTTTCCCAAAATTCGAAAATCGCTTATCATCATCATGATTATGATCATACATGACTCTCGTTTCAAGAGCCATTTTTTCATTTGAAATCGCACGAAATAGTCGATGAGCAGACGAATATTTCACTGTTTTAAAGGATTTAATTTTTTGTTTTTGTTAACTTCAAAGTCGATGCGGCAGTACTAAACATTATCGAACATGTTTCTGCCTTTACACAATTTCATAGTCTATCGAAAGCAACCACAATCTCCATGAGCGCTTCACCAGGTAAAAAAAAAAAATTCTAAAAATCGCCGCTTTTCATGAATTTTGGCCTTGATACGGCAGTACTTAATATTATTGCACAACTTCCAGCTTTCGCAAAAACATTTTTTTTGTGATAATCAATACAACATTTCAGGAGCAACCGATTATAAGACAATTATGTTTTTTTGAACAGCCCTAATACATATAAGTTTCAATATACTTTGAAATGTAATATCATTTTTTAAATGTGAACACATAAGGCTTTTCAATTTTTACGTAAAGCTAATATTTCATTGTACACAAGGACAGACATTTAACATCGTAAGGTTTCGTCGTATACTATCTATTTAAAATGATTGAACTTTTTAAATTTAATATCTCAGTAATCATGTAGAAAAGTGACTTTTTTAAATCCTAAAAAAAAAAATAGCTGTACCCTGCGATATAAATAAAGTTGGTACTCAAATCTTCACAAACGTTTTTATGACTAATTCCCTTAATGCATATGGGAGACAAAAACAGTGAAAATATGATTGAATACGAATTGCAACTGCTCTGAGTCAAAGCAAGAAAAAAGGCTCAGACTACTTGATGAGGCGCCATGCGTTATTATCTGTTATTAGCCCGGAAATGAAAACTTCCATCGAAAGTACGATTATTAGAGACGAGGAAAAATATAGAAGCGTGTTTAATTTTTCATGCAAATGCGACATTTCTGATTGAACAGCAAGCGCAAATTCGCCAACCGGAGACGAAAGGTCAACATTCGTTTTTCTATTAATGGTTCAGTTATTTTAACAAGCTTCATTTTTTTTTATTCCCTCTTTTCATCTTTATTCGTTTTTTTACAGCTTTTATCCTGGTAGATTAAATATATGTTTTCGCGCAAATATGTTATTTCACTATTAGCGTAGTATACCCGGACGCACGCTTCACATTTTTATTCGATTGATTGCGTTCGCCAAATAAATATTTATTCATACGATAACGAATGAAATGGATTACTCTGTGATGAAAAATATAGTATGAATTCGAAGAGACAGGAATTATCCTCGTTTTATGACGTACTCCACAAACTTTATTATTATCGCTTATTGTGTAACTAATAACTAATTCTATTCTAAAATTTATGAACAAAATAACCAAACATAACACTGCCAACAACAAAAGCGCGTGATATATATTCGCTGCATCTACTCAACAATTTACTGGAAAATCAACAATGCACCGAACAAATGCGCTGGGTAAGCATCGCCGATTTGCGTAAATAACACTAGACTATGTATTACATACTCTCCGGCTGCCGAGCTTTACGAACACCGTGGCTCTAGAATTCATTTATGGCCGATTCTAATCCAGAGAAATCTCCACGAAGGTTTGTAGCTGTGCTCTAATAAATTAATCGTACGTGCAGTGAAGTAGGACGAGTTACTATCAAATTTTTACCAACAATCACAGAAATTACCTGACTTTTTATAACCGATTTATAATCAATATTTTGTTATCTTTAGTCGATTTAGATTTTAGAATTTGTAAAAGAAAAATTTCAATTTTTTAGTTGTAAAATGAACAAAAAGTTTATGTGAACGTTTATGTTCGAAAATTTTTCCGCTAAAACGACAAAATGTATATTTTCTATTAAACTTTATAAAAATGATAGAAAATTTTTTGCACTGATTTGTCTAGTATAAAGAACTTCAAACTTCTTGATTTTTAATTATTTTCAGGAACTTGTTTTTAAAAATGCATTTTGTATAAACAAAACGTAATATAAATTGCGTTTTTTTTTAATGCGTGAGTTATATTTGCGAATCAACTTGATTAATCGTCCGGACACTTCTGGAGTGTAATATTGATGGTTTTATGACCGACGCATATAGAATTTTTTAAAAATAATCTGTAACAATTCATACGTATTCAGAAAAAGTAACAAATCATTTTTATCTGAAAAAAAAATTAGTTTCACGGTCGATTTGTTGAATAATTTTGCTTTCTCATAGCTTTGTTTTCGTGAAATTTTTTTTTTTCGAGATTTTCATGTCAGTACACTCAGAATAGTCCAAAACGTCGAGAAAAGTGATTTAGAAAAAATGTCTGTACGTGTGTATGTGTGTGTGTGTATGTTACACGCTCAAAAAATGTAAACCTTTATAACTCGGGAACGCCTCGAGATATAGAGCTGAAATTTACACCATAGATAGGGGGGTCAATCCTCATCGTTCATACCAATTTTTGTAAACATCCCCATGATCATTAAATTTTTACGCGGTTTTGAATTTTTTCAAAAATGTCTGTTAACGCGATAACTCTTTTAATTTTCGAGATATTAAGCTCAAAATTGGTATGTACGTGAGCTTTCATACACCGGTGATCTCTATTAAATTTGGTTAAGATCGGTTGAAACGTTAAAATTTTATGAGATATTGATTTTTTGAATTTTTTGATTTTCTTTCTGCGATGCGAATTTTGGTATCAAATATCGAGCTGGGAGTGAAATGAGTGCCAAATTCATGATTAACAGAAAAATACGTCAGATATAGCCCAAAAATGTTGAACGATAACATATTTTCATAGCGATGTTGTACAGTCTATATTGCGAAAAGTCGCGATTTATGTCGTATAAACTAGCCATATCCTTGCTTCCCAATGAAATTTCGGAAACCACCGATTTCTATCGTGTTCTACAAAAAAAACAGAGAAGACAGAGTATTCGAGGGAGTTTCGGGACCGTTCGTCCTTATTATATTTTCACAAAGCGAGAGTATGTGCTTATTTATATTTATTTAAAACAAGGATGCAAAGCAGAACCTTGCACATTGCTTCCTCATTATATTTCGCTTTTTACAAAGCTTCCTCTATGAAGAAGCCAAAATCAATTCCCATACTTCCTCTTAGAGGTTGCTTTGTAAAAAGCGAAATATAATGAGGAAGCAGTGTGCAAGTTTCTGCTTTGCATCCTTTTCTTTTCATTAATTTGTTAGGAACGATTTTCTAGCTTATCAAAAAAACTTCAGATACATTGACTAGGTTCTGTAGAATCTGACCATCAATCAACCAGTAATGTAACAGTATTTTATTGCAATCAATACATCAGTACCAAATTTTTTAAAAATTATTTAAGTCTTCATTCACCAGATTTGTCGTTTATTTAACCGCCTATTTCCCAGAGGTATATTCTCTTCGATTTTGTGTCGATTTCAATCCCCCGGGATTTATATTAAACCCCGATGATAATGTATATCGATAAAATACATCAGTATCGAGTAAAAAAGATTAATTTGAAGTCTTCATTTACTGAATTTGTCGTCCGTTAATTGACCAGGGATTTACTCTCTTCGATTTTGTGTCAATTTCGAACCTCAAGGGATCGCATAAATAAGCACAACAGAATGCACACCAATTTATCTACACTGTGGGAAAACTGACGATAGACCACGTGTAAACTTCTGAGAAGTGAAGTACGAACGTAGCGCCACAAAACAATTGACGCGTTGTCTCATGAACTACAGCTATTGTACGTGTCAGAACAAGGAACGTGTATACAGTGGAAGGAGAAAAGCCCCTAGGGTGTTTACACGATGCTGCGTATTGTCGTCTTTGTTTCGATTTGTTAGCAAAAAGAGCAGTTGCGTGGTACTTTTCGTTAGTGCCAATTCCGTACCTCGGGCTATTCCCTAAAGTGTAAAGTACAACAAGTGGCATCGGATCATCGTAGTGTTTGGGTTATGTACCTTGAATTCACTGGTGACCTTTGTCTTTGTCTGCGATTTCTCGATAGCTTGCCAACATCCGTAATTCAGTGCACACCGAAAAGTAGCACAGGTAACCGCGTTGGAATTTTGTTAAGCGATTAATAGTTTCACCTGAATATGTGAGTTTCTTTTTTAGATCAACTAAAAGTATTTGGTTGACCCTTAAGAGACAGACAAGGTCATTTTAACCTTCAAATTTAATTCTAACTTGTTAACCTTCACCTAAAAATCGGTCATATCTGTGCACAGGCTGCGAATACGAATTGTTATTAATAATAAAGAATTTTATTCCAAGCAAACTATTTTTCCGTTAAAGTATAGATTTTCCCCAAAACATGAAATAACGTTTTTACACATTTTTGCGTAACAATAAATATTTTGTTCGTGCAGTTTAACTTTCACGCGCGTTGTTTTATGACAATTTTATTTAATTCAGAATTAGCGGTTTTAAAGTTTAAACAATCTGCTATTAAAAATATTTTTAATATTTTTCCAGAAAAGTAAACAGTTGCCAAAATATTTGGATGCGAAAATCGCTTGTGGTTAAATTGATCGCATATGTACTTAATGATACGGTACAGAGATGTGCATCCTAGGGATTAATGTACGTATATTCAACACAATGCTTCGTTATCTCATTAAAATAGCATTTTACACGGGTTTTGCTGCATTTCAATTAAAATCAAAGAAGTATTAAATAATTGATGACGATACTTAAACTGGGTATCACACCAATTATAACAATGATGGCACTGCTTATTATTTTGCATTTACGTATCAATTCATTTACTGAAGGATTAAATACTGAATGGCGGAATCACATCAGTCGTAATTGTAACAATGGGTTTTGTATAGCTCGACAGAATAATTATGATTGATTATTCTGTATGTTGCATCAAAAGTTGAAATTCTATAATGACCTTTTATGCTATCAATCCTTGGGGATTTTTGCCAAAGCGGTAAATGATATCGGACAGGTTCCGTGTTCGATAAACGGTTGAACAGAAGTTTATTTGTCGATCAGCAAATTTCCTAATAGCAAAAATATCAGAGCTCTTGATATGTCGACGATAATTACCTATATTTATATTTAACCGAGAATCCAGACGATAATAATACGGGTAATGCCTGTAGTTTTCAGGTGCCCGACAAATTGGTTGACAGGTATCCGACAATTTCGGCCGACGGGGATCCAACAATTTTGAGTGACGGTTTCAAATATCCGTATTTCCGAGCCAGGATGTCATTTATATTATTATTGAAATTCAATCAATTTACGATTTTACATACGTCCTTTATTGTATTGTGGGCACAGAATTTCTAACGGTTCTCCCATATTGTGGGAACAGCTATAAAAAATTGTGGTAATGTTCGAATGAAATTAATAACACGCGAATATTTTAATCTTTAAGTTTTTAAATAAAATCCAACGATATTCCAGATTTTTTTTCAACTAACCTTTAAAGATTAAATTATAGTTTCATCCAACTCAAAGTCGAGCATCTCATTTGAAACAATTTTGATTGATAATTAGCATTTTAAACCGTACATAAAAAAAGGATGCAAAGCAGAATCTTGCACATTGCTTCCTCATTATATTTCCCTTTTTACAAAGCAACCTCTAAGAGGAAGTATGGGAATTCATTTTGGCTTCCTCATAGAGGAAGCTTTGTAAAAAGCGAAATATAATGAGGAAGCAATGTGCAAGGTTCTGCTTTGCATCCTTGTTTTAAATAAATATAAATAAGCGCACACTCTCGCTTTGTGAAAATATAATAAGGACAAACGGTCCAGAAACTCCCTCGAATACTCTATCTTCTCTGTTTTTTTTTTTGTAGAACACGTTAGAAATCGGTGGTTTCCGAAATTTCATTGGGTAGGAAGGATATGACTAGTTTATACGACATAAATCGCTACTTTTCGCAATATAGACTGTACAACATCGCTATGAAAATATGTTATCGTTCAACATTTACGGGCTATATCCGACGTATTTTTCTGTTAATCATGAATTTGGCACTCATTTGACTCCCAGCTCGATATTTTATACCAAAATTCGCATCGCAGAAAAAAAATCAAAAAATTCAAAAAATCAAAATCTCATAAAATTTTAACGTTTCAACCGATCTTAACCAAATTTAATAGGGATCACCGATGTATGAAAGCTCACATACATACCAATTTTGAGCTTAATATCTGGAAAATTGAAAGAGTTGTCGCGTTAACAGACATTTTTGAAAAAATTCAAAACACACACACACACACACATACATACATACAGACATTTTTTCTAAATCACTTTTCTCGACGTTTTGGACTATTCTGAGTCATATGAAAACCTCGAAAAAAAAAATTTCACGAAAACAAAGCTTCCTTTATGAGGAAGCAATAGATAAAATATAGTCGTTTTTAAGAAACGCAGCCGACAACGAATACCAAACCTCACTTAAATTTAGTTTGAAATTCCACTGTAATCAATCATTCGGTTTTTGTCTCGAATTTTAATAAAAGGAATGTACGGTCCAATCTACGATTTACGGGGGATTAAGATCCGAGCATAAACCGACAAAAAGCTAACGTCACTCAAGTAATAGAAATGTTTTTAAACGAAAAGCCCTCGGGATGTTCGTATAGAGCAGTATACAGAATTTTCACTTTAAATAAATTCTATTCCATTGTACGCGCAACAAGCAAAAAAATCCAAAAAATAAAACCGCCATTTAAATCCGCGTATGAAACGAGAACAGTGGCGCATGTTCAGAGAATGCAGAACAACGAGTGAAAGCAAGTAACCAATGGTCGCCAGAGAGAAAGTTTAGTTCTAAACAGACAGAGAAGAGGAAATTAATTCGAGATTAACGATGTCGTCGGTTGACGAGACAGAGGAGGATGTTTCCCGCGAATGTGCACGCTATTCGACATTAGACTTGTATGAACAATTTGGGCATTACGTGGGCGTGATGCATGATGCAAGCACGGACCGCAAGTAATCCTTGTATGATCGAGCACGTAGAGGACAAGTTTGCTGTCTCCTGCGGTTGAGAGACTGCTCGCAATACCCAATGAATTTCCACCGTTCCAATTGGCTGCTCATTGCTCATCGCCACGTCGAATTGCCAACTGAATTCTCTTCCAGTATTCGAGCAAGCCAGCAGTCGTCGTTCACTCATCCATCACTGACGCTACTCATTGTCAGCATTAATCATGCACTCCAAAATCGTTGGAATGTATGTCGCCCGGAGGGATATCCACTCCTCGGAAGCTTCTGTCTGCCACGCGGTTTTTCAAATCGAACGATAGACACACAGAGAGAATGGCATACAGACAGACAGACAGACAGACAGATAGACAGACAAACGAATGCACAATGCATGGAGACGGGTTGACGTTGTGTGTCTGACTCGGTAGCATCAGCAATCAGCATCGCAATCGGGATGATATGGCTGCAATGACGCGGTATGCTGACTAATTAAATCAAACAATTAGTTGTAGTTAACATGATGTTTCACGGAAGGCAAGAGCTTCGGGTTAATACAGAGGTCCAATTAAAAGGGAGAGTCGTTGCGGTCGTTACCCCGAGGGTTAATCGACTTCTCTTTGCTGTGCCACCAACTTACAAAAGACCCTGGATGTTCTTCTTGTTTTTTTTTCCTGCCCGGGGCCGTCGGAGAAGATCTCGGTGCTGCGAACGCAAGGAATATGAACGGAAATGCTGATGAAGGGGTATTAGCGAAGTCTCCAGCATTTGTCTGTGACGGGAAACTCTTGGTCGTCCAACCTACCGTCAATTTAGGGGTGGAAGAATTTTCCAAGAGCCCTTTTACTGCTCTTGGTGCTGCACCAGCATCCTGAACAGCCAACTGCCTGATTATGCCTTCTACGCGCCACTGGGAGGAACGCCTAGATATGTACCTCTGTATATATGTGTATATATGCTTATATACTTATATACACAGATATATGGCTATAGGTCGTAATCGAATTGGCGCCCGCAACGATAAACTCAGTTTGCCGCAAGACGAACACAATGGGGGTCGCACTAAACGCCATTAAATTTAATGGGCTTAGCGCGTTGCGGAAGTAGTGCTCTGGCTGTGACGTAGTCCGACTCACCGTATACTTCAATTCTGGACTTTATGCCCAGCAAAAATAAAAGTCTATTTGCCCAGATAAAATTATGATATACGGCTGGATAAGGCTACGGACCATAGAAGACTCGGCATTAAATGCAGAAACGAAAGCAGAGAGAGAGAGATCCACTTCGTCAATAACTCCAAAACTCAGTTGTTTAATCAAGCCGCAGGGCATCAACGTAAGATGAAACCCAAACCGCAAACACACGGTAAAAGGAAAGAAGAACCTCGACGAGCTTACCATGGTGCAACAGAACTAAGCCAATAGCCGGAAACTAATTTCGTGCAAATTGCCGGAGGATCAATGTACTGCAGCTTGCGTCCATTCCGAATGATATCGTTACATGCGAAATCGCACAGTTACTGATATAACTTCTGCGATTGCTTTGATCGTCTCATGTTCCATCAACAGTTTCCATTCACAGTTAAAGACCGTTTACGCTGTTGAAAATTAAGTCAGAGTGATTTAACGGATAGAATCACAATAAATAGTTTTCTTTCGGTTAATATTGTAATCAACGGTATTTCATTTATTTTCCACAGGTTTCAAATGAAAATCAGAGTTATAAGACTGCATTACTTTTTTAAATAAAAAAATACCGTACAGATAGTGTTATAATCATCACTTCATAATAACAAACTGCAATGATTATAAAAAAATGTTTGGACTTCGTAATAACGATAATAAAATTTTATTAAATTCAGAGAAAAATAGACTGCATTGAAAAATCAATACAGGGTTGTATTCATTTTTCCAATTCATTACGCATCATTTGAGAAAATATTTGTTCGCAATTATTCAAAAACTGTACATATTTTTATAACGTCTGCATGTAATGGTTGCAAAATGATAGCTGTTAAATCAAATATATGATGAATATTTATTATATCAAATAACAAACGACAATAAAATTTTATTAATGTAAATTCAGGGAAAAATAGACTGCATTGAAAAATCAATACAGGGTTGTATTCATTTTTTCAATGCATCACGCATCATTTGTGAAAATATGCGATCGCAATTATTCAAAAACTGTACATATTTTTATAACGTCTGCATGTAATGGTTGCAAAATGATAGCTGTTGAATCAAATATTTGATGAATATTTATTATACCAAATAACAAACGACAATATAATTTTATTAAATTCAGAGAAAAATAGACTGCATTAAAAAATCAATACAGGGTTGTATTCATTTTTTCAATGCATCACGCATCATTTGTGAAAATATTCGATCGCAATTATTCAAAAACTGTACATATTTTTATAACGTCTGCATGTAATGGTTGCAAAATGATAGCTGTTAAATCAAATATATGATGAATATTTATTATATCAAATAATAGAATTTGGCGAGACTGCCTATAATACGTTTCGCAAATAAATTAAACAACAGCTCCATGTTTTAGTAATTGTCAACCTGTGATATTGTGTATTAAAAGCTCTGGATGTAATATTATGTTTTCACTGTGTAACTTCTATTTTACTCATATTTGCATTGTCAAACAAGTAAAAAATAATATTAGGCAACTGCCATTGACCGGTAGACAAGTTATTCTAAAATCTCTGGGGTAAAACCAAGATACGATATACCCTCTGTAGTTTCGACTGATTTATTCGATGATATACTGAAAAAGCTTGGAACATTTGCACATTGAAGAATCGGGACATCAAATGTTTGCAGAGTGACCGTAGAGGCTCTCTTTGTTGTACGAAATACTACATCAGCGAACGACTGTATACCGTCCGAGCTTATATCGTCGTGACCAACGCCTATGTACTTCACACTATCTATCTGTTCGTGTACTCTACGCGGAATGCCGTGTTTTGTTGAGAGCTCGTTGGAAATGCGACAAAATTCATCCAGCAGCAGTATAGCTGCTGGGTATATGTTGCTGTTATATTTTCCATTGAAGCGTGTTCGCTGATTGTGCTGTTCGTTCACAGTGATATCGTTAATTCAACAAAATCGAGTTGAATATATGTATCGTTTATACGATTAATCTCAGTTTTATAAACGACTACTATGTACATTGCCTGGACGCAGGCGAGATACGTTGTCATGAACTACTTAACGAAATAGGCTTGAAATGGTCTAAAACAAGTATCTAAACACATTAGAACAGATGCCCATTAATTAAACCCGTCAATTGACTGACTTTATGAAGGTTGTTAATACTAAATTTTCATTTCTATACAACTCTGTACGGAAAAAAAGGCTTGGTTGGAACAACCAAGTGCCTTGGTTATATATGCGCCAGACAATTAATTGGTTAGACTAACCAAGTTATTTTTTAGGCTACCAATTTCTTGGTTGTACTAACCAAGTCACTTGGTAAGCTAATCAAGTGACTTGGTTAGACCAACCAAGAAATTGGTAGCCTAAAAAATAACTTGGTTAGTCTAACCAATTAATTGTCTGGCGCATATATAACCAAGGCACTTGGTTGTTCCAACCAAGCCTTTTTTTGGTCTTGGTTGTTCCAACCAAACCTTTTTTTGGTCTTGGTTGTTCCAACCAAGCCTTTTTTTGGTCTTGGTTGGTCTAACCAAGTGACTTGGTTAGCTTACCAAGTGACTTGGTTAGCTTACCAAGTGACTTGGTAGCCTAACAAATAACTTCGTTGGTCGAACCAATTAATTGTCTGGCGCATATATAACCAAGGCACTTGGTTGTTCTAACCAAGTCTTTTTTTGGTCTTGGTTGGTCTAACCAAGTCACTTGGTTGGTCTAACCAAGTCACTTGGTTGGTCTAACCAAGAAATTGGTAGCCTAACAAATAACTTGGTTGGTCTAACCAAGTAATGGTCTGGCGCATATATAACCAAGGCACTTGGTTGTTCCAACCAAGCCTTTTTTCCGTGTACATCATGAGAGAATGGGATATACATTGTTTTTAGTCACAATGTTTATAGTCACAATGTTTATAGTATTCACTGCGTGATTAGTTCCACTAGATTTGTCTCTTTGACTTTGGTAGGTTACCATCGATGTTTCATTTTATGTTGTCGATCACAAGGCACGGAAATTCAAACCATGACACACTCGTAGAGAACTGGTACATTTATGGCGGCCGGCAAATAAAAGGTGTATTTAGGAGGTATCGATGAATAATCGTAAAGGGTAAGTATAATCTTGCAATGTGCAAGGGGCTATTAATGTGAGTGATTAATTCACTTGGCGATATACAAGTTTTAAGAGGTCCAATGATGGAGCTTTTTACTTTCTCATCACATACAAATTATGTAAGAGAGTAAGTATTGCAATGCAAAAAGAGATTGACTGCGTTTTTTTTGGAAATACATGTTTTGAGTGTGCAAATATGATATAATACAATTATATATTTTGTTTTCGCGGAAAGAAATAATTGGTTGAATAGACTCCAAACGAAAAAATTGGTTGGGGCAATAAACTTTTTGGTTATAGAAACAAATGAGTTAGTTGGGCCAGCAAATTAATTGGTTGGCAACTAACGAATTGGGTGTCACAACTAACTAGTTCGTCGGTTCAACCAAAAAATTGGTTAACCTAGCCAACTTCGGTGGTTGGAGCGTATTTAACCACACGGAAAGAAATGTTTGGTTGTGGCAACTACGTTTTCGATTTGCTGTACACAATGTCTAAAAAATTAGTTGCCTCAAACATATCGAATAGTAACCTCAACTATTCACGAATAGTTCTCGAGTGGATTAGTTAGGTTAACTAATCGATTGGATTAGTTAGGTTAACTAATCCAATCGTTGGGACTACCACTCGAATAGTTGGGACTACCATTCGAATCGTCGGTATTATCATTCGAATCGTCGGTATTACCATTCGAATCGTTGATATTACCATTTGAAATAGAAGGGAAATAGAATAATCGATTGGTTGTGTCAACTCATTTCTTGGTTATGGCAACAAATCTTTTTTTTTCCGTACACGCAAATGGTTGTATCAACCAATTTTTTCTCTCCGTATATAAAGGAAGCTTTGTTTTCATGAATATTTATTTTTCGAGATGTTATTGCATGATGTTATTCCTTGATGCATATTCAGCAAGGAAAAGTTGATTGAACTAAAAAAATTCTTTATTTCAACTCTGCATCACTCATTTCTTATCATACACTGAACATAGCTGATTGTCATCAACTTTTTCGAAAATTGATGATAATGATGATAGTGATGTGATTAAAGGCTCTCTACGTGTCCTTGCATTTTGGGCGTATCGATTTGATTTCCACTAGGCATATGTTTACATTTTGATATCCCAAACAAAGTGTAATCCATTTTAGCACGATCTATCATTGCATTACTGAGTAATACGAATGATGCTGATTTTCCTCTACACTGAGCGAGAAATATAGTAATTTAATAAAATATAGTTAGTCCGACGATAATCTAATTATAAACTATAATTCCCCGGATGAACGTATCTATTTTATGGTTATAGCAATTATAAGGAAATAATTGGATGAATCATAAATATAATTCCCAGGAGGAACGTCTCTATTTTATGGTTATGGCAAAAATAATTATAGTAGCAATCATCAAAATTATAATAGTTTCAAATATCTCGGTTTGTTGCATATACGATTTCAACGTTTGTTTCCAATAACTTTGCAAGTATCGTTTATTGAACTATATTATTATCGCTTCAACCATAAAACATTGCAAGCCTTCCTATATTCGTTTTATCGTGAGAAATCGTTAAATCAATGATATGCTTTTCTCTCAGTGTAAATCGGAAAGATGTCATTGGATCCTATCGCGGTATTTCAGAGGTTTTAATGCTTTCAAATTATCATAATGTAATTTATGCAAGGGCGCTTCCTGCTTTTAAATGCTGCGCACAAATTAATTTTTTTTATTATCCAGTTGTCTCTGGCGTTTGTTTCGCAGAGGGAAACGTTTCACTCCTGGAAGGGAGGTCAGAGATTATTATCTTCGTTACTACTGCCGTGAAATTCTGATGCAAATTTCTAATATTGAATTTAAAAGATTTAATTATTTTGTTTTCAAGAAACTTTGTTATGTGCAAATCCTGTGTACACAAAGTCAGAGTTCAAAGGTTTTTGAACTTTCAATTTAACTTTTCATTTTGAACATAGAGGAAGTTTTGTTTTTATAACATTTTTTTTCTCGAGATTATCACTTCAGGACACTCAGAATGGTCTAAAACGTCTAGAAAAAAAAATGTCTGTATGTGTGTGTATGTTTACTACATTAAAAATTAAATCAACTATAACTCAAGAACCGTTTAATCGATTGATCTAAAATTTGGCACGCAAGTGAAGCAGTAGCCGGTCTTTGATTGATTCAATTTTTGACAAAATGTATACTGGATTTAACATATTATGTCATTTTGTATTTTTTCCAAAAAGACCGTTGTTGCCCTAACTCTCGTAAAATTTATGATATTTTGCCAAATAATTGTTCATTCGTGCAGGTACATTTAATATTGTTTGGTATTGAATTTGGCCGGAATCGGAAGAGTGGTTCGGATTTTATAGAGTTTTAAAAATTATAAAAAATATATTTATTGTATTAACTTTCACAAAACTTGACATAGTGAACTCAAATTTTATACGCAATCGGAATAATATTCAGTAATGCTAGATACATAATTTAGTGGAGATCAGTAGAAGGGTTCTGATTATATAAGAATTTTTTTTCTTCTTATTATTTCTTAACGAATAAAATTTTGCTAAACTTCGGTTTTTGAAACTCTTTAAAAACAAGAATGCAAAGAATAATCTTGTATATTATTTCCTTATTTTTTCTTACTACAAAGCTTCCTCTACGAGGAAGCCAAAATTTATGAACGTACTTTCTCACAGGGGTAGATTTGCACAAAGTGACAAATAATGAAAAAGCCATTCTACTTTTTTTTGCAAATCAATGGTTAGATAACAATTGCATCCTTCCTGTCAAATTCTTTCTCAATATTGTTTTGTTTCGATTTTTTTTTCACCTGGAACTTGTATTTTCAAAGTTCCCACGGTATTTATCGCTTTACTCTGGAAGTTGTCCACGTTTTGGCTGTAGTTTCGTTAAAGTTTCGTTAACGTTTCGTTGCTGGCAAGGGGCGAATTGAACGAACATGATTGCCGCTGTCACAGACTTTAAAGTTATTCCCACTCGAAATATAAACACTCATTGAACCCCGTGTACATAAAATATATAATAATAATCATCAAACTTTTGCGAATCGACGATAAAACGCAATCACAAAATTAATAATTCTCTCATATGACATTAATGGGTCATGGAAAGTTCATGTCAAATAAGAACTTCTCGCGTAACTGATTAATGTAATTAATCAGTTAACCGCCATTCCCAGTAAATTTGTAGTTCGTAGACCTAATTACAAGTTTCAGGCTCGCGCAGAATTTTGTAGAGTACTTTAGAATATTTTGTGGAGATCATTATACTAAAAAGTGAAATATCACCAGTTTTACGCGGCCCTTAAAGTTTTTTCACGCTTTAAATTATTTACATATTTACTTCATGTAGAAGTATCGCAATGTTTAAGCTTCCTCATGAAAACAGCTACGTTTTTTTATGGCCGTTACATTAATAATAATAAAATGAGTATGAAATATTTACATTAATCGGCCGTGTAAATATTCAGCAAGTGCAGGCAGTCGATTAAAAATACATGGACTATTTAATCCGTATGTAAATCACGTATAGAAATATATCAAGATTCTGTGACGCAGTATACTCAACGACAGAGGAACGATATAACGTCAAGGAACATAAAACTAGTTCTTGCGTTAAGCTGCAAACAGTATGAGGGAAGTTATATTTGCATATTTCTACGTATAAAATCTGCACTGAAATATAAAGTTTAATTACAGTTAAAAAATGTAAAGGGAAAAGATGGGGAAAAATTTCTTTGATGTAACAAGATAAATATTTGGTTGGATCAAAGCGATTCTGTGTCTCCTTCAATGGTCATTCAGTTCAGCAGACGAACACATGTTTGAATTAATAAAAAATGTTGCTGTGCTGACAGAAAATTAAGTTGGCAGTATTTGATAGCCGGATGTAGTTTAATCAGCAAACATTTTTTCTCAGTGAGCGCATTAGAAAATAAATTCCTAAAATCAATGACATATTTGATTCAATAGCTTCAATAACATAGTTCTTTCATATGAAGATACATTTCATTGAAATTTCGTTCTGCATCATTACACTGAATTTCATTGGAATAAATAGTAACTTTATGTTATAGAAATATGAAATGAGCTATTGGGAAAAATATATCATTGATTTCTGTTCTGATCTTTACTTATCGTTATTTTCAAAATTGTCTGTCTGAATAATGGAAAGCTGATAACAATACAAAGTGTTCAACTCAACCGTTGTGAACTTTTGAACAATTTTGAATCGTTTCAGATTATCAGCAGCACTTTCCACAATTGAAAATTGACACAGATTACTGTATTCAAAATATTTGGGGCTCCCCTGAAAACTTTCAGTGAGTAAATAAAATTCAATGAATTGTTAACATCCAATGCAGATTTATGGTACGAATAAAATCTAAAAACAGTAATTAACGTCCATTGGTTTATACATTTATTCCAATCGTCATACAAAATTCTATTCAAAACGTTATCGATACTTTGAGCTTCACGTTTTGTATAAATATTACGCGATAAGCTGTCAACAAGTCGGCTAGACATTTCGCGCGTGACAGTAAAATAATACGACGATATTTCGTTAAAAAAAACTGTAGTACATTATTGCAGTTGATATGACAGGTGACGAGCAGATATAAAAAACAATTCTGCTGGTTTATATTTAAGTGGTGTTAGTTTTGACGGTGTCAACAAAAATTCCTTAATGTCGATCATTCTCACTCTTTGAGGCTCAACTCTATCCGAGTTAACGTACGCTTGTAATAATAAAACTGCTTTGGAAACAGAGTTGTAAATGCCTAATACTTATAGAAATAATGATGATGATACGATCAGCTCTATAATTATGATTTTATAATATATTTATATATATTATATTAATATTATATTAATATTATATTATATATTTTGTTAATATTATATATTATATATTATATATATATTATATTTATTATATATTTTATAATATACGATTAAACTTTGGAGTGGCTGCAAAAATTATTATTTTTCAATAAAAATTCACGGTAATCCTTTTGAAAAAATGGAAAAAAATAAGTAATGCATTACTTATTTCTTCCATTTTTTTCACTATTTCTTGCAATATTAAAGCGAAAATTAGTATTTTTTTCAGCTATTCATGTTTACACTCTATTTCATAATCACTACATATTATTATTATGAAATCATAATTACAAAACAAATTGTACTGTAAACTATATCTCATGAATTAATGGGGATTTACAACTCTGTTTGGAAATAATCAGTCAGTAAATAGTCATAAAATAAAGGTGTTTTACAAATAGACGGAATATTAAAGATTTATTAGCAAGCGTTTTCAAGCCATTCTGCTTTTCTTTTCGTGATAAATCTGTTTTTATGTTGCTGTTGATAAACGGCCCTCCGAGTTCAACGTCTACATTGTTATGATTTGAATAAGCGCAGAAAGAAAGCTCAGTGATGTCAACCTTAACATATGTGCGACGTTGGCGCAACCTCCACTTCGCATCTCGACACGTGAAAAGCTGGCTTTATTCTCCGCAAAATAAGTTTAGCGCAATAGTCAAATGTGTGATTTTACATTTCGTTATTCGTAAAAAAAAATACAAGGTAATTACACACCCAGTAAAAAGATTTTGTTAATGGGACTAGAATCTACGCATCGGAAATAAAATTTCTCATTTGGATGCTGACCTTACATTTACCTCAAATAAATTTTTTTTATTTGTAATTAATATACTTGTTGAATAGTAAATATATTCAAATCTAAAATTTTTTATTTGGGTCGGCAGTTATATAAATAGTGATTTAAAAAAATTGCACTGAGAGAAAAACATATCGTTGATTTAACGATTTCACATGATAAAACGAATATAGGAAGGCTTGCAATGTTTTATGGTTGAAGCGATGATAATATGGTTCAATAACCGATACTTGCAAGGTTATTGGAAACAAACGTTGAAATCGTATATGTAACGAAACGGCATATTTGAAACGATTAGAATAGTTTTTGAAACTATTATCATTTTGATGATTGCTACTGTAATTATATTTGCTAAAATCATAAAATATAGACGTTCCTCCTGGGAATTATATTAATGGTTCATCCAACTATTTTCTTATATTTGCTATAACCATAAAATATAGATGTTCCTCCTGGGAATTATAGTTTATAGTTAGATTATCGTTGGTCTAACTATATTTTTATTTAAATTACCAGATTTTTCTCTCAGTGTGTTATTGGGATATTCCTCATTATCCCTTAGAAGCTCAGAAACTGCCTCCCACTCAGTAGTTGGCGCGCAAACCAGTGCGTGGCTAAGCGGTCACCCATCTAAGTCATGATCGCAAATAATGCTGCTTAACTCTGGGGACCGTCGAAGCCACACATCGACCGCGCGTCTACTGTTGCCGATTTAAAGGATATATAATTTTTACATACATATTCGACAAAAATTAAATCAAATCGATAAATGTTGCATGTTGATAATAATAAACTCCAATGATGAAAGGAAATAAATATATATTGGATTATAAGGTAGTTCTAATTGATTTTATTAAAAAATATCTAATACATGTATTTGATCGTTTTAACTAGATTTTTTTCCGGATTAAGAAAGTCATTAGTAGCATTAAATAAAATATTTTTTTAGGATCCGCTGCACAGTAAAAATTGATTCCAATAAATAAATATGGTGGAAATTTAAAAAACTGAAAAATTGAATGAAATACATATTTATTGGAGGGAAAGTAAATTTTCGTTGATTGAAATAATTAAGTGTTGAATAGATAATTTTAGTTAATATCACCAAATCTTTTTCCTGGGTGCATTTTGTGTCAAAACCCTGCAAAGTGACTAAAGGGAAAAAGTAGAGCAATATGCACTACAAATTTGAATTTTTTTGTCTTTTATATGAAAATTTATAATAGTTCGTTGGTTGACTACCATGACCCCTAGATACCCCATCTTTAATGCATGAAATTCTCGGATTTTACACGCAAAATCATGAAAATAAAAACTGAAAGTATGTGCGTTATGCCACCGACGCAAATATTAAAACTGTCTTTTTTTCTCTGCGATAAATTGATTCCTATCGTTGTACAAATTCTTTTCAAATCGTTATTGATATTACACGTTTTGTATTGTGCGATAAGCTGTCAACAAGTTGGCCCGATGCGTCGTGCGTGGCAGTAAAATGTTACGTCGAAATAGCGTTGAAAAAAACTGTCGTACATTTTCGCATGAGAGGTGACGAGCGGATATAAAAAGCGTCGTAGAGCTGGTGGTCCCTGTCTGCTAGTTCTGCACAATGGTCTGACTGACGACCGACGGATTTTCCACTGGCACTAGTGATATACACGCCTTTTCCCCGAGTCTACCCATTATCTCGTTGATTACCTCCCGCCGTCTTTTCCAGTGGCTCACTCGCTCTCCAAGTGCTCACCTTTTTATTTGCCGAGTAACAACGTGGGTATTGTCATCTGGGACATTTGCCGTCATGCTATTCCCGAGTGGCGTTAGTGGTACGCGCGCAAACTGCGAGCATTGTTTCCTGATTGAACGACCCTATAGTGTTCAATGTTTCCGAAACAAGAACCATCGAAAGATTATTTTCAAAGAATCCATAAAGTAAATCTTTATTTTTTCGTTATGTATAAATATTAATATTATTCATTTATTCAATGAAAGAAATTCCTCGAGCATTTCGTACACTTTACATACATAAAGAATAGAATAATGATAATAAAAAGAATACTGGAGTGAGAAGACTCGAAAAAAGAGAAAATTGATGCAATGTAAAACCTTGCATATTGCTTTCTCGATATTATTCAGATTTTACTAATTTACGTCTCTGGGAAATATGTTGTTCAATTTTGGCATCCGCGGAAGCCTAACTGCGTTCAATGTTTCCGAAACAAGAACCATCGAAAGATCATTTTCAAAGAATCCATAAATTAAATCTTTATTTTTTCGTTATGTATAAATATTAATATTATCCATTTATTCAATGAAAGAAATTCCTCGAGCATTTCGTACGCTTTACATACATAAAGAATAGAATAATGGTAATAAAAAGAATAATAATAATGTTATTATGTTCACAGAATATAATGGAGTGAGAAAGCTCGAAAAAAGAGAAAATTGATGCAATGTAAAACCTTGCATATTGCTTTCTCGATATTATTCAGATTTTACTAATTGATGTCTATGGGAAATATGTTTTTCAATTTTGGCTTCCGCGGAAGCCAAAATTGTTCAACATATCATGGATCTTTATGCGCACATGGAGAAAACTTTGTAGAATCGGGAAAATATTTCTATAACGTTAGTATTATTGTTAGTTCCCATTCTTAGGTTCAGATTAACTCAACACTGATCGACTTCAATTGTAACTTCACTATAAATACTATAACTTCACATTAATAACTAAACTAGAAAAATTCACTTTGAAATTTTGAAATTTACATCAGACAACGTTTTTGCGCTGTTTGTAATGAAAAAAATATTGAATCTCATAAAACTTGAATGGCCCCTTCGATTCTAATTAAATTTATCACAATAGTCAGGTAGTATCTGCTTCACTCTCATGCAAAGCTTTAGTTAAATACATCGAGTTATAAGTATTAAATTGACGAATAAAATTTTGCAACAGAAAAAGATATAACTATTGAACCGTTTTATCGATGATGCCCAACTGCAATATCAATCAAATTTCGTCCCAAGGGTAGTGTGGAGATATTTTCAGATCGTTTGGATAAAATTTGCACGTGTTAGAGATTTATTCATTTTTTCGAGACCAATTTTCTCGACGTTTCAACCAATTTCAAGTATACTGACATTATTATTTCGAAGAAAAAAAACATCCTACAACAACATTTACGCTTTTACACGAGCCGGAGATCGCACTGTAATATTTAAAAGACAAACAAATTTCAAAGGTAATTTTCAAAGCGGCAGAAATGTAAATGTTTATCACCGACAGCAGTAAACGTGCGTTTGGACAAACCCAAGTAGAAATTCAGCTACGGGGAATATCAGGCCCTAGCGTGGTAGCCGGATTTAAATCTAAGGCCCCTGCCTGGCAACCTTATACGGGCCTGGCAGGAAAGTAACGCAGCGCATGATCAGGGCCAGATTAAGTTTTCCAGATAAGGGCCGGATAGAGGCTGCCCTACTAAGTTCCTACTTATAAAAACGGCAAATAAATTACAAAATAATTATCTGCGCTCATCGAATTCGACTTATTTTGCACTTTCTATTGGATAGTCGAGCTTATTTAGTTTTCAGTACATATTAATTGCTGAAAAAAACACATGTAAATTTATTTGCCGTTGGTGGGAATCGAACCTTGATCCTCTGGGTGACAGTTCTGCGCCACCACTCGGCCATTGACGTCTTTGAAAGTTTATATATTTATTGTCTATTTCAAGTATACTTAAAATGAAAACACGTCAAGACTGTACATCCATTTATTGTGACTACGACCCAAATATTCAAAATTCAAACATGATGGGGCGGTCACCCATCCAGGTACTGGCGTTTGACTGAGAGTACCTGGATAGATTTCAAAGTAATTCTAGCAGTACAGTCCCGTACAACGTGAGTTTCAGCGAAAATTTCGAATACTTCTCGATGGGATAAAGATGTGAAAAAATCCAGCACACGCAAGGTGCTGAAAAGATTGATTTTGCATAACAATAAATTTTTAATGTTTTTAACGAATGCCGTATCTAGGCCTTACACGAACCTGATAATGTAAATTTACGGCATATCTAAAAAAAACTATGCCATCTTGGTCCAAATGCCACAGGAAGACCTTATGTGAAACAGATAAGGTCGATGAATTTCTACTCGGGAACATAACGATGTTCCAGTCAACTGTAAATAATAGTATATTGCGATACAAGTGCTAAAAAAAACTTTTTCTGCCGAATGTGAATTTGCAGCACGAGGTGAAGGTGAGTGTTGTAATAACACGAGTCAAGAAAAAGTTTTTCCAACGAGTATTATATAAATTTTTACTTCGCATCGTGTGAAAATGGCGATTTATATACACGAAGCAATGCGTAAAACACGATGCATATTGATAAGCGAGACTGCTGTATAAACCAAAACCTCTTACAGAATATTAAGTATGAGTTATTACGTGTAAGCCGATAAATGTCTTAGGATGGTTAAGCGGCTCAGAATTCTATAATTATTTTACATATTTATTTCTACCAATGATTCGTTTAAGAAAAATTACAAGATAAAAATAAATAAATAATTTATGAAAAAAAACGTGCACTCGGTGTGTCACTCCAACAGCCTCCAGCATTTCTTGCAGCCATAACTTGGATGGGTGACCGCTTAACCGCACACTAAATTGCACGATAATTACTGAGCGGGAAACAGTTTTTTCTGAGTTTCTAATGTATTCTCATACAATAGAAACTCAGTAAAAATGAAGACGCATGTGTCGACCAGGTTTTCCACAATTTCCCTGTGCCCTCGTGCAAAGAGCGACAATTTTCTGAGTTTCCAATGTATTTTCATACAGTAGAACCTCAGTCAAAACTGGGTGGCTACCTTAAAATCGACTCTAAGCGCGTAGGGTATGGCCAGGTGTTCGACCTCCAAGATACTCGACAAATAAAACAAGAAACCGAGAATATTATAAACACCTTAACTAATAAGATTAAAGCGAATGATATAACAAATATACAGAAGTCTAGCTATTCCAGCCTATACCAGGAAATAACCCATATAGAAAAATATATATGTAACATATACGTTAAATATATGGCGCCAAAAAGTTCTATATGCTGCATATATTCTGCATATATGTGTGCAAAAATATATTCAAAATATATGAGATATATGTATGGAATATATGTAAAATATATTTATATACGTTTAGCGCCAAAAAGTTCTATACGTCGAATATATCGTGCATATATTTCTATTCCCATGTGGGAATGCACGCAAACAAGTTTTTGCAACTAAATTTAAGTATGGCCAAACTCGGCATAATATGGCAATTGAGAGTAGCGCACAGTACACAAGTCAGAATATCTCATGTCAAGTCAGATTCAACATGTCAAGCTTGTAACACGGGGCAATTAGATGACCTCCAACACCTCCTTTGCTCGTGTCCGGCATATTCTGGCTTTCGAAACAAATATATAAAAAACAGAAACTCGATACAAGATATTTTAGAGGCAGAAACTATCCCCGAAACAAATAACTTATTTCATTTTATAATAAATGTACTACGAACCCGAGACTTGTTATTATTGGACTAGTGACAAGTATAATTATAAGGTTGCAATGTAACTGTATATCGAAATGTAAATATGTCAATAGCGCTCCCCCCCCCTCCCCCCACTTATATGTATGGCCCAAGCTACTAATTATACAATAAATCTGCTACTACTAGTGGTGTAACCTGAATCTGAAGTAGAACCTCAGTAAAAATGAAGCCGCCTGTTTCGACCAGGTTTTCCACAATTTCCCTGTGCCCAGGTGCAAATGCGATACAGTAGTGCGTTAGGAAAAGTGACCGTGGACAACACTCTAGGGAACTCTCGAGGAATGGAATGGAAAATAAAGAGGGTGCGGATAGTAAAAGCCAATAGGCATACTTGAGCAATAGGCGATAAAAAATATATATATATATAAATGTTTATCTTATTTCTGCATACAAATATTTATATTATACTTTTATTCAATGAAAAAAAAATCCTCGAGCACTTCATACGCTTTACATCCTTAATGAATAGAATAATGGTAATAATAATAATATAGTTGTTATTATTATCATTATTATTATTATGTTCGTAGAAGATAATGCAGAGGGAAGGCTCGAAAAGCGAGGATACCGGAGATAAAAACATTTACATTTTTAGCAAGACGGGCCGGAGGTAACGCACTCTACATACCGCGTTAAAAACGTAAATGGAAATGCTAATTAAGCCAGCCGCGTGCTCCCGGTTCTGCGCAACGAAGGAGCTCGGAGGTTCTGTGCAACGAGGCTGAAGGTACGAGAGCCAGAGGTTTTACTTTCGACTCTCAGAGACTTCCGGTAACTCGGCGGAGTAGTTGGCTGCTACCGTACGGATCGAATCATAAAAGCAGGAGGTTCTTGTAGGTTTATAAGTGGCCGAGCTGTACTCGAGCCTCAGGGGATGGTCCTTAGAATAAGCGACATAGTGATTGGCTATTTAATAGAGAAACTTGCATAAAGTTGTCGGAAAGTTGTAATCTTGGATGTCGAAAAGGGAATACTTCACTGGATGATTTGCATCGTTAAACGAGCGTATGTCTCTTTTATTTTATTTAATAGTCGTCAGGATGAGTAGCACACGTTGTACACTGACAATGCTCGAGAGCTATAGAAATGACGTTAACGATGTAAAAGTACCAATGGTGGTGCCTGTTACGTGTGGTTGGAAACGCCGATTACGTTGGGAATTAAACGTAACGCGTCGTAACGTTAAACGGGCCGTATTGTTTGCCACTGGTACCAGAGGGAGAGGAGGGTGAAGTAGTAGTATAACAGTAGTATAACGTTGCCAGGTCGTTTGGTAACGTATGGCTTGGGAGTTTCGAGTGAATTCGACGAGGAATATATAGCGTATAGGTAGTACGTACGTGACCTACCGGTCGACGCACCAGCTCTACCTATGCTGTACTACATACTCGCACTTGCAACTGCAGCCTCAGTACCACCACCCGCGCTCTCGTTATATTTTATAACATGGCTTTAATGCTATGCGCATATAAAGTATTGGATTATGCCGCTTGAGAATAACAAGCTATCGAGAAGTCGTTCAAGCTGACAGCTTGATCGAGAAAAAAAAAAAGGAAATACAAAAAATTTGTAAATTTTTTAGAAAAGTTTTGACGAATTAATTTAATGCAATATCGACAAGTTGTTCGGAGCTTTTGGTTGAAAAGATTTTATATATCTTTTGTTCGTAACTGGGATTGTAAACACGGATGGCGAACTTTATGGGCGTTTTTATTTTTCTGTTGATATTTCGTCATGTGTATATACGAGGAAATATTTTTTAATTTCTCTGTTTTATAAAACAAGAAGTCGTTCAAGTTGAGAGCTTAATAATAAATAAAAAAATTGGCAATCAAAGAGTCGTACGAGCTGACAGCTGAGACAGCCAAAAAGAAAGGAAAATAAATTGCTAATTTTTCGTCAAAAGTTTTGACAACTTAATTTTATGCAGTATTGACAAATTGTTCAGAGTTCTCGAGCGAAAAAACTACACACATTTTTTTCATAGCTGAGATCATAAGCTCGGCTGGCGAACTTTATGGACGTTTCATATAAATATGTATATACGGGAAAGTATCGGCACTGAGGTATAAGTTACGATAATCGTATGCGAATAAGTTAGTAACGATCCGAAATCCAAGTTTCGATTATCAAAATCCCGTAAAGAAAAATATTAGGGTTGTCCTAAGATAATTTAGGGCCCTATCGGGCTTTAATGTGGACACCATAAGAGGGAGTTCCATATCACTCCCAATTAGGGACCTACTAAGGAAACTGTAGGGTTTTATGCCGATATTAATTAAGGACCCAGTCAGGCTTAATCATGGCACTAAGTAAATAAATCAATAATAATTTCTTCACGTAAGGGCCTCATAAGGCAATTCTAGGTTTCCATGACGAAGTTCAATAAGGGCTTGAGAGGGTAATGAATTAAAGGCCCAGTCAGGCTTAACCATGGTATAAAGTAAACAAATCAATAATAAATTTGCCAGATGAGGATCTTATATGGCAAACCGAGGTTTCCATGGCAAAATTGGTGGTCACCTCCCGTGAAGAAAAATATTAGGGTTGTCCTAAGATAACTTAGGGCCCTATCGGGCTTTAATGTGGACACCAAAAAAAGGAGTTCCATATCACTCCTAATTAGGGACCTACTAAGGAAACTGTAGGGTTTTATGCCGATATTTAATGGGGCTATATTAGGGCAATTAATTAAGGACCCAGTTAGGCTTAATCATGGCACCAAGTAAATAAATCAATAATAATTTCGCCACGTAAGGGCCTCATAAGGCAATTCTAGGTTTCCACGACGAAGTTCAATAAGGGCTTGAGAGGGTAATTACTTAAGGGCCCAGTCAGGCTTCATCATGATACCAAGTAAACTAATTCATCATAATTTTGCCAAATAAGGATCTCATAAGGCCATGGTAAAGTTTAATAAGGCCTTGATAAGTTAATTAATTAACGGGCCAGTCATGCTTAACCATGGCATAAAGTAAACAAATCAATAATAAATTTGCCAGATGAGGATCTTATATGGCAATCCGAGGTTTCCATGGCAAAATTGGTGGTCACCTATCCAACTAATGACCGTCAAAGTCAGCCAGGTGGTCACCCATTCTAATACTGGCCCTCAGTATTTGCTCAACAAGCAATTTTGTGGAATATAATTATAGATGACAACAACGATACAATGAACCCTAAGCGATATAACCAATTTCTGTAAAAAAATAACTGAATGTGCTTTTATTTTTACACATCAGACGCAGTCATGTAAATCTATCAAGTTCTGACTATATTACATTAATTTTATTTCATATTTCATATTACAGTCATTCAAATAGACAAAAAAATTGCATATTCATATGATTTGAATGGCCAAGAGAGCTAAGTCGCAGCGCAACTACACCATCCGGAGGGTTCTAGGTTCGATTCCCGTCAATGTCAAAAAAAAATGTAATATGTTTTTTCAGCGATTAATATGTACCATCGTGTATAGAAAGACGAAATATCTAATTAAAAGTGCAGTATTACTCAACTAAATAATAACAAATATATATTTTTTAATTAAATTTTTTTATTATTTTAGTAAGGACTTATTAGGGCAGCCTTAAAAGGTCCTCATTATTTTGCCTTTAAAGGCCCCTAACATTTAGCCTTTAAAGGTCCCGAAGAAAAAAGCGTGACCATCATTTACGAAACCCTATGAGGCTTCCACATAAGGCCCCTAAGAGAATTAGGGAATATTAATCGAGGCCTTGGAAGAACCCTGATAAGATTTTTCACGGGATTGTACAATTTGACTGTTTCATAAAAGTCGTTTAACAATGAAAAAAAAATGGTAATGAGCATAAAGTATTGGTTTATACAGTTTGAGAATGACCACCTATCAAAAAGTCGTACAAGCTGACAGCTTGATCCAGGTAAAATGAATGGAAAATAAATTGTTAATTTTTCGAAGCAAGTTTGACGATTTAATTTTATGCAGTATCGACAAATTGTTCAGAGTTCTTGGGTGAGAAGACTATACACACTTTTTTCATGGCTGAGATTGTAAACTCGGCTGTCGAACTTTATGGACGTTTTATATATAGACATATATATGCGGAAATATCGACGCTGAAGTACGAGTTGCCATAAACGTATATATATATATCTACGCGAATATGCTAGTAACGATCCGAACTGAACGTTTTTGAACGTGGACATTCTCTGGAGTTTCTCTAGGGGCGTACATACGATCTACACGTACAGCATCGGTTCGCTTCTGTTCGAGAACATTGCGCTCTCTCGGTATAAGTGCATGAGGAGAGTAGGAAAGGGTTGCGAGGACCGCGAATATTGCGCGGATCGAGGAGACCAACGTTGGCTTTAAAACCCCTCCCTTCCTTCGTTCCAACTTATTAGTTGGCTGGATTCAATGCCGACCTCCTTTTCCACGGTTTCCCTCCAAATCCCCACGACTAACTTTGCTTCCGTGCTCATTTGAAAAATACTCGCCTTCTCGTTGACTCCACTGTGCTCCTTAAGCCTCTCCTTCTTTTTTTTGTGGGAAACATTGAATGGGAGGCGGAAAATAAAAATTAGACGCGGATCCGGATTATTTTAAGGTTGTACACAAGATGGGGCAACATGGAGTACGTTCGTTATGAAGGATTTCGAGGGATTTTTTTACATTTAGCTCGAAAGGTCGCCTGGATTAAGCTTTTAAGACCGAGCACTATTGCACCGCATAAAAAAACCGTTTGCACCTCTTTTCACTTTTATATATGATTTTAAGACAATGATGGGAATGAAACGAAAGGTTAAACTGTTTTTTTTTTTTTTGCGATAACAATTGACCAACTGTTTATTCTTCTTTGAGAGGATTGAGTTGTGGGTTAGTAATGGTTCTATTTTCTTTAACCTGAAGTAAGGGAAGAGGTTTAAAGCAGAGCTGCTATTTTATGTCATGAAATTCGAAATTCTTTTATGACTGAATGTGAGTTAAGTATTTGTTTAAAAAAGTATGAAAAATACCTTTTTATTGAATGAAAATCTACAAAATTACGTGGATTGATATTTTTTATCCAGAGAACTATTTATTCTCATAAAATAAACGTTCTTCACCTCTAATCACTTTCACGCGTGATTTTAAGACAAAGAATGGAATGAAATGAAAAGAGAAACTTTTTTTTTGTATAATAATTTACTAACTGATTATTCTTCCTAGAGTAGCTAACGTTGTGGGTCAGTAATGGTTCAATTTACTTTATATATTTATTTTATATATACCTAAAGTCAGAAAAGATGTTCAAACTAAGGTTAGGCATTTAATGAGAATGTATTCGAGATTATTTTATGACGCAACGATTATGCTCATTAAACATTATGATTATTGAAAATTATTTGTACTTTTGCATAATAATTAAACACAGTTTGTTTAAAAATTAGTGAAAAATAAATTTTTATTCAATAAACACCCACGAAAAATTAAATGAAAATTACAATGGAGTTCTTTTATTTTTTCAGAAGATATTCGCTTCAACAGATGAACACATATTTGAAGCAATAACTTTGTGCTGATTCAATATTTATTCGGCAGCTCGTGTTCGTCGGATTTAGTTTAACGTACAAATCTCGTTTTTCAGTGTGTGCATTTTTTTGAAATGATAATCGGTTGAAATATTTTTTTGTTCCAGTAATATTTTTAATAAATTCCGTCCGTGGGAATAATGGCTTAAAAGGCGATAGTAGTGCAGCTTTTTGTAATTGTGATTTCATACTAATAACGTGTAGGGAAAATAAAATTATGTATAAACATTTAAATAGTTGCAAAAATTACTCATTAGCTTAATTACGCTTCGCTTAAATATTGGAAATAGTAGTGAAAAAAATGAAAAATTAATGTGCAATTTTATTGAAAGTTAATAGTTTTTGTGCTTCTTCAAATTTTACACGTTTTATCATAATCGCTGCAAGTTATTATTATAAAATCATAATTATAAAGTGGGCAGTATAACCATATTTATATCTCTAAATATTAGGCATTTTCAACTCTCTTTACAATTGCTTTATTCAAAACGACCGTCCATATTATACACCTGTTTGAAAGGCGATATTAATTTGGACATCATTGAAGAGTTATAATGACGTTTTTGTGCATATCCACCGTCGAACCATGTAGATGGATCGACGATGAACTCTGCGATATAACGAAACTCAGTAAAGGTTTAATTCCCAAAGTTCAGCATTATCCGACGTTTTAATTACAACAAAATCACGCAAACGGCAGCAGTTGTTCACATTATTTTCAAAGTTGTGCTGCTAAAAACGAACCCCAAAAAACCGCCCGTAATAATTTGGCTAATTTAAGCCAAAATTGAACCATGTCTCTAACAAGCGGCTTTGTGAAAACGGAATCAATAACGAAGAAACAATATGCAAGATTTGATTGATAATCTTATCTATAATAAAGTCCAATATTTTAACTTATTTGATTATTTTTATGCCAATTTGGCTTTCGAGTACACTGTTAAAAATATTTTGAAAATTAATATATGTATTGGAAGTTCTTTTGCAGATACGGTATATTAAATTTCATTTAATACACAGATATGTTGTAAAATTCTAATAATTATATTATAAACACAACTTTTATGAAGTGTTTAGTATACTGTATATTCATTTTACAACAATTTGTTTGTATATTAATTGACATTTGTATATTAAATTTAATATACGCATATCTGTAAAAAAACTTCCAATACTTTATATTAATTTTCATACAAAAATTTCGAAAAATGTAATCAATTTCACGTAAAAGAAAAGATTTGTTTCAATTTATGAAAAAAAAATTCAACTATATATAGTTTATGGACGAATGTCGACATTTGTCTATCGAAATATATATCAAGGACCTCCCATAATTTTGGCTGCGAAAAATTGTTATCTGCACAAAAAAGGAATTTTCTTTCAGGCTATTCTCATTACCATTACTGCTCGTATACCGTGGACGGAAGAACGAATTATCTGCGATACCATCAGTGAATTGGCTTGGCGTTGGCAAACAAGTTGTGGGGACTGATGGCTCGAGCAAGAGCGAGTAGTTGCAGCTCGCAAAGTGTCAGACACAGTGTCGACGTTGTGGTGTATACGAAAGGGTTCTCTACTCTCACCAAACTATTTATTCACCAAGTCGAGAGAAGAGAGAGTTCAGCAGAATTGCACCAGTATTCATCCTACTTACAGCGTGATAAATAATGAACTGTGAAGCCGCACGCGTGTATGCGACACACTGAATTACGGATGGGTACAACTTGTTTTTCCCGAGCGAACAAGCTCGTCGCTGAAACTGACATTAAATGTATACGATGTAACGTTTATACCTCAGAGAGCTCGAGGCTTTTCTCTAAAGTACATTCTGCAAGTTACCCTTTGTACACTACATTAACGCTTCTGTGACTCATTATTAATTGAACGTCTATTATTTCTGTGTAAATTTTTGCCGTAACAAGAAAATTTCGAAATTTTAGCATGTTACCCTTTGTTCACTAAATTAACGCTTCTGTGACTCATTAATAATTGAAGGTCCATTATTTCTGTGTAACTTTCTGCCGTAACAAGGAAATTTCGAAACTTTACATGATAATAGAGTTGCTCGCCTTAAATTCACATATCAGTAAAGTCACATTTCAGTGAAATGTGAATTTAAACGATTGGTATTGAATTTGAGTCAATTCAGTAAAGAGATTCAGATTTTGGAATATTTTATTTTTGGACAAAATAAGTTGGATCCTTCATGAATTTCGATAAATTTGAAATTTCGTTGGATACTTCATGAATTTCGATAAATATGAAATTTCATACAGAAATAAAGTATCATCCAGTTGTGTTCGATTCTGAGTTTGGATAAGATTGATGGAGTCATTCGATTTTTACGAGAGTTTTAATTTTATTTTTTAATGACATTTTTGCACTAAATGTTCCAAAATTTGAGTTAGCGCGCAAAAAAGGTTTACACAAACGAAATGTGACGATTGGTATTGAATTTGAGTCAATTCAGTAAAGAGATTCAAATTTTGAAGTATTTAATTTTTGGAAAAAATAAGTTGGATGCGTCATGAATTTCGATAAATTTGAAATCTCGTTGGATACTTCGTGAATTTCGATAAATTTGAAATTTCCTACAGAAATAAACTATCATCCAATTGTGCTCGATTCTGAGTTTGGATAAGATTGATGGAGTCGTTCGGTTTTTACGGGAGACTTAATTTTTTTTTAATGACGTTCTCACACTAAATGTCCCAAAATTTGACTAATAATAGCGCGCGCCAAAAATAGAAAATAACAAGAATCATAGAATGTTTGATAATTATTGTAATCAGAATGCAATCAGAGAAAAAATTCCAAAATAGAATCTTGCACATTGCTTCCTCATTCTTTTTGGACAGTAATCGACTTTCTCTGCGAGTAATCAGCTTTCACTGTGAGAATGCCAAAATTGAGAAAAGCACTTCGTTAACTTTTAAATCAATGACTTCCCTTCGAAAAATTCGAATTATTTCATCAAAATGATATTTCCAGGGCTGAAACACTTCGGTCTACTGGAAATATGTATATATTGATATGCACTGTACCTCTATGTCCTAAGACTGTTTCATGTTATATATTGTCAACAAATTCACTACTACTTCTTCTACTAATAGTATTTCCAATCCTTTTGCTTCCTCATAGAGGGAGCTTTGTTTTCATGAACATTTTTTTTTTCGAGGTTTTCATGACGGGACACTCAGAATGGTCTAAAACGTCGAGAAAAGTGGTTTAGAAAAAAATGTCTGTATGTGTGTGTGTGTGCGTATGTGCGCAATTTTTTGTTAGCACGATAGCCGTCGCAATTTTTAAGATATCGGGCTCACATTTGAACCACGAATAAACTGTCGTTAAACAAGGTATGGGATTGAATTTGGAGTTAATCCATCAAGGTGTTCAATATTTATGGTATTTTTAATTTTTTGGAGAATGTCAGTTCGGGCTCTAACTCCCGCAATTTTTATGATATCCGGCTCATACTTGGAGCAGAAGTGAACTGTTATCAAATAGTGTTTGGGATTAAATTTCGTATCAATCCGTTAAGGGGTTCACAATTTATGGCATTTTTTAATTTTTTGAAATTTTTTGTTTGTGCTCTAACTTTCGCAATTTTTAAGATATCGGGCTCAAATTTGGTCCACAAATAGACTGTAATTAAAAATGGTATAGGATTGAATTTGAAGTGAATCCGTCAAAAGGTTCTAAATTTATGGCATTTTGACAACGATTTCGAAATTTTCCGTTAGTGCTCTAACTTCCGCAATTTTTACGATATCGAGCTCAAATTTGTTCCACAAGTAGAGTGTGGGTAAACTAAGCATCAGTTTGAATCTGGCGAGAATCTGTCAAGGGATTCAAAACTAATGCCATTTAAATTTTTTTTAAACAATGCTGCAAAGTAGAACTTTGCAAATTGCTTCCTCATTATTGTTGGATTTTTACAAAGCTTCCTCTATGAGGAAGCCAAAATAGATTAACGTTTTAAAGTTCTATTTTGCAGCCTTGTTTCATTATAATACCATGAATAACTGCTGCGAACGGGCAGCTAATAAATAAAAAAAAGGGTATTGGGAGATTTTTTCTTGTATTTCTACACAGGAGCATTCATTGTTAAATTTACACCACAAAAATTCTACTGAATTCTGTTACGAGTGGTTAACGAAATAACAGTTTAATTGACAAATATTTTTATAATGAATGGATAGAGACTTCACTTAACTAACTATTCATTCAATTAACTAGTACTTTCAATTCCTCCCATATACTACCTGTAACAGCGAATTCGGCAGATTCAAGGGCTGTTTTATTTCTGACTAAAAACGAAACGATGAAGGGCAAACATGAAAATTTATTTGGCACCAGGTGCAACCGTCACTAGAGTTAATAATGTAGTCTTATTCAAGACTAATGCAAATATTTACTCGTACGTTTTGGGAACACCATTTGGATGACTGCTTGTTCAACATAGCACCTAAAAGTAATGACGGAAGGTTATTGAGTGGCAAAAAAATTATCCGGTTCTACTGAACTTTTTTACGAGTGCCGACAAAAGTAATTGGTTAATTGACAAAATTTTTTTAAGTACATGTAAAATAGACGTCACTCAACAAACTATTCATTCCATTCACTGGTACTTTCAATTTATCAAATGTACCACTTGTGAACAGCGTATTCATCAGATTCGAGCGATATTTTTTTTCTGCGCAAAGACGAAAAGGTGAAGGGTCAGGATGTAATTTTAATTAGCACCACCTGCAACCGCTACTAGGGTTAGTAATTTAATCATATTCCAGTCATATTTCATAACTTCGTAATGTAAATATTTATTCGTGCATTTTGGGAGAACCATTTGGATGACTGCTTCAGCAATGTAGTACCTGATGAAACTAGTGCATCGAGTGGCAGGTTGAAAGGGCTAAGAGCGGGGTAAGCATGTACCATTCCGCATCATTTTGGAATAAGTCGTTCTATGGTTCTGGTAACGAGGACATTAAATTACAGAGCCAAGGGGTGGAGTTTGCTCGTGCCTAACAGCGAATTCGGCAGATTCAAGAGCTGTTTTATTTCTGAGTAAAAGCGAAACGATGAAGGGCAAACATGAAAATTTATTTGGCACCAGGTGCAACCGTCACTAGAGTTAATAATGTAGTCTTATTCAAGACTAATGCAAATATTTACTTGTGCGTTTTGGGAACACCATTTGGATGACTGCTTCTGCAACATAGCACCTAAAAGTAATGACGGAAGGTTATTGAGTGGCAAAAAAATTATCCGGTTCTACTGAACTTTTTTACGAGTGCCGACAAAAGTAATTGGTTAATTGACAAAAATTTTTTAAGTACATGTAAAATAGAAGTCACTCAACTAACTATTCATTCCATTCACTGGTACTTTCAATTTATCAAATGTACCACTTGTGAACAGCGTATTCATCAGATTCAAGGAATATTTTTTTTCTGCGCAAAGACGAAAAGGTGAAGGGTCAGAATGTAATTTTAATTAGCACCACCTGCAACCGCTACTAGGGTTAGTAATTTAATCATATTCCAGTCATATTTCATAACTTCGTAATGTAAATATTTATTCGTGCATTTTGGGAGAACCATTTGGATGACTGCTTCAGCAATGTAGTACCTGATGGAACTAGTGCATCGAGTGGCAGATTGAAAGGGCTAAGAGCGGGGTAAGCATGTACCATTCCGCATCATTTTGGAATAAGTCGTTCTATGGTTCTGGTAACGAGGACATTAAATTACAGGGCCAAGAGGTGGAGTTTGCTCGTGCCTAAGGGCATACGGGCACGTACAAAGGGATTTAATTACGAAAGTAAGTGGCTTTCCACTCGAAGGTGCCTAGAGGCTGCCGAGCAAGAGGCACGCTCTAATAATTAAACGGGACCTTCTATAGCAGCAGCAGTAAACGTATACAAAATTATTCGGTTGACTCGACGAGAAGACCACCACGAAATACGAACTCCACAAACCGACGGATCTTCAATCTGGGTAAGCTCATAAATTACAACGCGCGCCTACATAACCAGACAATGTCGAATGGACCCTTCCTCTGCTATTTCATTACTCATTACCTGTTGAATTGCTCCCGACCACAGACAGTGCCTACTTTCCACACGAATTACTACCGTCTCGCCATTTCACTTAACTATTATTAAGAATTAACCAAAATTAAATTCAAAGCGGATTTTCTAACAGAAAATTTCAATTGTCATAGCGAAAATAATTATTTCCTACATTTGCCGTTGAATAACGATTATTAATGAATTGGTATCGAGATGGTTAATCGTCTCGTATTTTCACTTAACGATATTCGTGATCGGAATGAAATTTTAATTAACAGCGGATTTTATAGACGAGTTTTATTATTGTAGCCAAAGGAATTAATTCTTATATCTGCTGTTGAGTATCAACTGTTTAATAAGTTGGTATTGAGTTTGTTAATCGTCTCACATTTTCACTGAACTATCACAAAGATCAAAACAAAATTACGCCATAAGCTGATTCTTTACGAGAAAATTTAATTGGAGTAGCCAAAATAATGAATTATAATATTTTCTCTTGAATATCAAAACTTGATTGCGTCGGTATTAAGCTACATCATTAACGAAATGACTTGAATTTGCGAAGTGTGATTTAAAAGGTATAAAAATGTAGTAAGTGAAACTTGTGTAATCAAAGTATAAAACCTAAATACCTGAAAGAAGTATTTTTTTTAGCAGCCCCCATAGTTATTACTCATAAAATAAGGTACTATAATTTTTTTGATGGTCTACATAAAGGTGCATAAATAACATACCCAGATAGGTGCTGTTGGTTATAACCCAGAAAAGTTTAAGCGGATCGACCATTAAAGCACGTTCATCACTTTGGCGAACAGTTTTACAAGACAATATTTATTCGTTGTTATTATTTAATTAGTATTTAACTTGATCCTTCAGAAGACGCGAAGATGTGTGTGTTCCAAGTACCGCACTGATTGTGCTAAATTTTCATGACACTCATATACCAATTTAACAGTCTTTCTGTGTTTTCTCTGTTGCAGAAAAAATTTAGCCGCCTTTAGTGACACCCAACGACACCATAAAACTCATTCAAGTATATATATATATATATTCCTCTATACATATGTATATATATACACATATATATGCATATCCAGTAGGAGAAGAGTGATCCGGGATGCTGGTCCAACAAATCCCGGTTCCGAGGAAACTACCGAGTCGTCTGGTACTTGACGTACACTTGTATTGGTCGCTCCGCGACATCGACTGTCATCGACATGTTTTTATCGCGGTATTATTCGCGAGCAAGAACGAAAGCGTATGAGAAGGGGGACAGAAATGCGAGGGAGGTCGACGCGACAGCGAGCCCGGCTGTGCTTTGCTCTACTCTTCTCTTCTATCTGGTCCTCTATCCTCCGGTGGTGGTCCACTATGGGGGTTGGCGTCGGCGCCGGCGTCGGCGGCAGGCGTCAGCCGGAATCTACGTGGTAAGTACCGGAGGGGTTTGTGAGGGGGTACATACAGGGGTACCCCCGAAGCACTGGGCACACCACCTTCCACCAGTACCAGGACCATCGGTGGCAGCAGCAACAGCAACGGGAGGAAAGAGCCCAGATTTGCGCAGCCGCGCCAAATCAGTCGGGGCGCACAATCCACCCTCAGTCAATATACTGTGTCACCACGCTCGTTGAGAGGGTAGAGGGTAGCAGCGCTTGTACACCCCGAAAGGATATGGCAGAAAGGGGCCCTGAATGAGCCCGAGAGAAACGCCAATTCTTTCGAGATACTATACTACTACTGCCCAGCTGCATACACTTTGCTTCACCGCGGTAAATCCGTGGGTACCATTGCTTTTATTGAGCACTGTACTGTTTGGCACAAAGTGCCCGTGGATTAGAGGTCTTATTATACGTTTTACGAATGTTTAAGAGAATCCGTCAATTAAAGGATGCTTTATTTATAGACAGTGTGGTAGCGCCCTTTGAGCCATACATTGTTTGTTTTCGAAATTAAATAAACTCATTAGATATTGTCGGATATTCGTTTAAAACATTTAAATCTCAGAGAAAATAGGTGGGTCACTTTGTGACCCACTGTGACGCAAACGATTAAACCGTGCGAGATGAAAAGCTTAAAGCTGAAGATTTGAATGAAATTAGGTTATCAAAAAAAAGAATGATGGTGATCTGAACGTCTCTAATCTTTAAAATGTTTGAAATTATATTAAATGTCAGAGTTGTAATAATTATTTTTTATTTCACGGAAGTTGATGGGAGAAATCGTTTGAGAAATTTGCATAGAAAAGAGCTCTAAATGAGACTAAAACAAGAATTAACTATTTCAAGATGTCCAGCGGCATACACTTCCGTTTTGCGATAAATGCAGTCATATATGCCAATTGTTTTTACTGAGCCATGCACTTTTTTAGCACAAAGCACCACGTAGATTAATCGTCTTTTTATACGATTTACGAATTTAAAGTATGTTTTATTTATGGGCGGTTTAGTAGCAACGATTTTAACTCTTTGGGCCATACATTTGTCGTTTCCGAAATGAAAAACTCATTAGATATTGTCAGATATCGGTTTAAAACATTTAAATCTGAGCCAAAATAGTGGGTCACTTAGTGACCCACTGTGACGCAAAGGATTAAACCGTGCGTGATGAAAAAACAGAGTTGAGAAGTTTAAAGCTGAAGATTTGAAAGAATTTTGGTTATCAAAAAAAAGGTATGTTTGTCATTTGGACATCTCTAATCTTTAAAATGTTTGAACTGATATTAAATGTCAGAGTTATAACAAATGTAATTAAAAAGTTCACGAAAGTTGATGAGAGAAATCGTTTGAGAAATTTGCATAGAACAGGGCCGTAATTAGCCAAAGACAAAAACAAACTATTTCAACACAGTATACTTCTGTCCAGCTGCATACACTTCCCTTTTACGATAAATTCAGTGATACATGTCCGTTGTTTTTACTGAACCGTGCACTTTTTTGGCACAAAGCACCACGTAGATTAATGGTCTTATTATACGAGTCACGAACATCAAAGAAAATCCGTCATTTTAAAGGATGCTTTATTTCTATCCAGTTTGGTAGCGGATATTTTAAAACGTGCGAGATGAAAAATCAGAGCTGTAAAGATTTTAAACTGCAGATTTGAAAAATCTGGTTATCAAGAAGGAATTTCTTTTATTTGGACATCTGTAATCTCTAAAATATTTAAACTGATATTGATTATCAGTTATAATAAATATAATTGAATATTTCATGAAAGTTGATGGGAAAAAATCACTTAAGAAATTTGCATGGCCCTAAATAAGCCTAAGACAAAAAACCACTATTTCAAGATAATATACTCTTGTCCGGTTGCATAAACTTCGTTTTTACGATAAATTCAGGAATACATGCCAGTTGCTTTTATTGACCACTGAACTTTTTGGCACAAAGCAGGATTCAAGGTCTTATCACACGATTTACGACGTTTAAAGAGAAACTGTCATTCAAAGGATGATTTATTTATAAGTGGTTTGGTAATGGTTATTTCAAATCCTGGAAGTTGAAAAACGGAATCTAGCATGCTTTAAGCCACTGATTCGAAACAGCTTTTATGATCAAAGAGAATTTTTTTTCTGAACATCTCTAAGGGAATCAAAATCGTTAACTTTGATTTCAACATATACATAAGTAATCAGAGTGATAATAAATATAATATTAAATGTCACGTAAGTTGAAGAAAAAAAAAAGATTAACACAATATGCACCGCTGTTCAACAGTAGCGAAAAATCCTATTTCCGGGCTCCAGGGTCTCATCTCGCGAACAGAATGAGAGCTTGGAAAGTTAGATTGGGTAATTTATTGGCCACACAAAATATAGCTCAGGGATGGGATGTGGGTACGTAGATTAGACTTCGGAGACAAATATATAGGCCATGTCCCTCACAACACAGTAACAGTATTTGAAGCACAATGAACGACGCGACAACGATTTTTATCTACCAAATTTAATAATATCAAGCATTACACTGAAAAAAAGGCTTACTAAGATATTGGTTGAAAATTTTACCAAAATAAAATTCGATAGGCGCAACCAAGTTGTTGGTTCGGCGTACAAAATACTTGGCTGTCTTACCAGATCCTCGGCTATGTTAACCAATAACCTGGTTGTTCTAACCAAGTTTTCTTGGTATCATTTTTAACCAAGTTTTTGATGGTTCAAATTAAGTTGTTGGTTAGGCGTACAAAATACTTGGTTGTCTTACCAGATCCTCGGCTATGTTAACCAATAACTTGATTGTACTAACCAAGTTTTCTTGGTATCATTTTTAACCAAGTTTTTGGTGGTTCGAATCAAGTTGTTGGTTAGACGTACAAAATACTTGGTTGTCTTACCAGATCCTCGGCTATGTTAACCAATAACTTGATTGTACTTACCAAGTTTTCTTGGTATCATTTTTAACCAAGTTTTTGGTGGTTCAAATTAAGTTGTTGATTAGGCGTACAAAATACTGGGTTGTGTTACCAGATCCTCGGCTATGTTAACCAATAATTGATTGTACTTACCAAGTTTTCTTGGTATCATTTTTAACCAAGTTTTTGGTGGTTCGAATCAAGTTGTTGGTTAGACATACAAAATACTTGGTTGTCTTACCAGATCCTCGGCTATGTTAACCAATAACTTGATTGTACTTACCAAGTTTTCTTGGTATCACTTTTAACCAAGTTTTTGGTGGTTCGAATCAAGTTGTTGGTTAGGCGTACAAAACACTTGGTCGTCTTACCAGATCCTCGGCTATGTTAACCAATAACTTGATTGTACTTACCAAGTTTTCTTGGTATCATTTTTAACCAAGTTTTTGGTGGTTCGAATCAAGTTGTTGGTTAGGCGTACAAAATACTTGGTTGTCGTACCAGATCCTCGGCTATGTTAACCAATAACCTGGTTGTACTAACCAAGTTTTCTTAGTATCATTATTAACCACGTTTTTGGTGGTTCGAATCAAGTTGTTGGTTAGGCGTACAAAACACTTGGTTGTCTTACCGGATCCTCGGCTATGTTAACCAATAACTTGATTGTACTTACCAAGTTTTCTTGGTATAATTTTTAACCAAGTTTTTGGTGGTTCAAATTAAGTTGTTGGTTAGGCGTACAAAATACTTGGTTGTCTTACCAGATCCTCGGCTATGTTAACCAATAACCTGGTTGTACTAACCAAGTTTTCTTGGTATCATTTTTAACCAAGTTTTTGGTGGTTCGAATCAAGTTGTTGGTTAGGCGTACAAAACACTTGGTTGTCTTACCGGATCCTCGGCTATGTTAACCAATAACTTGATTGTACTTACCAAGTTTTCTTGGTATCATTTTTAACCAAGTTTTTGGTGGTTCAAATTAAGTTGTTGGTTAGGCGTACAAAATACTTGGTTGTCTTACCAGATCCTCGGCTATGTTAACCAATAACCTGGTTGTACTAACCAAGTATTCTTGGTATCATTTTTAACCAAGTTTTTGGTGGTTCCAACCAAGTCTTTTTCTCAATGTACATATCATTAAATACATACTATGTAAAAGTATATATAGTGACGTCACTTATGCATTGCAGGGAAAAAAGATAAAAAGCAGCACAAGAGTTCACGAAGGCAGCAGAAACAATGCAATCCACTGCAGTAGCAAAGCTATCAAAAGAACTCATTCCCTTACGACGACCTTACGATTGGCGTCGTTTCCAACTGGGAGGCCACGGGAGCCAAGCCCTGCCGGACCCAACCGCTACGGTTTAAACGCATTTGCCTCAATTCCACAAGATAAGAGCCGGGCTATTCGTGACTAACCGACGTCGAGATTGAGATATGGAAGCATCCTGAATACGACGCTATCTCGGCGTCGGTCCCTCCTGGGCTTTCAAGGCTTTTTACCCTTCAGCCTCATGGAAATCTTTGTACAGACTCCATCTCGTCGCCAGCGTTATCATTCCATACGATAGAACTGGTAACCCATAGCACTTGACGTCTCCCCACCCAACGTTCAATCATTTTTATCGCTAAAATTCTAACAGACATATATCAAGGGTCGTCCATCAAATTTCCGTTAATTAGTCAACCAATTTCGATCCCAATTAAAGCCTTTAATATTTTCACCATAATCGTCATCTCCTCCACTAATCGACGAGCAGATCGAATTGAAATTCCTGGAGGTTGATGTTATTTCGTTGATTCGAATTAATACTTCCGCACGGACAAATATGCGTAAAGAAAAAATAATTGCTTCGAGGAAAACTACGGAATGAGTAATTACAATAATTTGATAAATATAGAGTTGAAGACGTATCTCCTATACTATTCGCATAAGAGATGAACTATATCCGAATAAAAATGTATTCAGAATACTTTTGGTTTTTACAAAGGACGAAAAATGATGGAGTTTCAAACTCTTTTAGCGGAAAGAGATTAAGAAAAATATTAGAAAGATTCCTTTATACTAGGGGTGTGCGGGTAGCACTTTTTTTCAAATCGGGTCGAGTCGAGTAATTTTTATTTGTTCGCGTCGGGTACCCGGGTTTTTCGAGTACTCGAATAGTTTCGGGTAGTCGAATAGATTCGGGTACTAGAATAAATTAGGGTACTCGAATAGTTTCGGGTACCTGAATAGTTTCTAATTCAATATTTTCATATCGTTTTAGGAAGTACCGTTAGTAGCTGAAAATAAGAACCAAAGTGCGGCATTATTTAGAAAATGGAAAAATTTATAGGACACTATCACTCGATCCGGATGCCGAATTCGCGAATAATATTAAAAAAAGTTGTTTATCGCCGCACTCAACAACCTCGAGTACCCGAATGAATCGGGTACCCACACACCCCTACTTTATACCTATTTAAGTATGACTCGATACGTCTGACAGATGTGCCAAAATATTTTATTGAACTCTAAACGCTTTATTACTAAATCTTTTGTAATTTCGAGACAGATTTAATACGAATTGAACGGCTGAAATTTAAATATGCTTGGCTGGCGTCAGTCATTAGCTGAAATACGAGACGCAGGCAAGTATTGGTACGATATCAAGGCTTTGTTTACCTTCGTTCTTCTACAAAACGACGATAGACCGCGCCTGGCGAATAACGTGAGGCTTTCCTATCAGTTATACCGGATCACCAACTACTTCTAAGAAAGTTTGCGAAGATGAGGCAAAGGAGAGACGGATATACCAGTGTCGATGCGATAACTGGGTCGGTATTTTGAAATAATGCAGTTCGGAAGGGTCGTAGGTATCGTTGCAATAACGAGGCCAATAGAAAAGTGGAATTATGCGGTTTTTTTGGTAGTACTCTAAGGAATAGGTGTCATATTGCATTGAAATTTTCTAAGATTGTTTGTCTTAACGCGTCTCAAAAATGGAACTTTTTGAGATATGTCAATTTATGATCACAATTTGACATAATTATTTTTACGCGGGTTAGTATCGCACTAACATTCACAGTCTCCGTCTATATTATCGCTATCCTGAATGTCTTGTTAATATATTCAAGAGAATATTGTTCTTCTAATCCGCCGTTTTAACAGAAGAACAATAAGAACATGGATTATTTTTTGGTAGTAGGTATCGATGCAATATCGAGATCTACGGGATATTTTAATGGCGAATTAGAGGAATAATATTCTCTTGAATATATTAACAAGACATTTAGGATAGCGATATTAACCCGCGTAAAAATAATTATGTCAAATTATGATCATAAATTTACATGTCTCAAAAAGTGCCATTTTTGAAACGCTTTAAGACGAAAAATCTTGGAAAAGTTCAAAGCGACTTTAAGATCGATTTGATACCAAGCTTTTGACTAATTTTAGCACAATTATTGCACGGAAATTCAATTGTACATTTAAAAAATCAAAATCAATTGAATTATTCAAAAAACGTTTACTGATATCAAATTGTAACTTGATATCAGTAAACATGGTATCAAATCGATCTCAAAATCGCTTTGAAATTTTCTAAGATATTTCGTCTTAACGCATCTCAAAAATGGCACTTTTTGACATATTTCGATTTGTGGTCTCAATTTGATATAATTATTTTTACACGGGCGGGTGGGCTGGGTTGTACTCAAGAACTTCTTACAAGTATCAATGCAATGTTGAGGCCTATTTGAGTCAGATACTATAACTAACGGAGACTTTCAGGAGCCAAAGCTAAATATGATATGACAGGGCTGTAGAGAATACGCTGCCGTCCAATCGATCGATGAGCGTTTCGAATCGGAGAGATCGATAGGGTCTGGTATATCGTTTATGTGATGGTAGTCGAGTGGTCAACGGTTGTCCGTTCCCAAGTAAAAAAATTATGTAAAGAGTATATAAAAAAGATGTATAATTTTAAACATAGAATTATATATATATAGTCTGTATAAAATCAATGTACAATTTATAAACCCAACTTTACAGGTGATCTTATATATAAATGGCATATAGATTGTATATAGTGTTTATACAGACTATATATGTCCAATTCCATATGTCGGACTATATATAATTATTTTACTGGAGATTGTATTTCACTATAAATTTACAGTTACCGGAATCTTTTTTCTCTCAGTTCAGAAATGATATTATTATGCATACACAACATTTGGTGCGAGCGCTTGCACGCGATTCTACACGGAAAAAAAAGATTAATTGCCATTACCAAGAAATGAGTTGACACAACCAATTGATTATTCTATTTCCCTTCTATTTCAAATGGTAATACCAACGATTCGAATGGTAGTCCCAACGATTGGATTAGTTGGATTGGATTAGGTTAACTAATCCAATCGCTGGATTGGATTAGTTAACCTAACTAATCCAATCGTTGGATTGGATTAGGTTAACTAATCCAATCGTTGGATTGGATTAGTTAACCTAACTAATCCAATCGTTGGATTGCATTAGTTAACTAATCTAACTAATCCAATCGTTGGATTGGATTAGTTAACCTAACTAATCCAATCGAGAACTAATCGTGAATAGTTGAGGTTACTATTCGATATGGTTGAGGCAACTAATTTTTTAGACATTGTGTACAGCAAATCGAAAATGTAGTTGCCACAACCAAACATTTTTTTCCGTGTAGCGCGGGAATGGACGCCTAATTTAAATCCTGCATTTGCGAATCTACTACATAACATTCAATTCGAATTGATTGAACTAACTTTAATTACAGTTAATTGACTAATGAGAATCAACGAAAATTTTAACAAAAGATGCTGTGAAAAAACTCCGCCGCGACCCGAGTTCGAACCAGGAACGTCCAAAATTCAAGCCTGGAGCGTTACCAATTACGCCATCATGGTCCTGACAGAATTCATCTCATACCTTCTATTTTGTAGTCAATTTATTCACCATAGTATAGGTACTGTAGGCAGCAATCGATAATAGCATCATTCCTAACCGTAGATAGTCGCTTGAGAACTTAAAAACATATTAATGTTTATAATTGTTATGTACGAACAACAATATAATTTTAAAATATTAATTGCAATAAATATTAATTGAAATATTAATTTTTAAGTAACAATTGCTTTTTGTTTTTCTGTAAAAATGTGGTAATTACAACATTTTCTATTAATTACTCATAATTATTCAATCGGGAAAGTATTTTGAATACAATTTTGTTCGCATATTGACCATCCATGATTTACAGTGTGTTCGCAGGTCAAATAATGTATAATTCCAAGAGTCAGAGAATTAGTTTAAGAATTTGAAATACAATTATTACATAATATTTCCAATTTTGGGGTTTTTAATTTTAAGCATTGAAATATATTATTCGGCGACACTTAATTTAAAGAATAATGACTTGATTGATTACCACCATTTTTCACTAAAAATAAAACTCAAACTTGGCAAGACTATGTATTAACCGTTTTTACAATCCCGACCTCGATGTCCCAATATGAAACATAATTTAAAAAAGTAAAATAATATACAATTTTATAAAAAAATTGAAATCGCCCTTTTATGTCCTTAATTAATTAAAAAGAGATTAATCGTAAAGATCATATCCGCTACTAACCGATTAAAATTTCTGGTGATTTATGTTATTGCATAATTCCGAATTAATATAGCCGCCTGAACAAAACATCACTGTAGAATAAAATAATTATCCCTAACGAATCCACGGAATAATTAATTGAACTAATTTGATAAACACAAGGATAACTTCATATCGCTGTTGATGTTCATAGCGAGTTTGCAGGTTAATCAGTGCACAATGCTGAGAGTCGGAGAATAAGTTTAATTCATTACGAAAGAGAGATTAATTATTGGCATTCGAGTTATAGTCGCGGAGAGTAATACCAGCGGATAACAGTAACGAGCTCACATAGTATGCAGGGCACAGTGTGCAGATTTCGATGGCTCAGGGTCAGTCGAGCTTGGTAGACATTATGGTTGCGAGAGTGTTGTAGCTTCGTGAAGCGAGCTCGAGAAACAATGCAACGATGCAATGCTATAGCATAGTTTGAGCTGTTAGGTGCGAGGGGCGTGATCAACGACGTAGATGCTGCTGTTGTTGCTTGCCAGCTCGAACACCCTCTCCCTCCCCTTCCACCGACGTCCCGGACACGACTAAATGGATTTGCTTTATCCTATCGGTTAAACCTATTCCATTTAGGCTTGCGGCACGCAAACAAGTGGGTTAGACCAAGCCATTCGCTTCATTGCGTCGACTACGTGTACACAGCTAACGGCATTGCCAGTGGCCTTATCGGCTTTCTCACTTTTCTTTTCACCTTTTCACCCTTTTCGTGTTTAAGATAGACAAACGACATCTTTTCTTAACTTTTTCGTTTTTGCTTCCTCATAGAGGAAGCTTTGTTTTCATGAAATTTTTTTTTTCGAGATTTTCATGTTAGTACACTCAGAATGGGCCAAAACGGCGAGAAAAGTGATTTAGAAAAAATGTATGTGTGTGTGTGTGTATGTGTGTATGTTACACGATCGAAAAATGTAAACCTTTATAACTCGGGAATGCCTTGAGATATCAAGATGAAATTTGGACCATAGATAGAGGGATCAAGCCTCATCGTTCATACAGATTTTTGTTAAAATCCACTTCATCGTTAAATAATTACGCGTTTTTAATTTTTTTGAAAAATCTCTGTTTATGCGATAACTCTCTCAATTTTCGAGATATTGATCTTAAAATTGGTATGAATGTGAGCTTTCATACGCCGGTGATCGCTATTGAATTTGGTTAAGATCGGTTGAACCGTAAAAATTTTATGATGTTTTGAATTTTTCAAAAAATTTACATTATCGCTCTATTGTAACTTTTGCAAAACTCAAGATAGCGAGCTCAAATTTTGTATATAAATGAAACAATATTCAGCCATTATATATGTATAATTTAGTGACGAACGGTATGAAATTTTTGATTTTATGGAATGTTGAATTATTTTTAAAAATATACATTATCACATTCACTTTCGGAAACGCTCTAATAATCACGAAATAACGTAATAACGAAATAGAAAAAGCGAATCCACAACATGTATATTTATCTAATTAAAACAAGGATGCAAAGTAGAACCTTGCACATTGCTTCCTCATTATTTTTTGCGTTTTACAAAGCTTCCTCTGTGAGGAAGCCAAAAATTGAATAACATACTTCCTCATAGAGGTAGCTTTGTAAAACGCAAAAAATAATGAGGAAGCAATGTGCAAGGTTCTACTTTGCATCCTTTTTTTTCTTGTTCTTTTTTTTAATTAACCGTTACTGTGCAGAAAAGAATAAATATATTCATGCCCTGCGGAATTGACAAACGCCGGAGGAGACGCAATTTTGATTCTCCTCGAAATGTCAAACACCACGTCGCCTGAGGTACACAAACAAGTCCTCAGGGAATGTGCACTTTGCAGCCTAGTTTTAGGCGTTTGCATGGAATGAATAGTTTTGGAATAATTAACATATAAAATTGGACAAAATTGCTGATTGATGAGGTTAAAAATGGAGACCAAACAGTTTCAGATTTTTTTTTTGTTCATTGCTGAAATTTCGGTTGATTAAAAGTATTTCAAGTTTGAGTTTGCAAAATGGGTTTATGTTCAATTTGCTGCACAATTTTGGGCGTTTACGTGGAATTAAGGATTCATAATTAAATATTTAGAATAATTAAAATTGTCCCAGGGAAAATTTCGGATGGATTTTAAAACTGGGAGTCATGTTTATATAATTTATTTCTTGATCATTGTGGGAAATGTGGGTAAAATAATTTGAAGTTTGGCTACGTCAAATGTTAAATCGTTCATTAAAAATTAGATTGACTATATCCAATATATCAGATACGATAAGAGAATGCTGATAACAAATTTACGTTTTAATACCTCCCTTGAGGAATATGTTTAATTTTTTTTCTTCTAAAAATCGCATAAAATCGGCATCGTCAATTATCGGAGAACTGTCATCTCTAGTCTGAACCGGTTGTTTCTGAGCCTCACAAAGGCCTCGCCTGAGCCATTATAGGGTCTATCGGAGGAATTTAATGAAGCTCCCGAACAAAGTTTATCAAGGTATTATAATTTTATCTCCGACATGGCAATTTTCACTAGATCTGTCTTCCCCTGTAATAATCGATGGAATATTTTTTTTATTCAATTTTCTGCACTATTTTATTAATTCGAAAAAGAAAACGAGTAGTGAGGACTAACATTTTTTTTATCGGACGATAATTTAATTAAAGAATTTCAATGTCACATATAGAGTCTCACTACAGTTTATTAAATATTCTTTATCCTGATGTTGCTATTCTGTTAGTTTTTCACGAAATAATCTTGTCGTGAGTACGACATCTATGATTTTTATTTCAATGTCCAGTCAAGCGTATGTTCATAAAAAAGTAATGTGATAAAAGGCTGTATTCGCTATTCAGCAGTTTAAAAGACAAAGACCATTTTACTGGACGTGACTCTTGACACTGCGCTTATCTATTTTCACCTCAACGATCATTAAAACAGTTCTCGGAATCGCGACGAAATTTTGTGTTTTACGTTCAGGCTCTCCAGTGAAGATAACTCGAAGCCAATGAAATAATAAGTAGGTTGTGAGAAAATTATGACGGTATACATAACTTTGCGACCTCAAGGAAGTCGACAATCTTTCAATGGCACTTTATATTCCAGAACGGTTTTTCCCGCGGGAGTATAGACCGGCAAGACTATTATATAATGCAAGAGAGGATCTCATGGGTATAGTCGCTGCAAGAGAACTACCGCTGCGAAAACATCGCAAGTTTGCCTCGCGGGACGAGTCGCGAAAGCGTACGTGCTGGAAATCGCAAATAAAAAAGTAAGAAGGATGCAAAGTAGAAGCTTGCACATTGCTTCCTCATTATTTTCACCTTTGGTACAGCCACGAATGAGAAAATATGTTTATCACTGTGGCAATTTTTTTTACTTTAATTATTCTTTTTTTTTTCGAAAACTTTGACATTATTTTTAATCTAAACGTTGATACATCCTGTAGTTTGTCAGAGTTTATATCAAGCGACAAGTACATCGTAAAGAAAGGGAACTTACAGTTGATAAATTTCATATTTGTTGCTATCTTTTAGTCGTGTAGTTTTTGTTTTCATTGTTTTGGTTAAAAAAAGGATGCAAAGTAGAACCTTGCACATTGCTTCTTCATTATTTTTCGCTTTTTACAAAGTTTCCTCTCTGAGGAATCAAACAGTATGTTATTCAATTTTGGCTTCCTCATAGAGGAATCTTTGTAAAAAGCGAAAAATAATGAGGAAGCAAGGTGCAAGGTTCTACTTTGCATCCTTTTTTAAATTAGATAAATAAACATATTGTGAATTCGCTTTTTCTATTTTGTTATTCCGTTATTATTAGAGCGTTTTCGAAAGTAAATGTGATAACGTATATTATTAAAAATAATTCAACATTCCATAAGATCACAAATTTCATACCGTTTGTCACTAAATTATACATATATAATGGCTGAATATTGTTTCATGTATATACAAAATTTGAGCTCGCTATTTCAAGTTTCGCAAAAGTTACAATAAAGCGATAATGTCAATTTTTTGAAAAATTCAAAATTCCATAAAATCTGAACCACTTTACCGATTTGAGCCAAATTCAATACCAAACAGCATTGAGTGCACCTACTCTTATAACCAACTATTTAGCAAAGTAGACTAAATTTTACGAAAGTTAGAGCGACCACGTCCGTCTTTCAAAAAATTCAAAACGGCGTAAAATCGAAATTTTTGCACGGATTTTGTCGGAAATTGCTACAGTTGAAGAGGGTCTGCTGCTACACTAGTGTGTCAAATTTGAGAGCGATATACAAAACCGTTCTTGAGTTATCGGCGTTCGAATTTTCGGAGTTGTATACATACACACACACATACATACATAGGGACATTTTTTTCTAGATCACTTTTCTGGACGTTTTGGACAATTCTAAGTGTCCTGACATAAAAATCTCGAATTTTTTTTCATGAAAACAAAGCTTCCTCTACGAGGAAGCAAAAGTATCTCTAATTCTGAAGAACGATTATTTTGTTAAATGATGTGAGACTTGTTATTAAAAGGGTAATTTAAAAAACGAAAAAAAGAAAATCACATCATGAAATGCCATTGGAAACGCATCCGACAATCCAATCTTATAAAGGGAAAATGGAGTACAAAAAAATTAAGTGTTTAAAAAGTTGAGTGTTTTTATTCGGAAAAATGATCGACCTTTTACAACTGGTGTCAAGCCGGATTGAAAAATCGAGTATTGACTCGATTAATTAATCGAGAATTAATTCTCAATACATCCAATGCATGGAAACGTCTGTTGCGTATAGAAATCACATTTTTTAATTATATCGCATACAAAATATAATTTTAACATAATTTTCTTTTTTAACTTGGCATCGAATCTTGATCGTAATTTTACTAGCATTTAAAAAAAAATTCTCCACTATTTTGAATCCGAGAAGTGTCCACACACCTCGGTGAAAAAAAAAAAAATAATTTTTTCAACGTCAACGGTTGTCATTCTCCAAAGGGTCAGAAAAATAGAATCACTCCGACAAAAGCTCGAAATAACAAAACATCGACGAAGCGACGAATACTCAACTGGTTTCCGGCCGGGTTGAAAAATCGAGTCAATGCACACTCGAGGAATTAATTTTCATTATATCGAATGCATGAAAACGTGTGTTGTGCATAGGAATTGCATTTAAAAATTATATCGCACGAAAAATATAATTTTAATCGCAATTTCAATGGCACATTAGATTAATTGTTTTCTCCACTATTTTTATTCCGAAAAGTGCCCACACATCTCGGTGAAATAATTCATTTTCTTAACATCAAAAAGTTTACATCCTCCAAAGAGCCAGAAAAATACAATCACTCTGACAAAAGCTCGGAATAACAAAATATTGTCGAAGGAGGAAATGCTAAACTCGTCTCAGGTGAGGTTGAAAAATCGAATCGGTGCACACTCGAGGAATTAATTCTCATTATATCGAATGCATGTAATCGTGTGTTTGCATACAATACGCATTTTCCAAAAAATCTATTGAAAAATGAGAATTTTTCAAAATTTCTTCTTTTCCACTGTTTGTATTCAGCGAAGTGTCTGACATTTCACAAAAATGTATTTAGTAACGTCAACGGTTCTCGTCCGCCAAAGGGCCAGAAAAATAGAATCTCTGATAAAAGCTCGAAGTAACAAAATATCGTCGAAACGGCGAATGCTCAACTGGTCTCAGGCCGGCTTGAAAAATCGAGTCGATGCACACTCGAGGATATAATTCTCATTATATCGAATGCATGACTCGTGTGTTGCGCATCCAATACGCATTTACACAAAATCTATTAAAAAATGAGATTTTTTCAAAATTGCTACTTTTTCACTGTTTGTATTCAGCGAAGTGTCTGGCATACCACAAAAATTTATTTTGTAACGTCAACGGTTCTCGTTTACCAAAGGGCCAGAAAAATAGAATCGCTCTGCTAAAAGCTCGAAATAACAACATATCGTCGAAACGGCGAATGCTCAACTGGTCTCAAGCCGAGTTGAAAAATCGAGTCGATGCACACTCGAGGCTATAATTCTCATTATATCGAATGCATGTAATTGTGTGTTGCGCATTCAATACGCACTTACACAAAATCCATTAAAAAATGAAACTTTTTCAAAATTGCTACTTTTCTACTATTTGTATTCGGCAAAGGGTCTGACATGCCACAAATAGTATATTACACACCTAGGGCAGTAAAGTAAGAAATGTCTCAGATCACATGTAATTGTCACATGAATTGATAGACATGTGATCTGAGGCTTTCTTATTTACTGCCCGAGGAGTGTATACGATTTTTCTCATCGACGGAGCCGAAAACCGGGAACTTCGGGGAACCGGGAAAGTTGTCGCTTTCGGCCCGGAGGTGAGAAAAATTTATTTTGTAACGTCAACGGTTCTCGTTTACCAAAGAGCCAGAAAAATAGAATCGCTCTGATAAAAGCTCGAAATAACAAAACATCGTTGAAGCGGCGAATGCTCAATTGGTCTCAAGTCGGGTTGAAAAATCGAGTCGATGCACACTCGAAGCTACAATTTTCGTTACGTCGAATGCATGTAATCGTGTGTTGCACATACAATACGCATTTATACAAAATCTATTAAAAAATGAGATTTTTTCAAAATTGCTACTTTTTCACTATTTATATTCAGCGAAGTGTCTGGCATACCACAAAAATTTATTTTGTAACGTCAACGGTTCTCGTTTCCCAAAGAGCCAGAAAAATAGAATCGCTCTGATAAAAGCTCGAAATAACAAAATATCGTCGAAACGGCGAATGCTCAACTGGTCTCAGGCCGGGTTGAAAAATCGAGTCGATGCACACTCGAGGCTACAATTCTCGTTATATCGAATGCATGTAATCGGGTGTTGCGCAACCAATACGCATTTACACAAAATCTATTGAAAAATTAGAATTTTTCAAAATTGCTCCTTTTCCAGTATTTGTATTCGGCGAAGGATCCGACATCCCACAAAAATTTATTTAGTAACGTCAACGGTTCTCGTCCACCAAAGGGCCAGAAAAATAGAATCGCTCTGATAAAAGCTCGAAATAACAAAATATCGTCGAAACGGCGAATGCTCAACTGGTCTCAAGCCGGGTTGAAAAATCGAGTCGATGCACACTCGAGGCTACAATTCTCGTTATATCGAATGCATGTAATCGGGTGTTGCGCATCCAATACGCATTTACACAAAATGTATTAAAATATGAGAATTTTTCAAAATTGCTACTTTTCCACTATTTGTATTCAGCGAAGTGTCTGACATATCACAAAAATTTATTTTGTAACGTCAACGGTTCTCGTTTACCAAAGGACCAGAAAAATAGAATCGCTCTGAAAAAAAAGCTCGAAATAACAAAACATCGTCGAAGCGGCAAATGATCAACTGGTTTCAGGCCAGGTTGAAAAATCGAGTCGATGCACACTCGGGGCTAGAATTCTCATTATATCGAATGCATGTAATATACTGCTACTTTCCACTATTTGTATTCGGCGAAGGGTCTGAAATTTATTTTGTAACGTCAACGGTTCTCGTCCACCAAAGGGCCAGAAAAATAGAATCGCTCTGAAAAAAGCTCGAAATAACAAAACATCGTCGAAGCGGGGAATGCTCAATTGGTTCCAGGCCAGGTTGAAAAATCGAGTCAATGCACACTCGAGGCTACAATTCTCATTATATCAAATGCATGTAATCGTGTGTTGCGTACCCAATACGCATTTACACAAAATCTATTAAAATATGAGAATTTTTCAAAATTGCTACTTTTCCACTATTTGTAATCAGCGAAGTGTCTGACATACCACAAAAATTTATTTAGCAACGTCAACGGTTCTCGTCCATCAAAGGGCCAGAAAACTAGAATCACTCTGATAAAAGCTCGAAATAACAAACCATCGTCGAAGCGGCGAATGCTCAACTGGTCTCAGGCCGGGTTGAAAAATCGAGTCGATGCACACTCGAGAAATTCATTCTCATTATATCGAATGCATGGGAGCGTGTGTAGCGCGTAGCAACCTGGCAAGTGGTCTTGAAGCATATGCTGCCGCCGGTTCGCTGTACCAATGGATGTGACCAGTGCGGTTGTGCCGTCCGGCGATGCGAGAGACCAGTAGAGCAACCGAGCGAACGGACGGAAACCGTGGAGACCACCGAGGCTCAAGAGGGAGAGAGGGAGAGATTCCATCTCCCACACAACCAACAGTGTCGCTATATCCAAAAACCGATCGATCCCCTATACATATATATATATATATATATATACATACACACGTTTCTGCGGTAGACGCTCCAATAACCGAGTATGTTGCTTTGTACATGTGTGCAACCACTGTGTTGGGTACACGCCTTTCTATGTGGTGTCATATACAGTGACAGTTTCTGCACATATACCTGAGAGTAGCAGACTCCTCTTTCTCTCCATATATATATATATAATCCACATATATCACGTTTAAAGTGATACATAGAACATGTAGTATATGCGGTTCCACACCTTCTCATCTACGATACTAGAACGTAGCACCTTCTATATATATTTAGAAAAGGTAGGTGCGAACTCGATGTGTACGCACACACCTGACCACCATTCTATATGGCTAGTTTCGCGATATACCATCACGCACGTGTTACGCCCAACTTGCTGAAAGTTAGAGAGTGAGAGAGGCAAAAGCCAAGCGACACGTTTGGCACTGGAGCACTTGGAACCGAAGCAGGATTAATTTTATGGTTGCCGGCTACTGGGTTTATGGTTTTTCCGATACTATAGCTATATAGCCATCCTCAACCACTTCCCCCTTCTCTACCTTCCCTATCCAGAACGACGGAGTCGAGTAATTTCGAAGCGGGGCGAAATGTAACGCGAGCTCGAATGCGATATATGTGTACATGGGGAATTCCATTTGAATTTGTCACAACAAAAAAAAGCCTGCCATCCAGCATGGGGTCTAAAAAATGTCGTAATTTTAAACAGAATGTTTCTGTAAATATATAATAATTATTAAAAATTCCATTTTGCTCTGCAAAACGACATTTTGTTGTTTAACGTCACATAACAAAATTTCAGGGAATTTAAAATAACATATTTTTATATACATTATCTAGCTCATCACAAACTGAATAAATTGCATCTTCGACATTTTTCGATAGGACTGTTCATTTCCACGTTTAAAAAATATAGACACCGAACATCTTTCGTACACGGAGAAAGAGGCTTAGTTATATCAATCAAGACGCTTGGTTACACGGAATCAAAGGCTTGGTTGGAACTACCAAGTGCTATGGCTATATATGTGCCAGGCAATTAATTGGTTAAACCAACCAAGTATTTTGTTAGGCTACCAATTTCTTGGTTAGTCTAACTAAGTCACTTGGTTAGCTTACCAAGTCACTTGGTTGGTCTAACCAAGAAATTGGTCGGTCTAACCAAATAATTGTCTGGCGCATATATAACCATAGCACTTGGTTGTTTCAACCAAGCCTTTCTTTCCGTGTATATATGCGCCAACTAAGTTATTGTTAGACCAACCAAGTTATTGATTACACCAACTAAATCATTTTGGTTAGTCAATCAATAACTCGGTTAGTTAACAAATAACGTGATTGGGCTAACCAATAACTTAGTAGGCGCATATATAACCAAGCGCCTTGGTTGTTCTAACCAAGTCTTTTTTTGCGTGTATTTACAAAAATTCGTCTGTCGGAAATGGTCGTAACGCCAAACAAAAAAATATGTGTCATTTCATTTTCAAAATACTTTTTGATAAAAACTTGTCAGAATTATTGAAGAAGGTCAGGGTCACAGTATGAGCATTCAGCTGGAAAGCCCCATATATATGCAAAATTCTACCTTTCGCCACCATATCACCCCTCTTCGGTTAGTACGCTTCTCTATCTATATAAACGGAGCTTGTACATCTGCACCCATATAACCATCTACAACCAGCACTCGACTCGTCCATTGCAACAGTAGGTACGTCGATGCCTTCGTGTTCCCTCGATGCGATACGCATCGTTCGATTTTAGAGCAATGTTCCCATACATTGAACTTCGTTGGTCATATATCCATATACACAACAACAATTGAGAGCCGTGTTGCGCTGCATCCGTTTATCCGAGAAATATCACGTTGGTGTAGAGCTCGCCAATGACCGATTGAAATTAAGGTCTGATCGTTCTGGCGAGGCATACAACCTGCGAGTAGTACCTTCGTGCGCAACCGATTAAATTCTATTGTTCTCCGTGACTGATATTCACTCGGATGCGAGGGTATATCGATTTACTACTCTAAGGCTGTGTGGAGACTTCCAAGCCCGAGTATTGTTCTTATTCCGCTTAATGACTTTGTAATATTTAACGGGGCGTTCCAACGATCAAAATGAATACACACATGCATGGCAAATGAACTGCCAGATGATACCATAAATCGGGGAAAATTTATTTGCATGACCGGATTTTTATTACAGATATGATAATTTTTTTTATATGCAGGCATTTCGATAAGGTTTACGGTAAATTTATGTGATTGTTATCTGTATATGTGTATCAGTGAAGCTGATTTTTATTACTTTCGTGAATTGTAGGAATTGTTCAACTGCGGCGATGGCGGTTCGTATTATTCGAATATCATAGAAATATTCATGACGATGGATTTAACAAAATAAAAACTGATTGAAAGCTTAATTGACAAGCTTGGAAATTAATTTTGAAAGATAATTTTTTGAATCGAAATCGTGGAAAAATGCAATTTTGAAGATTCATTTTTATATTTTCGCGTATAAATGCGTTTTTCTTTCATGAAATTTAAATTTTGTATGCATTCATAATGAGATTTAACTGTTTGCCGGATTTACCCAGAATTTTTTGATCGGAATTAAAAGAGATAAGTTTATAAATTGATACTTCGATGTTGTACGAAGTACGGATTGGCAGTTAATGGTTAACGGGCATTTTGGAACAGATTCATTTTTGTTCAGATTATTGATGGCATGACTCTCTACGTTTTTTTTTTTTTTTTAGAAAATACTCCATCAACCAACCACATAAATATTTCATGGTGTTAACCATTTTTCTGTTATACCGCTTTATATGTAGTGATTTCGCTGGGTAAAAAATACAGCCTGCAGTTTTTAAGCAATTAATATTATTAAATATTGAGGTTGTTAATATGTAGAGTACTTTTAAAAAAAAGCTCGCGTTAAACTCATGAAAACATAACAAATTGGTCTTGAAAAAACCTAAAATGTAATCAACCTTCTTCGTAATTAATTTTAATCAGTTTACATTGGAAAATTTTTCGCTATTAATTTATTCCTTGTTCAAAACACATTCTGTAATACAAATCGTGCTTCACAATTGTTGGAAAATGCATAAAACTGCAGAAACAATTACGAAATTTTAGCACTCATTGAACTACTGCAAAACTGTAAAAACTGTATATATATATATATATTTGTCCAGTGAAAATCGACCATCGTAGCTATCGAATAAAATACGAAGCATGGTTTAGTGATTAAACAAGTCAAAAATAATTTTAATAAAAGGATGCAAAGCAGAACCTTGCACATTGCTTCCTCATTATATTTCGCTTGTTACAAAGCAACCTCTAAGAGGAAGTATGGGAATTGATTTTGGTTTCCTCATAGACGAAGCTTTGTAAAAAGCGAAATATAATGAGGAAGCAATGTGCAAGGTTCTGCTTTGCATCCTTGTTTTAAATAAATATAAATAAGCGCACACTCTTGCTTTGTGAAAATATAATAAGGACGAATGGTCCGGAAACCTCTCGAATACTCTATCTTCTCTGTGTTTTTTGTAGAACACGATAGAAATCGGTGTTTTCTGAAATTTCATTGGGAAGCAAGGATATGGCTAGTTTATACGACAATGCATACGCCATACGGCAATGTAGACTGTACAACATCGCTATGAAAATATGTTATCGTTCAACATTTTTGGGCTACATCTGACGTATTTTTCTGTTAATCATGAATTTGACACTCATTTAACTCCCAGCTCGATATTTGATACCAAAATTCGCATGGCAGAAAAAAAATTCAAAAATTCAAAATATCAAAATCTCATAAAATTTTAACGTTTCAACCGATCTGAACCAAATTTAATAGGGATCACCGGAGTATCAAAGCTCACATTCATACCAATTTTGAGCTTAATATCTCGAAAATTAAAAGAGTTATCGCGTTAACAGACATTTTTAAAAAAATTCAAACCCACGTAAAAATTTAATGATCATGGGGATTTTTACAAATATTGGTATGAACGATGAGGATTGACCCCTCTATCTATGGTGTAAATTTCAGCTCTATATCTCGAGGCGTTCCCGCGTTATAAAGGTTTACATTTTTTGAGCGTGTAACACACACACACACATACACACATACAGACATTTTTTCTACATCACTTTTCTCGACATTTTGGACTATTCAGAGTGTACTGACATGAAAACCTCGAAAAAAAAAATTTCACGAAAACAAAGCTTCCTCTATGAGGAAGCAAAATAAATGGGATCGATAAATTAGCGAAAGCGATATACGATGCACAGGAAATGAAAATCGTTACAGGATCTCCAGTTTCCATCAGAAGAGAATTTGTATTATTGCAGAAAATCAAATATCTTGATAATCGGCAGCTTCGATTTCAGCACGAAAGCTTTGGCTGGAGAATCAACATCCAAAATCCCCACTGATAAATAATTGCTTTTGCCTGTTCTCGGTACTTCTGACCGTCTGACGCTATATTTTTGGCTAACTACGGGAATACAATCGTTCTGGAACGAGCTTAACGTCACTAACCGAGAATATAGGTGGATGTATACATAGAAGCCCATTCCCGTAGGAACACCCAATTTCCTTTTCTCTCGGTGTTTTCTTCCTCGTTTTTATATTTTCCACCGCGGCGTCCGACAATTCCTCGCGGAATATACACTCTACTCTGTACAACAATGCACAATGGCAGAAGCAGCTAAGATTCACCAGCGAAATAGGATTTTCTAGGATCCGCGATGGCTTCTCAAGCCATCTGCTGAAGTACGAACATTCCACGGTGTCTTTATAAACACGATCTCATGCTCGCAGATCTGGATCTTCCGTAGCGGCTCTACACACTTTATTTTAAATCCGAAAATAAATCTTTTCCAAGGATAAAAAGTTGGTATTATCCCCGCAAAAATGTTGGTATATCCGAGGTAGAGAGGCGTGGCTAAAAGCTTTTCCACTGGATGGGCACTTAGTTGAAAATCCATATACCACCAGAATATCATCAATTTTTCGATACAAATTCATGCGTTCGCCAGTATTGGACTTTGCTACCGGAATTTTCATTTATAAAATCATTAAATTTGCTTTCAGTGGGCTTAATTTATTTATTGTAACTAAACCGCACGAAGATCCAAAACACTTTCGGTTTCAAAGTAACGCCTGTTACATATATTACCACTCTATATAATTTAATAACAAAATTTTGGTCAGTTTAACGTTGCAGTGTAACTATGAATATTCGTGGAGAGACACTTTTACCACTTTCTACATATTTCGCTTAGTATAAAGCGTGGAATAATGGACGTACTGCATATTTTAAAGAGGAAAAGAGAAATTAAAAAATACAGCAGTGAATAAAAAATGTATTCAATGTAATTCTTGTTACGTATGTGAGCTAATTTGGGTAAAGTTGTAATAAAAGATACGTAGAAAAATGATAATAGTTAAATACGCCATAGAAAAAAAGATTACTGAAATTTCGGTAATAATTATGAAAAAAATAAAGAGATTATTAATAAACCATAGTATATTATAGGCAGCGACTGTCTATTGTTAATATTAATTTTTCATCGTATGCGATTATTCCCGGTTAGTATTTTATATATTATTAATTAACAATATGTGGATACTAATTACGACAACAATAAGCTGAGCTATTTGTGAATATATTTTCTGGTGTATTTCAGTAACAATAAATGGTGCGAAAAGGATCTGGCTATCATAATTAACTACATCGTCTGGAGATGTTCTCCAGACAATTACACAGTTGGTTGATCAATTAGTTAATTGGTTGGGACAACCTAAGTTTCGCTGAGCATATTTAACCACACAGCTCGATTTGAAAACTATTTTTCATCTTGTTTACCAGTAAAATTCAAATATTTCATTATTAAATTACGAGCATAACTACATTTGTGTAAATACATGATAGTATGCACAATGTTGGACAATGAATTCCTGTCCGTGACTATCACACGTACTTCCATGCAATTCGCTCTTAACATTTGGAATGCCATTGCAGCAATTCTAATTTACAAATGAAAAAATGAAAATTCCGGTGTTCACATTCCCCGACTGGACTATTTATTCGAATTCCAGTGTAATGTATTCCGAATTGGTCGAGTATTTAATATTTCTTTCTGTTCGTGAAGACTATTGAGGGAAGGGAATCAGGTCAAAATAACTGACACTTTTTCATGAATATTTTACTTTTTTATCTGCTGGTATTAAAATGAAAAAATATATAAGCTGTCAATAGATTGAACAAATAATGTTTGACTATATGGCAAAAATATCTAGCTACTCTGATTCACCTTTAAAAAAATTCTTTCACACAGCACAGATTTATAAGAAAAATGATACGCCAAGAATCGTGCATTAGATGTATCCTTCCAGCATGAGCGTAACTTTTTTTTCTTTTCGCAATCGGTGAACTTATCACTTAGCAATTTTTGTTCAGTCACTCTGCGATTATATAGCATTTTTTAATTTTAGCTCTATCTTGATTCGCTAAAGGAATGCCAGAAGAATTTATATTTCGTAAAATCGGAAATTACTTAAGAATGTTTTACCTAGCGCTTTTCTTATAAAACCGTGCAGTGTAAAGAATTTAAAAAATATTTTGATGGCCAGGAGTTGCTTTAAGGGACCAACAGCACATTTATTTTTATATAACTAGCAACAACGTCCGCGCTCCGCGCGTCCTATGCTTTGGTGACTTTACGTCTTTTTTAGCTAAAATCCTGAAGATCCTGAAGAATCAATGTATATGTCTATCCAAAATAGCTGGCAGTCAGAATTACGCTACTTTCATGACATACTTTTGATATAATCATTACATATTCTCTTTAAAACCTACCAATCGATTTCAGATGCTACAAAAAGGCGGTTTTATTAGACATTCCTCAGAACTGATATATCTAATGGACAGCGTTCTTATTTCATCCCACAAAATAATTACTTTCGATGTGCTGTGTATTGAAGAGAGGATATTACAATCACTGCAACTTATTATTTTCCTATTATTATAAATCCTATTTCCAAAAGAATTACGGATTGGCAACTCTATTCATCACCAAGATCAGCGTCGCATTTGTTTAGAAACAAAAAAACGAGAACCTTATAAACCTCTATGACAAAATAATTATCTATTCATTCATTACTTTTTGTAACGCATGCATGAGAAGTGCTTCTTCTCGTGCCTGCCGCGCGTGGCGTAAGTGGCGCTTTACGGCCATCGATGCTATTTTACTTCTCGCACGCACTTCTCGCACGCGCGCGACATTACTCTCGGTAGCACTTCTCATGCATTTGTTACAAAAAGTATTATGCGATACAGAGCGAGAGAGCGATCATCATACGACGGTTGTGAACTTGATCGCACTCGCCGCACTCGTACCACAGACAGCACTCGCCTTCGGCTCGTGCTGCTGTGATACTCGTGGGGCTCGTGCGATCAACTTCCCAAACTGCGTATAATGATCGCTTTCTCGCCCTTGTATCGCAATAGTATATTACGATACGAGTGCGATCAAACTTTTTCTGAGGAATGTGAGTTTACTACACGAGTCGAAGGCGAGTGTTGCAATCACATGAGTTCAGAAAAAGTTTTCCGCACGAGTTTCGTATACAACTTTATGCCACTAGTGCGAGAAGTGTGATTTCTCGCACGCGAAGCGAAGCGTGTGAGAAGCACGCATTTCTCGCACGGAGTGGCATAAAATACTATTTTGTTTCTATGGAGATAGTTCTATTCAATATCACAACTACGAAAAAGACAGCCATTGAAGTCACTGCCGATACGTGATTCTGCAGCAGCCATGACAGAACAGCGAAAGCGATAGTTTAAAATGCGCGCCATACGCGGCGACTTTGCAGCGGCAGCCTCAACAGACTCAAGTTGGCTCTGAAGTAGCCGTCGCCGACCAATCGGAAGACTCGAAAAGCGGCTTCAGTCTTTCGAGTTCGATGTGCCATGTCTTTTTTATTTAAAAATATATAAATAAATAAATTATAAATAATAATAAATATATAATATATAATAATATAATACTAGTAGGCAAACAAGTAAGATATCCATAAAATACTATCACCAATTTTACGTCCTCCCCTCAAACAGGATATACCACCTTTATTTTCAATAAACCAAGAATCCTCCCCTAATTAGATAACAAAATGCATAAAAATGCAGTACGAAAATATTCATCAAAAATTAATACTACATAATTAAATGAGCTTAGGGTCGAATTTATAGTGTCAAGTTTGAACTCAAATTCGTTCGAACTTTTAAGTTGGACTTTCACATATTATTTCATACTCAAGTTCGAACATAAATTCAAAATTGAGACTATAAATTCGAGCCTTAGACTCATTGAGATCATGGTCCAATTTTTAACGTACACCGAGAGAAAAATATAGTACTCATTCCCACATTCGTATAGTAATCGCACTGAAAGAAAATTATGGTATTAGTAACTATAAAGTGACAACTATTCATTTATGGTTGGTACAACAATTTTTTTATAGTTGACACAACTATAAAATAGTTACTATAACTACCAAATAGTTACCATAACTATCAAATAGTTACCATAACTATTTTCGTAATCATCGTAACTATAAAAATAGTTGCATGTAATAAAAATGAATAGTTGTCACTTTATAGTTGACTGTACTATTACGATTTCTCTGAGTGCGGGATCCAAAGTGGCAACATGGCATTTTTTTCCAGACACATACAAAGATTTACTACGCGTCGCCTGCTGTACTATTTACGCTAAATACGTTAGCGGGCGACGCCTAGTAAATCTTTGTATGTGTCTGGAAAAAAATTTCCCATGTTTTCACTTTGAATCCCGATTACTATACGAATCTGGGAATGAGTACAACATTTTTCGCTCGGTGCAAAATGAGAATTAAAATACCGTATTAGCCATTAAACGTGAAAATCTAGTTGACAAAAGATTCCATAGGAAAACTGTTCTAAACATTCTCGCGAAATGGATGTAGTGAAGTGGTAGTGGGCGGTACGTATTAGGTGCCGTCAGGAAGCACGACATGTACGCGATAATGAAACTTCTCTCCCCAGCTGGGAGACGTAATCCCTGCATCCATATGGCACTCGTAGCTGAGCGTCTGAGCAACATAGCAACGCGTACGTGTACGATGGATGAGTAGTCATTCCAGTTCGTCGAGGATTTAGTGCAAATCCCGGGGGAGATTTAGTCGCCAATGAAATTAACTAAGTGCGTTGCTGCTGTACAGCAGCAGTTGTTTCGACAGCATAAATTCACCACATCGTATAACTTGATAAAACTAAAGATGAAAAAAAAAAAAAAAATGTTAATCATACCTGAATTCGGTTGTCCGTTGCTGTTCGGCCGAGCGGAAGCTGCTCCATCTCTGGCTTCTACCTCCAACGCGTAAGCTCCTTGCTTTTCACGATCGAACACGATTTTCGTTGAAATCAAACCGGTATCACGATTTATTTCGAAGTAGGCCATGCCCTCATTCCTCGTACTGTTCACCACGTAGTAAGTAACCTGAGGGCAAAAAAAATCAATTTCGTTTCATTGCCTCGTCCATTAAGAATCGTAGAGTGCTAAGCTGTAAAGATTCATATGGGGCATTCCATACCAATTCGACCAACCACAGATTATGACCCTTTGGGTGTTCATTTTTTTTACGTATTCTTTTTTTTATATTATTTTATTTTCATTTCTCCGACTTATGATTTTTTTTTCCATTTTTTGCGCTAAGAATTTTCAAATGCTTAGATCTTCTAAAATATAAATAAAAGGTTTATCTGTAAGACGCTCTCAAAACGCGAAAAAAATTATCGCCACTCCCAGTTCAGGTTTGAAATATTTGTTTTTATCAGAAGTATTTTTGAGAAAAAAGAAAAATTTCGTCCAAGTTTCCGAGAAGTCGTTATTTATGCTTTAAAAAAAACCGATTTATCAATGATAATGAATTTTTTAAAAATAGAAATGAAAAAAATCACAGATCGAAGAAAATTGTAAAATCCCTTTTAAAAAAACGGGTGAATGCGTAACAATATAATGAACAACGTACAGAAAGAAAAGCCACAACCAATCGATTATTCTATTACTCTTACAACTCAAATGGTAGTGCCAACGATTTGAATGGTAATACCAACAATTCGAATGGTAATCCCAACGATTGGATTGGTTACCCTGACTAATCTCGCGAAAACTAATCGTGAATAGGTGAGGTTACTATTCGATATGGTTGAGGCAACTAATTATTGAGACCTTGTGTACAGCAAATTGGAAACGTAGTTATCACAACCAAACATTTCTTGTTTGCTTGTGTTTCTTTCTTGTTTTATACGAGACAGCTGTCAATTTGCGCTGTATTATTCGAAGAATAAATTAACTAATTTTGCGTATATGAAACGGAAACAGAAACGAGAACGGAAATCCCCTAGAGCATTATTAGGTATATATGTTCTGTACACAAAACTATAATTATAATGACCATCATGAACAGCTTCGAAACGAAAATATTCAATGCGAGACACGTGATAATGAATATAAACGTATTAACAAATAATTTTCTAGTCAATATAATAACGATAACACATCTAATTACAACCAGAAAAGATTCTTGTTAATGAAACTAGAATCTACGCATCGGAAATAATATTTCTTATTTGGATGCCGACTCGCTAGACTTCTATTCACCTCAAATAATTTTTGTTGTAAGTAATATACTTATTGGATAGTAAATATATCCAAATCTAAGAAAAATATATGGGGCATTTCACCGGTTATCGACAGGGTCGCGACCCTCATATTTTTTTTCCTTTTGAGGTGTTGTAGAGCAACATAAAAAAAAATTCTTGAAATTTTTTTAGAATTTTTAAAAAAATTTGTTTTTTTTAATTACCTAAAATTTGAGTTTCTCTAAAAGTACGGCAATGATTAAAAAAAAAATTTATAGTATATTCTGTGTTCAAAAACGAAATTTTTGAGACTAAAACGAAAATGACGTTCGAAAATAGCAACTAAAAATAAAATTCTTTTATGGATGAATTTTATTTTTCAGGACACAGAATTTGCTATAAAAATTTAAAAAAAAATCATCGACGTACTTTTAGAGTGATTCAAGTTTGGGGTATTATTTTACATTTTTAAAAATTTCGTTTTATTTTTTGCTGGTAATCTAGGCCTCGCTCCACTCTGGGCCTAGGCTCCAAAATTTTGTTTTTGGACATAGAATTTACTGTAAAAAATAAAAAGAGTCGTCGACGGACTTTTTGAGAAAATCAAATTTTAGATAATTATAAAAACACTATTTTTTTTAAGTCTAAAAAAATATCTAGAGTGTATATTGCTCTACAACATCTCAAAAGAAAAAAAAATATGAGGGTCGCGACCCTGTCGATAACCGGTGGAATGCCCCATATTTAGGTCGGCAGTTATATCAAAAAAATTGATTGGGATATTCCACGCTATGCCTTAGAAGCTCAGAAAATCTGCCTCCCGCTCAGCAGTTGGCGCGCAAACCGGTGCGCGGCTAAGCGGTCACCCATCCAAGTTATGAGGCAAATAATGCTGCTTAACTCTGGGGACCGTCGAAGCCACACAACAGCCGAGCGTCTACTTCTGTTATTTTAAAGAATATATAATTTTTATATGAATACTAGGATTTTATTGTGGCTCGCGCGCTGGGCGCGCTCGCGATCGCCCCCCACCCAAGGGTGCCACCCACCCTTGGGGAACCTATGTTTTTGGAGAAGGACTTAGAAAAATACGGGCTTGGGTCTCACAGACGCCCCTGAAATCGAGGGACAGCATAATTCGGGCTCGGGTTTGGCGGAAGGGGCTGGGACTAGCCCCAAGCCTTTAGCCCCACCCCCTTCCGCCAAGCCCCGAGCTCGAATTATTCTGTCCCTCGATTCTTGACACGGCGGCGGCGGCGGCGGCGGCGAGATCTTTTTATAATATAGAGGGATACGACAAGAATTAAGGAGGTTGGAGCGCTACGCTCGGGGGGGATAGGCCTGGAGACGCGCGCCGTGCGGGGCAGGTAGCGAGTGAGTGAGAGGTCCGCGTTGTGAAAGCCAAGCGTACAGAGACAAAAGCTGGAAAAGTCCGTTTCACTCGTACTATCTCAAAAACTAAGCGGTTAATTATTTCGAAATTTGACAATATATTTGTAGACATAATTCCCTTGCCGTTAGCACATTTTTCACATGACAATCTTTTCGCGTGCTTTTGCAGTATCGATTTATGTGCTGTCAATCAGTGACGGTTCCATAACAGCAATGTTAAATAGCCCAACTACGGTTTTCAATATCTCTGCAACTAAACGGTGAATCTATTTTAATTTCTTGATACACCGAACACAAGTGTTGTTCAACATAATATTTCTTTTTCACACTGGAATATTTAAAATGCTGTAGCGCTCCAACCTCCTTAAATCAAATCGATAAATGTTGCATATTGAGACATTCATAGTTCATCAAATAAAATGCAATACGCATATACATTTAGTCGACTGTACTTCCCTATCGATGAACAAATCCGTGTATTAGAGTTAAGTTTAGTTATTGATTATTAGATGTTATCAAAGAAACGTTGAATTGAATAACTGAATCTATTACAGAGAAATAATGTTCAATCATTAAAGGAAATAAATATATATACGATTACAAGAAAATTCTAATTGATGTGAATAAAAAATGTCCAACACATGTATTTAGTCGTTTCAACTAGATCTTTTTTCCGGGTTAAAAAAGTCTTTAGTAGCAATAAATAAAATATTTTCTCAGTGTCCACTGCACAGTGAAAGTTGATTCAAATAAATAAATATGTTGTAAATTAAAAAACTGAAAAATTGAATGAAATACATATTTGTCCCAGGGAAAGTAAATTTTCGTTGATTAAAATAATTAAATGTTGAATAGATAATTTTAGTTAATATTACTAAATCTTTTTTCTGCGTGGAGTGAACTTACCTAAAACGATCCACCGACATCATTTTTTTAACAAAAATCTAACAACTACACTCTGAAAAGGGCTTGGTTAGAACTACCAAAAACTTGGTTAAATATTTTACCAAGTAAACTTTATAGGCCCAACCAAGTTATTGGTTAAATACAGTAGAGCGTCGATTATTCGAACTAATTGGGACCGACTATCGTTCGGGTAATTGAAAATTCGGATGACCGAACATCAATATTTTGTGAAGGGGGAGGGAGGAACTGAAATGCTTAAAATATTAGAATATATACGTACAATGTAATACCTATATATATATAATATGTATGTTTTTTAAATATATCATTGTTAGTATATATTATATATTCTGATAAAACCGCCGTCCTCTATATAATATGCAATTTCCTTGGGAAAAAATCGCGCAACTATGTATGCAACGACTAAAATTCGGATAAACCGAATCGCTGTTCGGATGATTGACGATTCGGATAAACCAAATCATCGTTCGGATGATTGACGTTTCCGATAATCGACGCTCTCCTGTATAACCAAGCATTTGGTACACTCAGAGAAATCGTAATAGTACAGTCAACTATCAAGTGACAACTATTCATTTTTATTACATGCAACTATTTTTATAGTTACGATAACTACGAAAATAGTTATGGTAACTATTTGCTAGTTATAGTAACTATTTGATTGTTGTGTCAACTATAAAAAAATTGTTCTACCAACCATAAGTAAATACTTGTCACTTTATAGGTACCAATACCATAATTGTCTCTGAGTGTAAGACAACCAAGTATTTAGTATGCCTAGTCAATAACTTGGTTGTGCATTTTTTCCTTGGTCAATTTTTTAACCAAGATCTTAGTAAGATCAACCAACCCTTTTTCTCAGTGTAATCGTGAATAGTTGAGGTTACTATTCGATATGGTTGAGGCAACTATTTTTGACACCTGGTGTATGCACCAGCAAATTGGAAACGTAGTTGTCAAAACCAAACATTTCTTTTCGTGCATCGAAAGAGATCAGAGATTGAGGCTGGACGAATTGGTATGGAATGCCTCGTATATAGCTTTATAAATATATATATATAGTACGTATATGTACCTTATTGTTGGGGGAAGTTCCGTCTTTGTCAATAGCGTTCACCTGAGTCACGTTACTTCCTATCGGCTCTCCCTCGAGCACTGTTTCTTGCTCCCGCTCCGTGAACAATGGAATCTCGTCGTTGACATCCTCCAACACTATGTAGACTGTCGCTTCCGAAGCCAGTTGCTGGGCACCGTTGTTCTAAAGGACAGCAGACAACCGAGAAAGATCGGTGAATTAATAGCGTACAAGCAATAATCATGACCCTTGAGACTCTGAAACTCGAGACGGTCAACATTGTTTCAGACAATATTGCGTCAATAGTATCGACATTCCATCCGCTATCGATTGTATAAACTTGAAATATGAATATTAGGCAAATTGATAATTAATTTATAAGAAATACACAATTACTTTATGAATAAATTCTGACCGGAGTTTAATGTTTTTACTATTCTCTAGAATATGCTGTAATTATTTCGACATACCGGCTACAATTTGCTGCTGGGGCATTCCACCCCGTTTCGACCTGGATTTGACCTCGACTTTTCCGATTTGGCTCATTATTTTTTACAGGCTTAGTTGGTCCCTCAACTGCACAAATTTTTTTTTTGTTTTTAAGTCCATTTTTTTTAAACATATTTTTAAAGTGACATAGGAAACCCCATAATTTAAAAATCTGATAAAATTCTGAAAAATACTCAATAACAAAATTTCTCTTGTTCAATAACAAAATTATCTAGCTTATAGTCAGAGTGGGAAAGAGTTTCCTTCTTACAGTTTTAAAGCTTTCTTTATTTAAAAAATTATTAAAAAATAGAAAAAATAATTAATCTACTACAGGCAATTGGTCAAATGTTTATTTATGTAAAACCGATTTTTTTCAAAATTTTTTCCAGATTTTTCGGAAATTGTTCAGATTTTTCCGAACTATGCAAAAAAATGTTTAATATTTTTTTAAAATGACATATAAAACCCCATAATTTAAAAATCTGAAAAAATTCTGAAAAATACTTTATTCAATAACAAAATTATCTAGGTTATAGTCAAAGTGGGGAAGATTTTTCTACTTATAGTTTTTAAACTATAAGAAAAAAAATCTTCCCCACTTTGGCTATAAACTAGATAATTTTGTTATTCAATAAAGTATTTTTCAGAATTTTATCAGAGTTTTAAATTATGGGGTTTTTTTTTGTCACTTTAAAAGCATATTTGAAAAAAATTTGCATGGTTCAGAAAAATCTGAACAATTTCCCAAAAATCTGAAAAAATTCTGAAAAATTCGGTTTTACATGTAATAGATTAATTACTTTTTCTATTTTTTAATAATTTTTTTAAGTAAAAAAAGCTTAAAAACTGTACGAAGGAAAATCTTCCCCACTTTGACTATAATCTAGATAATTTTGTTATTGAACAAAGAATTTTTCAGAATTTTACCAGATTTTTAAATTATGGCGTTTTCTATGTCACTTAAAAAATATATTTAAAAAAATGGACTTAAAAAAAAAAAAAAAAAAAATTTGTGCAGTTGAGGGTCCATCTAAGTCTGTAAAAAATAATGAGCCAAATCCGAGAGGTCGAGGTCAAATCCAGGTCGAAACGGGGTGGAATGCCCCTGCTATATTTGTAAAATTTATAAAAATATATTCCTGTTGAAACGTTGCGGAAATAAGAGATGCGCATTTGAATGTAAGAATTTTGAAGAGTTGGAATTCATTTTTTTTTATATCATGAAATTCTGCTGAAAATATTTCTTTGGAAATCACTGATTTTCTGGGTGAGTTTGTACTTTAAGGGACAGTGGAATTCTTGTCTGTATCTGAAGATACCTAATTGTTAGAAAATATTTTATTATAAATATTTTTGTTTCAATAAAAATCTAAGTTTTATTTATTTATTTGAGAATGGAGAGAAAAGCATAAACATTTTTTATAATTATTTTATATTTTTTCGTATATTTTTACTGTCTTCTAAATTCTATTATTGATATTTTACTGTTGGGTTCTTGAGTAACTAAAAAAAAAAATAAAAAGAAGTAAGCGAAGCACGTTATTTCCTGAAAGTCTCCAAGCCTGCAATATACGAGAAAACTAACGATTTTTCGAAAAATATAGTATTTTCAGTGGAAGAGATTTTGCAGAATATTCTCATCAAAATTCTAAAATATTCTGAAACTTTCCGATAAATTATGCATGCTGTAGATATTCGGTGAAAATAGCCAAGAAATTCACCCAACGTCCGTGAAATTCCAATAAAAGTATCGGAAAATCTATCAAAAACTTGCAAACTCTTCACTCACAGTTTTTCAACGAAACTGCCAGAAAAATATTTTAACTCTCTCATCCCGAAACAAGTTAATATTTTTAGCCTCGAAGATATGAAAATTGGAATAAAAAGAATTTATTATTTTCCCCATGGGGTGCTGCAAAAATGTTAGTTCAGTAAAACTTAAGGGGCATGATTACTTTTTTTTTATCCTTTGCGTTATTCAGGGATTCATTAAATGAAAATGTAATTAAACTTTATTAAAAAATACTTTTGCATTGTTCAGGGATTCGTTAAATAAAAATGCAATTAAAACACTTCTTGTAACGAATTAATATAAATAATTAATATTCTAAAATTAAAATATTCACATTTATAAAGAATAATTTTGATAAATTATTCTTTAGAAATAATTAATAATTTTGATAAATTATTCTTTTATAATTAATTCGAATATTTAATAGGCACAATAATCGATAATAAGTGAATCATGATCGTATTTCGAAATACATTTTCATTGAATGAATGTCCATCCTTGTGTTTTTTTTTTTTTACTTACCTCGACTCGTATAGTCAAATTATACTCCATGATGCTCTCATAATCGAGCGGATGATTTACTTTGACATCAGCCCAAGTAATAGAGCCCTCGGATCGTTGTTGCAGATAAAAGGTGTGTAACTTGTTGGTTTGTGCAGTGGAGCCGGGCATTAAGTGGTAAAATACCGTAGGATTATTTTCGATTCCGGAGCTGTTTGGGGCATACGAGACGGGTGTCAGTTTGCGCTGTATTATTCGAATAATAAATTAACTAATTTTGCGTATACGAAACGGAAACAGAAACGAGAACGGAAATCCCCTAGGGCATTATTAGGTATATATGTACCGTACAGAAAACTATAATCATAATGATCATCATGAACGGCTTTGAAACGAAAATATTCCATGCGAGACACGTGATAATGAATATAAACGTATTACCAAATAATCTTCTAGTCAATATAATAACGATAACACATCTAAGTTACGTTAATTAGTGAATTTACCTAACACGATCCTCCGACATAATTATTTAAAACAAAAATCTATGAACGCACACTATAATCTTTTTCTTCTTCCTTTTTTTTGTTTGTTGTTATTAACATCATTATTAATATTATTATTATTTTTCATCCCCCCATCGATTTTACCGTCTTCGCAATATTTCCTTTCCGTTCCAAGTGAGTAATAAACTGCCCCCGTTTATTAAACCTCTATCACAGCGAAAGAGAGAGAGAGAGAGAGAAAGAGTGAGAGAGTGAAAGAGTTGCGTAATATAGATAGATCAAGGGAAAGAGAGAGAGAAAGAGAGCGAAAGAGATAGAGAGCACACACGCGGCCGTAATACCTATTATCAGGCTGAGCAGCACAGCATTATGTTTTGTCGAACAATCGAGGCAGTTTTCAACGCGTTTTTTTTCTAACATTTCAACTAAACGGTTCGTCCAGCTAGCTTTGTCCATCTCTCAATAAAATCTTGAAAAAAAAAATTTCGTGTTTGTGTGTCACGTACCATTCCTGTCCTCCTATTGTCAACTTCGAGATTTTTTTATTTATTTTTTTCTTTTTTTCATGTTTGTGTGTCACGTACAATTCGTGTCCTATTGTCAACATCGAGAATTTTTTTTTTTTTTGCTTTTTTTTTCCTCATGATATACACGCGCTGCGCCTAACATATCGCACGATCCCACGCGTCCAAGAACGATTTTTGTGAATTCATGATAGGTTAACACGCGATTGATTGATTGCCACGACTCTCCACGTCCCAGGATTATAGACGTGTTCTTTTCGCAGCTATGCACATTTTCCGATAGTCACTCAAAGAATATTGTTCATGTTTGATCCCAGGATAAATAGAGGAATGAAAATCTAATGGAGGAAATTTAAAATTGCTCGATTATTTACTAGTAATTAACTTGGATCGTGGCTATCGAGCCTCAATGTTCGGCGCATCTGCTTCTATTCAGTATTATCGTCGGTGTATCTGTATTTATATGTTAGTCGCGCCCAAGCGTGATCTATATCGCGTACGAAATATATATGCATTTCTAGTAAAGTGGATGAACCAGTGATTAACGCATTTAACGATTTTTTTTTTTCGTTTTTATATAAAATTATTAAAGCAAAAATTATGAATAATCGTATTCAAGCTTAGGCTTTATTTGAATAAAAATTTGTTTAATATACTTTTCTGTTTGAATAATTGTGAATAATTTTTATTTAAAGAGTAAAATAAAAAATTTTAAAGCGTTATTATGTTAATTGAATTTTCTTGTTGTAAGTAAAAATTTGTGGTATTCAATTATATATATTTCGATTATTTGACTGCTGGTGTCGTATGAAAAAATTTGGGGTAATTTTTTTTTCCATTCTGCATACGTTTATTACAAAATCAGTAGGTCAAATATTGTTACATAATTTTTAGTTGTGCAAAAGTTGAATTTACGTATAATGACATCAGCGATTTAAGATGGACCCAAAATTCAGTAAATGCCATGAATTTGAATAGCGATTTTTTAAAAATCGCAGCTTAAGGTGCTGATTTTCGGAAGAAAAAAAGCTAAGCTTATTAGCAGTTTTTTTGCCTAGCAGTTCTCTTATAAAAATGAACAAGAGTTTAAAATAAAAATGAAAAATACTAAAAAAAAAATCTTTGTTTGATGCTTCAAATGTATATATTTTTTTCATTAAACACTAGCAGCATAATTGAGATATCCATAAATAAATATCACTGATTATTCACTTGACTTTTTTCCCTTACCATAATTTTCAGTTTGAACTGTGAATAATTTTTATAAATAAGCGAAAATATTAAACCATTCATTATTGCAAATAACTTTTGCATTTAATAAAAACATAAATTAGTTTAGTAAATTACTCATACTTATTCCACCAAACAAGTATTCTAAATCTATTTTCATTCGAATATTCCTCACCCCTGGTATAATACTAAAAAATAATATAATCAAAATTATTAATAAATTTGTCGAAGCATAATTAAAAATAATTGAATCAATTTTTTCTCATAAACGCGTGACAGATAAAAATGAAAAAAAAAATTTTAAGCGTATAAAAAATAGGTTGTTTAGCACAAAGAAACTAAATAAAATTTGTCGAATGTATTGAAGTGAGAATTGAAGTCAGCGACTGGAACATCCACTTTAGAATCGAGGGTGCGCGTGTTAGTACTGTAACAGGTACGAGCCATCTATCCTAGGGTTATACCGAAAATTTCCACGTAGCTCGAAAGCCCATTTGCTCAAGTACTCGGAGTTCGCTGAGAGGTAATTGCACTGCACTGGTTTATATGAGACGTTGGGAGAGAGACAGAGAGCGAGGGGTACGGAGAGATTGAGTGAAGATAGAGAGCAAGAGGTTGAGAGGAAGAGTGAGAGAGAATGATAGAGGCGGAGAAGGATTGATACAGAGACAAAGTAGAAGAGGGTTATTAACGATATAAGTCCCAGGAGCCCAATTGGTGCTACGGAAAAAAGACTTTCTTAAATCACTGTGCGCGGTGGTTTTACTCGTACGTTCTCGTGGACGTAAATATATATATATATAGCTTTTCTTGTGTTGGGACGTGAGAGTGTGGGTGTCGTATGTGCAGCGCGTGTTCTTGCATCTCTCGTGACGATTATTATTATTATTATTAGTTATGTATGTGATACTCTGCACCGGCACCGAAGCTATCTCATCCCCGCTAAAATTAACATGTCTTCCACTATTTATTATGGTATTTGTGTACGAGGAGCAGTTTGTCATTTAGTTTATAGTCCCAAATTATCGGAAGGAAAGTAACGCGCATGAGTATAATTTTTCTCTCTATCGATTTTTTTTTTTTTTTTTTTTTTTTTTTTTTTTTTTTTTTTTTTTTTTTTTTTTTTAGATGGATGATCCTGAGCCACGAATTCCCTGTTGCATGGATATTATTACGTCGGCTTTGCTATCGGCAGCGTATAACAAGCGACGTAGCACACTATTACCGAATATCGGCATATCAAAAATAAATAACGTAAAAAACTTCCCTTCTTTTTTTTATTCTTTTTTTTTTTTTTTTTTTTTCGTTGAATTCTACGAAAACACTACGGCCTCGAAAACACTAAACTCAACGCAATGATAAGCCAACTGACGAAACATGCCCAAAAATTAATACGGCATTCAATATATTATCGACGTTCTATAATCCAATATGCAAGTTTGCGGCCAAAAATGTATGAAAAAACGAGAACGTATAACTGAACTTTTGATGGCAATATATAATAATAATAATAATAAATAATTATATCATTTATAGTATATAGTTGATATATATCAGTACATGAGGCATCTTAAAAAAGATAAACATAAGTACGAAAGAAAAATAAAACGTAGAACGTAAAAATTTGCTCGCATTAAACTTGCCACTGGCCACTACATCATTGCATTATTTTGCATCAATTGATCACATATTAATACTGAATCACCGATACACATTTGTGTCATTACCACGATAAAACAAAAATTATTCAAAAATTTTAATACAAATAAAAAGAAATAAATTATTCGAGGATTCGGCAGGCAATACCCGTTAAATAAAAATGAGTAATTAAAGAATAATAACGGAAATTTTCAATTTTGAAAAATGCCAATCATCATAACTTTTTTTTTATTTTAATTAAATAGGAAACAATGGGATGAGAGGGTCTCAGGAAGCATCTATGTCGAAGCATGCCCAAAAAATGTTTACGGCACATATAGTAATATGTATCGAACTATTATTATTATTAGGAAGACTCTTTGCGATTGGTCGATAATCGCCCCACTAAAAAACGGTTTCGGCTTGCTAATCACTTATTTCTTTCGGTATATTGTCACGGTAAAGGTGAGCAGACGGTCAGAGTGTGTAGTCAGAGAGTCGCGCGGGAGGCGGTGACGTGGTAACGGTGATTGGTGAGTGGGTGAGACGTATGAGCGGTGATTGGTGGGAAGTCGATCAGTAATTCAGCAACAAACGTTGCACATAGTCCAAGTCCGAATTGATCATAACAATAAAAGTCCGAATCCCCAAACTAAAAAATGTCCTCATAAAGTCAGTACCAAAAAAAACAGAACCGAAAATAACAGTAAACTATGAAAAGTGATCTACACGTGACTAATGCTCAGCACTTCACACTAATTCTATTATAAAAGTATTTAATGCCAATTTCTATGAATAAAAATTATTTTCTTGGTACCCAAAAAGCATGCAACAAGTAATAAAAAACTATATTCGTAAATTTTCGGTAATTCCTTTAGATAAAAAAAATGTATATAGTCACGTAAATTAGAATCTGTTGTCGTTTTTTTTTAGTCCTATTTAAGGATTACTATTTTAGGAGCAGTTTTTAGTAAATAAGCGAAGATTAGTCACTGTCGCGTACGCTCGTAGAATCTGTAATGTGCATGTGGTAAATTTTGTGGCTGTGTGACAATGATAGGATTTTGGGTATTTAAGGGGGTTTACGGGTTGTAACGGTATAGATGTGTGAGATTTGGTTGGATCGGTGTGGATCAGTGGGTATCGTACACAATATCAATTAACGTGCACAAGAACAATACTGCCACGAGATTGCGTGCAGGGCGGGTTCGTGCAGCCGCACGGAGCATTAACAGCTGTGTGACAGACCTGGCTTTAATAGATACAACTTTAGCCCCAACGGCCGTGTTCTCTTTACAGTAGATCGGGCCATACACTACGTAGTCCCATACGGGCGGATTATTAGCACGGTCCACAACGTCAATCTGAACCTCCACGTTTCGCGACAAGGGCGGGAATCCCCTGTCCTGTGCCATTGCCTCCAGCTTGTATGTCTCGCGCTACACCAGACACGTGTGTGTGTGTATACAACAAACGGAAAAAGAAAAAACAGCGGCGTTAGTCTTAATCGTGATCGCCTCACACAATAAATATGTACTCCGGTATGCATTCTCCTGTTGACGTTCGTTTTGAGCTTTCACTTTCGTGTTCTTTTTTTAAAATAATTTTTATTTTTTTTATTATTCCTTGATAAATAAAATAAAAATAAGTGGCATAATAATCGTCGAGTTCCATGTGAGAAGATAATTGCACGCTGTTTTTATAATAAACCCCTATTACCTCTCACGTGATGTGGTTATGTATTGTAGTAGTTGTATAATTGATTAAAAAAGACAAGAATTATAATCGAGCGAGCGATGACTCGCTCCATCGTGTGAGGACCGACGCAGCGCAGCTGGAGGCTGGAGGAAGGACGCGCCCCACAGGACGTCCCGATCGACGCTAGCTCGACGCTCCCAAACCTGTAGTAGTATATTTTCATACCTATATCATAGGAAGTGTCAGTGTAATTTTTTTGCGGATTTTTTATTTTTTTTTTATATATATATCTTTTTTTTTTTTTTTCTTTCATCCTCTCTTACAAAATCGTCTTCCTCATTCTTCGTAACGTTGCCATTCGTGTTTGTCTCACGGCAAATTTCTCGAACGAGAAGAAGAAGAAGAAGAAACAGAAGAAGAGGGGGGAGAAGGCGAAGAAGATGAAGAAGAAGAAGAAGCGACGGAGGAGGAGCCCTGATGATTACGCATCCCTAGAGGATCGCGCCGACGCCGATTTTTTGGCACCCCCCGCGCCATCACTTGTATATCATTTATACTAGTTTTTTTTCTCATCTCATATTGCTTGTCTTTTATCGTTTGTTTTTTTTTCATACACCTACAACAGCATGAAAAGATTATACAGTTAACTAAACTATAAAGGACCCTAACGCTTACTCGTTTCTCTCTCGTTTATGTGCGTTCGCCCGGATCCCTTGGTCTCGCACACCCGTGGGACCCGGATCATCGTTATTACCGTGCCCCTTAAGCCGCACACACATTAATCGTCTCTTTCTGTTGGACATCTATATCCAAACAATAATTCTGACTGCACGTCCGTGTTAAAAAAAAAAAAATTTTAAAACATACACAACATTTCTCATAATTTCCTCTTGGCCATTCACCCACACACAAACACATACACACCATATATATTAATATACGTCTCAGCTAAGAGAAAATTATGCTGGTAGATATTTTTTTTTATACGAAAATATATATATATACAGCTTGTCAGAAGGAGAGTCGGTTTGATGAAATTACTACGCGCACACACACGCCGCGCTTAACCATACGTGCTTATCAAGATTTATCACTTTTTTCGTGGCATCGATTATTATCATATATTATTATTATTATATATATATATTATTATATAGATAAAAGACGAAGAGTTTCAGGGGCAGATGTAGTAGGATATAAAATAGAACGTTTGTTTGTTTGTTTGTTTGTTTTTTCTTTTTTTTTGTTGTAAGACAGAGGGCGATATGGATATGAAGAAATTTGTGTATATGTATGTGTGTGTGTGTGGAGTTTTGTTTTTTTGTTATGGAAAATAAAAAGAAAAAGAGATATAAAGAGGGTGAGAGTAGAGAGAGAGAGAAAGAGAGAGAGAGAGAGAAAGAGCACTGCATGGCACGGCACGGCATGTCTTGTCTTGGTCATGTCGTGGCATACAAACCTGGCTTTCACCGACGTCACTACAGTACCCACTGTGACATTTTCTTTGATGTGAATGGGGCCGTATACATTCTGATTCCACAGAGGAGGTTTATTGTTTCTGTCTACGACGTCTAACTCAACGTCCACGTCTGCGTACAAGACCGTTGTCCCATTGTCGGATGCCCGCACTCTCAGGCGATACCTGTCTCGCTATTGGCAAAACATGGGCCGTCAACTCACAGGACAATTTTTCCAAACCAGCGTTTTTTTGCATTTTTTTTGTGCTTTGGTTTGCATTTTTTTTTTAACATTCTTTCTTTCATAGTTTCCATTCGTTTTCGTAATCAACAAATCATTCAATGCATCGCGTATGGCTAATGGAAGATTGTAAATCATAATAGAGCAGGCATTCTTGCTAGAATACGCGGTAGCCGGCCCGCATTCACGCGATATCGTGTGCTGCTTCGATCTATCTACATAGCGTGAAATCAACAGTGAGTCAACATTTAAAAATTAATACAAAGTCATTTTTTTCAATATGGATATGTTATTAATAATTATTGTCTGGCGTATTTGTTGAAATGCGTTGGAGAAATTTTTTGAAAAATTTCTTCGCTCTTTTGTGTTGAATAAAATGTTGATTCAATGGTGACCTCAGCCTACTACGTAGTAGCTAGGAAAGCCATGAACAATTGATTCACAAAATTCAGCCGAATTGCCCGAAGATTCACAAATCTATGGATTTATCAAAGTTCATTCATGAATTGCGTCTCTAGTGCTATGAAATTCTGGACTTTTTTGAATTTTATCATGGAATTTTTTTTCTTTTTTGAATTTTTTTTTTTTCGCTTGAAATATCGCGACATTGATCTCAAATATTCTGCCATATTATGCGGACAATGTGTATTAACGCGTGCCGTGTAATATGGTAGGTATCCACTCGGATCGAAATATTATTGCTTGATCGACGCGCCAGATTTCGATTTATATATTCTGGAACACTCAAACGGGATTAATAACATACACGTTACACATGTGAATTAAAAAGATTTTCCGCAGTACTGTGGCGGTATCGGTTTCCCAAAAACGAATTATTATATCGTGACATGACGCATATAAATTACTGGTGCTTTGCGATACTAATGGTAATTGGCGGAAATATTGTTGTGCGGCTTGCAAAATACAATCTACTTGCGTATGTATAGATACATATAAACTGCATATGTATATAGTATATAATATATTATTCATGTATTGTATACAGAAGAGTACTACGGCACGATGGATACCTACGTAACACGGGCCAATAATAACAAAAATCATAACGAGAATATTCAAGAAAAAAAAACGTATCCGTCCGTCGCGATTCGCGTGAAAACAAAAATATTACCAACCAAAAAACGATCAAATTTGTACAGAGTGATTCGCGCACAGCTTTGCCAAATAAAAAAACGATACGAAAATAACGAGAACGAATCGAAATATTCACAGAAAAAGCCGAGAAAGATAAATGAACGAACAAAAAAAAAATCGCCTCTCGATCGAATAGAACGATAACGAATCGCGTTAATTAATATTGAAAGTCGAATGTTATTCTCGCAAAAATATGCATCTCGCGGTTGCGTTTAATCGTCAGAATAAAATCGGCAAACAGTGAAACACAAAATATAAAATCGTTCCTAATTACGGGAGGATAGGCCTTACTTTTTTTTTTGTTCATCATCGAAATCCGAAGAAAGTAAATGGTGCAAGAAACACAAACATAAAGAAAGAAATAATAATCGGAAATTAGTTGTTTATTATTTTTTGTTGTTTTTTTTTTGCTTCATACGAAATAAACGAATGCAGGCAACACATGCAAGCAGAATGCATTTAAAGAGGCGTGGGAAAACGAGGACGGTTTTGTTTCGCTCGGGGGTGTTGGTGCGTTAGCGTTTACGGTTTCTTTTTTTTTTTCTTCTTCTTTTTTTTCTCTTCCATCACGAATTTCACTCACGCACTACCATGCTAGTACGTATGGTTGGTTTATTTAGCCAATGCACTATATGTTTAGTACACCGATGCGAAGACTCCCTAATATCAACTGGTAAACGACGCTCAAAAATCCGACGCACGTTTCTAAGCCAGTTGACATGCTATATACATTATATACACCGTTAAAGGTATATATTTATCTATCTATCGTTCGTAGTTTTCGTTTTTTTTCGCACAGGACGTGTTTGCATCTGTTTGGTCACATACAATTGGTATGCTGCCCCAATCACAGAAGAAAAAAATGTCACACCACGAACAGCTCTCTTAAGATCTACACGTACGCTCTCGACAAAAAAATGTTATTTATTTTTTTTTTTTTTTCCTTATCGTACTCATTTGCGACTGTAAACCCGAGGTCGAAAGACGGATAGACAGAAAGAGACAATGGAATGAAACAGAGAGAGTTTGGGAAAGAAAGAGAGAGATTGATGACTGATTTGAAAAAAAAAAAAAAGAAAAAAAAAAATTTGATAAATAATAATTTATGGAAGAGTTTGCCGAATTTTTAATAATTTGATTTTCTTGCGGATGATGAAGGGGAGAAAGATTAAGACAAAGAAAGATTGAGAGAGCGCGCGCGAAGGACAAAAAGAGTCAGTCAGTTACAGAGTTATAGTTAGCGAGCGAGCGAGAGAGAGAGCGAGAGCGCGATCCTTTTCCTGTAAAGGAATCAAAAAACACATTCATATAAAATATGCAAGCATTGTCAAAAATCGTTTTATGTATGATGCACCACAAAATGCGTAGATGTTGAAGTACACCGTACGTGGGGCTCAAAAATTGTAGTTCCCACCTGCTCCTGGAAGTTCAAAAAACATCACTTCCCTTTTGAAAAACATTCACATTAGTAGGTTTGCAAAAATATTAATTATTATTATTGGTTATTATTATTATTAGTATTGGTTATTATTATTGGCATTATTATTGGTTATTACGGCGATTAGATTTAATTTTCGTTTGGTTTTGATTTTTCTTTTAGTTCGGCCTAGCGAGCTTATTACTTTGTTAGGGAGGTACAATAAATTGGTATTGATAGAAAAAACAGTGCACACGCTACAGCGACGATATCGTTTCGGTTTAAAAAAAAAAAAGCACGCGGACGCGCCCGGCGGATAGTCACGACAAAAATAAAAAGAAAAATACCGATCTCGAACGTATGAAGAGAGATAGATAATTTCGTACAACCCGAGGAGCTTCGTTTGGTTAATTAAGCGCGCAACCACGTTGAGGTATGTATGTTTTTTTTTCTTTTTTTTTTTTTGTTGATTGCGGTACTCGCACTCTAGGCGAATATGTATTCACAGAAAGTGAGAGAGACAGAGAAATAGAGAAGTGTTGTGTTCTTTTCATAAAAAAATAGGCCCGAATTGTTCGATCGATTCAGGTACTGTGAAGCATTTTAGGAAATCAGGCAGAGCTAAGTATATATTTACCATAGTGAACACATTGTGCATATCAACGGGAATAATAAATATTTCTATACAAGTGCCGTAAAAACGAAACTCAGCTTTCGTTGCAAATATATTAGTGATGATATATAAATAATTAATTATCGGTCATACGTATTAGTATACAGATTCTTCCCGATTAGCAAAAATACATAACGGACTCGTGTTATATAAACGTAAGTCAACGGAAAATGGAAAAACGTCGGCAGAAGGTGTACACTCAAGTTTTAAATATGATATAGTATGGATCTACGCAATCTATGTGCGCGGCCCTGGAATACCCTCGTGTAACGAGCATGAATTATTTATCACAGTGCCACACCTTTGAAAGCTCGTCAATCTTTAATATAAGCGATAATAATGCTCCTCTGTACGATGGCGTATTCCAGAGAGCGCGATAAATAGTATACATATGTATATGTTTAATAGCTGGTATGTAATATACTGCTAGGAGAGATATTATTGTAGACAAGCGTAAATAAAGGTACTCACGTCAAGCGGTTTCTTTAAAACGATCCAACCCGATTCCTGCTGGATTTCAAAGTAATCGAGGCCCTGATCATTGTTCGGTGAACTCAGCGAGTACATTATTGCACCATTATTATCTGCGTCCTCGTCGGACGCGGATACTCTCAATATATTTGTTCCTGCGCTAGCATCTTGCTTCACGTTCTCGACGTATTTCTGTGGAAAATCAAATATTTTTTAATCATTCACGGAAAAAAAATGTTTGGTTGTGGCAACTACGTTTTCGATTTGCTGTACATAATGTCTAAAAAATTAGTTGCCTCAACCGTATCGAATAGTAACCTCAACTATTCACGATTAGTTCTCGATTGGATTAGTTAGGTTACACTGTAAAAAAAATCTACTTGAAATTTAATGTAATTTTTCACCATACCTGCGCGGAAAGTTCGACTTTCCGCCCTACGGGCTTTACGTAATTCGAACTTTCCGCTACAGATATGGTGAAAAATAGTATACCCCACTGGGGAGTGAAAGGAGACTATCCTCAACCGCGTGTTTACCACCATCACCTTCGGCTCGGGTGGTAATCTTCCACGCGCTTGGACATAGTCTACTTTCCCTCCCTAGTGGCGTAATATACTATTACTGGAAGTTTTTACGCATAAACTAGTATATTAATAGTATATTGTGCAACAAGGGCCGAAAGTTGGCGATTGCGACGAGTGCGAGGTTTGTCGCCCGAGCGAAGCGAGGACTGCAATCACACGAGTCGCAAACGCCAATTTTGGCCCGTGTTGCACACCATACTTTTTGTAACAAGTACATGAATAGTGGTGCTTTGAATGGTAGTTTTACGGGACGAACAGTGAAAAGTGAGGTTACCAACTTTCCACCCTAGGGTCGAAAGTGAAACAGCAGGGTCGAAAGCGAAGGAATCGCGAACTGCGCATGCGCCAACCTATCGTTTCAACACTGCTATGAAACTAGCCACTTTCGGCCCGCAAAACTGCCATGAAAAGCACCGCTATTCATGCACGTGTTACAAAAATTTAATATACAAGTGTAGTGTAAAATTAATGTATGATACAGTACATTCAATAATTTACTTTAATTTTACAGTAAAAGTACTTGAATTTTTATAATTAGCTTTAATTTTACTGGAAAAGTACATCAATTTTATACCACAATTGTATATTAAATTTCGATTACGAGTTTATGCATAAAAACTTCCAGTCTTTTCTAACAGTGTAACTACTAATCCAATCGTTGGGACTACCACTCGAATAGTTGGGACTACCATTCGAATCGTCGGTATTATCATTCGAATCGTTGGTATTACCATTTGAGTTGCTATGGAAATAGAATAATCGATTGATTGTGTCAACTCATTTCTTGGTTATGGCAACTAATTTTTTTTTTCGTGTTGCACAGCATTTCACATTTAGAATACTTTGTATAGGGTAGAAGCACCGTTTGTGGCTATCTTAGTACCGTATGTGGCCATCAACTTGATCCATTTGTGGCCATAATTATTGCATGTAAATGACGGTAATGGCCACAAACGGTGCAAACGGCTTTGAACACAATTTATTAAACAATTGGGTATTCTAAGCATTGCATTTCCAAAGCAGTAAGGTAAACGTACCAATGGCGGGACGTTTAAGGCGGTGTCTGTTTTGTATGCCAATTTTCGCATGCATATATTAATTATTTTGCAAATGGTGGTAACGAATTGTAAGATTAGAGTTTGTAGTTTCCAAAAACTATACAATAAAAATATTTCTGATTGTTTGATAAATAGTTATTGATTAAAACGCTGAAAAGTGCAGATGTACCAGTGCCAGGACGGGTATTTTTGTACATGTCCCGCTGCCGGGACACCAAATGTACGTATCGGTGGACATCTACAAATTTTAATGCATCTGCTTGAAAAGAAATGCCAAAAAATGTGCGGTCCACATATTTACACCTATGATGCAATAAAGAAAACATATATGTTTATAAAATACATATATATATTTTAGTAAATTAACAATGAAGTTTTTGCTACCGCATAACCCAACATCCGCGTCAAAATGTCAATCGTGCGATTGTGTCCCGGCTCTGGGTCGCAGCGAGATTGCTTAGTACTTGCCCCAGTCGCGGAACATACGTTGGACAGTGGTGCCAACGTATATTTGGTCAGCTCCAATAACGGGACACAACAATTACGAGTTTTAAGATATTGTACGTAACATTTGACAGTGTAATCTTAAACCTTAAGAATTTCTGAATTTGAAATACCTATGGAAAGTCTCGAACGAACTATAATCTCCGGGGTATCATATTAATGATTATTCGGCTCTCCTTATCTAATTGGTTTAGGGATTTGCTGAAAAAGCTCGAACACCGTAGATCCGCTAATATACTTATTATTTACATTTTCAATTTCCGATGAAAAATATGAAATTTTTTCGCGTATGTTAATTATATATAACAGATACAATTGGAAGAGTTATTTTTAAATATTTTATCCATTAAACTCTTGGTATCTACAAATATCCCTTTAGTGTCCCTCAATTGGGACCTGTCCCACCATTGGTACGTTTACCTTAGTTGCTTTGATTCATGTAGAATAATCTTATTGAGTAATTTGAACAGATTGAAGTAACGATGAATTAATATATACATTTTTTGTGTGGCCACTAATGGTGCAGTGGCCACAAATGGTACGTCTACTCTATTGTAATCAAAAGTTCGATCGTACTTTCAATATTTCTCCACTATAGACTGGATATAATCGAACTTATGGACTAAATTCAATCTTAAAATTAATCTTTATTTTTCTCATTTTTTGGTCAAAATTATCCTTTTTCGTATAGTTTGTGATGAAAATACTATATTTTTGTAGGTCGTAACATTTCGACATTTAGGTTGCTGTTTAAAATTGTCGCGGAATGTCTGGAACTATTTCTTTTTGCAAAAATTAACGATACAAAAATCATTTTGCTGTATTTTCTTTTGATGGTAATAACTATGATCCAAATTTTTAAAAAATGGTCCTTACCTGACGATCGAACAGTGGCGGGTTGTCATTGACATCGGTTATCTCAACCGTGAAAGAACAGACACCTTCCAGTGAAGGTTCACCCTGATCCGTAGCTTTGACAGTTACAGACACGAATTTACCGTCATCACCCTCACGATCGAATACCTATAATTTTTAAAAATAATAATATCACTTATAAATCCACATTTTATGCAATATTTTTCGTACATAATCTTATCACATACACTGAGAGTAAAAGAACGTTGAATCAACCGTCATTTGCATCCATGATTGCAAATGACTAAGCAATTACTTGATTGAAACCAATATTCAGTCAATTCAGCAAGATTTATAGATTTGTTTGATCAGAATATTATTTCAATAAACTAATCGAATCATTAGACCACAGATTTGCTTGATTCAACTAACTTTTAATTCGTGTCTTTGATGGTTAACCCTTCAACTGCCAACGTAGCATTGCTACAATAAAGAAATCACTGTTTTCCAAAACATCTTTTAAAACTTACATCCAAAATTAATTTAAAAAAACTGGCAAGCTATGGAACTCTATCCTGCTTTTTATTTTATATATGAAAAACGTATCAAAAGTAACAATCAAAAAAGAGAAATGTTCAAAGGCACCAAAGGTTTACCTCTATTTTTATTCCGAAATGGATGCAACATTTAAGATTGATTATTTTTAACGAAAATGAGACTTGGCGATTAGTGCCCTTATTATTAATGCCCGAAAGAGTTGAGAGAAGTAAATTCTTACAAAAAATAAAGTACGAAACGGAAATCAATACCTTATTGGTGGAGACCTGGCCAGTCTCCTCATCGACGGTAAACTTGGTGCCCTTTTGATTGGGCTGTTGGACGATTGAGTACTTGACCTGCCCATTGACACCTTTGTCGTCATCAGTGGCCTGAACCTTAATAACTGGACTTCCGTTTGCTGCTCCTTCCTCAACCTTTGGCGAATACTTAGCGCATTCTTTGAAAACAGGTTTGTTGTCATTGACATCAGTGATGAAGACAACGACGACTGCAGTGCTGGTGTGAATGTGGTTCTTGCCGTCAAGACAGCAAGCGCCGTCATCAAGGGCGGTAACGTTGAGCTCGTACTTGTCACGATCGAGGTGAATCTCCTTGCCATGCAAACGGATGACACCGGTAATCTCTTCAATTACGAATTGTCCGGAAGTGGTCGTGTCACCGACGAATCCGAAACGCACATTGTCTCCATCCTTGTCCGAAGCAACGACAGTTGTTACCAAAGTGTTGGGACCAGCATTTTCATCAACGTTTGGCGTGTAAACCTGTTGCGAGAATTTTGGCTCTTCGTCGTTTTTGTTCTTCGTGTAGATTCGTACGGTAGCTGTGCCAGATTTGGACGGATCACCTAATGAAGATAAACAGAGACATTTAAGTGGCGTACCGTTTTACAGAAAAGTAGGGATTGAGATTATCCCGTTGGATATCATAGTAAATGATTATCAATGCTTCATGGTTAGTTATAATTTGAGAATATAATTGGTAATTTATTTTATGAGGATAATATATGTGATTGAACTCACCCTTATCCTTGGCGGTAACAGTGAATTCATAGTAGGCATTGTTGTTATCGGCATCCAGCTGCTTATTGTTGACTATTAGGCCGCTAGAATCAACGCTAAAATGATCGTCCGACACCAAATATTCAATGTCGGCATTTGCCCCAGAATCTGCGTCAGTTGCTTTCACTTTCAGAATACTCGTGCCTAGCGGAATGTCTTCGTCCACGTTGTGTGCTTGATAATCCGGCAATTCGAACTTTGGAGCGTTGTCATTGACGTCTGACACTCTGATGGTTAACTGGAAGAGAAAAATATATTATAGTCATATGCCACAGATGGAAATGATTAAAATCACTATGTACTTTAGAAGCAGTTAGGATTATACTTTGTAATTCGTGTGTGCATTAAAATAACCATTTTTTTTAATATTCAAGATATCGAATTTTGGCCTCCACTAGCTTTTTCAAGTTGCACATTTCACCACAGATGAGACCCGTTTCAAACCATTTTACTGTAATTGACAAAAAAAGTGACTTTTGTCCGTTTCTAATGTCGGAATCACAGATTCGACTTTTGGTTGGAAAATGTAACCTAAAGAACCTAAATTTCCATTTCTTCAAGATATCGAATTTTGGCCTTCGCTATCATTCTCGAGTCGCATATTGTACCTCAGAAAGTACCGTGGGGGCACCAGTTTTCGGATGATTAAGGAAAATTTTTACTTCAAGAACGGTTTATTCGCTGTATTCTAATCAAATGCTAAGTGTGAGGGTTCTGAAATGATCCCTTATGGTTTTCTAACAGGAAAACAATAAATTTCCATGAAAATACATGAAAATTTAATAAATATTGACGAAAATGCAGCGCAGCTCCTCGTAGGTAGTTTTCGGACGCTCAAAATCGATCCACCCCAGTTTTCGGAAATCAGACATGTAGTTTTCGGACGATGTAGAGGAGGATGGATTGACGGGGAGAATTTATTGTAGAAAAACAAATATGGGAATTTTTATTTCCGTTCTTTATGGCAAAGATATGATTTTAAATGTATAAATAAATCTTTTTCTATTAAAAACTCACTAATCAATTGGTTAAAGTTAATCTAATTTTCACTGCATCTAGAATCGCTATACCTATTCAATCTAGAATGCACTCTTCGACAGATAAAATAAGACATTGAATACTAAAATTGGTTCACTAATTTGGTCTGAAAGCTACAGGTGAAAAATTTTACTTTTGACCTCAGACCATTTTTGTGTTCTGTATGTCTTTACAAAATTGCAGAATTATAATGCTTGTTATGTACTTAATGAGTTTTAAATGTAACTTTATTTTAAAGAAAGGTATCATTTACAGATTTATTTTCTTATGACTTTTTTTAGGTGACTGGGTCCCCTTGATAATGAAAAAGGAACTTAATATTTTTTTTTATCACTATTGAGGCATTTGCACAGGACAAAGTCATTGGAGTGTGGAAATACACGTCCGATACTACAGCACCCACCATTTCGGGGATGTAGAATTCGGAAACGGGATTTAATGCGGAAGAATTAGTATTTTTCAATTGTTTCTCATCTCTACGTATTCTTAATTTATCTCTTAATATAAACAAATAGGTCGAATTCATTTTTTATTTACATTCTGCCGTTTAATCCTTACGAAGTATAAAGAAATTCTACCGCCCGGGCACTACCGACCACTCGTTGACCGGATCAGTAATCAAACTATCAAGTTTAATGTTTTTATTGTAATTCTCTGTACCTAGGAAATTAATTAATAGTATCGCATTCTATAGCAAAATTATTGGGCTTTATGGACAGTTATGCCAAAATAGCTGCCGATGAACGCGAGTATGTGAAATTTGCAAATCTTTGCCGCAAAAACGTGTGACTTCCGAAAACCCGGTACCGTGCAGCAACTAGTGCCCCCACGGTACCGGTTACATGCCTTTTTACGATGATTTTTAAAAAAGTCACTTTTTTCGGTTCTGATTTAAGAATTCGCAGATCCGACTTTTGATCGAAAAATCGTAGCTACACCCAGAAAAAAGATTTGTTAATATTAACTAAAATTAACTATTCAACACTTAATTATTTCAATCAACGAAAATTTACTTTCCCTCCAACAAATATATATTCCATTTCATTTTTCAGTTTTTTTATTTCCAATACATTTACTTATTTGAATCAATTTTCACTGTGCAGCGAATACCAAAAAAATATTTTATTTATTGCTACTAAATACTTTCTTAATCCGGAAAAAAAATCTACTTAATACGACCAAATACATGTATTAGATATTTTTTAATAAAATCAATTAGAACTATCTTATAATCTAATATATATTTATTTCCTTCCATCATTGGAGTTTATTATTATCAACATGCAACATTTATCGATTTGATTTAATTCTTGTCGTATATTTATATACAAATTATATATTCTTTAAATCGGCAACAGTGAACGCGCGGTCGATGTGTGGCTTCGACGGTCCCCAGAGTTAAGCAACATTATTTGCGTTCATAACATGGATGGGTGACCGCTTAGCCGCGCACTGGTTTGCACGCCAACTGCTGAGCGGGAGGCAGTTTCTGACCTTCTAAGGGATAATGAGGAATATCCCAAGAAATTTTTTTTTTAATCACCATTTATATAACTGCCGACCCAAATAAATATTTCTTAGATTTGAATATATTTACTATTCAACAAGTATATTAATTACAAATAAAAAAATTTATTTGAGATGAATGGAAGTCTAGTAGGTCGACATCCAAATAAGAAATTTTATTTCCGATACGTAGATTCTAGTCCCGTTAACAAGATCTTTTTTCTGGGTGTAAAGAACCTACATTTTTTTTCCTTCAGGATATCGAATTTTGGCTTTCACTATCGTTCTCAAGTTGCATGTTCTATCACAGATTTCAGAGTTCATAGATCCGACTTTCGGTTGGAAAATAAACGCAGTCCTGTGCGTCTATTGGCGCAGCACGCGTTACACGCCTTTTTTGGACTCCGTTCGTATATCCTTAATTCTTTGTTTTGTTTTATTGAATAGAATAACAGGTCACTCACCTCAACAGTCGTGGAAAAACCTCCCGAATCTTCGGTGGCCGTGACGATGAGAGAATAGATGTGAGGCTGACGAACATCCTCAAAGTCCAGTTCTTTAGCAAGTTTTACGATACCAGAAGTTGGTCCAATATTGAAAGTTCCAGCGGCTCCGGGTCCTTGCGCTTTCAAAGTGTAACGGATCTCCCGATCGGCAAACGACTTTGCCTTTACTGATATGATACTGCAAAGAATACAAGCAACATATAAACTTATCTGCATTACGTTATTGATTCAAACGTCATTGTGATCAACTTTTTCCACTAACTCGGAATCTTTTTTCTGATTTTCTGGTATCTCGGTCTCGTAAGTCGTCAGATAAAATTGTGGAGCACGTTTTCCACCAACGATTGACAATCGTTCCTCGGGGGTTGACTGAAAATGCTTCTCGTCGATTCTCCCGTTCTGATCTTCGGCTTTAACGTAAAGCACGTATTCCATATCGAGTTGAAAAACGTCCGAGCCTCTCGTGCGCACGACTCCTGACCTTTCGTCGACCTCGAACCTACCGCCAGCTACAAGGATTGACAAATATTAATCAATCTATCTAGACAGTAGAAAATAATTATCTAAAATAGGATTGTCTGTTTTTCTAATGACCAAACCTTTATTTCCTTAATTCGAACACATTTTTTTTTTGTTGGTTTTTCACAAATTTCTTGCAAATTTCAAAAAATAACAAATACAATACGTGAATTAGGGTAAATTACAAATTTTTTTTTCTAAAATTGGAAGTGACCACAAAATTTACAAAAAAAAAGTAATCTTCAATTCAAGAATTTTTGTTTTATAGATACAGCGTAAAATATGTCATATAATGAAGATTCGATTTGAACCATTTTTTTTCTATTTTAAACCAAAATAATCTACAAACGTTTATCATTAAAAACTTTTCGTTAAAAGTACAAAAATTTAAATATTTTTTGTTTACCGTGCAGAAATGAATTATTCTAAAAAGGACTGCACTTATACTTACTTCGATCTCGGACTATAAAGTAGTGAATGTTGTGATCTGTGTCAGGATCTCTAGCCTGAAGGGTAAAGACGTGAGTGTTTGGAGGTGCGTTGAGTTGTACGACAGCTTGCATGGGTAGAGGTTTGTTTATAAAATATGGTGGTTCGTCGTTGACATCTTTAACGTTGATGATGACTCGTTGATTGTCGGTATCTAAAAAATGGCATTGATTAGAGATAATACCGTATAATCTCACGATTGCTATTCAATCTTCAGTATTCTAAATTTTTGTCATAATTGTCTATTTATAAAGCATTGCGTCTAGCCGTGAGCATCGTCAAGTCGCATTAGTTACATGCTCATGAGAAGAATGTTGCTACTTACATTGAAGCCCTTTGGAAAGCGATGAATTGAAAAAAAAAGAGAAGATTAATTGTGGATAAATAGTTTGTGGATCAATGTGACATAATTTGTTTTTTTTAACTCTCCCTTAGACCGGTATGTATTCTGTATGGGAATACCGAAATTTCTTGTAGAAAACTACTATTGGAAATGCAACAATACTAATAGTGATGACTATTTAAAAAGACCCAATAGTATTTTTCTCTCAGTAATAAACAAACAAAAAAAGCTTTCGATAACGTGTGTGATGCGTGATGTGAAAGTAAAGCCCGAAAAAATGTTCCGTTCCGGTGAACGACACCATAAAGAACAAAGCATCGAATTAAGCCGGCAGAAATAAAAAATATACCATGATACCATTGAATAGACACGGAAATCCGGGTGGATATCGCGCGCACCACCCTTTAGGTGGGGCACGTCCTACACCATGGAAATCAAAACATAACCGATTGAGGTAACCGATAAGAGAGTGCGTGTATCAATTACCGGATCAACAATAGTATCTAATCGTTATTTTACCTGCATTTCCGCCGGCATTGGTAATGGTAACCCAAAAATCGATGGTCTTTTCAGGTCCCAATTCTTCGTAGTCCCATTTTTGTTTGACGGTAACAGATCCGTTGGGAGCGACGGTAACCCAAGGATTATCATCCCTAATCTTGTAAGTCTCTCTGTCAGCATCCTTCTCTAATTTGAACGCAATTTTGCCCTCGACATCGCCGTCAGATTCCAAAAATTCGACCTTCATCGTAGGTCTCACGGCTCTGGTGACTCTCCTCTTCTGGATCCTGTGAACTTCCGGTGCCGGTGCGGGAAGCATAAGCGGTTCGGTCGTCAAGAATCGAACTATGACTCTGGCAGGTCTTTCGCTGCTTCTGCTTGGTGTCCGAAGGTCGTGAGCTTCGACCATGAACTCGACCTCGCTGTCTTCGTTCACGGTAGCATCAGGCTCACCAGCCAACAACAGTTCACCAGTTTGCGGTACTATTATCACGAGATTCGTAGGCGTGATAAGTTTGTAAGCGACCTTGTCGCCATCGGCGTCCTTTGCTGCGAGACGACCGATCGTCGCGAATCTCTTCCATCGCGGTGCACCATCCTTTTCAAGACTCTCCAGATTCTCCGGTCGCATGTCAAAGTTATACTCCTGCTGATCGAAAACTGGACTGTTGTCGTTCTCGTCCATCACACGAACGACGCCGCTTATCTTTGATGTACTTATGTAATTCGCATCGGAGGCATGAATCACTACCGTATATGTGTTTTTCTTTTCTCTGTCGAGAGGCTTTGCTGTCACAACGCCAACGCCTTGTTCGTGACTCTTTAGAGTGATATTGTAGCCACTTGAACTTGAGTTATGCTCGATTAGGGCAAATGGTCTGTCGCCCTCTTCGTCGGGAAGTATCGAATAGTGAATTGGAAAACTTCCGAATGCGTGAAATACTGGAAAACCTTCGACGATTGTACCAGCTCGGGCGTTTTCTCGAACTCGTCCCTCGCCTAAGTTTTCGTGGGAAAATGTTAGCATATTTCCACGATTTATTACGAATAAGTGAAGATCGTGAGTCTCTGTTCTGTTGGCCAACTCCTCGAGGACTATGAGATTTACTGGCCTGTTCACTAAAGGCCCGAGATCAGACGTCGTCATTACCATCCCATTGTCCAGGATTGTGAAGTACTTGGAGAATCCTGTCTCCAGGAGACGATATGTCGAGGGCTCTCTGTCTGGCTGCTGGAATTGCATCACCTCGAAACCTGGATACACATCGTGTGGCACCACCGAGATCTTTGCTGTCGTCCTACCGACGAGCATTGTCGTCGTTAGCAACGCCATCAACGGGCCGACCAGCATCAGCCTCCTCGACCATCCTTCGTAGCCTGTGCGCCCCATCGCGCGCCCGGATCCTCACGAACTCTTCACTTTTACTAAAGCATGAGTGATCGGGCAATTCCTGCAATTAATAAGTCAACATTAAATTCGGTTTTATCTTTATGTGCATCGGTGAGATATTAATTTATCATTTTTTGTACGTTTTCTGATGTCCATTTTAACCATGGTGATCAATACACTTTTGGAAAAGGATTAATCAAGATGAATTCAATTTTAGTTATTGATTCCTTAAGTAAAAGAGCCTTTGGGCTGACAAGGAAACAACTTGACTTTTTCTTGGTCATAAGAAAAATGGGGGCAGGTGTGGGTAATTTTGTTTGTTACCATAAAAGTAATACTATCTTATAATGATTTATAAAAACAACCCGCATTCATAGCGATTTTATCTTAACGTACATCGAAGAGTGTAATAAAAATGAAAAATGTAGATACTAAATTGTGAGGTATCAATTTATCGGTTATTGTAACCTGGGTGATTAATTTCCTTAACCATGGTGGTTAAGAAAATTAATGGATAGAAATTAATTTTCAGATATTAATCTCTCTAGTGACAAAAATGTGACAGTAATTAGTAACCTTGACTTTGTTTATCAGAATAAAAATACGGACGGAGGTCATTTAGTTTTTTACAAATATATCTGCATCAACAATAAACCCAAATTGAATAACAATGTAATTCATATTTAAGGTGACAAAAAAAATTGCGAGCTACCTAATAATTAACCCGACTCATATTTCAGTGTACAAAAAAAAGAGACTAAAAAAGCTATAGACTTTAATACAATCCAACCATTGATGTGTTTTTACAGACGGAACGGATTTTTTTTTTTTGGTACTAATCACATTTTTCACATCGTCACTCAAACCCTTTTTTATTTGCGACAAGGGATCTCTAATTACACCCTAAGTCGAAGACTTTGCAGTGAGAGGATAGAAGAAAGGATTAGAAAAGTGATCCCTGGAGTGATGAGGGGGCATTAACTCGTCTACGAGAGTAATGACTGCAGTGAGAAATAGAGAGCGGAACGTCTGTATGACCCTGGTAACGTAGCACCGGAAACAAGAGCCGCGTACGAATTCACTATTGTTATTTAGTAACCCTCCGTTTAATTTGATTCCATTCTCGCATCTCGCCGGGATATACTTATGTTGCAGAGGCGGTTATGATGGTGTCGGCATGAACGTGCGGGAAGAACCGGACGTGAGCTCACCCGCAGCTCGTTTAAGCTCCAGACCCTCCAGCCTCCGGAGCATAGGCATATAAAAAAACGAGAGACGTAATAATCTTCATAATCGGACCGGGCCGCATTTCTGAGTAGAACGACAGTGAGAGAAAGATTGGTACTAAAGAGTTGGCGGGCATTGGGCTCGTGGTGTTGGAATCCTCGTTCATATGTTCACGCGCGGAAGACGCGGTTGCATTACGTCCAGGACCCGTCAAGGGGTAACGCGATACCTAATCCCCCTTCTTGAAAAGCAGAGGTATTAAGTAACTCTTGGCTTCAGCTGTCTCAGCTCTCAGTCGAAAAACGATACATTGACTCCGCGTGGCTATGCACTCGCCTCTTCCACAGTCTTTGGAAGCGAATCGAGTTTGAGGGTCGAGCTACACTGAGAAAAATGAATGTGATAGATTGCTAAATATACACGGAAAGAAATGTTTGGTTTTGACAACAACGTTTCCCTTTTGCTGTAAACAATGTCTAAAAAGTTGGTTGCCTCAACCATGTCGAATAGTAATCTCAACTATTCACGATTAGTTCTCGCGAGATTAGTGAGGTTAACCAATCCAATCGTTGTGACTACCAGTCGAATAGTTGGGACTACCATCCGAATAGTCGGTATTACCATTTGAATCGTCGGTATTACCATTCGAATCGTCGGTATTACCATTCGAATCGTTGGCACTACCATTTGAGTTGTAAGGGAATTAGAATAATGATTGGTTGTGCCGGGTGGGGTTCAAAATAGCGAATGGCTAAAATAGCGAATTGTAAAATAATGAACGTCGTAATCTAGAATGGCCATTATTTTGAAATTTGCTATTATAGCCATTCGCTATTTTCATCATTCACTATTTTGATTGCATTTTAATAGGATAGAGGGACAAAATAGCAAATGATCAAAATAACGAATGGCTGAAATAGCGAATTTAAATATAATGAACGTCAGAATCTAGAATGGCCATTATTTTGAAATTCGTAATTTTACCTATTCGCTATTTTGGACATTCGCTATTTTTACCACCACCCGTTGTGCCAACTCATTTTTTGGTTATGGCAACTAATCATTTCTTTCAGTGTAGTGATATCTATCCGAGTTAAAATCAAAACCCTTTCAACACCCTTCGTTGAATTAAAATGGGTAAAATATGCCGGGTCTATGTCTAAATAACTTTGAAAAAACAACTTCCGACCAAAAAACACTCTGTACATGAATAACTTCATACAAAAATAACTCCAAGCAAAAAAACCACAAAAAAATAACTACTGGCAAGAAATCTTCAAATAAACCACAATTTCAAATATAAATTCAAATATAAATAGATAACTACAGAAGTGTCTTAAAGGATTACCATACAAATTCATTCATCACAAGCATCAATTTCCAAATGCACAGCTCAAAAGAACCTAAAGAAGGAAATAAAGAGAAAGCCAAACCTAACTGAGACCTAAAGAACCTAAAGAAAGAAATAAAGAGAAAGCTAAATCTAACTGAGACCCAAAAAACCTAAAGAACCTATACATAGAAGTGATTCTGGTATGTTAAGATTATTCTGTAAAAATTAATTTTTGCGCACCAATATACGCAACAATAGAAAAAACAAATAAACACCAAAATATACAAAACAAATAATTGTTTTGACGTAAGTTATTTTAGTCAGAAATTATTTTTGTAATACGTTATTTGAGCAGAAGTAATTTTTGCCAGAAGTTATTTTTGTATGAAGTTTTTTAAGCACAAGTAATTTTTGCCACAAGTTATTCATAACAAGATTTACTTGAACAAGTTATTCTGTCGTAGTTATTTGTGCAAAAAATATTTAGACATGCTCCCAATATGCCACTTTTGGAGGTTTATACAAGGGTCTAAGAACCTCATCTCACTCTGTACAACCTAATTGGAGGTCCAAACATAAGAATTACAGTCTACAGTAAACTTCGTTTACTCCGTTCGGGTAATATCTGCCATTTTCGGAGGTTTTGATGAGTGTCAAAGGAATTGAGGAACCTCCATTTACCCCGCGGAACTGCTACATTTAGGTTTTTAAGAGGGTCTAAATTTTCAACTCGGGTACTATAAAAATAATGACTCGCGCCATAATTTAGTTTCTGGTTACGTTAGTTATTATTACAGCAACTATAAAAACATTGTTGTCTTCACAGGGAAACATGTGTATAATATAACTGTATTGTATTGTATAGTCGAAAATGACATACATATTTCTGGGTGTATACTCCAATTACTTTTTGTTTTTGTGTGATGCATCCGCATGTTCATAATTAGTATTTAAATTGATATGAACAAAGATGCAATTAATGCAATAATTTATTATTAATTATCGGTAATTTCTATATTATTTTTCAAAATATTTTTAATATAATGAAAAGCTCTTTCGTTCTGGGTGGACTTATCTTCCGATTAGAACTTCTTGTGGTGAATATATGCAAGTACACTGTTAGAAAAGACTGGAAGTTTTACTGCATAAACTCGTTATCTACTCGTATAAACTCGAAATTTAGTATACAAATGTGGTATAAAATTCGTGTACTTTTCCAATAAAATTAAAGCAAATTATTAAAATTCAAGTACTTTTACTGTAAAATAAAAATAAATTATTGAATGTGCTGTACTATACATTAATTTTACAATATACTTGTATATTAAATTTAATATACTTATTTATGCATAAAAACTTTCAGTAAAAGTACACTAAATTTCAAGTAGATGTTTTTACAGTGTACGTTATATGGGGAAAGCAGAGGTATTAAGTAACTCTTGGCTTCAGCTGTCGCAGCTCTCAGTTGACTGCATTGACTGCGCGTGACTATGCACTCGCCTTGTCGACAATATCTCTTGTAGTCTTTTAGTGCGAATCGAGTTACGGGGTCGAGTTATCCTCCAATTACCTTTTTTTCGTGCTGCCTGCATGCAATTAATATTTGAATTAGTATGAAGAAGATGCAATGAGCGCAACAAAGCTAATAGATCGTTGTATTAAATTTATTATTCACTATCAATAATATATTTACAAAATATTTTAATGATAATAAAAGCTTTGTTTGTCAGGTTCGAGTTATCCTTCGATTAGAATTTTTAGTGTTATACATCACATATATATGGGGTAAAACACATCTAGTCGGCCACACGAATTTTTCATTTCAATAAAAAGTTTTCAAATTTGTTGAGGATGTTGGTCTGGCTGAAAACAAAAATTACAAATTTTTTCAGCTTTTTTTATCGCATATTTCAGCCGTTACAAAAAACTGAAAATAATAATCGTTAATTTTTTAACGCCAAAACTACAGCTCTCGCAAAAAAATCACGTGAACAAAAAATTTAAGGTATTTAACGTTGTTTTCAATAAATTTTTTGCAAAATCTTCCTACTCTGTTTTATGCTATTTTTCAATGGAATAACATTATAATATTTTTTTTCTCCAAAACTGCGTTTCCGATTCGGCTGAAATTTTTACATTTTGTTCCTTAATATGTCTAGAATCTGAGAAAAAATTGGCGAGATGGGCGGCGATTTCATTCCACTGTTACAGCTCTTCAAACGATCGAATACCAGGGCAATCTAATGTGTAATTGCTCTGTGCGTTCAACAGACTGTCTACATAATAATTCTAAAGCCCGCACTGCATTTTTTGCATCGGATATTTTTCCCTCTTCAATTTTTGAGTTTTTTAATACATTTATTTTATCGACTGATGGAATTAAAACTTTTTTCCTGATGACACGTAATTCATCATCTTCTGATCAATCGAAAATTGGCAAAACGTGGTGAATGAATATCTCTTGAGTTCAATATTCACGTGCTCAATGTTACACGACCATCGTTCTGCGTTGTGAACACAAAGTGTGAACGACAGGTACGGGGGGATTTGCCAATTAACCTAATTAAAAAAAAAAATTTAATTAAACAACAAAAAAATAAACAAGTGATGCGGGCTTTAGATTTGTTCTATTGCCAGTCTCAGCCCTGTTGAACGCAGAGAGCAATTACACATTAGATTACCGTTATGTTCGATCATTCGAAGAGCTGTAACTGTGGAACGAAGTCGCCGCCCATCTCGCCAATTTTTTTTCAGATTCTTAACATATCAAGGAACAAAATGTAAAAATCTCATCTGAATCGAGAACGCAGTTTCGGAGGAAAAAAAATTGAAATATTATTTAATTGAAAAATAGCATAAAACGGAGTAGGAAAATTTGCAAAAAAATTTGTTGAAAAGAATGTTAGATACCTTAAATTTTTTGTTAATATGATTTTCTTGCGAGAGCCGTAGTTATGGCGTTAAAAAATTAACGATTATTATTTTCAGTTATTTGTAACGGCTGAAATATACAATAAAAAAATCTGAAAAAATTTGCAATTTTTATTTTCAGCCAGACTAACATCCTCAAGAAATTTGAAAACTTTTTATTGAAATGAAAAATTCATGTCGCCGCCTTGACATGTTTTACCCCATATACGTAATACAGAAAAATCAGTGGTATTGAGTAACTCTTGGTTTCAGCTGTCTCCATCGAAAAACGATACATTCACTGCACGTGACTATACACCCGCCTCCTCGACATTCTCCCTTTCAATCTTTTAGAACGGATCGAGTTAAGGGGTCGAGCTATGCCCCAATTACTTTTTTATTGTGCTGCACATCTGCATTTAGGTAATCAATATTTAAATTTGGTATGAATAAAGATGCAATTAATGCAATAATTTATTATTAATTATCGGTAATATCTATATTGTTTTCCAAAATATTTCCAATATAATGAAAAGCTTTTTCTTTCTGGGTCGAGTTATTTTCCAATTAGAACGTTTTTTGTGTTAGCCATCTCCGTGTACATATTTAATATTTTAATTGGCATGTATACAGATGTAATTAATGGAATAAAATGAAGCTTTCCATACTGTTGAATAAAATTTATTATTCATTACTATTAAGGTCTATATTATTTTTCACAATACTCATTGCTAATGGAAAGCTTTTTTCTAGGACGAGATATCTAACAATTTATTATTTTTAAGTATACATCTGAAAGTTCGTAATTACTATTTTTATTAACGCGAGTAAAGCCGCAATTAATGCAATAGAATTATTTAATAGATACTATCAAAAAATGTATTACTTACTGTCAAAGTTGTTAATCCCCATTAATTCATGAAATATAGTTTACAGTACAATTTGTATTGTAATTATGATTTTATAATAATTATATGTAGTGATTTAAAATAGAATGTAAACATTTAAATAGCTGAAAAAAATACTAATTTTCGCTTTAATATTGCAAGAAATAGTGGAAAAAATGGAAGAAATAAGTAATGCATTACTTTCTTAATGCATTACTTATTTTTTTCCATTTTTTAAAAAGGATTACCAAGAATTTTTATTGAAAAATAATTTTTGCAGCCATTCCAAAGTTTAATTATCGTATTACAATCGCTACATGTTATTATTATAAAATCATAATTAAAGAGCTGATCGTATCATCATCATTATTTTTATAAGTATTAGGCATTTACAACTCTGCTTACTATTAGTGATATTTACATATATTATTTAAAAAATTTCGGTGATAATGGAAAGTTTTTTCTTCCTCGGTCGAGTTATCCTGTAATTAATTTCTTTTATGTGCATCTGCATGAATGTAATTGACATGAGTTAAGTTGCGGTTAATACAATGAAATTAATCAATGACCAACATTAAATAAAACGTTTTATTAAATACTTGCTAAAGTGTACATTATCTTTCACCATGTTTCAGTGCTAATTAAGTGCTTTTTTATTTTTGCCAATTGTATGATTACTTAACTCAATTGAGGAGGGAAAGTGGCAGTGACCGGGCGGGCATAGTCACTATTGTGCAGTTCAGTAACGAGCAGACAGCATGCGAGCGAGAGGTCATGCCAGCCGTGTCAAACGAGTGCTACGTGTGTTGTATGTATGCATTATTCACTCAAAACATTGATGATGTCTCTGACGAATTTGTGGTCACCTATGAATATTTTACTCTGGTGGTATTCGCAAGATAATTCATTGGACACAAACGTGTTATTCGATTATGACTCTATGTTGGACTCATCATATGCAAAATCCTGAATAGTAAATAGTGCCATTCACTTATCCATCACCATAGTCAAAACGTAATACAATGTATATAGTTTTATACATTTTCGATTGCAGTATGTAAATTCTTACAAATTTATAAAACGTGATTTCTATTATTCGAAAGCAGAAGCGGTTTAAATTTTGTGAAATTTAAATAGCCGTTAAATCTGGAGTTCAGATTTATGAACTTCTCGAAAATGGCGAGATTTAAAGAAAACATTTAAATGTTTACGAAAATTAAAAAATTGTCTAAAATTCGAACAGCGTTATAGATTTAGCTCAAATTTAATACCGACCATCCTCCATCATTACTTCGTTTGTACACTCAAAGAAATCGTAATAGTACAGTCAACAATAACGCGACAACTATTAATTTTTAGTCCATGCAACTATTTTTATAGTTATAGTAACTATTTGGTAGTTACAGTAATTATTCGATGGTTGTGGCAACTAAAAAAAATTAGTTGGAGGAACTAAAAATGAATAGTTGTCACTTTATAGTTACTAATGTCATAATTTTCTCCCAGTGTAAAGAACTATTTAGCTCATTAGTTACAAAATTGTTACAAAAAAATCCATATTCAAAATTAAAATTAATTAAAATGGTTGGACTTCAGATTTTTTCAGCAGAATGTTTAACATTCAAATTGCTGTAACCTCACAGCATTGGGTCATCCCATGAAAAAAAAAATACTCAAAATTCGGCGATCACTCAAAGATTCCGAGGTAATTTGTCCGATGAAAAAATCTGAAGTCCAACCATAAAAAAATAATAATTTTGTTGTTTTTTCCATAAAATGTGACCTGAAATTAAACAATTAATTTTGAATATATTTTTTTTCTTGTTGGCAATAAAAAAATGCACATTTTCGTCTTTTAATGATTTCGATACGATCAATAGTTTCTTAGATATTACAGATTAAATGAAAAATGATAAAAAACGGAAAAATTTGCATATCCGGTCAAATATTTTTTTAGAATTTTGAAATTTGGTCCATCAATAGACACCATTGAATCTGATTTTTAGAATAAATTTGAGATTTTTTTTTTTCGGGGTGGCGAAAGTCCCGTGGAATCCCCCATATATACTCTACTTCTGTGCCAAAGTCGAGCTCGATTGATATAGCCGTTTTTATGATATACAGGTTCAAATTTCAGAAGCCTGCTAGACATATGCTCATACGCATCTACACTAGGGTGTCTCCAAACATTTTTTTTCTTTTTTAATTATTTTATTATGCTTGCAAAAATGTGTGTCTAGACCTCCATATGCACTTTTTCACATAAAACTGGGTAGAATTTCATATTGAACATTGCAAAAACATTGAGTTATACAAGAAACGTCTTTCGTGTATATTCTGAATATACATATGAAGGCAACATTAATTTCTTTTTTAACTTGGCGTCGAGTCGCTACCGCGACTCTTGATTAGTCTGAGATCAATAAATACGATTTATCATTAATATTCTGAAAAAAATCATATTTGTTGATCTTGGGCTAGTCTGTGCATTTAGAATATACACGAAAGACGTTTCTTACATAACTCAATCGTTTTGTAACGTTCAATATGAAATTCATAGCGATTTGAGCCAGATGTATGAAAAAAAAGTGAATGTTATGTTTTGAATCATGTATAAATCAATAATAAACAAACCAGTGGTCCGAAAAAGCAGATACTTGATGGGTTAAGTTTGGTAGGCAAATCGAGAGCTAACACAATGAAAAAACATTAGTTCCAAAATCAAATTTAGACATATTTTAAAATTTTTTAAATTTAAAATGACTTTTCGTTGCAATTTTTTTTACTGAATATGGCGTTTTTATGTATTCCCGAAGGCTTAAACTCGAGGTGTTGACCACACACTAAACTGTGCAAAAAATAAGCGCTGGTAAATTATCCTTAGAGATCGCTCAGTCAACATTTAGTTTTAGCGATATATATCAAGAAAACGATACTTTAAAAAATTTTGCCAGTCGATACGATGTGAAAAGATATATATGGAGGTCAAGACACACACTTTTGCAAGTTTAATAGATGAATTAAATAATTTTTTTTTAACCATCCTAATCTACACATTTTTCCTAAACCATTTTTCTCGATATTTTAGACCATTTTGAGTACACTGACAAAACTTCCTATATAAGGGAGAAAATCTAGCAGAACGATAAGGATTACGACACATAACACCCAAATTTGACGGAGATTAAAATCTAGTTTTTTTACTTTCGTCGAATAAAAGAAAAAACTTTCGCCATCTATCTTTGTCCGGTTCACGCGATTGATGCAAACTTCTCTCTCAAAACCCTCTGCGGTTCTGTTAGGGATATCCTAGATTGTATAAAAAGTTGCTACAATGAAAATAATAGGAAACCACACATTTTCCCAACACCCTTTGATTTACAGTGATCCCTACCTCGAAATCCTGCAAGTTTGTAATGTAATCTCTTGAAAGCTTTGCAATAGATCGAGGTTACCACAAATGATACCTTTGTTTCCAATACATTCAAGGCTCAAATATTATTCTTGTATTAGTCATCACCACCAAATCTCCTCCACCTTCTTTTTTTTCTACAGTTAATTAACACGTCTTTATCTACTTAAGGTAGTCCTTGCCACCCATACTAGAGAATTGACGCACTGTTCCGAAAATTCTGTAAATGCTAACATTTTTATACATCTACACATTCAATTAATCACAGTGAGAATAAAAACGTATTTGTTGATGCTTCGTAAACTTAAAAAACTTCAATTGTATTAACTAAAATATCTCATCAGAGTCTCGCTTGAACGCGTAGTGGTATTGTATCATCACACGGTCAGAGCTAAATTTGGTCGTTTTAAAGGTAAATTTGTGACACAAAACAAAAAAAATTAGATACAAAATCTAATATTCACCATACCTGCGCGGAAAGTTCGACTTCCCGCCCTACGGGCTTTACGTAATTTGAACTTTCCGCTGCAAATATGGTGAAAAATAGTATATTCCACTGGGGAGTAAAAGTTAGACTATCCCCAACCGCGTGTTTACCACCCTCGCTTTTGGCTCGGGTAGTAATCTTACACGCAGTTGGACATAGTCTACTTTCACTCCCTAGTGGCGTAATATACTATTTTGCGCCACGACTACAACCACCACGAAAAATCGGGTCGTTGAAATCAAGGTTGAAACGGTGTCAGTTGACACTGGAGGTTATGTTGATTTCTATCATCGTCCACTACATCCGGTTATCCGTAACTTCTGAGTGGTGATGATGTGTTTGACGTTGGAATTACACCCAAATACTTCGATAACGTCCCTTTTTTATATTTTATACAGAATCGTGACACTCTAAGGAATTCATAGCACATTTGATATTGTATAAAAGTTCAGTTTATACATGTTAATCTTCGTTCCGAAGTACGAAATCGGTTAGTTTCTCATAAGAGCCCGTGCATAAGAATTCTTTTTTAAATATTTATTTTCTCGCCAATTTAGTCTATAACCCAGCTTGAAACTTTGCAATCGCATTTCGAAGGGATTCAACTATTATATAAAAAAAATGTTAAGTCTTAAAGTTCAGAAAGGTTAATGCGCAAGGACTACCTTAAAAAAACATCTCATAAAATTCTAATAAATATCTTCCATTCCTATTACCAATAACTGCGGTTGGTGAACTTCGCTTCAAAATCCTGCAACTTTGTAATACTGTCTTGATAATTCTGCGGTAGATCAATGTTGCACATAACCACAAATAATTTCCAATATACAATAGCCTCAAATATCATTCTTGTATTAGTGTACTTAACCCGACCCTCCTCAACCTTAAATTTTTAATCCCTGCGATTCGTTTCTGACGTCATTTCACATAATCCATTAATCCGAAAATATTTCCCCCAAAGTTCTAATAAATATATATCATTCCTGCTGACAATCGTTCCGGTTGGTGATTGCTATGTTTCATCCAAACATTATTTGTCCAGCCACCTACCGATTGTGCGAATCGATGAAAAATCGCTGCAGCTGCCGAGGAAAGTGATCCGAAGAGTACGTTACCATCATAGCATCCAACAAGAACCGAAAAGTGTGTATCCACGAGCGGGAATAAATGTAGCGAGCGTTAATAGGATTAGGTGACGCTGTTGGTGCTTTGTGAGCGCGACAGTCGTTATCCTCCCATGAACCGAGAAAAGGGAGAGGGCACGGCTGCCTACGATCTCTGTATATATATAGACGGAAGGCGTTCGTCAATCTCACGTATGAGAGAGCGAAATATATATATATATATATATATATATATATATATATATATATATGAGTTTTTCTCGCTTCGCACGAGCGAAGCTAGGGACAGAAACTGATGAGCCTAAGCTCCGAGTGCACATCGCCCCTCTTATATGCCCTACGCTTTCCGCGAGAGAAGACATCCACTAAAATATTGACCACACAGAACTCGCACTATGAGGAACAAAAGTTGTCAATGCCTAAGACTTACTGAAATAAAGATGATGAAACAATCCGCTTTATATTTATGATTTCATAATTATAGCATATGGCGATTATAATATAATGTGTGAACTTTTGAATAACGGAAAAAAAAATTAATTTTGAGTAAAATTTTACGGTAATCGCGTTGAAAAAATGGGAAAACATAATTAATGCATTAAGAAAGTAATGGAAGATCGTGCTGCTTCATTTTTTCCACTGTATCTTCCAGTATTTGATCCAAAATGAATATTTTTTGCAGCTATTCAAATGTTTACATAATTTTGTAATCACTACAGGTTATTATTATGAAGTCATAATTACTAAACAAACTGTACTGTAAACTATATTTCTTGAATTAATGGAAATTCACGACTCTGTGGGGTATATATAATACGGATGAAGATACGATCTGCTTAATAATTATAATTTCATAGTAATAATATATAACGATTATAATACAATGGGTGAACTTTTGAATACGGAAAAACCTATCAACTTTTACTTCCTCATAGAGGAAGCTATGTTTTCATGAAAAAAAATTTTTTCGAGATTTTTATGTCAGGACACTTAGAATAGTCCAAAACGTCCAAAAAAGAGATCTAGAAAAAATGTCCGTATGTATGTATTTGTGTGTGTGTGTGTGTATGTATACAACTCCGAAAATTCGAACGCCGATAACTCAAGAACCGTTTTGTATATCGCGTTCAAATTTGGCACACAAGTGTAGCAGCAGACCCACTTCAACTGTAGCAATTTTCGACAGAATCCGTGCGAAAATTTCGATTTTATGCCGTTTTGAATTTTTTGAAAAAAGGAGGTGGTCGCTCTAACTTTCGTAAAATTTAGTCTATTTTGCTAAATAGTTGGTTATAAGAGCAGGTGCACTCAATGTTGTTTGGTATTGAATTTGGGTCGAATCGGCAAAATGGTTCAGATTTTATGGAATTTTGAATTTTTCAAAAAATTGACATTATCGCTCTATTGTAATTTTTACAAAACATGAGATAGCGAGCTCAAATTTTGTATATAAATGAAACAATATTCAGCCATTATATATGTATAATTTAGTGACGAACGGTATGAAATTTTTGATTTTATGGAATGTTGAATTATTTTTTAAAATATCCGTTATCAGATTTACTTTCTGAAACGCTCTAATAATAACGAAATAACGGAATAACGAAATAGAAAAAGGGAATTCACAACACGTTTATTTGTATAATTAAAACAAGGATGCAAAGTAAAACCTTGCACATTGCTTCCTCATTATTTTTCACTTTTTACAAAGCTTCCTCTATGAGGAAGCCAAAATTAAATACCATACTTCCTCATAGAGGTAGCTTTGTGAAAAGTGAAAAATAATGAGGAAGCAATGTGCAAGGTTCTACTTTGCATCCTTTTTATTAAATTTTACGGTGATCACTCTGGAAAAATGGAAAAACATAATGAATGCATTAAGAAAATAATGTAACACCGGGCTCTTCCATTTTTTTCCACTTTATCTTTCAGTATTTTATCGAAAATGAGTATTTTTGCAGCTATTAAAATGTACCCATAATTTTACAATCGCTATAGAATATTATTATGAAATTATAATTATTAAACAAACTGTACTGTAAATTATATTTCTTGAATTAACGGGGTTTTACGACTCTGTGGGGAAACATATACTCGGTGTCGCTTTCACTCATATTCTTCAGAAGAAAATATTAAAAAATGTGAAAAATATATATTTCGTCGTTCAGCTGGCGGAGCAGAACGAGTTAATTCCCTCTCGAGCGAATGCGCAGCTTGGACTGTATTTCCGGCACTTCCGGTAAACAAGGCAGCGAGGCAGCGGCCCCCGCCGGTAACCGGAAGTCGCTTCCTATAAACGAACAAGTGCACAACCGAACGTCCTCCTATTTCCTACGCTGTGCATACATATTCGCGGCTATGTGCTACTTTTGCTTCCGTGTTTTATGCCACGTGATCCTTACAGTCGACTTCGGTTTTCGAGAATTGTTGATTTGTTCATTTTTATGTTATGACCATCCAATTGTTTTCAAATTTATCATATTTTTTTATTTACTCTATAAAGAACATATTGATAAAAAAGTGCACAAACATTCTATCGATAAAAAGAAACATGTATTATTGCATTGATTTGTTTGCAAATCTCGTAAAAAAATATTGAGTAATGTACAAACATATTACCCATGTTATTTTCATTTCCACGATTTTGGTGGCATTTTTGTGGATAAATCTTTTTGTCAATTATCAATAAATTTTTCATACATTTAATTTCTCATGAGTCAAGACATTTAAAAAATAATAATTATCAAATTATTTATGTAATAAAAAATAAATACTACACACAGTCCAAAACTAATGGGATACTAATGGAAAGCTTTTTTTTCTTGGCCCTAGATATCTAACAATTTTTTTTTTAAGTATACATCTGAAAGTTCGTAATTACTATTTTTATTAACGCGAGTAAAGCCGTAATTAATGCAATAGAATTATCTAATAGATACGATCAAAAAATGTATTACTTACTGTCAGAGTCGTAAATCCCCATTAATTCATGAGATATAGTTTACAGTACAATTTGTTTTGTAATTATGATTTCATGATAATAATATGTAGTGATTATAAAATAGAGTGTAAACATTTGAATAGCTGAAAAAAATTATAATTTTCGCTTTAATATTGCAAGAAATAGTGGAAAAAATGGAAGAAATAAGTAATGCATTACTTATTTTTTTCTATTTTTTAAAAAGGATTACCATGAATTTTTATTGAAAAATAATTTTTGCAGCCATTCCAAAGTTTAATCATCGTATTACAATCGCTACATGTTATTATTATAAAATCATGATTATAGAGCTGATCGTATCATCATCATTATTTTTATAAGTATTAGACATTTGCAACTCTACTTACTATTAGTGATATTTACATATATTATTTAAAATATTTCGGTGATAATGGAAAGTTTTTTTCTTCCTGCGTCGAGTGATCCTGTAATTAATTTCTTTTATGTGCATCTGCATGAATGTAATTGACATGAGTTAAGTTGCAGTTAATGCAATGAAATTAATCAATGGCCAACATTAAATAAAACGTTTTATTAATTACTTGCTAAAGAGACTTCGGTTTTCGAGAATTGTTGATTTGTTCATTTTTATGTTATGACCATCCAATTGTTTTCAAATTTATCACATTTTTTTATTTACTCTATAAAGAACGTATTGATAAAAAATGCACAAACATTCTATCGATAAATCGAAACATGTATTATTGCATTGGTTTGTTTGTAAATCTCGTAAAAAAATATTGAGTAATGTACAAACATATTACCCATGTTATTTTCATTTCCACGATTTTGGTGGCATTTTTATGGATAAACCTTTTTGCTAATTATCAATAAATTTTTTATACATTTAATTTCTCACGAGTCAAGACATTTGAAAAATAATAATTATCAAATTATTTATGCAATAAAAAATAAATACTACACACAGTCCAAAACTAATGGGATACTAATGGAAAGCTTTTTTTTCTAGGCCGAGATATCTAACAATTTTTTTTTTTAAGTATACATCTGAAAGTTCGTAATTACTATTTTTATTAACGCGAGTAAAGCCGTAATTAATGCAATAGAATTATCTAATAGATACGATCAAAAAATGTATTACTTACTGTCAGAGTCGTAAATCCCCATTAATTCATGAGATATAGTTTACAGTACAATTTGTTTTGTAATTATGATTTCATGATAATAATATGTAGTGATTATAAAATAGAGTGTAAACATTTGAATAGTTGAAAAAAATAATAATTTTCGCTTTAATATTGCAAGAAATAGTGGAAAAATGGAAGAAATAAGTAATGCATTACTTTCTTAATACATTACTTATTTTTTTCCATTTTTTAAAAAGGATTACCATGAATTTTTATTGAAAAATAATTTTTGCAGCCATTCCAAAGTTTAATCATCGTATTACAATCGCTACATGTTATTATTATAAAATCATAATTATAGAGCTGATCGTATCATCATCATTATTTTTATAAGTATTAAACATTTACAACTCTGCTTACTATTAGTGATATTTACATGTATTATTTAAAATATTTCGGTGATAATGGAAAGTTTTTTTCTTCCTGCGTCGAGTTATCCTGTAATTAATTTCTTTTATGTGCATCTGCATGAATGTAATTGACATGAGTTAAGTTGCAGTTAATGCAATGAAATTAATCAATGGTCAACATTAAATAAAACGTTTTATTAATTGTTTGCTAAAGAGACTTCGGTTTTCGAGAATTGTTGATTTGTTCATTTTTATGTTAGGACCATCCAATTCATTTCAAATTTATCATATTTTTTTTATTTACTCTATAAAGAACGTATTGATAAAAAAGTGGACAAACTTTCTATCGATAAATAGAAACATGTATTATTGCATTGATTTGTTTGCAAATCTCATAAAAAAATATTGAGTAATGTACAAACATATTACCCATGTTATTTTCATTTCCACGATTTTTGTGGCATTTTTGTGGATAAATCTTTTTGTTAATTATCAATCAATTTTTTATACATTTAATTTCGCACGAATCAGGACATTTAAAAAATAATAATTATCAAATTATTTATGCAATAAGAAATAAATACTACACACAGTCCAAAACTAATGGGATCGTTACAGTTCTGCTTGTGCCAATTTTATGAAGTCGTACAGTTTCATTTGCAAGGAGGTCAGCTATTTACATATAATAAATTGATTGCACCATAAATGAATGACATTTTGTATTATACAGCAATCCACTTTGCTTCAGGCAATTTACGCTTTTAGTCATTTATTACACTTTGTCATTACTACACAATACTCATTTCATTTATCGTAAAATAATATAATATCAATAAATTATATTCTGAACATTAAAACCACATTTCTGCTATATATTTTTTAAACATTTTTTCTATCAACCCCACACTTTTTGCTTTCTACTTTTATCATTTTATTTCCATTGTCAGCCCAACGAAACTCAAAGAAAAATAATGATCTCCGCAACTCGATATTCTGTGATCTCATAAAATAAAAATGCCCTCTTCGTAACAAGAGATTCAACAAGATGGAAATAAATCTTTTCATCTCAATATAAAAGTGATACAATATTAGTTATTTTACAAAGTATCTTCCAAATAAAAATGTTAACGCTTCCAAACACACTATTTTTTAAAGATTTTTTATTATTAAATAATAAAAAAAATTTCTATTAAAACCACTTTTATTGCATTTTAAATGATTTTTCTATTAAAATCATACTTTTTGCTTTCTATTTTTATCATTTATGTGCATTGTCGACGAGAGTCAAAGTAAAATAATGATCTTGGCAACCTGATATTCTGTGATATCAAGTGAAAATAAAAAGCTTTCATTACGACGAGCCTCAACAAGATGGAAATAAATGTATTCCCCTCAATGCCATCGACGAGTCGTTCGCCCAGCATTCAAGGGCAACCCGCCCGGTATATTGCGACAGCGTAACTGCGAGAGTAACGGCGGGAGGTTTGATTGGAACGATTAGGGTGAGCTCGATGGGGCCCACGAATCGTCATCCTAACGAGACGAAGAGGCGATTGTGGCCGTAGTTATGACTCAATTTGCGTGCTCCTCGCAGAAAGTGTGACTCGCTCGTCTGGCCTGCTGCTGTTGCACGTCTGTCGAGCGCCAGCATATGTACTTAGTATATTATTATTTTTTTTTCTTCTGACTCGAACAAAGAAGCAAGAGGCTAGAGGCAAGAGTCATACAGAGAGAGAGCAGCTGCTCTGGCGTCTGTATAAGTAAAGTCAAGAATAAGAAAGCTGCTGGCGTCGCTCTCGGTTGACGTGGCCCGGTCACGATGAAAGGGGTTAATCGGGGTTACGCGACGGATTAGTTGCTGAGCCCCGAGAGCTCTTTAGCTTATAGTACGGTAAAAAAAAAAAAATAAACAACCACACACTCGGAGGAAAAAAAAATACCAAAAAGAAAAACGCTGGCGGAACACGACAGATAAATAGTCAAAGGTGGTGGTACTATAATATAGCTCGTGTATGGCATACGTGTCTCCTATAGTATCCCCTATACTAGAGCATATAGAGAGCCGAGCATGTGCGATAGATTCGACGTTATCATGGACCGTATAACAGATCGTCGAAAAGCCCGCAGGCTCTCAAGCAGCTCAGACGAGATAACCGAACGATATCATAGAGCCTCGCTTTCTCTCTCTCTCTCTCTCTAGGATGAGAGTTTACCACGGCTGGTTGCGGAGGCTGCGTTTATCGGGAATCGATTGGGCAATCGCCGTCCAGTAATTGCCAAGGAATATATACCGGCAGATACACGTAACACATGTATAGGGTATTCCTGATAAAATTGACAGGGTTGACATATTTTTTTTTTGTAATTTTTCTTAATTTTCAATATGTTGTAGAATGGCATAAGAAATTAACAACGTTTCGTGAAGTTTTTTTGGAAATCGGTTTGGTTATAATAATACAAAATGTTCATTACCAGGAAATATTGGGACAACGATTTATTTTAAAATTTATCGGGAATCGATTGGGCAATCGCCGAACAGTAATTGCGAAGGAATATATACCGGCAGATACACGTAACACATGTATGGGATATTCCTGATAAAATTGACAGGGTTGACATATTTTTTTTGTTGTAATTTTTCTTCATTTTTAATATGTGTAGAATGGCATAAGAAATTAACAACGTTTCGTGAAGTTTTTCGGAAATCGGTTTGGTCATAATAATACAAAATGTTCATTACCAGGAAAAATTGGGACGATTTATTAAAAAATTTATCGGAAATCGATTGGGCAATCGCCGTCCAGTAATTGCCAAGGAATAAGTACCAGCAGATACACGTAACACATGTATGGGATATTTCTGATAAAATTGACAGGTTTGACATTTTTTTTTTGTAATTTTTCTTCATTTTCAATATGTTGTAGAATGGCATAAGAAATTAACAACGTTTCGTGAAGTTTTTTCGGAAATCGGTTTGGTCATAATAATACAAAATGTTCATTACCAGGAAAAATTGGGACAACGATTTATTTTAAAATTTATCGGGAATCGATTGGGCAATCGCCGAACAGTAATTGCTAAGGAATATATACCGGCAGATACACGTAACACATGTATAGGGTATTCCTGATAAAATTGACAGGGTTGACATATATTTTTTTTTTGTAACTTTTCTTTATTTTCAATATGTTGCAAAATGACATAAGAAATGAACAACGTTTCGTGAAGTTTTTCGGAAATCGGTTTGGTCATAATAACACAAAATGTTCATTACCAGGAAATATTGGGACAACGATTTATTTTAAAATTTGTCGGGAATCGATTGGGCAATCGCCGAACAGTAATTGCGAAGGAATATATACCGGCAGATACACGTAACACATGTATGGGATATTCTTGATAAAATTGACAGGTTTGACATATTTTTTGTTGTTGTAATTTTTCTTCATTTTTAATATGTGTAGAATGGCATAAGAAATTAACAACGTTTCGTGAAGTTTTTCGGAAATCGGTTTGGTCATAATAATACAAAATGTTCATTACCAGGAAAAATTGGAACGATTTATTAAAAAATTTATCGGGAATCGATTGGGCAATCGCCGAACAGTAATTGCGAAGGAATATATACCGGCAGATACACGTAACACATGTATAGGGTATTCCTGATAAAATTGACAGGGTTGAAATTTTTTTTCTGTAATTTTTCTTCATTTTCAATATGTTGTAGAATGGCATAAAAAATGAACAACGTTTCGTGAAGTTTTTTTTAAATCGGTTTGGTCATAATAATACAAAATGTTCATTACCAGGAAAAATTGGGACAACGATTTATTGTAAAATTTATCGGGAATCGATTGGGCAATCGCCGAACAGTAATTGCTAAGGAATATATACCGGCAGATACACGTAACACATGTATGGGATATTCTTGATAAAATTGACAGGTTTGACATTTTTTTTTGTAATTTTTCTTCATTTTCAATATGTTGTAGAATGGCATAAGAAATGAACAACGTTGGGTGAAGTTTTTTTGGAAATTGGTTTGGTCATAATAATACCAAATGTTCATTACCAGGAAAAATTGGGACAACGATTTATTTTAAAATTTATCGGGAATCGATTGGGCAATCGCCGAACAGTAATTGCTAAGGAATCTATACCGGCAGATACACGTAACACATGTATGGGATATTCCTGATAAAATTGACAGGGTTGACATATTTTTTTTTGTAACTTTTCTTCATTTTCAATATGTTGTAGAATGGCATAAGAAATTAACAACGTTTCGTGAAGTTTTTTGAAAATCGGTTTGATCATAATAATACAAAATGTTCATTACCAAGAAAAATTGGGGCAACGATTTATTTTAAAATTTATCGGGAATCGATTGGACAATCGCCGTCCAGTAATTGCCAAGGAATATATACCGGCAGATACACGCAACACATGTATAGGGTATTCCTGATAAAATTGACAGGGTTGACATAGTTTTTTTTTTTTGTAACTTTTCTTCATTTTCAATATGTTGTAGAATGGCATAAGAAATTAACAACGTTTCGTGAAGTTTTTTCGGAAATCGGTTTGGTCATAATAATACAAAATGTTCATTACCAGGAAATATTGGGACAACGATTTATTTTAAAATTTATCGGGAATCGATTGGGCAATCGCCGAACAGTAATTGCTAAGGAATATATACCGGCAGATACACGTAACACATGTATGGGATATTCCTGATAAAATTGACAGGGTTGACATATTTTTTTCTTTTCGTAAATTTTCTTCATTTTCAATATGTTGTAGAATGGCATAAGAAATTAACAACGTTTCGTGAAGTTTTTTTGGAAATCGATTTGGTCATAATAATACAAAATGTTCATGACCAGTAAAAATTAGGACAACGATTTATTTTAAAATTTATCGGGAATCGATTGGGCAATCGCCGAACAGTAATTGCGAAGGAATATATACCGACAGATACACGCAACACATGTATGGGATATTCCTGATAAAATTGACAGGGTTGACATATTTTTTTTTGTAATGTTTCTTAATTTTCAATATGTTGTAGAATGGCATAAGAAATTAACAACGTTTCGTGAAGTTTTTTTGGAAATCGGTTTGGTCATAATAATACAAAATGTTCATTACCAGGAAAAATTGGGACAACGATTTACTTTAAAATTTATCGGAAATCGATTGGGCAATCGCCGAACAGTAATTGCCAAGGAATATATACCGACAGATACACGCAACACATGTACGAGATATTCCTGATAAAATTGGCAGGGTTGACATATGTTTTTTTTTTTTTTTTTTGTAATATTTCTTCATTTTTAATATATTGCAGAATGGCATAAGAAGTGAACAACGTTTCGTGAAGTTTTTTTGGAAATCGGTTTCGTCATAATAATACAAAATGTTCATTACCAGGAAAAATTGGGACAACGATTTATTTTAAAATTTATCGGGAATCGATTGGGCAATCGCCGTCCAGTAATTGCCAAGGAACATATACATATCGTATATATGCAACACATATGTGGGGTAAAATTGACAGAGTCGATATCTTTTTGTATTTTTCTTTTTCTTCTTTTTAGAATGTTCTAGAATGGCATAAAGAATTACGACAACGTTTTTTTTTATTTTTTTGACAATTCGTTTGGCCATAATAATAAAAAATATAAATCACTATGAAAATTAGGAAGTCGATCGGTTTTCGAATTTTTAGCAGTGAATTCTTTGTTTAATTTAGTATTTCAGTACAGACCTAGAGATCCAGAAAAGAATTATGTTTTTAATTTACTTTGGCAATCATTCCTAATTAGCTTTATCTAACCTTTGTCTAATTTTCAAAATTCGTTCATAATTATTATTAAAAAATGTCATGGTATTGTCTATGCTTCGTATAAGTCATACGAAAGAATAAAAACAATTTCTTCAGCGAAAAAAAAACTACTGGAAATTTGAACATTCGAAAATTAAAATCTAATTTTTTACATACAAAATCTAAAATACCGCATATAACTTACAACTCAGTAGCCATAAATATTTGTTTCATTCTCCTCCTAGTATGTATCCACATTGACGACCATATTCGATCATTGCATTTAACTTTTGACGAAAATCGTGGGAAAAACAAAAAAAGTGATAGTTGCAAAAATTATTTTTAAAAAGTACAAGAATCACGACTCTGCCGATTTGGCGTGAAATATCCCATACGAGCTTGTCCCGTCAAAGAGGATGAAGTGCTGCTGCGCATTCAGACAGCCAATCGTCGTTGCGACGTTGACACGGAAAATCATGCACCCCGTTTTCAATGTATACGCTCACATAAGTTCGTCCCTCATCATCCCTTTTTTTTCTCGTCAAGATTTAACGCGAAGCCGAGGCTCGAGAAGAACGACGAGAGGAGGCTCTTTAGCTCGTAAAATATTTGGAGCTCTCGGAGTCGCGACGTAGGGCAGGATAAGGACGCGCTCGTCGCTCGATGCGAAGCACCATTCGGCGCTTTTGACGTAAGGGGGCGAGAAGAGCGCGAGCGCCAACCAGTGGAACGGGACGAACGAAACCAACAGGAGAGAAGCGCTATAGAAAGAGAGAAGGGCGACGGTGGAACCCCCTGCGGAGAGGCACAGAGTCGCCTGCTGGGAGTTGCGACGAGGGAGCCCGAAGCTCGCGGCGCGGCTTCGGTATATCCGACGAGGGTAGATTGTGGAAACTCGCTGGCGAGGGTGAAGCTAACGTGTGGGGCGAGGTGTGCGTGTGTGTGACGAAGAGATCCAAGTTTTGCACGCATATATACATATATATATGGGACATTCCATACCAATTCGACCAACGGCCTACCCTCAACTTTCCAAACGTGGTTCGCGATTTTTTATGTTATTCTTCCACATAAAAAATGCATATAGAATTTTTTACAGATTTTTTTTAACCTCGTTTTTTAATTATGAATATTTATAGCTAAACAAAAAACCCTATTTTTAAAAAAATAATACGATGAACAACATGTTTATCCACAAGCGAAAGTGAAGAATTTTTTTTTGTCCTTTATGATGATTTTTTATAAATTCATCTACACAAAATCTTTGAAAATATTTAAAACTTCGATGGAAGGATTGTTATGAAAATTGCCAATGGTCGCGATTTCACTTCGAGCTCTATAAGCTATTTATTACGAATTTATGATACATAGGGCACATTTCATGCCAATTCGACTAACGGCTGAACCTCACCTAACTAAATATGGTTCGCAATTATCCTAAACATACTGTTAAGAATATGAAGATTGGGAATTACAGATACACTCGATATGACATTTGACAAACAAACAAATAACAGGTTACACTACGAAGGCGAACAGGCGTATGACATTTCACGAGCATAAACATTGTAAAGAATAATCAATAATATCCGTCCCAAAACCAAATGTATGCTTTATTCATTCGCTCAGTCGTAGCATTAGTGTCAGAAGTGGGAATCAATATAAAAAAAAATAGAGGAGTAATGATTTTTCCACTTTCGCTTGTGGATCAAAATTTTGTTGTTTATCGTAGTATTTTTAAAAAAATTGTTTGGATTTGTAAATTGTGGCGTCCTTCGTTTAGCTTTAAATATTGATAATCGAAAAACATTTTTTTATGTGGAAGAATAACGTTTTTTACGTTATTCTTCCACATAATTCCACATAATTCTTAAAAAATCCTGAAATACAAAAAAAAATAGAAATAATGATTTCTCCACTTTGTCTTGAGGACCAAAAATTTTGTTGTTCACCGCAGTATTTTCCAAAATAATTTCAGATTTAAAAAAAAGTTACGTTAAAAGAAAAAAATCTGAAAAAAATCCCACATGCATTTTTTATGTGGAAGAATACCATAAAAAATCCCGAACCACACCCAAAAAAATTTGATGGTGAATTCAACTATACCCATGTATCCCTGAGACTATATTTTAATGGTTGCTATTACAATAAAATAATATATCCAGCAACTAAAATATGGCGCGTTTCATTAGTTTTATAGTAGAACTCACTATATTTAGCAAGTTGTCGCATTTATTTTTCTCAGTGCATATTCGTTTAAGTGAGGTCGTTGGTAGAATTGGTATGGAATGCCCCATATAGAGAGAGAGAGGGAGGTGCGCGATATAAGAGCACGAGTGAGAAAAAGAAAAACTAGTGTGGCAGTATATATACAACGAAGAGGGAAGGCTACTTGGGAGTTGGGACGGTGCTGGGGGTGATTGAGAGAAAAGCCAAGAGACGTGAGAGACGGCAGAGTGGCGAGGTGGCAGTCGCCTGGGCTGCTGCTGCTGCTGCTTCTTCTTCTTCTCTGCTCCTGCGGCGTAGCGAGTGAAAGAGAGAGAAAGAGTATATAGTATATACAGTGCCGTCGGCCTCTCGCTCTAGCCCGTCAATCGATAGCAGTTCCATGCGCCCCAACGACCCCGTCCTCTACCATACTTGTAAAACGCCGCCACCAATACTACGTCAGTGGTTTTGCTCTTGTTGTTCCTACTATTACTATACTACTACTACTATTTTTTTCCTACTACTATTACTACGACTACGACTGGCTGATAGTGGTGGCAATGTCGTTCGGCATTATTATCACGGTGATGCCTTGCGGTTCTAAGATAGCCACTTCTTTTTTTTTCCACGTACCGGGAGGAATTTATAGTTTTCTTTACTGCGGCAGAATGTATGGCGCCACTGTGTAGGTACGAATGAACAGCAGGTCGGTCGATCTCTAGATCGAATTCACGATTAGAAACTGCATTTTTTATGAGTTCCCGGTAAGAGGTAAAGGTAAGAGGTCAATGAAAATTTTACAGATCGGAAGTAGAGCGACCTACATACTTGTTAGCTGATATTAACTTCCAACTATGTCTTCGCAACTTCCAGCGATGGGAAGTTAAATTGAATTGCTCTGAGAACGGGCCGCGAATTTTCAAGAGAAGTGTCAATTCGAACACTGCGAATGCTTGAATAGAACGATGTTTGCTTCGCTCAAGGTCAAACACGTAACTCGCGAGAAAGTTAAAATGGAAAAAGTTATATGTGAAGTTTTTAATGAAGTTATTATCAGATGATTATATATTGTCTTGCAGCGTCGAAATTTGTGCTCAATTATATAATGTTACTTGTTTTCGCTTTTAATCAAATTCACCAACAAATGGTAAAATCAGAGTAGTTACTTTTTTTCGTGAACAATTAATATGACAGCCCAACAATAGTAAATCTTTTTAATAAATAGAACTGGGAAAGTCAAATCGATCACAGACCGGATTATATATTGTCAACTTTTGACAATAACAAATTATTACAAAATTTGTTTTTTAGTCGGGAATTTAACTTTTTTTCTGTAGCTTGTCATTTTCGTAATTTTTAACATGGCGAAAAAGTATCTCTTCATACTATACAAATGTGTATAAATTATAATTGAAGTGAATAAGACGAGTAGATTATTCGGTGAGAGTTTGTTTAAATAATAATAAGTTTCCTGTTGATCAATACTTTTAAATGAAAACCAAACTCAAATTTGGCAGGATTATGTATTAATTGTACATATTTACCCGACCATATCATCTCGAAACTCTTCGCAGATCCCTTAAGGTACAAAAAAAATATAGGAAAATCCTCATTACGTCGTATTGAGGAATGCTGAAATAATTATTAAGAAAGCGAAATGTCAAGGGATTATTTCTGCACTCTGACCTAGAAACGTTGGTACGATTGGAATCAAATATAAAGAAACCTTCTCTTTTCTTTTCATTAAAAGAATCTTTTCTTCGTTTGTGGTTCAGAGAAATCAGACTGAAATCAAATTGTAAAATAAATCTCCGACATAATCCAACTTTCCAGGATGGTTTAAAATATGGAAAACGTTGATAACGGATAAAAAGACTCCTCTAGTTTTCAAAGCTCAACATCATGCCTCACTTTTAAAAAAATGGAGGGACACATAAATAGGACGTCCCTTTTATAGTATTGGCTAAGCCCTTGCAATACATCGTGGAAAAGGTCGTGGCAACAAGAGTTGAATATAAAATCATCCTTTCTTTTCAATAGCTCATATCAGGAACGTTGCAGTGTTAAAAAAGGCTGCAAAGCAGAACTTTACAAATTGCTTCCTCCAACAATAATCCAACAATAATGAGGAAGCAATTTGCAAAATTCTACTTTGCAGGCTTGTTTTAAAAAATTTTAAATGGCACTAGTTTTGAACCCCTTGACAGATTTTCGCCAGATTCGAACTGAGTTTACCCACACTCTACTTGTGGACCAAATTTGAGCCCGATATCTTAAAAATTGCGGAAGTTAGAGCACGAACAAAAAACTCAAAATGCCATAAATTTAAAACCCGTTAACGAATTGACGTCAAATTCACTCCCAAACTTTATTCAATGACAGTCCACTTGTGGACCACATTTGAGCCCGATGTCTTAAAAATTGCGAAAGTTAGAGCACGAACAAAAAATGTCAAAACATTTAAAAATGCCATAAGTTGTGAACCCTTTAACGGATTAACACCAAATTTAATCCCAAATACTATTTGATAACAGTCCACCTCTGGTCCAAGTTTGAGAAGGATATCATAAAAATTGCGGAAGTTAGAGCCCAAGCTAACATTCTCCAAAAAATTCAAAATGCCATACATTTTTAACAGCTTGACGGATTAACTCCAAATTCGATCCCATACCTTGTTTAACGACCGTTTACTGGTGGTTCAAATTTGAGCCCGATATCTTAAAAATTGCGACGGCTATCGTGCTAACAACAAATTGTGCACATACGCACACATACAGACATTTTTTCTAAACCACTTTTCTCGACGTTTTAGACTATTCCGAGTGTCCTGACATGAAAATCTCGAAAAAAAAAATTTTCACAAAGACAAAGCTTGCTCCATAAGGAAGCAAAATTAAACAAGGATGCAAAGTAGAACCTTGCACATTGCTTCCTCATTATTTTTCGGTTCTTACAAATCTACCTCTATGAGGAAGTATGTTATTCAATTTTTGGCTTCCTGATATAGGAAGCTTTGTAAAACGCGAAAAATAATGAGGAAGCAATGTGCAAGGTTCTACTTTGGATCCTTGTTTTAATTAGATAAATATACATGTTGTGGATTCGCTTTTTCTATTTCGTTATTACGTTATTTCGTGATTATTAGAGCATTTGCGAAAGTGAATGTGATGATGTATATTTTTAAAAATAATTCAACATTCCATAAAATCAAAAATTTCATACCGTTCGTCACTAAATTATACATATATAATGGCTGAATATTGTTTCATTTATATACAAAATTTGAGCTCGCTATCTTAAGTTTTGCAAAAGTTACAATAGAGCGATAATGTCATTTTTTTGAAAAATTCAAAACATCATAAAATTTTAATGGTGCAACTGATTTTAACCAAATTCAATAGCGATCACCGTCGTATGAAAGCTCACATTCATACCAATTTTAAGATCAATATCTTGCAAATTGAAAGAGTTAACGCGTAAACAGACATTTTTCAAAAAATTAAAAAACGCGTAATAATTTAACGATGAAGTGGATTTTAACAAAAATCTGTATGAACGATGAGGCTGGATCCCTCTATCTATGGTCCAAATTTCAGCTTGATATCTCAAGGCATTCCCGAGTTATACAGGTTTACATTTTTCGATCGTGTAACATACACACATACACACACACATACAGACATTTTTTCTAAATCACTTTTCTCGACGTTTCTCGTTCATTCTGAGTGTACTGACATGAAAATCTCGAGAAAAAAAAATTTTCATGAAAACAAAGCTTCCTCTATGAGGAAGCAAAAACATCTATTCCTACGAATATTTTTAACGACAATCTATGACATTTTGAAAATGAAAAGAAAAATACTATTTCGTAGCTGAAATATCAACCCTAACCCTTGAAGGTCAATGGTTGAGTGTATTTAAGCTCCAAGTTGCATGTGCTTAGAAAAGCACGCGAGCGTTCACGTGTTAATGGAAACTGAGGGTCTGCTATGAAATGGACGAGTAAAGGGCACGACGATCGCACCTACAGATTAAAATCCATGAGAGCCGTCGCATACCGAACGAGCACGTACGATGGTGGAACAAAAGAGAGGGGTAAAGTCTCCTTATGATCGCGAGCCCTCTGCGTATGAGATGAAGGACTACTATGCAGTCGCGTAGAGGGCCGGAAAAGGGACAAGAGAAGAGTAGCAGCACGACGTAGAGGTACTGCAGCAGCTTTCAGCAGCTAGTACAGAGTCTCGAGGACCCGACAGGGCCTCTCTTGGGTTCTCTCGACCCTTTACCCTCCCATCGACACCATATGGTTTGGCCAAGTTCATAACGCTGCGTGAATATATAAACGGCTAACCCAAGGGACACTTCCTTTATCAGCAACAGCAGCAGTAGCGACGCCGCTTTGCTATAACGACCTCTTGCACCATATGGAGGAGCACCATAGCGGCGAGTCTAGAACTCTTTTCGCGTCATAAAACGTCCTGGTGCTTCCGGTCTCTAACAGAGGCGCCTCTATTTCTTCCGACCAACGGAGACCATCTTTATTTCTTAACGAACAAGTGGATGATGATGAAAAATAATTTTTTTTTCTCGACTATGCTAAAATATCCTTATTCCATGCCTGCAACGCGGGTGGAAAGTTATTGATTCTTGACCAGTGGGAGGAAAAGTGGTCGAAGAGGAAGAAAAGTAACTGACCGGAAGAAAAAGTAATCGCAGCGGGGGGAAAAGTAATTTTCACCATTCCTGCGCAGAAAGTTCGACTTCCCGCCCTACGGGCTTTACGTAATTCGAAATTTCCGCTGCAGATATGGTGAAAAATAGTGTACTCCACTCGGGAGTGAAAGTAGACACGCGGTTGGACATAGTCTACTTTCCCTCCCTAGTGGCGTAATATACTATAAACGGAAGGAAAAGTAGTTTCAGCGGGGGGGAAAGTACCATTTTTACTAACATTGTAGGCATAAAAATATGGTCATTTTTTAACGTAGCCTGAAAAAACGTATAGTATGTTACCCTCGTCGTAAAACACGCACTTCACTCCCTTCTAACTTTTGTTTCTTCGTAGAGGAAGCTTTATTTCAATGAGGAATTTTTTTTGTCGGAACACTTAAAATGGTCCAAAACATCGAGAATAGTGGTTTTGAAAAGTTGTCCGGATGTATGTATGTGTGTGTGTGTGATATAGTCCCTAAAATTCATTCTACCATAACTCGTGAAACACTCGACCGAATGAGCCCAAATTTTAATGCCATATAGTACTGGTCATTTTTCACTTAGTATTCATTTTATAAAAATCAAACGACGCATTCCGCTTTTATAAGGTTTTCATGTTCCATGAGGGAGCCAAAATCGATTTACATACTTCCTCATAGAGGTAGCTTTGTGTTATTTTTATTTTGTGTGTATTCACATTATGCCGGTTTTTGGCGTTCGTTGTCAAACATGTATATTATGATTCTATATTATAATTATTATATGCATAGTCTTTCCACTATGCTACAGCTTTATTTTTCGCTTGTTACCTGCTATTTGAAATTTTCATGATTCGCTATTTCGCGTCTTTTAATGATAATAGTGGGGGTATGAGGGTTTATTTACAAATGATGTTCTATTTGACTATTTATTTAGTGTCTCTACAGCAGTAAAGAGTTTTGAGATCTTGGAGCCTGGCTGTCAATTTCGATTAGGTTATTGTCTATAGTTCCTAGTTTTTTTTAGGTAGGTCGCGAAATTAAATGTAGTTCGTTTTCGACTGCTGTGATTACTTTTAACTTAAGTGCTATAACTTAAAGAAGTTACAGCACTGATTTCAGAATACTCGGAAAATTAATGTTAAATTTTAAAAAGCGTTTCTGGTGTTTTGAGCATCTGTACTGAGGCGTTTTTCACGCAGCAACATTACTTGTTAATATATAAATACATTCGTAGTTTTTAAATAAAAATTGACGAATATATTCCATGTCATGTGTTTTCATCCAGTTTTCCAAAAGATCAAAAAACCGTCTAATGTCAGTCCGATTATGATGATCAATAGCTCATTTTATTGACTGGAAGTTGCTTTATAAATTAACCATCTAGATTATTGGTAGTATTAGAAGATCGCAAGTTACATCTGTTTAATTATTCTAACCGAACCTGAAATCGGACATACAAATGGTTGCAACTTTTGAACAACTAATATGATGAAAACATAATTGGACTGAAATAATCATTCATTCTGGAAAAAAGTACGCGAAAAAAACATGTTTGCCTAGATCAGACAATTTTTTTTTTTCAAATCAAAGCTGTGAATCAGGAATGGCAGCATAGCTCCCATTTCCAGATGACGTCGACGCCGCTTTGTTATAATGACCTCTTGCACCAGCTGGAGAAGCACCATAGCGGCGAGTTCAGAACTCTTGTCGCGTCACATAACGTCCTGATGCTTCCGGTTTCTAATAGAGTCGCTTCTATTTCTTCCTCCCTTTAGCACTCTCTTTGGCCCTTCTTCGAAGACCATTATGTCCTCTTTCTTCTATTAGCGGTGTCACGCACGACCGCACGTGCCCCGCTTTTCCGAAGGTGTGTCAAATAGAATAGGCGTTTATCTTTGAAGAGAGTGCACTCTCTATTTTGAGTTCAATATACTTCTACACGCAGCTATTTTTGTTATCGTTTGATGGGTATCATTCTGGAGTTATTTATAGGATTATTTGTTTCATTTTTTCGGTTCGTAATCCTCTGATCAGCTAATTCCAAAGTTCGAAGATCTGATCAGTTTTTAAAGCTATAGTTTAGAGTAAATTAATTTTTATAATTACAATTTCATAACAATATACATAAATATTTACCTTTCAATTAAAAAATAACATAAAATTTCAGGAATGAATGTGAGAAAAAATCTAAAATCTATTAATTTTTCAATAAAAGAAAAAATTGGTGAAATTTTATGACGTTTGTATTATTTTAAAAAATTATTAAAACATTTAAATATTTTTTTATAAAAGCTGCATGCAACAAGCTGCAATAACTTTTATATGAATTATACCATAAATTACTATTGAATGAAAAGATAGAGTTTTGCAATATTGCAAACTTTTATAAATTTATGATAGTATGAAAATAATACTTAAACATAGCTTCCTCTATGAGGAAGCAAAATGCTTTTACTTAAGTGCAAATTAATGTTATTCTAATAAAATTGTTTAGTTCATATTCTTAGACTTTAACCGGAACAGAGAAAATAATAGTCGAGAAATAACGTCGATTTCTGGTAATATTGACTATGATTATTCTAGGAATTCATATAGAACTTCCCGGTAGCATTTACTAGAAATCGAAGTTGGTTATCGACGACTATAATGCAATTAGGAATACTTGCTGGACTTTACAGTAATATTTAGTCGAAATCGACGTAAGTTCTCGACAACTATAAAATAATATACTAGAATATAAAATATTCCTGCCGACATTGTAATTTATACACTGAAAAAAGTCATTGATTCAATAAATCCATCGTTTGCGGGCTGCCAAAAGAAGTATTTTTGAATTAACTCTAGTTCTTATTCGTTCACTCACATTTAACATTGAAATAATAAAATATTATTTTGCTTATTTTAGAGTTATTGCTTCGATCTCGTATGGAATTGGATGAATCAGAATTCAAATTAAGTTGATAGCGCTTGTTTTTGGCAGCCCGCAAACGATGAATTTATTGAATCAATGACATTTTTTTTCAGTATATCAAGTGCTTCTCTCTATGCAATGAATCGATGAAATTGGTCATCAATCATGTAAATACCAAACTGAAAAAAACTCCATGATTGCAACATACATTGATTTAACATAAACAAAAGTTCATTTGCGAATGTGTCGTCTTCCCTCTTTAAAAAAAAAAGTAAACTGTTTGCCACAAAATATTTTTATTACACATCCACAAATTTTTCAATATAAAGTTTGCGTAATTAATTTTGCTTATAATCGATATATCATTCGTCCAGAATTATAAAAAAAATATTTTGCAGTTACGTACAACTTTGAAAATATTATGAAAAATAAATTACATGAAATTTAATGCACTCTACCATTATTTCAGGTTCTGATACCCATCAAAATAATAATAATAACCTACGACAAAAAAAAAGCTTCAAAAGGGACCTTCAGCCGCCGTTTTCCAAAGCTTTTATACATGAACATTGAACACTTCACAATAAAATATATTAATTCCACATCCACAAATTTCTGAATATAAATTTTTGCAAAAAAATATTTCGCAGATACGTACGTCTTTGAGAGCAATATAAAAAATAAACTGCATGAAATTTAATGCACTCTGATATTATTTCAGGTCATGATACCCATCAAAATAATAATAATGATCTACGAAAAAAATGGTTGAAAAGCACTTATAAAGGGACCTTCAGACGCTTTCCAAAGCTTCTGTTTTCTTTCTCCGAAAACATTGCTCGAGCGAATATCATAGCAAAAACGACAGAGTCTTGGAATTCTCAACGGAATAGCTGCTCAGGATCACAGAAGAAGACTTCAAGAGAAGTAGTAGGTACCGGAGGCTGCACAGTGTGGGGAGTTGCCGTGGAGTTGCCCGAGAGAGTTGCCACGACGACGCTTGTCACTCCCGTTCTCTATCTTAGACAGCGGAAAGCGTCGTCGCATCTTCCGACGTCAAGTGAGCCGAGTCGACGCCGACGGAACTCGAGGCACGGCCAAATAACTTTGCTCCTGCAAAAGCAAGAAGTCTTCTTGCGCGGTGTGTAAGAGAGGACCAACCGAGCGACTGCTGGAGCAGCTCGAGCTTGCGAAACTTTTCGTCGGTGGGAAAAACATCTCGTAATCCGAGAGTTTCTCGAGCGCGAGAGAAAGACGTTATACCCAAGGCAATTATCGTGAAGGCTTTGGTGCGAGGGTCGTCCACGCCTGGCGCCTCCTGCCCACCCAACCAACTATATAGTCAGTAAACATCGTTTCTGCGATATTTCTTCTCAAAAATTTCGAGGACGAAGACTGAGAGAAGGATCCGGTAGAAAATGTCAAGCCATTACCGTAAAAACTGCAAAGGTAATAACGATGCACCAACGCTACCACCGATAATATTAGAACTTCTCAGAATACGCGGCTGGAAATATTTACGAGTGCCATAGAAATTTTTTCGGATACGATTGACAAGTAGAGTGGATAGTTACAATTCTTTACTTATCGTTATATTTATAAAGCAACACAATTTTTAAAAAAGCTCCTGAATGTCCAACAATAACAACCATAAAATTCTATTAATAATTTTAAACACAAAACATCATTGAATTCTACAGTATTGATAATGATTGCAGATTTACATTACCAGAAATATTATTCATTAGCTGTTATATTAAATTGAATACATGAGTGCAGTAAAATTGCACGTTTTAATATTAAATTTCCTAATTTTCACAGGATTTAGTAGAAAGAATTGTAATTCTATAGTTGAGATGATATACATTTTTTTCTACTTATTTAAAGTCGCATTAACTGTCAGGGTTATTAGCGACGGGACCTACGGATTTACAGTAGAGGGACGATAGTGGTTTAACATCTATAGCAGCAAAAAATTGTAATGCCATCTAGTGGAATTTCTCCTATTCCCTAACATGTGTCCAAATATCGCAGTAGTGTTTACGTACCATAAATGTATGCCATTGTATACCAGACATTCGGTAATTTATGTCAGATCCTTCTCTCCGAGTTATCTCAATGGTTTTCCCATCTCTTCAAATTTGTTATCTCAATGGGTAAAAAATAACAATTTTAAACACATAACTTCATTGAATCCTACACTGTAAAAAATATTTGTACAATTCATATATTTTATAGTAATTTAATGTATTGTATTTTTACTGAACCCGTGTAGGAAATATAATTTAATATACGAAGGAAGATGAAAATTCAATATACGTGTGGTAAAATTGAATTTGACTTATATTAAAAAGACGACTTTTGTAACGAATTTAACAGAAATATACATCAATCTTACGTTATACTCATGTAGTACATTTATATACCCATTTCTGTAAAAGAGCTGCCTGCACATGTGTAGTAATTTTAGCTTAAATATTTTAAACAATGGACGAGGGTGTCGCAAAATAGAAGTTAACTCATATTAAAAACATGACTCGTATTTAGTATACTGTGAATTAATTAATACGCTTTCTGTAACGAATTTAGCATACAGTACATCAATTTTAGTATCAGTCCATCAATTAATACGACTTTCGTAACGAATTCAGTAGAATTGTACATCAATTTTACGTTATACTCGTGTAGGAAATGTTCTATACACGTTTATGTAAAAGAGCTTCCTGCACTGTGTAGAAATGTTTCCTTAACTATTTTTAACAGTTTTCGTAAAAAATACTAAAGATTTTGTTTAACATCTATGATACCAAAAAAATTGCTATGCCATCTAGTCGATTCTTTAAAATTTATCCGAATGTCGCTGTATCATAAATGTATGGCTTTGTCTACGACACATTCGGTAATTTTTGTCCGACTCTTTCCTCTGACTAATCTCGATGATTTTCCTATCTCGTCAAATTTATTCTCTCAACGGGTAAAAAATTAACAATTTTCATTAAAACTACTAAAGATCTTATTAAACATTTATAATACCAAAAAAATTGCAATGCAATCTACTATAGAATATCTCAAATTCTTTGAAATTTATCCGAATATCGTTTTACCATAAATATATGGCTTTGTCTACCAGACATTCGGTCATTTTTATCAGATCCTTTTCTCCGAGTAATCTCAATGGTTTCCCCATGTCTTCAAATTTATTATCTCAATGGATAAAAAATTAATAACTTTAAACACAAAACATCATTGAAACCTATATTTTCGTAAAAACTACCAAAGATCTTGTTTAACATCTATAATAGCAAAAAAAAATGCAATGCATTCTATTCAATTCTTTAAAATTTACCCGAATGTCGTTGTACCATAAATGTATGGCTTTGTCTACCAGACATTCGGTAATTTTTGTCAGATCCCTTCCTCTGTCTAATCTCGATGACTTTCCTATCTCGTCAAATTTATTCTCTCAACGGGTAAAAAATTAACAATTTAAAACACAAAACATCATTAAATCCTATCTTTTCGTTTAACTACTAAAGATCTAGTTAAACATTCACAATAACAAAATGAATTGCAATGCAATCTACTATAGAATATCTCAAATTCTTTGAAATTTATCCGAATATCGCTTTACCATAAATATATGGCTTAGTCTACCAGACATTCGGTCATTTTTATCAGATCCTTCTCTCCGAGTAATCTCAATGGTTTTCCCATCTCTTCAAATTTATTGTCTCAATGGGTTGCAGAAAGAGAGTGCAAACTGAGCGTGAACTCTGCGGCAGAGGGAATCGATCTGTTCCGCCGTTGCCAGCAGCAGCAGCAGCATCTCTTCTTCCTCACCCTCTGCTGTCTTGTTATCCCCGTCTCTGTCTTAGTCGGCGACGCCGGCGTCGAGACCGCAGAGCCTGAAGAGAGAGCTTCGGGTATAGTACACGCTGCAAATGTTAAAGACCCTGTGTGCTCTCGAGTCTGGCCTCTCTTCTCCCCTAACTACGGAAAATACGATGTCTGGCATAGCAAGAGAGAGAGAGAGAGAAAGAGAGAAAGAGAGACACAGAGAGTCGGGAGCCAACAGCCAACAGAATCCGCATCACCAACTTGGATGCGGACACGTGCACGCCACCCGTGTCCGTTCCCTACTAGCATCACGCGCGCCCCCTTCTCTCCCTAGTTAGAGTTGCTCAGCGGATGTGCGTGCGCGTTTACCAAACGTTTGTACTTGCTACTTTTGCTCTACACATGTAGCATATACATTTGTGTACAAATGTAGCTACCGGCATCGCCACGTGGACAACAAACACGCATCGTTGGATAAAAATTGAATGACGTTCATTCGTTTGACATCCGACGAATCCAATAACTTTTCGCGTCATCGCGTGACACGTGTGACGCCCACTAGTGACGATTGTACATACATCTCCAAAAAGCGATTGCTACGAAGCAAGAACTGGACGATGGGATGACAATGCGAATATTGTACAACGAGGGCGGAAGCCCCGCTCGAGATTCACTGTTCAGGAAACACTGTGTATGTTTTTGTAGTACATTTATAGATGTATATATGTGATATTTATATATATATGTATGTGTGTAGAACGTATAGATTGTATACCTGGCCTCCACAATCGTCAGTGTGACCCAACAGTCCAACGACAACGATGCCAACGAACCTCGTCGTCTAGAGATTCAATTATTCTAGTGGAAAATCGATTGACTTCGTAGCTATGTATATATCTCGTTTCTCTCTCTCTCTCTCTCTCTTTCTCTCTTGTTCACTGCACTCTCATCCAGATCGAACTTGTGCATACTATAACGACGTTCAACGTTACGGTGCTGCTGGCACGCTGGAGATAACTAATGATGCATAAGTAACGAGCACGTGAAAAACTAATTTCTACCGAGGGTAGTATTGATTCGTGCTTAAATTTGTCTCGGCAAGACGGTGAGGGCAACTGTAGTTCGAAAGGTCGAGAGTACACGACCCCGGGGACGACGCCAGCTACTTTCTTCTTTTTATACCTTTCTCTCTCTTTTTTTTTGCCATTCACCTGCTCCCAGGAGTCTAGGCTTTTATACGCACGCGAGATGAATTAAGAGATCGAGATTTGTTTGCGCTCGATTATTGCTTATTTAACGAGTGCTGAAAGGCTTTGTACACTTTTTTTTCTATGGCGAAAGCAGGATTGGCATTTGCTATATTTAACTTGGTAGCTGTGATTTTAATGTCTTGTTATAATATTGATTTACAGGAAATTTTTGTGATTGGCTGCCACGTTTATAAATGCTATTCATTTTTTTTTTCTAACAAAGAATTATGTACTCTGATTTCGATGAAAATTTCCGGCTTTATTTTAATCACATTCTTTCACATTTCGTACTCTTGGTCCCCTCTTCAAAATAAAACGTTAATTTAAAACATATGTATTTACATATTGCTGGAGTTTATAATATAAAAATTTCAATTCCTTTGTTATCACAAAAAATAGTTTTACTGACATTTCCGGAAAACAAAGTAGTACAAAGTAGTAACGCTTTTCGGAAAAAAATAATTGTAGAATTGTTTTTTGATACAGAAATTATCGGTACTAATTTTAACCTTTTGACGACTAATCCTTTTCCCTCGATAAAAATATTTTTTTTTTATATGTTGCACACTTTTCTGAAACAAAAACGTGGAAAAAGCATTTTAAAAAATTGATCAAAATTTTTTTAAAATAAAAATGAAAGATGTTTTTTTTTTAAAATAAAACACAACCGTTTGTCAATTTTCTCCAGAATTTCCGAACAAAAATTTGTTGTTAATGTTTTGAAAAAGAAAACTGTTCCTTTGATGCAGCAAATATGCAACGTTTGCAATTAACGTGTCGTTTAAAAGTCCAATTTAGGGAAATTAATTTAGTGGTTGCTTTTAGACCTTAAGCGAAGTCTCACAAACTGCAAACAAAAAATAATAATGCAGCAAAGTGCTAAATCTCATCTAAAAAGTTTGCTGAAAAGCGTCGCTCACGAAAAACGGAAATGCCTACTAGAAAAATTAAATTACGACCCTTTCTCGACGTGAATACTGAGGGACGTTTTTTTTCGTAGTTTCCACGAATTTACGACACGATTTTTTTTTATAGAGGAGTAAAAAAAAGTGGATTAGGGTGTACTTCAAAGTAAACGGATGCCGAGTTCGTAGCACGATGCTCGTGGCCTCTGTGGCCCCGAGGGCAAAACTGCTTTCGCCAGAATCTACCAACTTCCTCGCGGGTTTCAGTAAAATCAATAAAACCGCCCTTCGTCCAATTCACGATGGCCGATTTTTCCAATAATATAAGAAGTGGAAACGCTTCTCAATCAAAATGCCATGCTCGATTCTTTTGGCCTTTTTTTCTATACCCTCTTTCGTCAGGTGACACACAATCAGAGCGAACAGTCTCTTTATTTTTGTGTCCTTGTCTCACTCGCTAGGGAAAAAATATCCCCAATCGAATGTGGCAATCAAAGTCACCTTCCAATCATCAACTTCAAAATCTGATCACGAGTATTTTCAGGATTCTTTTGCGCCTCATCAATTATTCTCATGAGGAAAAAAAAAATTCGCTGCATTTTATGGAATACAAAATGTTGTACATACTAAATAAAAATTATTCTTAATATTTGTAAGATGCTTAGACTATTTTGGAAATGAGGTAAAGGTATTAATCATGAGACATTAAAAAAATTAAGTGTCATCATCATTTGCCAACTTCAAAAATGTATCACCGGTATTGCGGTCTTTTACACTCCATAAATTAGTCTCATAGAAATAAAAAATGCAGTCGTATTTTAAATAATAAAAAATGTTTCACATTAAAAATTAATTCACTGGTTAATATCTTAGAGGTGTTGAAACTGTTTTGGAAAATTGATCATGTTAGCAAACTCCAGAAATATGAAATTTATGCACGTTAAGGTACATTTCTACCAAAAATTCGATATCTTAAATATTTTTTTCGAATATGCATAAAATCCGATACATATAAAAATATAAAAATTGAATTTATCAGTAGTAATACCCCAAGAGCTTCAAAACTATCGGGTATTTCCCGATAACTTCGTTGCATACAAACAAGAGTGTCAAGTTTTGCAGGTTCAAAAATCCCGAGCGCTTGCGAGAGGGAATTTTCTGCAAAACTTGACACGATTGTTTGTATGCAGGGAAATTTGAGGGAAATACACGATTAATTTTGAAACTCGAGGGGTATTTGTCGGATTATTTTTTCCATCAGAATTTCGGCTCATTCTTCAGATCACGTTCCAGTTCTCGTTAGAAGTTTGACAGATGTAAATAATTCTCAGGTTAAAAGTTGATCAGAAATTGTATTTATTGCTTAGCAACTTGTTAGGAAATATCCGAAAAATATCCGAAATAAAATCGCCTAGTTTCTCCCACATGAGGCCAAATTCGTCGTTTCTATTGGCTGAAATTCCGATGGGGAAAATAATCAGTAGTAATACCCCAAGAGCTTCAAAATTATCGGGTATTTCCCGATAACTTCGTTGCATACAAACAAGAGTGTCAAGTTTTGCAGGTTAAAAAATTCCGAGCGCTTGCGCGAGGGAATTTTGTGCAAAACTTGACACGATTGTTTGTATGCAGGGAAGTTTGAGGGAAATACACAATTAATTTTGAAGCTCGAGGGGTATTTGTCGGATTATTTTTTCCATCGGAATTTCGGCTCATTCTTCAAATCACATTCTAGTTCTTGTTAGAAGTTTGACAGATGTGAAGAATTCTCAGGTTAAAAGTTGTTCAGAAATTGTTTTTATTGCTTAGCAACTTGTTAGGAAATATCCGAAAAATATCCGAAATAAAATCGCCTAGGTTCCCCACATGAGGCCAAATGCGTCGTTTCTATTGGCGGAAATTCCGATGGGGAAAATAATCAGTAGTAATACCCCAAGAGCTTCAAAATTATCGAGTATTTCCCGATAACTTCGTTGCATACAAACAAGAGTGTCAAGTTTTGCAGGTTCAAAAATCCCGAGCGCTTGCGAGAGGGAATTTTCTGCAAAACTTGACACGATTGTTTGTATGCAGGGAAATTTGAGGGAAATACACGATTAATTTTGAAACTCGAGGGGTATTTGTCGGATTATTTTTTCCATCGGAATTTCGGCTCATTCTTCAGATCACGTTCTAGTTCTTGTTAGAAGTTTGACAGATGTGAAGAATTCTCAGGTTAAAAGTTGTTCAGAAATTGTTTTTATTGCTTAGCAACTTGTTAGGAAATATCCGAAAAATATCCGAAATAAAATCGCCTAGTTTCCCCCATATGAGGCCAAATGCGTCGTTTCCATTGGCGGAAATTCCGATGGGGAAAATAATCAGTAGTAATATCCCAAGAGCTTCAAAACTATCGGGTATTTCCCGATAACTTCGTTGCATACAAACAAGAGTGTCAAGTTTTGCAGGTTCAAAAATCCCGAGCGCTTGCGAGAGGGAATTTTCTGCAAAACTTGACACGATTGTTTGTATGCAGGGAAATTTGAGGGAAATACACGATTAATTTTGAAACTCGAGGGGTATTTGTCGGATTATTTTTTCCATCAGAATTTCGGCTCATTCTTCAGATCACGTTCCAGTTCTCGTTAGAAGTTTGACAGATGTAAATAATTCTCAGGTTAAAAGTTGATCAGAAATTGTATTTATTGCTTAGCAACTTGTTAGGAAATATCCGAAAAATATCCGAAATAAAATCGCCTAGTTTCTCCCACATGAGGCCAAATTCGTCGTTTCTATTGGCTGAAATTCCGATGGGGAAAATAATCAGTAGTAATACCCCAAGAGCTTCAAAATTATCGGGTATTTCCCGATAACTTCGTTGCATACAAACAAGAGTGTCAAGTTTTGCAGGTTAAAAAATCCCGAGCGCTTGCGAGAGAGAATTTTCTGCAAAACTTGACACGATTGTTTGTATGCAGGGAAGTTTGAGGGAAATACACGATTAATTTTGAAGCTCGAGGGTTATTTGTCGGATTATTATTTCCATCGGAATTTCGGTTCATTCTTCAGATCACATTCTAGTTCTTGTTAGAAGTTTGACAGATATGAAGAATTCTCAGGTTAAAAGTTGTTCAGAAATTGTTTTTATTGCTTAGCAACTTGTTAGGAAATATCCGAAAAATATCCGAAATAAAATCGCCTAGTTTCTCCCACATGAGGCCAAATTCGTCGTTTCTATTGGCTGAAATTCCAATGGGGAAAATAATCAGTAGTAATACCCCAAGAGCTTCAAAATTATCGGGTATTTCCCGATAACTTCGTTGCATACAAACAAGAGTGTCAAGTTTTGCAGGTTAAAAAATCCCGAGCGCTTGCGAGAGGGAATTTTCTGCAAAACTTGACATGATTGTTTGTATGCAGGGAAGTTTGCAGGAAATACACGATTAATTTTGAAACTCGAGGGGTATTTGTCGGATTATTTTTTCCGTCGGAATTTCGGCTCATTCTTCAGATCACGTTCCAGTTCTCATTTGAAGTTTAACAGATGTGAAGAATTCTCAGGTTAAAAGTTGTTCAAAAATTGTTTTTATTGCTTAGCAACTTGTTAGGAAATATCCGAAAAATATCCGAAATAAAATCGACTAGGTTCCCCCACATAAGGCCAAATGCGTCGTTATCATCTGACATTTAATCTCCGGTCATTATTTAGCCCACAAAGTAAGGCTGAGATAATCTTGTTATGCAATATATTGATAAGGAAAAATATATATAAAGACATTTATGTTAAATTTAGCCAATAGCAGGTTGTATTTGAAAAACACAGAAAATCGAATTTACCAATTACAATTTCTTATGAGAACCGAGAGGTATCGTTGTGATTTGAAATATTCATAATTATCAGAATAATTATGCAGTATTGTTTTAGCATTTAATATATTCATCCAGAGAAGTCAGTTTTAGCATTGCGGTCACCGCACGTTAACTGCGGGGGTCGAGGGTTTATATCTGTTATTGACGTATCATTATTTCAGAATATAGTCAAATTATAATTGTACTTATCAGCTACTCATTTCTACCATAAAATTAACAAGTATAACCGCATATCCACATAAAACGAATTTAGTGTAGGATGATAAAAAATGTATGGAAAAATATATTATAACATATATTAAAAATATTTTTTCCAAAAATAAATTCTATACATTTTAACGTATATGTGACATACGTACCCAAAGTGTATACAAAATATATTTTTGCATCAATTAAATAATGTATATAAAACATATATCAAGAATATACTTTTGCACGTAAAATAATATATTTTTAAACATATGTACACTATATTTTTAGTGTATATACTCGTGTTTCGTTATTCCCACATGGGAATAAAGTATATCTGAGTCTACGAGTCATAAAACTTCGTACCGCATTTTATACTTATCATACATCTTCTATATACCTCCGAATACTTGTGTATAGTAAGATAAATATCTCTCTAAGATATATCCCGATGTGCATCTCGCACAATTTTATATCTATGGGAATTTCAGGCACCGTTATTTGAAAAATGATTAATATGTTTTTAATCCATCCTTTATATGCCCACAGGTATATATACCTTCATTTTCCAACATATCAGAATAAGATGCCTCAAAAAAGCGTCATGTCATTTGCAGGTCGCCTGCAAAAGAGTATCAATCGATAGGAGGTCGGACAGACCCTCATGTGCAGGTGAAACGTTTTCATAGCTGGCCCATCGTTATATATTTTGAAGTATATCTTCCATATATTTTTTCAAATATGTATAGTCCATTCTCGTAATTCCTACATGAAAAAAATGTAAAAAAATATATACAAGAGCCATATTTTTTGCCACATTTTATATTTATCATACACTCAGAAAAAAGCTTGGTTAGAAATACCAAAAAATTGGTTAAAAATGTTATCAAGAAAACTTGGTGGGTACAACAAAATTATTGACTAACATAACCAAGTTATTAGCTAATATAACCAAGGATTTGGTACAATGAGAGAAAATTATGGTATTTGTAACTATTAAGTGACAACTGTTCATTTTTAGTTCATACAAGCAATTTTTTAATAGTTGCCACAACTATCAAATAGTTGCTATAACTACCAAATAGTTGCCATAACTATTTTCACAGCTATCGTAATTATGAAAATTGTTGGATGGACTAAATCTTAATAGTTGTCACTTTATAGTTGACTGTACGACTACGATTTCTCTGAGTGTAAGACAACCAAGTATTTAGTACGCCTAATCAACAACTTGGTTGCGCCTACCAAATTTTTCTTGGTAAAATTTTTAATCAAAATCTTAGTAAGTCCAACCAAGCGTTTTTCTCCGTGTATATCTTCAGATGTTTATATGTAGCAAGCAATATATTTCATATATCTGAGATATATCTCTCTACGATATATCCCGATGTATATCTCAAGTAATAACATTATTTTTCATGGGATTATCCGTCATAAACATTTTCAAATTAGTTGATGTTTTTAATCTATCCTTCATATGCCCACAGGTATATACAGAAGGTCTTCATTATCCAGCAATGAGATGATATGTAAAAAAAAACTTCAAAGGAACATCAATCGCCGGGGCTTCAAACAGACCCTGATTTTCAGGAGAAACTCCCGATATACAGGAAAAACGTTTTGCGAGCTGGCTCATCGTTATATATTTTCAAGTATATCTTCAATATATTTTTCGAATATAGAATCCGTTGCCGACCTTTCCACATGGAGATAATTTATATCTGATTATACGTATATGAGACAAAACTTTTTCGTTGTCGAACTTTTCACATGGAAATAATATATATCTTCCGTCAGTTACATTTTCATTTTTATTTTTGAAAAACTGAGAATTTTTTACATAACATTTGTAAATTTCAGAAAGGGATTGATTTACACGGCGTACCAATTTTTTTTAGTTTAATTTGTACTGTTTTCGCTTGCTGCCATAAAAAACTATATCCCATTTAAGGGGAGGGAGTCAGGTAAAAAAAATTGATTTTGGAAATTCAATATCATCCAAATCCTATTGCATATAAAAATGCCGAACGCACTATATTGTTGGTACTCGATGAAAGGATTTTTTACTTTCGTCTGACTTGCACATGCTTTTCAATATTATCTTAAGCAAAGCTCTTAGGTTGTCCATTCTGCGCATGATTCAGATCAAGCTACTAGGCAGATTGGAATGGTTGACGTCTCATTTTCTTCTTCATGAAAGGATACACCGGCTAAATGGAGCAAATGTTAATATAAGGTAATATTTTTTAAGTGACATAATTATTAATAAATAAATGTTATGCTATTTTCTAAATCAGTGATTAACTTTGCTTTCAGAATGAAAAAAAAATAGTTTGCTCCATTTAGCCAGTGTATTCTTTCCTGAAGAAGAAAATGAGACGTCAACCATTCCAATCTGCCTAGTAGTTTGAAAAATCCTTTTATCAGGCACCAACAATATAGTGCCTTGGGCATTTTTAAATGCAATGGGATTTGAATGATATTGAATTTTCAAAATCAATTTTTTTACCTGTCTCCCTCCCCTTAAAACCCATTCTGAAATTTACATATGTTGTATGCAAAATTCTCATAATTCAACTGGCAAAAGATCCTCAAAAAACTGTTTTTTAACTAATTTGTTGATTTTCACTGCTTTAACAAATTCGGAACGATAGTATTTTTTTAAAATCTGATACTTTTTAACATAGGAATACGTGGTGATCTTACATTTTTCGTGAATCATTAATTCTGCATTGAAATGATTTCGAATGAGTGTTCATAAAATTCGCAATAATTCGATATTTTTGGGGAACGTGTAGGACGCTCGAGAAAAAATTGGAAACAATTCTAACGACCTCCTCTGACGGTATACTTAACATTGAAAAAGGTACAGCTAAATCTGAGAGGCCAGGTACCAAACACTTGTCAATAATTGGCGGAACCACCCATATATTCCATATGTCTAACATAAGTCTCGCTACGTATATCCCCATTTATATCTCAGGTAACATTATTTTCAAAATAATGAATACGTTTTGAATCCATTAATCATATGCTCACCGGTCTTCATTATCCATCTATTAGATGGCATCCCAAAAAACTCTAATGGCAGTTTGTCACTACATAGAATCACCAATCGACGGGGGGTCAGACATAACCCGATGCTCAGGAGAAACATTCAATTTACAGGAGAAACGTTTTAATAGCTGGCTCATCGTTAAACACAATAGTAATTGGATATTGACTTTTTGAAAATCTGAGACTTTTTTACATAGGAATACGTAGTGATCTTACATTCTTCGGGAATCATTAATTCTGCATTGAAATAATTTCGAATGAGTATTTGGAGTGAGTATAATACGTTTTTAATCCATTGATCATATGCTCACAGGTCTCCATTGTACAGCTATTAGATGACATCTCAAAAAACCGTCATAATAGTTTGCCACTACAAAGAATCACCAATCGACTGGGGGTCGAACAGACCCCGCTGTTCAGGAGAAACATTCGATTTATATGAGATGTACAGGAGAAACGTTTTAACAGCTGGCTCATCGTTAGACGCAATAGTAATTGGATATTGACTTTTTGAAATCTGAGATTATAATTGTTTTTTTTTTAAAGTCTAAGACTTTTTTGCATAGGAATACATGATCTTACATTTTTCGGGAACCATTAATTCTGTATTGAAATTATGGGTGGATGTCAAAATGGCGAAAGACCAAAATAACGAATGGTTACAATAGCGAATTTCAAAATAAGGAACATCTGAATCTAGAATGGCCATCATTATGAAATTCGCTATTTCAACCATTCACTATTTTTATCATTCGCCATTTTGACCCCCATCTTATTAAAATGCAATCAAAATAGCGAATGGCTGATATAGCGAATTTCATAATGATGGCCATTTTATATTTAGACGTTCCTTATGATGAAATTTGCTATTTTAAGTATTCGCTATTTTGACCCCCACCCGAAATGATTTCGAATGAGTGTTCGTAATATTCGCAATAATTCAAAACCTTTGGGAAAGATGTAGACGATTCGAGAATACTCTGACGGTATACTTAACATTGAAAAAGTTACAGCTAAATCTGAGAGGGCAGGTGCAAACGCTTGTCAATAATTGGCGGAACGACCCATATATTCCATATATCTAGGATAAGTCTCGCTTCAAAGATTATCTAAAAAATAATTAATATGCTTTTCATCCATCATCATAGTCCAGCTATTAGATGACATGTCAAAAAACCGTCATGACAGTTTGCCACTACAAAGAATCACCAATCGAACGGAGGTCGAACAGACCTCAATGTTCAGGGGAAACATTCGATTTACAGGAGAAACGCTCGATGTAGCTACACGAGAAACGTTTTAATAGCTGGCTCATCGTTAAACGCAATAGTAATTGGATATTGACGTTGGGTCGAACGCGCGGTGAACGCGTCCGGCCTGACATCCTCGACGGCGCGATCCCAGAGGTGAACACCAGAGGCGGCGGGGGGCGCGGTCAGGAAGCACAGGCTCGCCGACGCGCACACGACAATATCCAGTGGCACGAGCGAAATATACGGCGCACCTGCCCACTCGTTTGCCGCTGGCGTAACACCAGCAACGTCCGCCGTATCATCAGCCCGATGGGCAAAACGAACGTCGGGCGTCGTCGCAGGGCAGCAAGAGAGAGAACCCGCCGAGGGCGGCCTGTCACCGCGAAACCCCACGAGGATCATCCCGCGAACTCTCTTCTCTCTCTTCTTCCACATCCACTACACTCAGGACTTCCGATAACATCAAACCAGCTCCATCTCCAAACTGATTTAACCTTTGTATCAATTCCAATCAAAACTGCGTCTAAAAAAGAACAATTTTTTTTTTGCTAACGAAACATTATAATTGAAAACTGGATATATATTTTTTTTAATTCTCTTATTCTACATCCATTCGTGCTTGATATTCCTGTTTCTGTTGCTCCCACAGGCTCTGGCATTGCGCCGAGTCGCCGGCGCAACGTTCTCCACAATCCGCGCGACCCGAAATAGCCGCAACGCCTCTGAATATGTTTCGTCGACGGCGAGGAAACGACGCGACCCTCTGCATACTCCGATGATTAGAGATCCACGATTCAATGAAAACGAGGCTCTTACATCTGGTTGCCGTTTTTGGGGGAGGGGGGAGACACTTTCGAATTCGTGGAATGTGGACACTTTTATTTTTACGGCCACTTCCGGTTTTCAAGAATTTTGGGAATTACATCGTTGCGATTTAAGGCGTGAGCCTTGAGTCACAATGTTGAGGCGAAGATCCTCAATACTTTGAATACCGCATCCGGACAGATTTTTAGCTTTAGGTTAGTCAGATAAAACCCGGAAATTCACTGCCTGACACTTTAGGGTATTCTCTTCGTACTTATTTACATTTTACACACATATTATCACATTTACATAGCCGTGTTTCATTCATCAAGTGGTCCAGAACTCAATTGACAATTTACCAGCCACAGATTTAACGTTTCCATAATAAAATTCTCGATTTATAAAAACACATTTGGAAAAAAGAAAAAAAAAATCACATCGAGAGTGAAAACGTACCTTACCAGCCGGCTCGCGAGACGTTCTACTGAGAGGCCACAGCCTCCCTCGGCACAGCGGAAATCTTTATCCTTTTATCCAAATAATCCTCTCGTTCCCTCTTCAACAAGTTTCCGCACTTATATCGTCCGTTATTATCTTCGTATATTAAAACTCTTCCTTAAAAACAACAATGTTACAAACCAGAAAAAAACAACACTTTCGATTTGAAAGATTCGAATTTAAATGATATTATACGCGTTCACTGTTTATTCTGTTTATTTTAATTGAAGTGGATTTGGGATTTAAAAAAATTCTTGTTTGTTGTTTGTTGTTAAGTTTTATAAAATTTATCGTGTTCGAGTTGTCTTCGGTTTAGCGATGTCGCGACATGTACTATAGGCGGTCGATATGCGGAAGGGGTCGGTCTCGTGCAAGAGAGCTCGAGACGGACGAGAGCGCTGCACACCTCGAGTTGTCGCGGCTGTGGGGCGAGGACCACTACCTAAACGAGCCTCCCGGATCGTTGGATAAAACTCGCCGAGGCCGTTCCATCTGGCGCACCAACTCCCCACTTGGTTCTCTGTCTCATGTACTACGCTCTCACTCTCTCTCCCACACTCTCGTTAGCTCCCCCCTCTTCGATAACGCTACAGACACGAGCGTTCTCGTGTGTGCCCCGCTTTTCCCCATTCTACGAGAGCCACCCACCCTGCGAATGAGGGAGCTACCCCTATACGCCACATCGAATGCAGCGCCGCCGTCGTCGTTGATTCTCGTGCGCTCGCGCGCGCCCCCCATGCGATGCTTTTCCACAGGAGTAAGTGAAACGAAGGATAGAAAAAGGCACAGCGCATGCGTCAACACCCCCATAGGTTGAGGGTGCCGCGAAGCCAGCACCCCCGATTCACACGACCCCTATCGTCAAATGAGGGGTGCATCTCTGTCTCACTCAATTTTCTTTTTATTTCTCTTTCTTTCACTCGCTGTTAACTCTTCGAGTTAAACAGGGTGAGCACCTTACGGCGTATTCGCAATAAACAGGAAAACTAAGATCGAGTACGACAGTGATTGATTTTACTGGTTAGTGACGATTTCTGTTGGATTAAATTAAGAGGAGTTATTAAGATTTGGGAAATAATGGAGATTTGAAAATAAAATTTAATTGCAGATTTCTACACATAGTTTGGGGGTAGTTTGAATATCGGACTATATAGATATTATTTTCGCCAATCGAGAGAATTTGGAAATCTGACCCAAGTAAAAAAATTATGTATAGAGTATATAAAAATATATATAGATTTAAACATAGAATTGGGCATATATAGTTTTTATAAAATCTATATACAATTTATACATAAACCCAACTTTACAGGTGATCTTATATATAAATTGCATATAGATTGTATATAGAGTTTATACAGACTATATATGCCCAATTCCATATGTCGGACTATATATATTTTTTTTTACTTGGGGACGAATATTGCCGATCTGACGATAGATGCAATATATCTACACTCAGAGAAATTGCAGTAGTACAGTCAACTATAAAGTGACGACTATCAATTTTTAGTCCATGCAACTATTCTCATAGTTACGGTAATTAGGAAAATAGTTATGGTAACTATTTGGTAGTTATAGTAATTATTTGATAGTTGTGGCAACTATTAAAAAATTGGTCCTACGAATTGAAAATGAATAGTTGTCACTTTATAGTTATTAATACCATATTATTTTCTCTCAGTATACTATTTATATAAATGATTTTATTCTATCTTCGTTCGTCGTACAATACAGTTCTTTTTGCAAGTATAGTAATACGTGGCGCTCTCGTCAATTATTTCGTATAACGTTATCTATTTGTATTTGCTTCTACTCCATTCAGGTCTGGAGTTTATTGGCAGGATTATGCCTAGATATAAGTATACTGAACAAAAATGTCATTGATCAATAAATCCATCGTTTACGGGCTGCCACAATTCTTATTCGTTCAATCCCATTTAACATTGAAATAATAAAATATTATTTTGCTTATTTTAAAATTATTGTTTCGATCTCGTATGGAATTATAATTAAAATTAAGTTGATAACGCTCGTTTTTGGTAGCCCGCAAACGATGGATTTATTAAATCAATGAGATTTTTTTTCTGTGTATTTAATAAATATTTCTATAACTATATTTTGTAAAATCATAATCAATTATACGCAGTGATGTAATAATTACAATTCGACAACAAAAATATGATTAATATTATTCTTATTTTCTTTTAAAAATATCAAGAGAGAGAAGTTTTATCCTGTTTTTGATATTAATGTAAAAAACATATTCGAAGTACTAAACTAACAATAATAACAATAATAATAATAAAAGTCGTTTTTTTCGATATGAGCGTGTGTGAAATAATGTTAATGTTTTTTTTCCTTTTAATATATGAGGTAATCATTTATGTAAAATTATTTAATTATCATTATAATTATGTACTAGAAAAAAAGGACAATTTACATCCTTAATTCATTAAATATAGCTTATAACCCACATAGAAAAATATATATGTAACATATACGTTAAATATATGGCGCCAAAAAGTTCTATATGCTGCATATATGTGTGCAAAAATATATTCAAAATATATGGGATATATGTATGGAATATATGTAAAATATATTTCATATACGTTTAGCGCCAAAAAGTTCTATACGTCGAATATATCGTGCATATATTTCTATTTCCATGTGAGCACATCTATTCATTGATTTGTATCGTTTCACTTATTTAATATGCTTTATTAAAATCCATTAACATGCCCTATCGCATATACTATATTCAGGTAAATCGAATTGTTAGTATAATCTTTATAATTTTAATCTTTACTTATACTCGATAATATTTTTCTTTCATTTTTCACATTTTATAAAAAACTGAATTGCCAAATTAATTTATTTCAGTTTAAATGTTTAAATAAATCAATTACTAACCAATCGTTAACTTTTAATTATAAAATAAAATTTCAAATATAAACTCATTTCTTTTGTCCAATCAATGATTTATTAAAAGAATACGAATAATTTATAGCAATAGAGAAATTGGAGAAGCCCTTGCACCTACAACATGAGAGTTATCCATTTTTAAGAAAAATTATCTTAAATGTATTTTTATAATTGCGACGACTATTTTATGGTAATAATAACTATCAAAAAAATAGTCTCGCAGACTTAAAATGAATTACTGTCACTTTATAGTTACTGACGACAGGATTTTCTGTGTAGGTATTCATATAGTTTCTACATGTATTCATATAGTTTCATATTGAATTGAAAAAGTAAAATATTGCATTGCACATTTTACTGAGTAAAATGAAAAAAATATATTTTTTGGTAGCCCGCAAATCAACTGTGAATCGACCATTATTTTTTTCATTACAAATTAACTCTGCAGTAGTTAAACTCTTTGATGGGCAAGATCCTATTCCCGTAAAAAATAATTATTATTATTACTTGTTGGACACTTTTCTATACGAAAGTAGTAGAAACATTGGTCTTATTTTTTTTTCTTTTAAATATGTTTTTCATAAAAATACAGGACAATACACGATAAATACATTCATGAAATAAAAATGAAGTTAAATAAGGTGAGCTTTAGACGTACACGCAATAAACAGAAAACTAAGATCGAGTACGACAGTAATTGATTTTGTTGATTAGTGAGGTTTCTTATTCGATAAAATTAAGAGAAATTGTCAAGAATGGATATTTCGGAAATAATGGAAATTTTTTTAAATTGTTGCACTGCAGATTTCTATTTTGGTACACAGGAGATATAATCATAATTATCAAACATAAATATAATTTTTTTGTAACCTGCAATTTAAAGTTCCCAGTACCCTGCAAGTGCCGACCATTTCTTGTTTTTGTTAAATTTTATTTATAATTATCCTGTCTGTTATTATCTCTTCTCTTTTAACTACATTCATTTGTATTAAAGCCCACAGCTATAAACGTCAGAGTTTTTTTCTGTTGTGGAAAAAGATGTTCCACAAGCCGCCACTGTATTCTTTTTCATGAGCCGACATTCATCTACGCGCAGCCACTGTAGTATAAAATCTACAGTGCAGTGTGTGTGCTCTGATTGTCAGTCTCTAAAGCCGCAAATACATTGTTTTTTCATTCAAATAATGACCATCCCTGGAAAACTGATAATCTTTATAGTAATATCAACATTTTGCTCATATTAAATTTACGATAACTGCTAGTTAGTTGTGGTAACTTGAAAACTATAGTTGATTTTTAAAGAATTTTCTATCTACCAGATTTTTTTTTTAGTGTACTTTTTTATGCCCCTGGTTTTTATTATCTTTTCTCATTTAAATGCATTGATTTAGATTAAATTACACAGCTATAATAATAATTCACGGAAAAAAAAAGATTAGTTGCCATAACCAAGAAATGAGTTGACACAACCAATCCATTATTCTATTTATCTTACAACTCAAATGGTAATACCAACGATTCGAATGGTAATACCGACGAATCGTATGATAATACCGACGATTCAAATGGTAGTCCCAACGATTGGATTAGTTAACCTAACTAATCTCACGAGAACTAATCGTGAATAGCTGAGGTTACTATTCGATATGGATGAGGCAACTAATTTTTTAGACATTGTGTACAGCAAATCGAAAACGTAGTTGCCACAACCAAACATTTCTTTCCGTGTTTAGTTACACTATAGGTAACATATTTTTGGTTTCTCATGAGCAAGCTTTGTGTACATGAAACATTTCTTTTCGAGATCTTCATGTCAGGTCATTCGAAATGGTCCAAAACATCGAGAAAAGTAGTTTAGAAAAAATGTATGTATGAATGTGTGTATGTGTGTTTGCGTGTTGCCGGCATTGAAAATTTAAATCTGCGTATGTCAAGAATGGCTTGAAGAATTAGTTTGAAATATTTTCGAGAAATGTCTACACGCCCTAGCTGCTTTGTAAATTTGTATATTATTAGCTATTTTTTTAATAAATAAAACAATGTTAAAGGAGAATCGGCATTGAATTTGGAATGAATCTACAAATGAGTTCAGTTATTATGGGTTTTTGAATTTTTTAACAATGTACGTTTTGTTCTATCTCACGTAAAATTCTACCAAATCGACTCAAATTTTCTACAGACGAAAAACATCATTCAGCGCTGCTACGTACTGAATTTGGTGTCGTTCGGTAAAGCAGTTCGGATTTTATGTGATTTTGAATTTTTCAAAAACTATAGAGGTAACGAAAAAAGTTGCAAAATGGAATTTTGCACAAAGTTTCCTCTTTGAAAATTAATAAATAAGCATACTCACAGAGGGATCTTTGAGAAAAATCGAAATTTATAGTGAAGCAATGTGCAAAGTTCTACTTTGCAACTTGTTTTTTTCCCGACTAAAAAGACCATATTCCATGCCTACAACGCGGGTGAAAAGTTGACGATTCTTGATCAGCCGGACAAAAAGTAACACAGCGGGACGAAAAGTGCTCCAGTGGGAGGAAAAATGCCGTTGTAAATTTCACCTAATGTGCCACATCTATTTGTGCCATTGCGCCGTTGGAGTCACAATAATATGGTTTTTTTTAACGTAGACGGCAAAAAAAGTATCGTATTCCACACGGGCGGAGCGGATAGTCACCTCGTGTTTGTGCAAACCTAACACTCGCTGTAAATCATGCACTTGCCGCCCTTGTAGCATACTAGTAGCATGTATACTATTATTTCCTATTGTTAAAAAAGTTGTTCGGCAAACCGTGTCTACAGTGTCCCTTTTCATGTGCCGCCACATTCGTCTACGTGCCGCCACTATAGTATAAAATCTACAGTGCAGTGTGGTTACCGAGATTGTGAGTCTCGAAACCCCTCGAACCATGGGGTGCATCTATAGTTTAAGGGCTGACGCTGCTCTCCGGCTCTCGACGCTCATATCCACCGAAGCTTCCTTCAATCCGCCATGACGCGTACGATTGTGGTTGAATCGCACGCGCTGCTACTTTCCACCGCCGCTGGCAGTCGTACATGCGGTGTAATACTCGCTTATTGGCAGGCTCGCCACTGAGGCATATGAGAAAGAACGAGACGAGAGTATCCACGAACAACTGTTACCTATACCGGTTGCGCGACCAATCACTGCGCCTCTCACGCTGCATGTTGCGGTACGAGGGTGCGCAGCATCCAGAAGCAGCAGCAGAGGATACGAACGACGATCTCACTCGGCGGAACAAGCGAGTAAGCGCGAGCGCGCGCGCGGGCGTGTGTCTAGGGGGTTATTGCCGTCTTGGCCCAGAGCCCGCGCCGGGGGCTTCGCACGAGCCTCCACGCCCCAACATACACACACACACATACACACGTAGTATCGTGTTGTACCCCGTATTGCAGAAGCAGCGCAGGAACCTTTCACCTTACGTCAAACTTTTGTTACGCTGCGAGCTGACAGTGAGCGTCATTCTTATTTTTCCTTGGAGGGCTAATACTTTTTCCGAGCAAGACGTTGCCGTGCTATAAAGATTTTTCTTCCAAGAAGCAAGCACAACTGCTGCTATCGTGTATTTTTCCTGTTTGTATACGGATGAGATTTTATGTCAACTCACATGTTCTATAAATGTCGCAGATATTTTATGTAATTGCTAGAGTAATTTTTGTCGTTTATTCAATTTTCTTTCATTGCTTGAAACATCAATTTGAACCAGGTCGATTTTTCTGTAAATTCTGTTTATGTTTGAAGCAAGAAAAATTTTTTAAATCCCGACTGAGAAAATTGGTGTAATTAACTAACTAATTGGGTAAATTAATAATGGTTAAATAATAATCATTCGCATATTATAGTCGGGAGATTAATTCGTCGAGGATGTGGTAATCGGCAGTTTTTTAATTTTTATGAAATTGTTTTTATTTCATCGTTTTTTAAATAATTCCACACTGTAAAAAAATTTACATGAAATTTAATGTACCTTTACTGAAAGTTTTTATGCATAAACTGGTATATTGTGTAATGTAAAATTAATGTATGATACAGCACATTCAATAATTTACTTAATTTTTACAGTAAAAGTACTTGAATTTTAATAATATGGCGGTCATCTTGTCGTATTTCTATATATTCAAATAGGCAAACAGACTCTTTATTTAAACGCTTATATCTTTCGGAAATCGCACCTAATACACACGGAGAGAAAAGATTAGCTACCATAACCAAAAAATGAGTTGACACAACCAATCGATCATTCTATTTCCCTTACAACTGAAATGGTAATGCCAACCATTTGAATATGGTAGTGCCGACGATTCGGATGGTAGTCCGAACAATTCAAATGAAAGGCCTAGTTATTGGATTGGTTAGGCTGAATAATCTTGCAAAAACTAATCGTGAATAGTAGAGATGACTATTCGATATGGGGCAACTAATTTTTGAGGGCTTATATACAGCAAATTGAAGCCGTACTTGTGACAACCAAACAATTCTTTCCGTACATATAATGTATGAAAAATAAACACACATACTGGTACACAGCAGAGTTGTAAATGCCTACTACTTATAGAAATAATGATGATGATACGATCAGCTCTATAATTATGATTTCATAATAATAACATGTACCGATTATAATACGATAACTAAACTTTTGAATTGCTGCAAAAATTATTATCTTTCAATAAAAATTCACGGTAATCCTTTTGAAAAAATGGAAAAACATAATTAATGCATTAAGAAAGTAATGCATTAATTATTTCTTCCATTTTTCCCACTATTTCTTCCAATATTAAAGCGAAAATTAGTATTTGTTTCAGCTATTCAAATGTTTACACTCTATTTTATAAACACTACATATTGCTTCCTCATAGAGGAAGCTTTGTTTGCATGAAAAATTTTTTTTCGAGATTTTCATGTCAGTACACTCAGAATGGGCCAAAACGTCGAGAAAAGTGATTTAGAAAAAATGTCCGTATGTGTATGTGTGTGTGTGTGTGTGTGTGTGTATGTTACACGATCGAAAAATGTAAACCTTTATAACTCGGGAATGCCTTGAGATATCAAGCTGAAATTTGGACCATAGATAGAGGGATCAAGCCTCATCGTTCATACAGATTTTTGTTAATATCCACTTCATCGTTAAATTATTACGCGTTTTTTAATTTTTTGAAAAATGTCTGTTGACGCCATAACTCTTTCAATTTTCGAGATATTGATCTTAAAATTGGTATAAATGTGAGCTTTCATACGCCGGTGATCGCTATTGAATTTGGTTAAGATCGGTTGAACCGTTAAAATTTTACGATGTTTTAAATTTTTCAAAAAATTGACATCGCTCTATTGTAACTTTTGAAAAACTTAAGATAGCGAGCTCAAATTTTGTATATAAATGAAACAATATTCAGCCATTATATATGTATAATTTAGTAACGAAAGGTATGAAATTTTTGATTTTATGGAATGTTGAATTATTTTTTAAAATATACATTATCACATTCACTTTCGGAAACGCTCTAATAATCACGAAATAACGTAATAACGAAATAGAAAAAGCGAATCCACAACATGTATATTTATCTAATTAAAACAAGGATGCAAAGTAGAATCTTGCACATTGCTTTCTCATTATTTTTCGCGTTTTACAAAGCTTCCTCTACGAGGAAGCCAAAAATTTGATAACATACTTCCTCACAGCTTTGTAAAACACGAAAAACAATGAAGAAGCAATGTGCAAGGTTCTACTTTGCATCCTTTTATTATTATGGAATGATAATTGTACAACAAATTGTACTGTAAACTATATCTCATGAATTAATGGGGATTTACAACTCTGGTACACAGGTTCTGTGTACCAAATTCTGTTAAGACACCTTTAACGTTTTAGAGAACATTGTACCTACTAATAGAAATAGACATATCGCACCATGCAAGTGAAACACATACTCCCGTCTTTTTGCCCTGCGGGCAGTCGGGAGTAAAAATCGAAGGAATCGCTTAGTAATCCGTGCTCTAGAAGCAGCAAAAGAATCTTTTACCTTACTTCAAACTTTTGTTACGCTTTGTGCTGACAGTGAGCAGCATTCTTATTTTTTCTTGAAGAGTTAATACTTTTTCTGAACAAGACGTTGCGTACTATAAAGATTTTTCTTTCGAAGAACAAGTACAACTTCCGCTATGGTGTTTTGATGTTTATATATGGATGAGATTTTATGTCGACTCATATTTTTTGCAAACGTCGCAGATATTCTACATAATGCTACACTGAGTAAAATGAATGTATGTAATTTAGTTGCAGGCTGGATAATTCATTCCCATATAGCATCAGATATTCGATGAATATCCATTTTAGCTCCTTAATGTTAAAAGTATATCCTGTATATTCTATGGATATTTATTCTACATACATACAGGTATATACGCGCATGAATGTCAAGAACACATTCTATGTACATACTTGAACAATTCGAATTTGAGTGTCAGGTACGGACATATTCGTAAGATATTTCATGTATATGCAATCCATGAACATAGGAAGAAAATCAAACGTCCACGAATTAATTACCTAAGGATGTACCCATATAGCATTCTCACATACATTGCATATACATCGTATAAACATTTGCGGATATACTATGTCCTATGTATATGAAATGTATCTGTAAAGGAGACACTTATTCATGTGCATCGAACATACACTGGATATCCATGAGGATATACATATTATGTGCACTGTATGTACACATATGTCCTGTCTGAAAAAAACGGAAAAATTTATTACAAAGTAATTATCTGCATTTTTTTTAATCTTCGTGTCTCACAAAGATTTTAAAAAAAATTGAGTTCTTCGCGACTACTGAAGAATTTTCTTTTATTTGAAAAAAAAAGTCCAAAAAAACGACAAAAAATTCCTTGCAGGTCAGTACTTGGATGGGTGACCGCGCCACGGTTGAAATTTTTGGACTCCCGCAAGGATCAGTACTTCACGGAAAGAAATGTTTGGTTGTGGCAACTACGTTTTCGATTTGCTGTACATAATGTCTAAAAAATGAGTTGCCTCAACCATATCGAATAGTAACCTCAACTATTCACGATTAGTTCTCGCGAGATTAGTTAGATTAACTAATCCAATCGTTGGGACTACCACTCGAAAAGTTGGGGCTACCATTCGAATTGTCGGTATTACCATTCGAATCGTCGGTATTACCATTCGAATCGTCGGTATTACCATTCGAATTGTTGGTATTACCATTTGAGTTGTAAGGGAAATAGAATAATCGATTGGATGTGTCAACTCATTTCTTGTTTATGGCAACTAATCTTTTTTTTCCGTGTTGTATTTGTGGTCGCTCCGCATCCCAGTTTTTCCAAGTTCTTCAAGTTCAGTATTTGGATGGGTGACCGCCTGACGGTCAAATTTTTCAATGTCCCTTAAGGGTCCGTACATTGATAGGTGACCGCCCCACTGTGTTAATATTTTATATATTTCGGTCGCAACCTTCTAAATGAATGTAGTCTTGACGCGTTTTTATGTTTACACGGAGAGAAATGGATCCGCGAATATAGGTGCCACTTGCAGAAAATACGGTACGACGGTGACACTTTATGGTAATAGCTCGTATAATATTTCACGCGTTACGATACGTATCGTAACTGGTACGAGGGTAATCGCAACGATTACTATAAATATTTGAAATTCTCCTATGTGTATAAAAACAATGACGATAAAGCCCTTGTGTCACCGCGGTATGCAAGTTATAGTAATTAACAACAGAAACCCGTGTAGCTACATACAAACTTTTCTCTCCGTGTAGTATACTTTAAATAGACAATAAAAATAGAAATCTTGTAAGATGTCAATGGCCGAGTGGGCTAAGGTACCCGGCAGGGACCCAGAGGATCCCGGTTCGATTACCACCAAGAGCAAATAAATTTACATGTGTTTTTTCAGCAATAAATATGTACCGATCAATGCAATAACTCTGATTATTTTTCCCATCGGAATTTCGGCCAATAGAAACGACGCATTTGGCCTCATGTGGGGGAACCTAGTCGATTTTATTTTTTTATTAAGTTGCTAAGCAATAAAAACAATTTCTGAACCACTTTTAACTTGAGAATTCTTCACATCTGTCAAATTTCTAACGAGAACTAGAACGTGATCTGAAGAATGAGCCGAAATTGCGATGGAAAAAATAATCCGACAAATACCCCTTGAGCTTCAAAATTAATCGTGTATTTCCCTCAAACTTCCCTGCATACAAACAATCATGTCAAGTTTTACAGAAAATTCCCTCGCGCAAGCGCTCGAGATTTTTTAACCTGCAAAACTTGACACTCGTGTTTGTATGCAACGAAGTTATCGGGAAATACCCGATAATTTTGAAACTCTTGGGGTGTTACTACTGAGTATCCAACTAAAAGTGCAAGATAAACCGAATTCAATGAATACAGATAATTATTTTGCAATTAATTCTCCCGTTTTTTTAGACAGGACATATGTGTACATATGGTGCACATAATATGTATATCCTCATGGATATCCAGTGTATGTTCGATGTACTTGAATAGGTGTCTCTTTTACAGAAACATTTCATATACGTGTGTTGTGATACAACGTGCATACGTATATACATAGGACATTGTACATCCGCAAATGTTTATACGATGGATATGCAATGTATGTAAAAATGCTATATGGGTTGTTGTGGCAACCGCAAAATCATTGTTATCCTCTCAGGGAAATATGTACGTAGTACAGGCGACCATAAAATTTTTTGGGTGTAAGAGTATGTTTTATATTTTTTCAGCTTTTTGTCTGCAAAGTCTGACAGTACAAAATCTTTTTTTTTTTCATCCGGGATTGCATGAAATTGTCGTTTGTTCATTTTTTTACTGCTTGAACAATCAATTTCAACCATGTCGATTTTTTTTGTACATTCTGTAATGTTGGATGCAAAATCGAAGAAGTCGCGTGTATTCCATACTGAGAGAAAAGTTTGTTAACATTTGTTAACAGTTAACAAATCTTGGTTAAATATGGCGAAATGAACCAGTTAGTTATTCTTATTGAATCTCACTTGAGCTAAATAAAATTTGCTTGTCGCAAATGAAGCTCGCTGAGATTTGTTGATACTTAACAAATCTTATTTGGCTCAAGTGAGATTCAATAAGAAAAACTAAATCAAAATTTCACTACGTGAACTCAAAAGCGTAATACGACAACCCGTCCTACATAAATGGAACGCGCTCTGGTCCACAAATCGTCTGACGAAACTACACGACTTAAGGGAAACCATCTGGGAGAAACCCCCTGATTTCAGAAAGAGGAAAGAGCAAAGTGCCATAACACGGCTGAGAATCGGCCACACAAACCTCACGCACGTCCACCTATTCAATAAATCCGAAGCTGAAATGTGCAATCAATGCAACACCCAACTTTCTGTCCAACACATCATAATGGAATGCCCCAAATATCAATCGCAAACGACCACCTTCCGGATTCCACAAACCCTGAAACATTGCCTCAATGTGAAGACTGTGGCCACCCAAACTCTAAAATTCGCTAAAGCAATTGATATACCAGATAAACTATAAAATAAGACAAACCTGATGTACAAACAAACAAACAAACCAAATGTAAATATTTATGATATGAGGAGTCCCTAATAACCTCCGATGTTGAGGCGACTTTAAATAAAATTAAAAAAAAATAACTAAATGGTTCATTTCGCGATATTTATGCAATATTTGTTAACTGTTAACAAACTCTTCTCTCAGTGCATGCTCTATGAGCAATACAAGAATCTTTCACCTCATGTTAAAATTTGTTGCACTGCGAGTTGACAGTGAGTGGCGTTTTTATTTTTCCTTGAAAAGCTAATACTTTTTCTGAGCAAGACGTTTGAATTCTATGAAGATTTTTCTTTCGAGGAGCAAGCACAACTGCTGCTATTGTGTTTTGATGTTTATATACGGATGAGATTTTATGTCAAGTTACATTTTTTTTAAATGTCACAGATATTTTATATAATTATTATAAGTGTATTTTTTATATATTTAAAAAAAATGTTGTCGACGAAATTTGCTAATACAAAATTTTTTTTTGACAAACGTGTCGATGTTTCTGTAAATTCTGTAATGTTGAAAGTAAAATAAAAGAAGTCGCGTGTAGTGCATGGTCTAGAAGCAGCACAGGAATTTTTCACCTTTCATTAAAGTTACACTGCGAGCTCGAAGTGAACGGCGTTCTTATTTTTCTTTGGAGGGCTAATACTTTTTCTCAGAAAGACGTTGTAACTCGATAACTATTTTTCTTTCGAGAAGTAAACACAACTGCTGTTATTACGTTTCGCTGTTATTAAGTTTTTGTAAATACACCTTTTTTTCTATCCTTCTCAGACATTCCAAATAATTAAACACTTTTCACAGAAATGTGAAAGAAATTACTAGGCGAGAGCGGGGCAAAATGGCCACGCGGGGCACGATGGAATTTTAAAAAATCTCACCTCCTTCATTTTTTGAAAAAAAAATGGCAGGAAGTCCTTTTGAATAGCAGAAGAATTTACTCGCACAATAACAAAAGGAAGCATGAACAGATTGTAAAAAAATTAAATTAGTATAAAAAATTGAAATATTTTAAGTATGTCAAATATTTGAAAAATTTGTTTTACACTTTTTTTAATACTCTGATTCGAGTGTAAACTATTTTTAAAAAAGTGGTAAAAAAATTTTTCAATCGTTAAGTATTTGAAAAGTATTAACTCCAGTTATTTAGGTTATCGGAGAGATGTTACCAAAAATTGCTGATGCGACAGAGATTGTCTTGTATATAGTAAGTATATCTATATTTGACGAGTGATGTATGGAGACTAAATATATCGCATATGTAGAGCTGGAACGCGTGTATAAAGGCACATGCGGACTCACACCAGCCGGTACTTCTAATATGCACCCGTACAATTTAGCGTTACGCTGTTAGCTACAGACCTCGAGCACGCTTCACGCCCGACTCGGCTCCTCATCCACCTGCCACTGCACTTCCGTTCTGTATAACACATCCGGACGCGTGCGAAACCGCGCCCCCCACCATTTCTATAGTATGACACCCGGTCCTTTTCTCTCTCTCCCCAATGACGATCATTATACATAGGGTAAAGGGTACGGTGCCTGGTACCCCACAGCGAATGATATCTGCGACATAAATTCAATAATAGGGCCGTAACCGTCGGAATGAAAATAACTGTTTTTGGCACTGTGAAAACAAATTCAATTTCAAATTGTCAACGTTCTACACTGAAAAAAAATGTCATTGGTTCAATAAATCCATCGTTTGTGTTATCAACATAATTTGAACTCTAATTCCTCCAATTCCATACGAGATCGAAACAATAAATACTCTAAAATAAGCAAAATCATATTTTATTATTTCAATGTTAAATGGGATTGAACGACTAATAACGAGAGTTAATTCAAAAAAACTTCTTTTGGCAGCCCGCAAACGATGGATTTATTGAATCAATGACATTTTTTTTCAGTGTACTTATTATTTTTTTTAAAAGTTATTATATTATAATTAATTCAATTTATGTGATATCAATACCGTGAAAAATGTGTATAACGATGTTTTATCAACAAAAGTCATTGTCAAAAAATTCATGATGTCATAAATTCAATAAAAGAGCCGTAACCGTCAGAATAAAAAAAACTGTTTTCGACACTGTGAAAATAAATTCGATGTAAAATTGGAAAATTTCCACTTATAATCCATTCAATTTATGCGATAGCATGATTTGCCACTGTGTATAACGATGTGTAATAACGATGATTTATCAAAAAAGTCGTTGTCAAATAATTCATGATATCATAAATTCAATAAAAGCGCTGTAACCGTCAGAATAAAAGAAAACTGTTTTTGACACTGTGAAAATAAATTCGATTTTAAATAATCAAACTTCTACTTATTTTTTTTTTTTACGTTATAATTTTATAATTAATTCAATTTATGCGACATCATTGTCGTGAAAAATGTGTATAACGATGTTTTATCAATAAAGTCATTGTCAAAAAATGCATGATATCATAAATTCAATAAAAGAGCCGTAACCGTCAGAATAAAAAAAACTGTTTTGACACTGTGACAATAAATATGATTTAAAATTGGAAAATTTCCAGTTATAATTTTTTTTTCAAAGTTACTATTTTATAATTCATTCAATTTATGCGATATCACTACTGTGAAAAATGTATGTAACGGTATTTTATAAAAAAAGTCGTTGTCAATAATAGGTTCAGTGATATCTGCGACATTAATTCTATAAGAGAGCCGTAACCGTCAGAAAGAAAATAACTGATTTTGACACTGTGCAAAAAAAAATTCGGTTTAGGATTGGCAAACTTCTACTTATTATTTTTTTAAATAACGTTACTATTTTAAAGTTTATTAAATTTATGCGATACCTCCAACGTGAAAAATGTATGTAACGATATTTTATCGAAATATCGCGAAGTTATTTTCGACGCTTTATTCGTGTTGTAATTCGTTGTCAACAAGGTCCATTTAGTAACAGTTTTGATATTAGGGTCGGGAGGTCACCAGTGCTTAATTTTTTAATAGGGTCCGGAAAATTCAATTATATTGCATGGATGGAGATTTTCCGTAGATTGCGTAATTGGATGAATTGCGATAAAAATAAAAAAAAAACAAGAAATTGACAAATTTGTTTTTGCTGTTTCATGATACATTTTGATTTCACGATCAATTAAATATCAATTCCGCGTCCTGTGAACCAACATACATCGGTATAGCATATAACAAAAAAAAATTTGAAAAAAAAATTGTGGTATAGTAACAGATCTATAAATTTATAAAATAATGCGATTGAGGTTTCCCTTATGTTCTTTGTGAATTAGGCTAAAACGCCACGTGGTGTTTACGGATTTTTGACTTTTCATTTTTTTACAGAATAAAAAAAAACTTGGAGCAGCAGATTTTAGAAATCTTTGCATACTCCTTTCCTCTACTTTCTGCCTGATTTTTCATCTTAACGCCGTTCTCTTCATTTCAGCGTACTGTTTCAAAAGAATATTCAAAATGCGTGAACCCAAAACAAAGTTATGGCAAGTTGAAAATTCCCAATTCCGTGATTTTGATTTCCGGGGTTTCGGAGTCGAAAAATAAAAATTGACATTTTACTTCATTTTACAAACCTATCTGATTATAAATTTCTCACTAATTACAAAAGTGATAAATTTTCGTAAGACAACTGAAAACTTCCAAAAAAAAACATGAAAAACCGGAGAAAACTTTTTTTTTTTACTAATTCCATCAAATAAACAACTTAACAAATTAGTAACTTTTAAAATTAACAACAATCAATATAAAAATAATTTGATATAATCAATAAAAAAAGGATGAAAAGTAGAACCTTGCACATTGCTTCCTCATTATTTTTCGCTTTTTACAAAGCTTCCTCTCTGAGGAAGCAAAAAAGTATGTTATTCAATTTTGGCTTCCTCATAGAGGAAGCTTTGTAAAAAGCGAAAAATAATGAGGAAACAATGTGCAAGGTTCTACTTTGCATCCTTTTTTAAATTAGATAAATGAACATGTTGTGAATTCACTTTTTCTATTTCGGTATTCCGTTATTTGGTTATTATTAGATCGTTTTCGAAAGTAAATGTGATAACGTATATTAATAAAAATAATTCAACATTCCATAAAATCACAAATTTCATACCATTTGTCACTAAATTATACATATATAATGGCTGAATATTGTTTCATTTATATACAAAATTTGAACTCGCTATTTCAAGTTTTGCAAAAGTTACAATAGAGCGACAATGTCAATTTTTTGAAAAATTCAAAATATCATAAAATCTGAACCACTCTACCGATTCGAGCCAAATTCAATACCAAACAGCATTGAGTGCACCTACTCTTATAACCAACTATTTAGCAAAATAGACTAAATTTTACGAAAGTTAGAGCGACCACGTCCTTTTTTCAAAAAATTCAAAACCGCATAAAATCGAAATTTTCGCACGGATTTTGTCGAAAATTGCTGCAGTTAAAGAGGGTCTGCTGCTACACTAGTGTGCTAAATTTGAGCGTGATATACAAAACCGTTCTTAAATTATCGGCGTTCGAATTTTCGCAGTTGTATACAAACACCCACACACACACACATACTTACATACGGACATTTTTTCTAGATCACTTTTCTGGACATTTTGGACAATTCTAAGTGTCCTGATATAAAAATCTCGAAAAAAAAATTTCTCATGAAAACAAAGCTTCCTCTATGAGGAAGCAAAATTAAAAAATTTAAATCTACTTTTTTATTTTCAATTATTTTTCACAATAAAAATGTCGCACACTTTTTAATGGTCCAAAATTTAAATTTCAATCAAGTACGAGAAGTCATTTTGAAAAAGGATATGTTTTTCAAGTCGGCTTTTCTTTGCAAAGTGCCAATAACTCTCCAATTTCCCCTGTCCAAGTATAATGCACATCGTGAACGAGAAACTTTTGACATGCGCAGTAATAATATGTAATGAAGATCGAAGTAGCTGCCGGACGTCAGCTCAGCAACGTGAATGAAAAATATGTAAAAACGTATAATAGGGAGTCATTTAATGAGAGCACTTGGACGTTGAATAGCTCGAATCGGTTTTGTAGAATAGCTCGGGAGTCGACGCTATTTAGGCCATTCGCGAAAATGACACTTCTACGATGCGTTTGTATACCAGTGCCATTAACCACTACCAGCACTAACGGCTGCAGCGCTAATACTATCCACTTGTATTACAGCAGACAGACCCAGGAAACGCCCGGTTACGTTGCGACAAATGGATAATATTCGCATTACCGTTCGCTCGGTCACCGCTGTGCATGAACAATCGTCTTATACAATTGCATGGTACACGTTGTTACAAGTAATGCCTTGTCGTATTTTCTCCTCTGTTTATTTAGACATATATTTTCCAGCTCTTGGATCAACAGCTCACGTACCTCGTGCACTTTATTTCCCTCGTTGAGTATAGGTATGCAATTGTCGCACATGTTCGAGGCATTCCACGTCAGTTTAGCGACTGAAAAAAGATTTTTCCAGTAAACGCTCAAAGACAATTTTTTTTTAAATTTCGAATATAGTTTTTTGTTTTAAGGACGTTGGAGCGCTCCACACTAGTCATATCAGTGCTAAATTTTTAAAAGCGTTTCTACAATTTTAGATGGTTTAATAATCTGTTCCAAGGTGTTAAGGAGGATCGGTGGCTACTCCCAAAGTCAAATCAGAAATAAATTTTCGCGATCGATTCTTTAAAGTTTAATGCATTAAATAATAACAGTGGAGGGTGATTTGTATTGAAGCATGCAGACTTAATCCAGAGAAAGATTAATAGTCACGGATTTGCATAAAGATTAACTGATTAACGTTTCTTTTTAGTGTGATATATTTTCGTTCAGTTTTTTCCAAGTATTATCTTTAATTCTTTGCCGATTTTTATGAACGATAGCTCATTGTTTATCGTAAAAGATACTCTACGTATTGACCTCCTAGATATTTCATAGTGTTCATCGTTTTGTAATTATAGCCTGTTGTTTATGAAAGTATTTTAATTTCTGTTAAACAATAGTCTAGAATTATTAAACAATTAAGACTATGAAATATCTAGGCGGTCAATTCGTAGAGTATCTTTTAAGGTAGAGAATGAGCTGTCACTCATTCAAATCGGCCAAGAATTACAGATTATACTTGAAAAAAACTGAACGAAAATGTATCCCATTGAAAAGAAACGTTAATCAGTTAATATTTATGCAAATCCGTCACTATTAATCTTTCTCTGGATTAAGTCTATATGCTTCAATACAAATCAGCCTCCACAGCTATTATTTAATGCATTAAACTTTAAAGAATCGATTACAAAAATTTATCTCTGATTTGACTTTGACAGTCGTCACCGATCGTCCTTAATCACATAGCAGCAATAGTTCTTGATATTCAAATACATTCACAACTGTCATATGAACAGTAAAACGATCAATATTTCCAAATTTCCGATGTCATGTTTTTTCATCCAGTTTTGTAAAAGGGTAAACCGTAATATCAGTCTGATTATGACGAAACATAGCTCATTTTGATCAGTGGAAGATTCTTAATCGATTGACCGTCCGGATTTTCTATAGCATCAGGCGTTCAAAAGTTACAGCCATTTGTATACTTGATGTTAGGTTATGATAGGATAAACAAACGGTTGTATTTTTTGAACTACTAATACGATTTTAAAAAATAGCGGCCAATCGATAGAATCTGTTTTAGTAAACAAAATGAGCTATTGGTCGTCATAATCGGACTGATATTACGGTTTACCCTTTTAAAAAAATGAATGAAAAAACATAACATCGGAAATTTGCAGATATTGATCGATTTACTGTTGATATCACAGCTGTGAATGTATTTGAATACCAAGAACTAATGCTGCAATGTGATTAACACCTTGGAACAGATTATTAAACCATCTGAAATTGTAGAAATGCTTTTAAAAATTTAGCACTGATTTAACTAGTGTGGAGCGCTCCAACCTCCTTAATTACAGTTAAATGGTGATGGGAATGGTAATTTGTATCTGTAAAAGAACGAACCTCTATCATTTACAAAGTATATTTTTAAAACGTTTTCACATTAAATTCAGTAAATGTGAATTCATTTGAATGACCAAAATCATCGCAAATATTGTATTGAAAGGAGACAAACAATTGATATTCTAATTGGTTTCATTTTTTCAATTTATGTAAGAGAAAAACGAATTTCAAGTGTTGTTAATTTCATGGGATTCAAAATTACTCGAAAGTGACCGAAATTTGTAATTTAAAAAATAATTTATATTAAAATTTTAAAAGCTATCGGTGTATTTTTTCTCATACTTTGCGTGTAAACAAAAAAATTGTGGATTGCTTAATTAATGGAAAACGCAATCGTCTGGAAGTTATAGCCGATTTACATGAAATAGCTATATATTTGCGACGATTACTTTTCCCATAAATCGGGCTTTACCTAAAGTAGTGGTAAGTACGCAGAATGCGAGAAAAATATTGACTTGGCCGCCAGCCAGTAATCTATTTTCAAAATTAAACGTTAATTATTTAAAAAATAAAAAAAACAGCTGTCACTTTTGAACATCTTCAAAATCCGTGAGAAAATTCATTTTTTACTTACAGATATTACGAAAATAAAGTGAAAGAAATATCCAGTACTTTTTCCGTAAAAAAATATTTTCGATGATTTCGGAATAAAATTTCGTTTCAAATTAATTAAATCTGAATAAATTTTCCTCGTGTAGTGCTTAAAAAAAACATAATAATTGAAAAATAAATAAAATCATTATTGCGTCAAAACAAAAAAGGATAAAATTGAATGATGATGAAATTCTTGATATCATTTAACTGGACACTTAGATTTTTTTTCGAGCAAATGGTTTCTACTCAATGATAACTGACGTAGAATGCCTTATTTATTTCCGTTCAGCGGAGCTTTTTCGTTATGCGAGGGACGGGGAAAAACTGCTCGTTCGCTTCCCCACAGTCCGGAAACTCGTTTTCGTCAATTCATTATTCGCGTTAATTAATCGGGCCAGCGAGATAGTCGGAGCGTTAAATGTTTAATCATACGACCCAGTCGACTGTGTAATCATTTTGTTGACTCTCCCCCACACTATATTTCATGTAATCTGTCTACTTAATGCATCTAGTTTGCTCTCAGCTATAGGGCACATCTGATCAATACCGTGTACTGACACGCTGCTGTCTTCATCGCATCTGAAAACTATTTCATGTTTAATACCAAAATTCCGATGGCTGCGTAATGCGAGGTAATTCCGCGAGATAATGGCGGTATGACTGAAACTATTTCAGTGACTTAACAAACCGCGGAATCAGAGGAATATTGCATCATCAATGGATCAATAAATATGTAATCAGAGTAGTTGATTTTGGTACATTAAAGATCTGCTTCAGCATAAAGTCCAAAAAACCGTCGATTTTCAATATTTTTTTCTGATGAGACTATTGGGATAACGAAATCGAGATTTTACAGACAAATAACACATGGTTTTTCCAAGATTAAATTTTTATTCAATTGAAGAATATTAATAAACAATGAAGTTTTTATTATTTAAACAAAGTGGCACCGTATTATTTCAACAAAGTTTCGCCGATTAATCTATACGCCCGATTCTCGTCAAATTTCGACAGAGCAAAGTTTATAACATTTTCCATAGTGGAACTAAATACTTTGATGAAATTTAAAAAATTACGGAAATGGCAAGCATTAAAAAATCGATTCGTTATGAAAACAAGGATGCAAAGTAGAACCTTGCACATTGCTTCCTCATTATTTTTCGCGTTTTACAAAACTACCTCTATGAGGAAGTATGTTATTCAATTTTTGGCTTCCTCATAGAGGAAGCTTTGTAAAACGCGAAAAATAATGAGGAAGCAATGTACAAGGTTCTACTTTGCATGCTTGTTTTCATTAGATAAATATACATGTTGTGGATTCGCTTTTTCTATTTCGTTATTATGTTATTTCGTGATTACTAGAGCGTTTCCGAAAGTGAATGTGATAATATATATTTTAAAAAATAATTCAACATTCCATAAAATCAAAAATTTCATACCGTTCGTCACTAAATTATACATATATAATGGCTGAATATTGTTTCATTTATATACAAAACTTGAGCTCGCTATCTTAAGTTTTGCAAAAGTTACAATAGAGCGATAATGTCAATTTTTTGAAAAATTCAACACATCATCAAATTTTAATGGTTCAACCGATCTTAACCAAATTCAATAGCGATCACCGGCGTATGAAAGATCACATTCATACCAATTTTAAGACCAATATCTCGAAAATTGAAAGAGTTATCGCGTAAACAGACATTTTTCAAAAAATTAAAAAACGCGTAATAATTTAACGATGAAGTGGATTTTAACAAAAATTTGTATGAACGATGAGGCTTGATCCCTCTATCTATGGTCCAAATTTTAGCTTGATATCTCAAGGCATTCCCGAGTTAAAAAGGTTTACATTTTTCGATCGTGTAACATACACACATACACACACATACGGAAATTTTTTCTAAATGACTTTTCTCGACGTTTTGGTCCATTCTGAGCGTACTGACATAAAAATCTCGAAAAAAAATGTTTTCATGAAAACAAAGCTTCCTCTATGAGGAAGCAAAATAACTTAAAAATTTATTATGAACAAATTAATAACCGTATAAAAAAATCATGCCGAAATACGATAGAAAATGTTATAAACTATGTTCTATTCTAATTTGAAGTAAATCGAACGAATAGATTATCCGGCAGAACTTTGTTTACATAATAACAATTTTATTGTTTATTAATATTTTTACTTTGAAAAAAGACAAAAACTGCGCAAGACTATGTATTAATTCTGTATAAAATCCCGAAATCTTTTTCCAATATTCTAATCCGAAAAAAGTATTGATAATCGAAGTGCTTTTTAAGCTCCATGCGCTTATCAATTATTTTCCAATTTCAAAACATTTTAACTTGGCCAGAATTGTGTATTAAGTATGAATATAATTCCTACCTCGTCATTCCAATAACTCTCATCAGAAAAAGATATTGAAATCGACCTGTTTTTTTTTAGTCCAAGCTTATATCCCTTAATGCACCTCGAAAACGAAGTATAATATTGCATCGCGAATGGATCAATAAATATACATTCGGAGTAGAGCTGATTTTGGTATATCAATGCTATTTTGACGAAACGTCGAAAGCGAGTAAACGTGGAACACGGTTGCATCTCATCATAGCGTTGGCTGAGTTCGAACAAGCCGGGCAAACTCATGAGAGTGAGAGAAGTGCAGGAGTGACGTTTACTGACGTCATCACGGGGTGATTTTACGCTGTGCCGGCAGGCGCGCCTCGAGCTATGTACGAGATACGCAGGATGGCCCTCGTAGTCCGTTTGAGGACGGCGTAATGTGAGAACGGGCGTCATATTCCTGCGGAAATGCAAAGCATTTGACATATCTGTCAATAAGACTGATATGCTGATCATTAACCATGGATTGGAAATAGTATTCACACACAGAAAAATTATTTGCTGGAGCAAAGATTTTTTGTGATTAAAATTTTTTTTATGGCCGTGCTGCTATTCGGGTGAAAAAAAATTGAACATTTTGACCACTTTTTAAAATCAGTCGAAAAAAAATTGCCCTATCGAAAAATATTCATTTTTTTACTTTTTAATGAGGCTTTCGTTAATGGAATAACAATGTTGAATGCATTCCCAATTAAAATCTAGTGTTTATGATTTTTTTTTTCGCATTTTGTTTATTGTAATTAAAAAATATGTTTTGGAAAATAAGGTGTTTCTTTAATTTTCTAAATTAGTTAAACTTTTAACTAATTTAGTACATTAAAGAAACACCTTTTTTTAGATTTAAATTAGTTAAACTTTAAACTAATTTACTAAATTAGTTAAAAGTTTAACTAATTCCTTTTTAACTAAACCTTTTTAACTACTTTTATCTAATTTAGTACACGAAAAAGATACCTTTTTTTAGATTTAAATCAATTAAATTAAATTAATTAATCAATTTAGTTAATTTCTAGATGAAAATTTAGTACATTAAAGAAACACCTTTAAATTAAATGGTTATTTAAATGGTTTAAATAATTTAGTTACTTAATAACATCACAGTGATTTTGGTAGGATCACATAAATGGTGGAAATAGTGGCAAAGCTTTTGCACTCTACGAATCTGCTGCAGAATTATTAGCCAAATGTATTTTGGAGTAACAAAATCATATAATGATTTCGATGTCACAATTAAGTAATTGCCTAGGCAATATTTCATAATTCAGTTTATTGTAAATATAACCCAATTTTATTAATTTGCATGGCGAATAATTACTTCTTGCTGCAAGTAACTGAATTGCCAAATATGACCTAGAAAATTCATTGATTAGGTCGCCAAGGTAATTATTTTCTCAACAAATTAGATAATTGGTACAATAAATAAATGTGTATCACAAACAGAAGTCTCTTTAATACAGGGACGTGCAATATTCAGTAGTAATACCCCAAGAGCTTCAAAATTATCGGGTATTTCCCGATAACTTCATTGCATACAAACAAGAGTGTTAAGTTTTGCAGGTTAAAGAATCCCGAGCGCTTGCGCGAGGGAATTTTCTGCAAAACTTGATACGATTGTTTGTATGCCGGGAAGTTTGAGGGAAATACACGATTAATTTTGAAGCTCGAGGGGTATTTGTCGGATTATTTTTTCCATCGGAATTTCGGCTCATTCTTCAGATCGCGTTCCAATTCTCGTTAGAAGTTTGACAGATGTGAAGAATTCTCAGGTTAAAAGTGGTTCAGAAATTGTTTTTATTGCTTAGCAATTTGTTAGGAAATATCCGAAAAATATTCGAAATAAAGTCGCCTAGGTTCCCCCACATGAGGCCAAATGCGTCGTTTCTATTGGCCGAAATTCCGATGTGAAAAATAATCAAATAAAAATGTACTAAAAATAATTTTCTGTTTGAATAACTGTGAATAATTTTTAACGATGAGCAGTTATATATTTTTTTAATATCAGAATTTTAACAGAATTTTAATATCAATCATTTCAACATATCTATTTTATTCTCCATCACGAAATGCTAAGTAATTTCAATCCTCTTTTATAATTACCCATAATTATTCAAGCTTAAAAGTATTTGGAATAATTTTGTATTCAAATATTGCCCAATTCAGTTTTAATCCCTTAATAACTTGTGAACTGCTTAAACTACCAAGTTGAAATTTCGCACAACAGTGAAGCAGAAATTCCTCTTTATATGTGATAATTTAGATTCAAATTGGGATGACCATAAATTTTCCGAAATTTTCTACAATATCACTTGCAAATTTTTTACTTTCGAGATGGAAATTGCTGCACGAGTGTAGTTCTAAACCAGATCGTTTGATAAAAAGTTTGGCCTGGATCGACAATGGAATTTGAAAGTCATGGAACTTATTAAAAACAAGGGTGCAATGTCGGATCTTATACCATGGCTTTCACCTTTCTCAAAGCTTCTTCTATGAGGAAGGCAAAATTGATCAGCATATATTTTCGTATAGAAATAGCTTCACGGAAGATATAAAATGAAACCGTGTATAAAGACCCATTTATTTCTTGGACATTGAGATTACTTGTACTTTTCAGAGAGTAATTATTCATAAGATTGCTATGGGATGGATTTATAATTGGACCATCTGCATCTCAAGTATATCAATGATGTAAGTATTATTTAAAAATCAGTCGGTTATTCTGGCTCAGGCGCTCACAGCAAATTTTCACTTGTAATATCACAAGAGCTTTGATATTATCGGATATTTCCTGACAGGTTCCTTGCAAACAAATTAACGAGTCAAGTTTTCCAGGTTAAAAAATTTTTCTGGAAAACTTGACGAGTTTATTTGTTTGCAGGGAACCTTGAGGAAAATATCAGATTAATTTCGAAGCTCGAGTGGTATTCGGGGGATTATTTTTTCTATTCAAATTGCGACAAATGGAATTGCACCATGAGACAAAAATTATCGTTCTCACAAGGAAATTTCATAATCATAACAAAAACCTTTTAATTCATGTTTAGAGTATTGCAGTTAAATACACATTGTTATAGACATTTGTGTATTGATTCCAGACTGAGGTTTTTGATTTAATCGTATTAACAGGGACATTTCCCTTTACTTTTTCATCAATAGTTTGCAAGGATTCAACTCCTTCTCCTACTCATATCAAATAAAAATCCTTTGACTGCCACAATAAAATTCAATCTGTCAGTTTGACAGATGGTTGACGCGGCTAAATGATTTTTTGTTTTATATATATAACCAACACGCAAAATTATCACTTGTAATACCACAAGAGCTTTGAAATTATCGGATATTTCCTGACAGGTTCGTTGCAAACAAATGAACGAGTCAAGTTTTCCAGGTTAAAAAATCACGAGCGCGTAGCGCGAGTGATTTTTCTGGAAAACTTGACGAGTTTATTTGTTTGCAGGGAACCTGGAGGGAAATATCAGATTAATTTCGAAGCTCGAGTGGTATTCGGGGGATTATTTTTTCTATTCAAATTGCGACAAATGGAATTGCACCATGAGACAAAAATTATCATTCTGACAAGGAAATTTCATAATCAGAACAAAAACCTATGTTGCATCCAACACATATTTTCTCTCTGCACAAAATGCAGTGAATTGCGCCCAAATCGATTTTTTACTCTTTTCTGTATTTGCCGGGACATTTTGTTTTATTTTTTTAGCGATGTTCTGAAGCGATTCATCACCAAATCGCTTTTTTGACTCACTCATATTGACGACCGTTAATAGTACCTTGACGTTTTAAAGATTCGCAGAGGTTACAAGTGTCAAAAAAATTATTGTTTATCGCTTAGCAACCGAGCCGGGAAATTTTCGAAAAATTATCGATATAATTTTACCCTAGCTGTACCACGTGATGTTGAATACCGCGCTCTGATTGGTCGAAATTGGAGTTGAAAAAATAATCACATGTAATACCACAAGAGCTTTGAAATTATCGGATATTTCCTGACAGGTTCGTTGCAAACAAATGAACGAGTCAAGTTTTCCAGGTTAAAAAATCACGAGCGCGTAGCGCGAGTGATTTTTCTAGAAAACTTGACGAGTTTATTTGTTTGCCGGGAACCTGGAGGGAAATATCAGATTAATTTCGAAGCTCGAGTGGTATTCGGGGGATTATTTTTTCTATTCAAATTGCGACAAATGGAATTGCACCATGAGACAAAAATGATCGTTCTGCCAAGGAAATTTCATAATCAGAACAAAAACCTTTTAATTCATGTTTAAAGTATTGCAGTTAAATACACAATTGTTATAGACATTTGTATATTGATTCCAGACTGAGGTTTTCGATTTAATCGTATTAACAGGGACATTTCCCTTTACTTTTTCATCAATAGTTTGCAAGGATTCAACTCCAAACCTACTCATATCAAATAAAAATCCTTTGACTGCCACAATAAAATTCAATCTGTCAGTTTGACAGGTGGTTGACGCGGCTAAATGATTTTTTGTTTTATATATATAACCAACACGCAAAATTATCAAAAAATTATCAGTATAATACCGTGTAGCTTGCCCCACGTGACGTCGAATGGTGCAATTCCATTGGTCGAAATTTGGATGGGAAAAATAATCATATAAATTCAGTAAATCGGTTGAATTTGAATTTACAATTTTTAATTCTGAATTTCGAATTTAGTTTTCAATTTTGTATTCTAAATTTCAAATTGCTATCTTTTCTATTTCGAACTTTTAATTCTGAATTTTAAATGCTAAATATAAAATTTTGTTTTTACAATTAAACATTTCGAATTTCGGGTTTAATTTAGAATCGTCATTCCGAAATCACAATTTTGATTCTTATTCGGAAATATTGCCGAGATATGCCATATTCTGCTGGCGAAAACCGCATGAAAATCGATTAAGCCATTTTGGAGATAACCGCGCGCAAACGGACAGACAGACATTGAATATTGTATATGTAGAGATATCGACCCAACTACGGTCTGAAATGAAATAACATGTATGAATAAAAAATATAGAAAATCTCATAACTCGTTTATTTATCATTATATCAGATAACATTTTTCTTATGATTGTTCTTTGAGGCAAAAAATCATACACGCGAATGCACTTTTTCTCTCACTTCACGTATGTACAAAAAAAAATATGTACACAGTCCAGATGTTCTCGAATGTATACGGGGTCATTGCCCCTCAGTCTCAGTAGACGGATGATCAAAGTTTTGCATTCTCATTTTCTCCTCTCATTTTTTTGCAAACAAACTTAAACACTATATTATTTACAAATCAATTTCGAACTCGAACTCTTGTATTCGAGTCAGTACGATATCGCGACAGCTTCCAGCGAATTCCTCATTATTTCTCGAGAATTTTTTAAGTGATGTCTGGAGCAGAATTCCTGAATCCTTTGGCATGCTTCATCCAACATGTCAACGGGGATCGTTATCACCAGTCTCATATAGGAGGGAAAATCGAAGCACTGAAAGCATTATTCAAAAATTATTTTAATTAATAAATATATATATTTAATATTAAATATATTAATGAATTTCTATTAATTAATTACTATTAAAATTATATAAGTTGTATATTAAATAGCTGTAAAACCTTTCATTGTTAATCTAAAAATAGTTTGTAATTTGTATTATAATTGTAATTTATATTGTTAAAAAACAAAATAAATTACAATTATATCTATCTATTAATAATACAATTTAATAAATTATTATTAGAATTATTTAAGCTGTATATTCAACTATTTAAAAATGTTAAATTCTTAAGTTATGTTGACAGTACAAAATAATACAATCATTTCTACGAGAAATAATCCTTTATTTTTTAAATCATATAATTTTACTTCGGTAAAAAGTTAATATATAAAACCAACTGACGTACCTCGCCTGGAAGACAAAACACAGATTCTTCCATGAGCAGTCGACGTACGAATTCTGTTTCGGTTTTAAATTCCGGAAAAGAGTCTAGATCTATGTACACCTGGAAATTAAAAAACAACATAGGGTATAAGTCCACCGTTACAGTTATGCAAATAAAGTCCGGTAATATTTTTAACGCTCTTTACCATTATGTACATAGCTCCTGCAGGCATTATTGGCTTCAGTCCAGGTATCTTCACTAAATGACTGTAACACAATTTCGCGTGGGTCTGCAAACACAACAATCGATTAATGATACAAAAACTAACGAAGTATATGATAATTAGCAGGATTGAGTAATATTCTATTAAAATTTTATTGAAAATACTTTCGGGTTCTATTACTCTCGCATAATTTCTTAAAAAATAGCAATGATAAACATTATTCCAAATTAATTATGTGAAATTACCCTGTGTTCAAAAAATTCGTTATTTAAGATAGAATGATGAAACTTCAATTTTGATTTAGAAAATTTAAAAAAAAACTCAATTCTGATTTTTTAATTGCCCGCGCAGAAAAAAAGAATCTGGCTGGGATTCTTAAGAATCTCAGCAAGAATCACGGTTGCGCGCCGAACCGAGATTCTTTTTAAATCTATGTAAGAATCTCGGCCAGCTTCTTAGCGAGATTATTCTCGTTTTCATTTTCATTAAAAATGAAAAGAATTTATATAAAAAAGATCTTTAGGAATATTTTAATGTTGCTAACACTAATTTGTTAGTACATCAATGAAAGTTCGACCCCTTGTGTGTAGTCGAACTCAGAAAAGCTTTCCAGTCTTATATATACGCTGGGGCTTCAAGTCACTTGCGAGAAACGCTTCGTTCCTTCGCCATCTAACGGAGTATTGTCCACCAGTGTTTCGTATGATGTCACTAGGTGGCGAACGGACGGAGCGTTTCTCGCAAGTGGTTTGAAGCCTCAGCGTATATAAGACTGGAAAGCTTTTCTGAGTTTGACTACACACGAGGCGTTGAAACTTCGTTGATGTACTAACTAATTAGTGTTAGCAGTCCTTCAATATTCGTAAAGATCTTTTTTGATGTAGATTCATTTCATTTTCAATGAAAATGAAAATAATCTACATCAAAAAAGATCTTTAGTGTTAGCAGTCCTTCAATATTCGTAAAGATCTTTTTTGATGTAGATTCATTTAATTTTCAATGAAAATGAAAAGAATCTCTTCATTTCATTTTCAATGAAAATGAAAAGAATCTCTTCATTTCATTTTCAATGAAAATGAAAAGAATCTCTCCATTTAATTTTCAATGAAAATGAAAAGAATCTCACTGGGCGAGATTCTCTAGAATCTCACCGAGATTCTGATAGGGATTCTTTTTATTTCCAGCTACCCACTAATGAATCTCAGTAAGAAGCTGGCCGAGAATCTCTAGAATCTCGGTGGGATTTTGATAGAGATTCTTTTTATTTTCAGCTACCCACTAACGAATCTCGCTAAGAAGGTGACCGAGATTGCAGATAGATTTTAAAAGAATCTTGGTTCGGCGCGCAACCATAATGATCGCCGAGATTCTCGCTGAGAATCTCGCTGTGAATCTCAGCGAGAATCTTCTTAAGAATCTCAACTAGATTCTTTTTTTCTACGCGGGTGCTCCTATCTGAATTACGCCCATTTTCAATGTAGTCCCAAAAATTTCGTATTTTTATAAAGAATGTATTGCAAAATTTCAAAAATTGTCTAGACCTAGTGTTTAAAAAAGTATAATTACCATTTTATTATTTTAACCAAGCCAATTGTCGAAAAAATCTCGAAATTTTATGTCACAATTTGTTATTTGAATATACGTCAACCCCCATAGCGATTATAATTGATTAAAAATGATGGTATTGTGATAATAAATTTTTTACACAGAACTTACGTATAATGTTTGAATGGTATCGTCGAAAAATTTTTGTGGTGTGTTGCTAAGAATGGCTGGCAGTGCTCCCTGAACTATCGTGTTGCTACCGATGATTCTCTGACTAAGACACATCAGTCCTTTGCGAACCTGACAAAATAAAGATAAAACAATGTTTCGTTATTGTCACCACATTTAACTCTTGATCTTTCGACGAAACTTCAAAGTAAAAAATCTCATTTACCTCTTCTTCCAAAATGCCTTGGCGATCGTGAATAATGATCCAACCCATTCTCCAGCCAGGGATTAAAAACCTTTTACAAAAAAATATCATCATCATGTGACTCTTCAGCAATGTAAATTTTCATGTAACTTTAAATACATATTCTGTTCACGTACCTTTTGGTCAGACCGCTGCACGACAATATAGGAACTTCGCTCGATAGAGACGCTAATGAATAGTATGTTTGTCCGGGAAATACCTTCGGGCAGACAAACAACACGTCAACTTTCGACATAATACAATTTTTTCAAAATACACATACTAAAAAGTCGCTCCGTCTGCAGAAATGAATTGGTCGTTGTTTGGTCGTATACAGAATGCAAATTCAACTCACCAGGTGCTCGTATATCTCGTCGGCAATTATTGGTACGTGAAAACGTGCCGCTATCTCGAGAATGTCCAAAAGATGTTGACGGCTGAAGACCGAACCACAAGGATTTGAAGGATTGTTTATTATAATTGCAGCTGTTTTCTCGTCAATTTGCGATTGCAAGTTTTCCAAATCTATTTGCCAGTCCAGATCCGGCTAAAAAATTATTATTTAAACAATATCCTTATATTAACTAAAATAATGTATTAATGCACTAAATACCAATGTGACATATTTGCTACGTTGAAAAAACGTTATTTTTCAAAATAATTTTTTTAAATTTTCACCCAAAAATTGGGGGAAAATTCGAAAAACTGCAATGAAAAAAAATTTCATTGATTCAATAAATCCATTGTTTGCGGGCTGCCAAAAACAAGCGTTATCAACTTAATTTGAATTCTAATTCCTCCAATTCCATACGTGATCGAAACAATAACTCTAAAATAAGCAAAATAATATTTTATTGTTTCAATGTTAAATGGGATTGAACAAATAAGAACTAGAGTTAATTAAAAAATACTTCTTTTGGCAGCCCACAAACGATGGATTTATTGAATCAATGACATTTTTTTTTCTGTGTGGTTTCCATGTCGAATGCATTCCACAATTTCATTTAGTAAAATAAAAACGTATTTATACGTAAAGATAAAAAAAGTGAATCTCTTTTTAATTGTTATTTAAACATTTTTTTGTTCAGTATTTGTGTAAAATATTTTTATATTTTTATTTAGATTTAATTAGATTACTTTATTATTCACTAAGACCGTATATAAACATGAGATAGCAAAAATATAACGCTACTCAATCAAAAAATTGTAACTAAAAACAAATTTAGGTAGAAAAATAATAATATATCGAAAAATGAAAGTAAAACCGGTATGAAAATAAGCAGTTAAATGTTAAATAAACGACTTTTAAAGGAAAACAACAACATATTTTTATTATCTTCGATATTAATAAGTTGTTCAATAGTTATATTTACCAAAAGATTGTAGGATTTTACTGTGATTCCTAAACCCTCCGCTAAAGTTCGATAGATCGCAAAGCCAGGCCTGGGAATGAGAATATTTTGACCTTCCTTCGCCAGAGCAGTGATACACAGATCGAGGGCGCACGAGCAACCACTGCAGAGAATAACATCCTGCGCAAATCATACATATTTTAGCATCATCCATATCAATTTGCATCCATTAAAGAAGGCGATGAGCCGCGTAATTTTGACGTACCTTTGGATCAACCGTGACATTTTCGTCCGAGCTATACTTTGCCACTGCAGCTCGCGATTTTTCGTATCCTTTAATCCGATAAATTAGTGAATCATTAGTCAATTTTAAACTATATGATATTATCATTATTATTAAGCATAAACTTATAATGAGCAAAATTGGATGGCAAGAAGATTTGAATAGCAGTGTGTGGCGACACCAATTTAAATTATTTTAATTTCACTCAAATCACGAAATTTTAGCATACGTGACGTTATTTCCCTACCTAATGAGAATTTCGACCGTCGGTAAAACAGTTCTCTTTAATTAATATATTTTAAACTTTGCCAAATATGATTTAAAAAATGACATAATAAATAATTTGACAGCATGATACAATTGCATTTTGAGGAAATTTTTTTTTTAAACATTGTATATACATTTTATAATTTTTTTATTATTTCTTTTTTTGAAGTGGTAATTCAATGTAAATGTCTTAATATGCGGCGCTCAATGAAAAAATTATCATCTTATGCACGATAATTAAAAATGTGTTAGAACAATCGTAGTTTTTCATATTTTTAAATTTTGAATATAAAATTTAAGTCGCTTTAAGTAAAATTTGAGTACGCTGAAAAAAGTCCTCCAGTGCGTGTTTTAACTAAAATAAGTGGGTCAGTTTGATCCGAGGTGACAACCACAAGGGTTAACACGACATTTCGGTGAAAATGCTAAAGTGGTCTTGGCGGTGACTTGAAAGCCCAATGCGTGACTGATCTGATAAAAGTTCTATAATAATAAAAGGACGTGAAAAATTGTCGATTTTTAGCAGGACTAAACAGGATTACCAGCAATTTTTCCGAATAGTTATGCTGAATGTGGGCCTTTATTAGATTACAGGATGAAGTCACGCACGGAGATGACAATTCACTTTTCGATAAAAATCCCATGGGTTATTCAGGGATTTTATTCTCCCGGTTCTGTCATTGCATAATCACATTAGTTCAAAGTTATGTAAGATATCAACACCGACATTTCTTTATCGTTTATTTTCCTCAAAGATTTATTCCGGCCAAAATATTTGTGAAAAAAATCAATTTTTTATTGTATGCATTAAAATATTTTGCCACTTTCGATCACCTAAAGTTGCTATAATATTTTGATTGTAATGAAATATTAGAAATATTTCTAATATATTCTATTTCTACAATAGATTCTATGTGAATAGCTATCGAGTTTAGGGGCCGTTCATAAATGACGTCACCACACAAGGGGAGGGGAGGGGTCCCGAAAAAAGTGACGTTTTGTGACGATAGAGGAGGGGGGCGGGAGTCACAATTGTGACGTCACGCATTTCCATTTTTTTTTTAAATCATGGTAGCCGTTTTTTTTCCGGAAAAAATTCCCTGACTTCCCCTGATTTTTCCCTGACTAATTTATCAATTTTCCGTGACCAAAATTTTAAGGACATCTACTAAAAAATTTATAACGCGAATAAAAAAAAATGTATTAGAAACAGATACGTGTTTTTGATAAGTTATTTATTTCTCGATCAACAACGAATAGTACTTTTGAAGATATATTTTCTCTTTCAAAACATAAACGTTCTTTGGAATTATAATGCTTTAAATGCGATTAAATACTGATGTGAAGTGTAATACTTATTTTAGTAATATATAACACTTTTTAAACTTTTTTGTTGAGTGCTTCGAATTGTTCGAATAGATTTATGTTGTAATGTTTGTGTCAATTTTTATTTGTTTTTTTTTTTCTTTTCAAATATTTTTCGGTTGTTTTTTTTCCAAGTCTTTCTTTTATGGATTTTTATTGAGTTATTCAAACTTTGGCAACAATATACTTTTTCCCTGACTAATTTCGATATTCCCTGACTTTTCCCTGATTCCCTGATCAATTTTTTATTTCCCTGACTTTTCCCGGTTTTCCCTGACCGCGGCCAACATGTAAAATCTCACGCAAAATTTCGCAATCTCTTGAAGAAATTGTTTTTATTTCCATTTCACTATAACGAAATGATCTCTTCCGATTATTTCATTTGTAATCTTCGTTTTTACTAGTCTTGGAGCATTTTTAGTCAACGAACAGAATATTTACGTTTTTGTTAGCCGGTGTATGAAAAGTTACATTATTGCTCCTACTATTCATAAATAATATAAAAATTATGAAAAGATACATTATTGCTCCTACTATTCATAAATAATATGAAAATATTTATTATCGTTCGACTATGTATGATATATATATAAAACGTTTTTTGATAATACAAAACTTGAAATTATTTTTACTTTATGGAGGGGGGGGGGGGTCAGGCGAAATCGCGTGATGTCACGTTTGGGGGGAGGGCTTTGCAATTGTGACGATACGTGACCAGGGGAGGGGGGTCCAAAAACATTAAATCGGTGGTGACGTCATTTCTGGTCGGCCCCTTACTCGAATGTTGCCAAGTTTAATTTGATTTTACGAATAATTTTATGAATTAATTGGCGAAAACGTTTACATAAAAGAATATCAAGGGGTTGTGCGCTTACCAGTGCTCGGTGCGTATCCGTTGTACACCTGGGCAGCGACGCTTTCCTGCACAGCTTCGATGACTTCCTTGGGGGTTTTGAGATTTCCAAAAATCGTTGGATCACCTTAAAACAATAATCGTTCGATCGTACACGTTAAACACGGAAGTTATTGTACAATTATATTTATAATGTTTATTAGATAATTTTTAAACCTTAAGTTCTTTTTCATAAAAACGGCAGATACTAATTGCAAAATAATAATTATTGACTTAATCATACAAAATTTTTTTTTAAATAGAATATTTGAAGTTCACAAACCATACAATTGTGAATATGGTTGTGACTCATAACAATAGAATTTGGTGAAATTATGGCAATGGAAGCAGTTTTTGTGGGAATAAATAATTATGAATCCACGTTTACATATTCAACTCCTCAGAAAATAGATAGAAATAGGATAAAAATTATTATGGCCAGATTTTTTTTTTTTTTTTTTTTTTTTTTTTTTGGAGGCCTAAAATTATGCTTTTCCTAAAAAACATCGTTTCAACGGCTGCAATTTCACAATATACGAGTTTGAAAAAACAAAAAAAGAAACAGCGCAGTCTGTTACGGATAGACTCACCAATAGAGAGGGCGATCATTTTCTTGTTAGGATTCGGCTCGACGACGATATTCTCGACGATCGATCTTATGGGGTTGTGGGTTCGTCTGGCGATATCGGAAGCCTTGACATTCCATCGTTCACGCGAGGTGATAATTAATGCGTTAGACATAGTGATGACTGTAATAATGCGTTTAAAGAATGATTGTGGCTCTACACGCGCTGATCGTTAATCAATAAAAGTACATAAATCAAGAGTCTCGATCTCGTAGGTTCTATAGCCGATAATATTGCATTAATCGTTATCGAAGCAAATCACAAATTATTGCGCGACACTATTTCTCGAGAAAGTTCGGCTTTCGTGGCTATTACAGCGAGACCAACTTTCAAACTAAACCAACGTAGGAAAAGACGGCGCGATCAGTTTGCTCGTTTTTCGATAACTAAGCCACGATCAGGATGGGCGACTACTTGAAATGCTAACAGCAAGAACGGGAGGATGGTCGAAAGGACTTGTTTCATTGGTCGGTTAGTTTCCACACCTTCTTTTCATAATTAATTAAATCCCGGATAGCTATGCATATAAAATAAGTAAACACGACCTAGCAACGTCATCGACATTGACGGCGACGTCACAGTTGGTCCATTTGCGGAGAAGCTGGGCGTTATTGGGATGAAATTTTTCACCGATTTTTCACCCCCAAATGATTAAAGGGCTTTTCGTACCAACCGCGGCAAAAATCTTGAAAAATTGTGATCGATTATCGATATTTAAGGCTTTTTACGACGTATAATATTAGTGGCAGAGCGAGAATGCAAAATTATGCAAAATTTGGAAATCACGCGTTTTCAAGGGGATAACAAGGGGGGAGGGGAGCTTGACGATTGAGATGGAGGGGTATTTACTGAATTTAAGAATTCCACGTGGAATGTCGTCTTTCCGGATCGTGTAACAACTCTTCTGGAGGCACGACTCCAGTCCGTGGTGATCCAGCCAGGCAGCGGCGACCGACGTGCTGCTAACTTTGCATCCGGGCCTATGGCGCGTGGAGATCTACGGTGAAACACGAGTCTATGTCGTGTCTGCCAACTCGTTTACAATCCATTCCCAGAATTCACGATTTTTATCGATAACTCAAAACGTAACGTCGATACACGTGTAAATGGATATTTCATAGCACTGCAAAATTCATCAACTTATTGCTTATTAATCCGTTAATTAATTTCACTTAACTTAAACTTTTACGTTTTAAGTACTACGTATTTATATCGACATAAACGTAAATACAATTTTCAAATTATCAACAATTTGTGCATAAAATCGTAGTCAGAAAATAAACTTTACTGAATTTCATTTATTTTTTAATCGTCAAATGATATTGCAGATTTTTGCCGAAATATGGCAAAGTTGTTGCTTAACAGCTTTTGTTTTTGCGTTTCTCATGAAATCAATATTTAAAGTCAACATTTAATCGTAAATTCGCAAAAAACAAAGATATAGAAAAAAAATTAATAACTTCAAGTTTCACCTACCTAACGGAGAAACCCAATGGTAATTTCCATGTGGTGGTTCATACTGGTTGAAGGTGGACGCCTTTGCTTGTCGCGAGTCCTGATACGTGAACCTCTGGAGGCGCGACTGCTCAATGGTGGGGCGTTACCATTGGCTGACTTAAGAGGCTCACATGCGTATATATATTCTTTGGATTTACTACCAGATATTTACGCATGTTGGTAGCTTAGGCGACCTACTGACAGGCTAACATGCTTCGCCGATTTAAAGCATCAAATATACCTATAGTGGAACCCTTTTCATCACGTGGTAGTATTTCAGTAGTATTAAAAAGTGCAATTATCTTGACAGTGCAAATATATGCAAAGAAAACACCGGCCAATGAGCAAATTTTCCTGTTGATTTAGATAAGAACATGATTAAGTTAGCGATGTAGCAGGATTTGAGAAACATTCAAGAAAAATTTTTGATTATATTAAAAAATGTGATTATTTTACCGTACACAAATTTATATATATGTATTCATAATGTAATAATTATGAATAATTTAGATGAATTATATTTTTTCAATAAATTCTATTATTGAATTAGGATTAATAATTCGTAATTATTTAATCATGAAAGTTTTTCAAACATATTTTCAGTGAATGAATACCAATTCCTGTTTATATATAACAATAGTTAGTAATTATTAATTTTCTGGAAATTACAATTAAAGTTTGGATTTATTGGGAAATTATTTCGTCGATAATGCTTCAGTTATTAAGAGACGCCAGCTGTCAACAATAAAAACGTATAATTTGCTTTTTTACCACTACATTTACTTTTTAAGCAAGCCTTTTTTTGCTATTACCAGATTGCTAATACTATCGACTATTGGAAAAACGTCGCCGATGAAATATTTATTTTTATAGGTAATTTTTTGTTGATGTTGACACCAAAATGAAATCTGACTCAAGAAAATAGCTTACCGCAATACTAGCAGCAGCTATTTTGCTTCCTCATAGAGGAAGCTTTGTTTTCATGAAAAAAAAATTTTCGAGATATTTATGTCAGATTACTCAGAATGGTCTAAAACATCGAGAAAAGTGGTTTAGAAAAATTGTCCGGATGTATGTGTGTATGTGTGTGTGTGTGTGTGATGAAAGGCCAAAAATTCATTTAGCTATAACTTTTAAACTATTCGACCGAATCAGCTCCAATTTAAACAACATGTGCAGTACTACCTAATCTTCAATTGATATAAAATTGATATTTCAGGAAAATCGATTGACACATTTCATTTTTATAAGAATTGTGAAATTTCGAAAAAAGTACGTAAATGCTCTAGCTTGAACGAATTTTTTACTATCGAGCTGAAACTTCCTATTAAAATTCAACAAAGTGATGCGACCTTTGGTATTGAATTTGGGTCAAATCGGTAAAGCGGTTAGGTTTTTATGAGATTTTGAATTTTTCGAAAAATTTTCGTTTTGCTCTAATTCAGGTAAAATTTCAAATAATCGAGTGAAATTTTCTACACAGGAAAAATAACATTCAGCCCTGTTACGTACCAAATTTGGTGATGGTCGGTAAAGCGGTTCGGATTTTACGTTAATTTAAATTTAAAAAAAAATGACTGTTGTCGCTCTGCATTTCGTAAAACATCAGAAAATAAGAATAAAATAAAAAAGGATGCAAAGTAAAACCTTGCACATTGCATCCTCATTACTTTTAAGCGACAACTATTAATTGTTAGTTCACTGTGACTATTTTTGTAAATTTTATTATGGCTATACATTTCAAATATATGTTATAGCTAAACGGTCACCCACCCAAATATCATTAGTAAGAAATGATTCCAAGTACCAATCGCGCGTCCACTACTCAAGTGAACGCACAATTTCCATTTTGTTCTATTCACTTGCAATTTACATTTCACTTTTCTATGTGAAAGCAAGAATAAAATTACACGAGCTCCGTTTTATCTTATAAAAGGTGCCTACAAAATTATAAATGCGTAGGCAGAGATAAGACAGTAAGTACAGGTAAATACGAGATTTGGTGTCATGAAAAAAAGCCTTACATAATTACTGCCCACACGGAAAAAGAGACTTGGTTGGAACAACTTTAATGACATCTGCTGATGTCATTAAAAAATATGTTTTTGCTCTACAGCAAAAGCATCAAACTATTGCAAATAAGCTATAGGAAATTTATGGGTTTTTAAACGTCTTCACACTTTCCTAAGATAACCAGTAAAATAAAAATTTAAAAAAATTGGTTACTTATACATAAGAATCATTTTTCCCGCATGAATGTAGCGATTTGAGATAAAGGTAAAATTATTAGAATGCCATAGTATCGAGTGCTAATTGAAAAAATTATTTTCATAAAAAAATTATAACACCACTAATTTTAAGAAACAGAAAAGCTGAATTCATGCGTGAAGAATTCTTCTTATATACAATTGAGCAATAACGTAAACATCCCAGTGATCAACACGTTAACCTAATTGTCCGACTTTATAAAAACGTAACTTTCACATTAAAATACAAAAAATTGTCATTCTAGGTAATAATGAATCAGAATAGTCTTATGAAGAAATAACAACCTCACAAATTTTCGTAACTTATCTTAGTATAGAGAAAACTTGTTTCAAAGCTTTAGAAGTGCAAATTTACCAGTCATCGACATACTAAAGTTATAGTTGGCCCAGTAATCGACCATTATATGTCTCAGTAATCGACAAGTTAAGAAAAGTCTCGACTTCAATAAGTTGTAGCTCGCAAATTAAGACGTCAATAACTGTCATTGTAGGTTATACTGAATCAGTATACTCTTGTCAACAAATAACGCGCTTACCGTTTGGTCTACCTCATCTTATTGTAAAGAAAAACTAACATAAAACTTGAGGTGTGCAAATGTCCCAGTCATGGACATACTAAAGTCATGGTTTGCCCAGAAATCGGCACCCATATTTCGGTCCTTGTGCACAGAAGGCTCACTTGCTCTCTAATAAAAAATGACAAACGGTATAATAATGAAATTTACCGGTACAATAATAACGAAACAACAATTTAGTTAATAAGACGTTCAGAATTTTATTAAAAGTATATAACATTTGCGGTAATACGCACGGATAAAACTTTATCTTATATACTAGTGATATTAGATATGATAATAATCTTCGTTTTACACAAAAATTTTGGATTACAAGATAGTAGCCAGTCATGGACATATGCATGGTCTAGTTATCGACATGATTTATTTTGCTGTTTAATTATTTATAGAGAGCCCAATACCCCTGTCCATAACTACTCCTCGCACAGTTCGATCAATGAATTAATTCTTACATTATTTTTTATCATCTAATTCATAAAAACAATACGTGATTTACATAATTTTTCTATCCACAATTTTGTCCTAGTGATCGACAGTAGGTTGATTACCCGGACATTTATGTGTTTTTCTGAACCAGTTATCGACACCCACGATTTTTTGCACAAACAACAATTTTACGATAAAATAATATTCATTTAGTAATAACAGATTCTTCATATGTAATATCAAATTAAATTAACCCAGCCAAGGTCTTCGTGCATCGCAGAATTTAACTAAATGTCACGAGCCGCACCTTAACTTCCAAATCAAGGATTTCGACGAAATCACGCTCAGCTCGGTCACTGCAAGTTGTCGATTTTCTTATTATCACTGTTGTGATTTTACGAGGAGGTCTTGAACCTACAACGTGTAATCCTACATCGGTAATATCCTACAGAAAACCGGCACAAATGTAAAATCCTACATTTGTAATATCCTACATCGAATTAATTTCCTCTAAATGAGCATATTGTAAAATCCTGCACGCGAAATATTCTACAGGCGTAAAATCCTACATGCGTAATATTTTACAGGAGTAAAATCCTACATTCGCAATATTCTACATGAATAAGTCATGCATCGAACGAATTTAGCTCCGATGTAAAATCCTACACGTGTAATATTCTACAGGAGTAAAATCCTACATTCGCAATATTCTACATGAATAAATCATACAGCGAACGAATTTGGCTCCGATGTAAAATCCTTCACACGTAATATTCTACAAAAGTAAAATCCGACACGCGAAATATTCTACAAAAGTAAAATCCTACACGCGTAATATTCTACAAAAGTAAAATCCTACAACGCGTAATATTCTACAGGAGTAAAAACTTACATTCATAACATTCTACATGAATAAATCATACAGCGAACTAATTTGGTTCCGATGTATGATATATATTGTTACGACCGAGCGAATGAATTAAATGGATATTTGTTTGTGGGGCGGATATTATTAATTACAAATAGTTCTATTTATCTTTAACGCTTTTGTTCGCACGTCTGCTCGCAGTCAAAGTCCTGTCAAGACTTTCTTCTGGAAGGTTTACTGTGAAGTATATCAAGTATTCGTTTGTCGATCGTCATACCGTGTGTTCCTATAAGACCTAATCTCTATATTCATAACAATATATATAGAATATTGCGAATGTAGGATTTTACTTTTTTAGAATATTACGCGTGTAGGATTTTACACCGGAGGTAAATTCGTTCGCTACATGATTTATTCATGTAGAATATTACGAATGTAGGATTTTACTCCTGTAGAATATTACGCGTGTAGGATTTTACTTTTGTAGAATATTTCGCGTGTAGGATTTTACTTTTGTAGAATATTACGCGTGTAGGATTTTACATCGGAGGTAAATTCGTTCGCTACATGATTTATTGATGTAGAATATTACGAATCTAGGATTTTACTCCTGTAGATTATTACGCGTGTAGGATTTTACTTTTGTAGAATATTTCGCGTGTAGGATTTTACTGCTGTAAAATATTACGCATGTAGGATTTTACGCTGGCAGAATATTTCGCGTGCAGGATTTTACAATATGCTCATTTAGAGAAAATTAATTCGATGTAGGATATTACAAATATAGGAAATTGCACATGTAGGATTTTACATTCGTGCCGGTTTTCTGCAGGATATTACAGATGTAGGATTAGACGTTGTAGGCTCAAGACCTCCTCGATTTTACAAGCCTCAAATTTTCATAGAATATTGTACATACCTTGGAGGAAGTGTCGTTAATTTATTTACGCGTCAAAAAGCACTCACAGTCTTATTTATCGCTCGTTTACTGCAAATAAGTCGATTACTGGTACATGGAAGATTACTGGGACATTTACCTTATATATACATTTTTGGTTTACCGGTTATCTCAGGAAAGTGTGAAGACGTTTGAAACTCCATAGATTTCCTATAGCTCATTTACATTTGTTAGATGCTTTTGCCATAGAATAAAAAAATGTTCTACACGGAAAAAAAGGCTTGGTTGGAACAACCAAGTGCGTTGGTTATATATGCGCCAGACAATTAATTGATTAGACCAACCAAGTTATTTGTTAGGCTACCAATTTCTTGGTTGGTCTAACTAAGTCACTTGGTTAGCTTACCTTGGTTGGTCTAACCAATTAATTGTCTGGCGCATATATAACCAAGGCACTTGGTTGTTCCAACCAAGCCTTTTTTTCCGTGTATCAGTGTGCAGAAGAATATATTTTTTAAATGACATCAGCAGATAACCAGGTGGGATATATGTCAATAAATATGAGCACTTTGAGTCTGACTCCTTCCCCTTAAGTAAATGACCTGACATTTTGTACAAACAAAATAATCAAATGTTTAACACTGATTATAAGCACTTTTAGAAATTTTTGTATGAAAATTAATATAAAGTATTGGAAGCTTTTTTGCAGATACGTGTATATTAAATTTATTATACAAATATTAATTAATATACAAAAAAATTGTTGTAAAATTAACATACAGTATATTAAAAACTCCATAAAAGTTGTGTTTATAATATAATTATTGGAATTTTACAACATATCTGTATATTAAATGCAGTTTAATATAACGTATCTGCAAAAGATTTTCCAATACATATATTAATTTTCAAAATATTTTTAACAGTGAGGAATATAATAAGGCCTTGCTGACAAAAAGGTTGCAAAGTAGAATCTTGCACATTGGATCCTCAAATTTTCTGGCTCATATCCCATAAAACTTCCTTTACCCGGAAGGTAAAATTAAGCACCCTTTTTTTCTTACAAAAGGCTTTGTGAATAACGTATAATAAAAATAAGAAAACAATGGCAAGGACTTACAAAAAAAAAAAAAACTATCGGAGTCGACAAAATATTATTATTATTGAGATCAAATAGTTATTATTAATTATTAATAGTAAGAACTATAAAAAACTATTAGTAATTATTTACTCTGAATAATATATTGGCGACTCAAATAGATTTTTTCTGCAAGGGAGATTCCCCTTTGCAACCATTTTATAGTAGATATTTCCGAAAAAAAAAAATCTATTGAAGTCAACAAAATATTATTGAGATCAAATAGTTACTATTAATTGTTAATAGTAAGAACTATAAAAAAACTACTAGTAATTATTTAGTCTCAATAATATATTGGCGACTCAAATAAATTTTTTCTGCAAGGGAGATTCTGCTTTGCAACCATTTTATAGTAGATATTTCAAAAAAAAAAAAAAAATCTCCTTCTATAGACTAGTCCTACGTATACTGTAGTACCGCGCTAGTTATATAGAGGCGTTAGTCTATCATTAAAGTCTTCTAATTGGTCCAGCAATTTTCAGAAACCTCGCATCCAATTAATATACATGCGTGAGTAGTTGCCTACAACTCGGACGTTGCCCCCACTTTTTATTTCTCAGTCGCACGCATCGCAGTCTGCTCAGTTCTCTACCTTTTCTACTAGTCAGTCCGTTACCTACGAACGTATCTACTTTCGATATTACAGTCGGTACGAGCCCACATCTTGCGCGTCGAAAGCTGCGCCATGTGATCGAGAAGCGAAAATGTTACCTTGCACTCTTGGTAACAACAGATTGTGTACAAAACAACAATCAGAATAATTTATCGCACAACAACTTGTTCATAATAAGCGTAGATGACGCGTGCGTCGTTTAATAAATAAACGTGCAACGGTTCAAGGATCATTTGTTAATTACACATGTTTACCGTACTGGCAAATACCAAGTCTTTTATTATTTTCGTTATTTAATTCGAACTGTTTTCATGCATCGTCGAGCAATCGTCGATACGGCCATCCAGTGTTCGATGCGTGAATGGGAGGTCAAATTATGCGAATTATCGAGGCGAAGAATTCACGCTTATGCTCACCTCCTGTTTACTCATTCGGTTGTAGGATAATATTTACGTTGTCATACATGTTATTGTGTTCTCATTGTTTTTCATATCGCTATTTTTTAACGGCCGGTTTAATTTATTGTATTGCATAATTATTATTGACTTCCTTGAAAAGTTAGATTACTTATAATTTCTGTAAATTCATACAAAATTATGCTAGCGATGATTAAATTGACGTTTGATGTCACATGTTGATCAAAATCATGTGCAAATGAACATTATCGAAATTCAGGAATACTTGCCGCAATAGGATGAAATTTGGTAAGTTTTTTGAATCAATCAACTCTTACAATAGTATATAATTTTATTGGCTATGTAGCAAAATACCTATGTATTTAAATATTTGGTGTCACACGATTACCAGGCTAGAAGTCATTTAGATTAATATACAATATGTAAATGTGCCATATTGAATATATGGGCAGTGGTACGTGGTAGGTCGATGATAAAAACTTAACTTGGTACGAAATTTACGATATAAATATATATTATTTTTACATGCTAAGTAGTATGTTAGGCACTTGGGTTTTTTGTGTGTGTGTATTTTTTTTTATCCGTAAAAATGTGGGAATGAGGAATAGAGGGTACAGTAAAATATTCTATTAGATGGATGAGAAGAAGACAGGATTGGCAGCCGGGTACGCGCGCGTTCGGTTGGATAATATACGACAAAAGAGAAGTTTCGGACATTCGACAATTATCAAGATGAAAGCGAAAAAACAAATCGCTGGGAAGCGATTTTTTGTTAACTAGTATGCTGCTAATAATATTTTGTTCTTTCTATAATTCCTCTCCTTTGTCGTTTTCCCAAACCGTTCAAAACGTTATACTTGATTCGTTATTTACTTATAATAGCTTTCTTTTCTTTATAATCGCATATAAAATTGTTTACAAATTTACGTGGTCTTTATACAAACTTGACAACGACTAATTCGACTTCTTAGCGCTGCCGCTTTGAGAGTCGTTTTCTGGGGTTTCTGGAACTGTTCTCTATCGTTTATCGTTGCCATCCAGAAACTGAATTCGTTCGCGTAATAGTGGCAGTGTCCTTTAGCGCCGTTACACTCGATGAAGGGCGTAGCTCGGAAATCTTCTAGACAAGATCCTGTGCTCGAGAGAGATTGGCCACCTCCCTGAGAACCGGCTCCAGTGTGCTGAAAAATTGAGAGAAAATTTATGTTGACGGAATAAATTGACCCAATAAAACTGCTGCAATTTGCTTCCGCATTATTATCGAAGTTTCATTACACTTCATTTATGAAGAACTTCGTTGATCAACTTCTGAAGCTCAGAAAAAAATTGTGTAGCTTTTGGCACCTGTTATTGTCAATTCCAGTCTCGATTAACACTTCATTTATGTATAAGTTTTTACTCCGAAATATAAAAATTTACACTGTACAGAACATTTATGATGTTTTTCATTTTTTAAAAATTGAATCTCATTGAATGGTTTTGTCGATTTTAATTGAATTTACCGCAAAAGTCGAAGAACATGCCATCCACTTCTATACTAAGTTTCAGTTAAATACGTCGAGCCCTTCGCGAGTTATAAGGATTAAATCAAAGGAGCTTATTTTGAAGAAAAAAAGGTCAATTTTTGAACAGCTTTGTTGATTTTGTCCAAATACCATTGAACCTTATGCGCAAAAGCAAGTGTAAAGAAATTTCTAAATTGGCAGGTTGAAATCCATGAGAGTTGACGTGTTTACGTTATTTTGCAATAAAAATAAATTTGAACCATGATAAAATGCTAAGGACCCAACGTATGTTAGTTAAATTCATAATAATGAAAGGATTAAAACTGTTTCACTTTTGTGTCAATTTTCAGTCTGATACCCGTTCTCTAGTTATAAGAAATTTATTAATTTTGTGTACACACACACACACCTACACCAGAGATTTTTTTTAGACAATTTTTCTCGATTTTTCAGACAGCTTTAAGTATACTAACATTAAAATCACAACAACAAAGAAATGTTCAACCAACCAAAGCTTTCCTCATGAGGAAGCAATAACTCAAATAATCAACCCTAAATTTTCACATACCATGACAAAACTGTATCCTCTCCATAGTCCTGTCCATCCATTAGGACATTCTGGAATGTCTAGAGACTGACTGTGAACAGCCAAAACATTCGCGGGTACTTCGCAAACGACGCACCTATATATGACAAAAAAAAGACATTACATTTCGATTTAATTGTCTTCGCTACATATTCGTAATAAATAGAATAATGATGACTGTGACTGTGCAATCACCTCGAGATGTACTCCTCAATTCCCGATTCTTCAACAGGCATCATAGGAATCGGGCTGTTGGTCGACAGCCAATAGGAACGATCGTTGCGGCTGGCATAGTGACACACGTTGTTGACGTCGCAGAATAGGAAAGGCATCGTCGAGAATTTTCTTACGCACGAGCCGGCGTAACCTGTTTGTCGGAGAATTTATAGGACGAGTTAGATGTTGAAGAATGAAAACACGTTTCGTAGCGATTCCCCTTCCAGTCGGAGCCATCGATTCTCTTACAAGATTTTCGACTATCTGCTACAGCGAGAGAACTCGCGCACCGTCTTCTCAAGGTTAATGATCAGGTGTTCATTATCTTTACATTCTCAACACTGACAACACGTTTTTCGCAGTTACGTATTTGATAAAACTCTACAGTGTAGGAAGTCGCAAGCGTCAATAAAATAAATGTCAATGTGTAATAAACATCATCGTCGTACAATAATTAAATACGTTTTCATACTAAAATGATGCAATGAATGAATTGAGTCGAGCGATAATTGTATATCATAATTAGCTACAATGAAAATTACCTAGATCTTGAGAGTGAGCTCTCTCTTCGCCATCTGTATACAGAAGACTGTAACCATCCCAGAGTTTGATGTGTCCAGGATCGCAGACAGGTACACTCTGACTTTGACTGTGTCTTACTAGAAGAATACCCGTTAGATAATCTGATGGCTGTTCACATGGAAGACCAGGTTGTCCCTTAGGCCCTGGGGGACCAGGAGGTCCTTGAAGACCTGGCAAACCAGTAGCGCCATCAATACCAGGGAAACCAGCGGGACCCTGAGGACCAGGTGGTCCGATCAATCCTAAAGCACCCTTGGCACCATCACGTCCGGGGAAACCACGTGGTCCTTGTAATCCCTTTTCACCAGCTAAACCTGGAGCTCCAGCAGGACCTGTAATGATTGTTATCGTCTCAGATGCAAATCTATTTTTTTTTGCAGTTTTATGTTTTATATAAGAAGGTCGATAATTTGCCAACGGTCGATAATCTTTGAAAACTTGCCTGGATAACCGCGGTCGCCCTTTGGTCCCATTGGCGGTTCTATACAGTCGTCACCTCTTTCTCCCTTGATACCTATGGAGCCAATAGCTCCTGTCATACCCACAGCACCAGGATAACCTCTTTCTCCTTTTTGACCGGGTGTGCCAGCGAAGCCGTCCATTCCGTCGCGACCACGGTCGCCCTTAAGGCCGGGAGCACCGTCGAATCCGGGTTGTCCTAGATAAAAATAGAATTGTTATTTGAGTTTAATTTACAAGAAAATAAAAGGTCCTTTCTACATAATTTCCTCTGTGATAAAAAATCTGCGGTGCAACTTCGGTGGAAATAAAAATTCTTTCATTCGTGAAACTATTGTTGAAATAAATGTGCAAGATCAGTATAACCTTGCCCTGGGAATTGACTTCCAGGTTAATTAGTGGGCGTTTACCTGGGAAACCCCGATCTCCCTTCAGTCCTGGAGCACCGAATACTCCGGGTGGTCCTTGATCTCCCTTAGGACCTCTGAGTCCTGGTTCACCAATTTGACCGTCAAGTCCGGCTTTTCCTTCTCGACCTGGCGGACCTTCGATACCGATCGGTCCAGTGTCACCCTTTTCTCCTTGTGGACCAACAGGTCCCCAAGGACCTGCGTCTCCTTTAGGACCTGGTAAGCCAGGGAATCCGGTTTCACCCTTTTGACCAGTCAAACCTGGTGCACCGTTGCGACCGTGCTTTCCTAACAATCCAGGAAGACCTTTCTCTCCCTTGACTGTCAATCCGGGCACACCGGAGATACCAACCGGACCCATGTCACCTGTTGGATAAATTTTTCAAATACATTCGACGTTTTTTTCCCAGTATTTTCAGCAACGGGAGTTTGAACTGCTCGTTTGAAGTACTTACCCTTCGGGCCAGGTCGTCCCATTGGACCAGGATTTCCTACGGGTCCTGGAACTCCTCTATCGCCCTTTTCCCCGTCGAAACCAACTGGTCCATCAAAACCTCTGTCGCCTTTCTCTCCATCAAGTCCATGCATGCCTGGTTTTCCGGGTTCTCCCTTCTCACCCTTGACATTGATTGTAGGTCCTGGAGGACCACGATCTCCCTTTTCGCCAGCAGATCCAGGAACTCCCAGAGGGCCTTTGGGACCTATCAACAGTTTATGATGAAATGGAATGCCAGGTTATGATAAGCTTACATATTATCGTAAGATGACTGAAATTGAGAAATATCGTTTTCACCTTGTGGTCCACGATCTCCCTTAAGACCATCCAAACCAGGCAGACCAGGCGCTCCAGTATCACCATCGGCTCCAGTGAAACCCGGCGGTCCTACAGGTCCAATATCGCCCTTATCGCCAGGGCGACCGTCCAAGCCAGGTTCTCCAGGTTCTCCGTATTGACCAGGGAAACCCTAATGAACAATAATTACCGGGTTAACAAATAGTATGTGCGTTGAGATGCGTGTAAGTAGCTTCAGTACAAAAATATTGGTACCATGTCTCCCTTTTCTCCGTCAAGACCACGCACGCCCTCGTCACCCTTTTCACCTCGTAAACCAGCTGCACCATCAAGTCCCGGCGCTCCAATATCTCCCTTTTGTCCAGGTTCTCCGTCGCGGGCAAAACCGGGCCTTCCAGGTTCTCCCTTGAAGCCATCTAATCCGTCTTTACCAGCTGGTCCTTGTGGTCCACGAATTCCAGGCATTCCCGGCTCACCCTTTTGTCCCTTATCGGATACTTGGCCAGGTTCTCCTTTTCTTCCCTGATTTACACACACATATATTAATTCTTTCCTTTTACTTTTAATAAAAGCCTTTAATGATTATGATTTTTTCATTGATGTCGTCGAACTTGTAAGAAAAATTACCTCTAATCCAGATGGTCCACGCTCTCCCTTGATACCGTCAAGTCCCATCGGACCAGGCAAGCCTGTTTGGCCGTCGTATCCGCGATCGCCCTTTACACCAGGAGCTCCAGGTCGACCTGGCATTCCTTCCATTCCTGGTAATCCTGGGAATCCAATAGATCCTTTCTCGCCACGTTCGCCCTTGAATCCTGGTGGTCCGTCGGCTCCAGGGCGGCCAGCGATACCTGGTGCCCCACGACGACCGGGATATCCTTTAGGACCATCGATACCAGTTTCTCCACGATCACCTCTGGCTCCAGGGAATCCAGGTAAGCCCGCTCTTCCAGCTTCTCCAGGCAAACCGGGTTCACCCTTGCTGCCGTCCAAGCCCGGCATGCCGGAAATACCAGTGGGTCCCGGTGGTCCTATTGGTCCTGTATCTCCCTTTTCTCCGGGACCTCCTGGCAAACCGCTTATTCCTGGTTGACCGACGTCTCCTTTCTCTCCAGCAAATCCAGGTAATCCAGGGTATCCAATAGGACCCTCTTTCCCTGGTGGTCCCGGCAGACCTCTCTCACCCTTATCACCTGGAGGGCCTGTTAAACCTGGAAGACCTTGCATGGACAGTCCCGCTTCACCCTTGTCACCTTTTAGCGCTGTCACGCCGGGATAACCTCTGGGTCCTTCGCGTCCTGGATCGCCAGGGAAACCCATGGTTCCTGTGTTTCCTTTGTCACCGCGAGGGCCTGGTAATCCTCTAGGTCCAACGGGACCTGGAGCACCTATCGGTCCAACGGGCCCTGGAGGTCCCTGGTAACATATTTCATTATATTAATATTTAATCCATTAACAGTAAAATTAAATATAAATTAAGTTTAAAACGATTATTTAGTTGCTTTCACGATTGTAACGCACCACTTGGATAATGGAAAAATGTCACTTTTACTTAAAAAAAAAAGAAGTGGAATATCTTCGGGACGGTCCCAAACTAATTGATTTGAATTAAAACAAATATTGTTCTTGAAAAAACTCATTAAATTTTGCACATCTCTATCTAAAAGGCCAAAACGATCGGTACTCGAATACACTTACCGAAATACCCTGCAACCCTCTGTCACCCGGCGGTCCATCGAATCCTGGCGGACCAGGTTCACCTTTCTGACCTTGAGAACCTGGAGGGCCCTTTGTCAATTCAAAGTAGTTTTGCGGACATGTACCTAATTTCAAAAACAATTTTATTCTTCTGTTCCACAAAAACTTTGCAAAATAATAATATGTATATTTTTATATCACTCACCGGATTCTCCTTTTGGTCCTTCAAGTCCGGGCTCACCTTTGTCTCCGGAATATCCTGGTTTACCTGGAAATCCTGGTTCTCCTTTGATACTCGCGCCCTTATCTCCTTTACGTCCTGGGGTACCCGGTCTGCCTGCCGCACCATCATTACCCGGAAATCCTCGGTCACCCTAAAATTGTAAGCAACAAGTTACAAATATGAAATACCTAGTTTCATCTGTGGTACTTTTATTTAAATATATTGGAAAATTTACGTCATATTAGGACAACAGCGGTTTTATGTAATTAATACTTCATGACATTTACAACATATTTATATTTTCAATTATTTCAAGAATTGCAGAAAGGGTCAGTCACATTTACTATGAATTTTACAACAATTTTTTGTTCTCTAAGAATCAACTATTTTATTGCATTTCAGTTCATACCGGAGTTCCTTTGAGACCAGGGAATCCTTCCAATCCTATAGAGCCCTTCGGACCAGGTGGACCTGCTGCTCCTGGTGGACCTGGACGACCGGTCTCGCCTCGCAAGCCCTTATCTCCCTTCTCGAAGCGCAGCATACTTTCGGAGATGAATGCATCAGATCCCTTTTCACCCTGAGGACCTGCACTACCTGGCACTCCATCTTTACCCTGATTACAAAAATCATTTCATCACAAAAGTTATTATTGTAAAAAAAGAAAAAACAATTTTAAAAAATGTGCTGGAATGCCTACCGAAATTCCGGGAGGTCCAATTGGTCCAGGAAGTCCGTCGTCACCATGTTCTCCAGGGAAACCACGGTCTCCAGGTGGTCCACGAGGACCAGGGCGTCCGGGTATGCCGTCCAATCCGTGATCTCCTTTAGCTCCTCGAATTCCTGGTTGACAATCTTGACAGCGACCTCCAATATCACCTTTTTCACCAGGCTCACCAGATAACCCAGGAATGCCGTCTCTTCCAGCAGGTCCAATTTCGCCAGGCGATCCTGGTAGTCCTGGCGCACCTGGTATTCCATCTAATGAATCACCTGGACGACCTCGAGGACCTGCGTATCCACGTTCACCCTTTTGACCTTTGTCGCCATCTAAACCAGGCAATCCGTCCATGCCTTTCGGCCCCTGATTATTGAAACAAAATAATAATTAGTTAAACAACAATTTCTGTTGTAAATTATATGTTGAATAACAATTCTCGTCCGACACAACTTAATAGATGGTTGGTGTCTTGTCAGTTTCAGCAAATTAATTGAAGGTGATAGTTTCAGTAAACCAATTCTTAAATGTATAAACTTATTATTTCTTTTTCGTAATTAACTCATCAGTTACAACAAATATAATACAGTAGAATGTCGGTTATCCGAACTAATTGGGACCGACTACCATCCGAATAATCGAAAATTCGGATGACCGCACAGCAATTGTTTGTCAAGGGGGAGGGAGACACTGAATCCCTCAAAATTTTAGAATACATATTGTTAACGACAATTAATATTTTTAATCTGTTATTATTAGTATATATTATATATTTTGAGATTTTTGAAATTTGGAAAAATGTACGTAAACGCCCTAGCTCGAACAAATTTTTAGCTATCAGGTTGAAACTTTGTATTAAATTTGAACGAAGCGACGCGACCTTTGGTATTGAATTTGGGCAATATCTTTAAAGCGATTCGGTTTTTATGGGATTTTGAACATGTCGAAAAATTTACGTTTTGCTCTAATTCACGTCAAATCTCAACAAATAAAATGCAATTTTCTACAGAAGAAACATAACATTCAACGTAACTACGTACCAAATTTGATAATCATCGATAGAGCGATTAGGATTTAAGGTAATTTTGAATTTTACCAAAAATTATTATTGTCGATCAGGTTGTCTCAAAACTTCAGCAAGTAAACCGAAAATTTCTACACATCTAAAATATGATGCAACGGTATGATTCGAAACCGTATATAACGCGGTTTGTTTTTTTTCATACTATATTTTTTGTCTTATCCCATTCTAATGCTGATAAGTATCAATATTCAATTGCTCATAACTCTCAAACGGAATGATGTAGCCAGATAAAGTTTTGCACACACATGGCACATCATGTATCTAGATCAAAATTTTCACATGAGTGAACTCTTAAATTATTGTGATTTTGTAAAAAAAAATACACACACACATAACAAAAAAAGTAGAACCTTGCACATTGCTTCCTCATTATTTTTCGCTCTTTACAAAGCTCCCTCTATGAGGAAGCAGTATGTTATTCAATTTTGGCTTCCTCATAGAGGAAGCTTTGTAAAAAGCGAAAAATAATGAGGAAGCAATGTGCAAGGTTCTACTTTGCATCCTTTTTTAAATTAGATAAATAAACATGTTGTGAATTTGCTTTTTCTATTTCGTTTTTCCGTTATTTCGTTATTATTAGAGCGTTTTCGAAAGTAAATGTGATAACGCATATTATTAAAAATAATTCAACATTCCATAAAATCACAAATTTCATACCGTTTGTCACTAAATTATACATACATAATGGCTGAATATTGTTTCATTTATATACAAAATTTGAGCTCGCTATCTCAAGTTTTGCAAAAGTTACAATAGAGCTATAATGTACAGTTTTAAAAAAATTCAAAATTCCATAAAATCTGAATCTCAATACCAAACAACATTGAGTGCACCTGCTCTTATAACCAACTATTTAGCAAAATCGACTAAATTTTACGAAAGTTAGAGCGACCACCTCCTTTTTTCAAAAAATTCAAAACGGCATAAAATCGAAATTTTCGCACCGATTTTGTCGAAAATTGCTACAGTTGGAGAGGGTCTGCTGCTACATTAGTGTGCCAAATTTGAGCGCGATGTACAAAACCATTCTTGAGTTATCGACGTTCGAATTTTCGGAGTTGTATATATACACACACACACACACACATACAGACACTTTTTCTAGATCACTTTTCTGGACTTTTTGGACAATTCTAAGTAACCTGACATAAAAATCTCGAAAAAAAAATTTTTCATGAAAATAAAGCTTCCTCTATGAGGAAGCAAAATTAACAAACGCTAATCAAAAAATCTTAAATATCCTCCAAACTTTAAAACTTACGATAATCGAAAAACCCTTGTCTCCCTGTGGACCTTTCGGTCCTGCAGGTCCCATTGGTCCATCGAAACCACGGGCACCACCTTCTCCGGGGAAACCAGTGAGACCACCCTCTCCTTTCGCGCCTTTCTCTCCTGGTGCACCCTCTGCGCCTGGAATACCAGGTTGTCCGGGACCGCCAGTTAAACCGATAGGACCTCTTTCACCAGGATCTCCTGGATAACCATCCAAACCACGTGGTCCAGGGGGACCTTGGAATCCTCGGGGACCTCGTTCTCCTGGTGGGCCTGGCCTTCCTTTGCCACCCTGTACAGATTGTAGATTCTTTTAACTCTCGGCTTCATGCATTCATCATAACAGATAATAAGAAATTATTAATTTTGTTTTTGCATCAGTGAGCGAAAACTCTTTCGTTAACTTACGCCAGGTGGCCCAGGTGGCCCTCTAAGACCGCTTACTCCTATCGGTCCATCTTTTCCAGGTTCTCCCTTACGACCAGGTCGACCAGGCAAACCATCGATTCCATCCATACCACGATCACCTTTGCGACCCGAAGGTCCTGGTGGTCCCGAAAAACCATCTCGTCCCTGTTACCGCAAATAAATTCACATTATTCACGAGACAGTTAAATTCAAAACTGTCTATAAAACAGCTCGAATAAACACGACAAATAATTGACTTTTTTACTCTGACGAACAAACTGTTTATGAAATTTCAACAGGAAAACGTAATATCAAACTTTTATAGAATTTAATTACTATCTTATTTAGATAGAAAGCTGAAATTTTGGTCAATCAAACTGACATCAGGAATTCAATGAAAGTTGATACAATAAAAAGAAAAATGGAACGTAGATTTTGTTTAAATTATATTTTTGGTGTTGGCGAATAATATGAGAAAAGAAAATTTATACTTACACGAATACCTGGTGCACCTGGAAGACCTTTTTCACCCTTTGTGCCAGAAACACCCGGGATTCCAGAGTCACCCATAAAACCTGGTTCTCCTTTTTGGCCCTCAAATCCAAGATCACCCTAAAAGAAGACACACAGAAAGATCCAATTTATCATCACAAACATTATTAAAAGTTTTGAACTTAAAAGCGATTGTAGGTACACCATACCTTATCTCCTTTTGGTCCAGGATATCCTATAGGTCCTGTAACTTCCGTTGTTCCTTCAAATGGTACTAGTGGTCCAGCCACTCCAGGTGGTCCAGGATCTCCCTTCGGACCTTTATCTCCTTTTTTTCCCTCGAATCCAAGACCCATGTTACCCTTCGCTCCTTGCGGTCCTGGAGGACCAGGAGGTCCCTGTAAATTAATGATCAATCAGTGGCGAGTACATTGTTTTTGGTATTGATAAACATTAGGGTGGTCCATTTTGGCACAATATTTTTTTTTCTCACGGCGCACCCCTCAAAACTGTTCTCTATTATGAAAAAAAAAATTCCTTATAAATCATAGATCCAATAAAAAAATATGTAAGGTAAATGTCCCAGTAATCGACCATGTACCAGTAATCGACCAGTCTGTGGTAAAAGAGCGATAAATAAGACTGTGAGTGCTTTTCGACGCTTAAATAAATTAACAACACTTCCTCCGATTTATGTACAATATTATATGAAAATTTGAGGCTTGTAAAATCACAACAGTGATAATAAGAAAATCGTAAACTTGCAGTGACCGAGCCGAGCGTGATTTCGTCGAAATCCTTGATAATCCTTGGTTAAGGTGCGTCTCGTGACATTTAGTTAAATTCTGCGATGTACGAAGACTTTGGCTGAGTAAGTTTAATTTGATATTACATATGAAGAATCTGGTATTACTAAATGAATATGATTTTATCGTAAAATTGTTGTTTGTGCAAAAAATCGCGGAGGTCCGAAAAAATGTCCGGGTAATCGACCTACTGTCGATCACTAGGACAAAATTGTGGATAGAAAATTAGTGTAAATCGCGTTTTGTTTTATGAATTAGATGATAAAAAATAATGTAACAATTCATTCATCGATCGAACTGTACGAGGAGTAGTTATGGACAGGGGTATTGGGCTCTATATAAATAATTAAGCAGCAAAATAAATCATGTCGATAGCTGAGCCATGCATATGTCCATGACTGGGTCATGTCATGTCATGGGTCGATTACTGGGCAAACCGTGACTTTAGTATGTCCATGACTGGGACATTTGCACACCTCAAGGTTTATGTTAATTTTTTATTACAAGAAGATAAGGTAGACCAAAAGTTAAGCGTTCTATTTGTTGACAAGATTATACTGATTCTTTATAACCTGCAATGACAGTTATTGACGTCTTAATTTGTGACTTTTCTTGACGTGTCGATTACTAGGACATATAACGGTCAATTACTGGACCAACTATAACTTTAGTATGTCGATGACTGGTACATTTGCACTTCTGAAGCTTTAGAATAAGTTTTCTCTACAATAAGATAAGTTACGAAAATTTTTGAGGTTGTTATTTTTTCATACGACTATTCTGATTCATTATTACCTAGAATGACCATTTTTTGTACCTTAATGTGAAAGTTAAGTTTTTATAAAGTCGGGCAATTTGGTTAACGTGTCGATCACTGGGACGTTTACCTTATATGTTTACATTTTTTGCATTACATGAGTGTAGAGATTCTGGATATCACTGCGACAGTCCGTTATTGTTTCATGGTAGTTTTGGAGTACGAAATAATTGCAGCTGCGAAAAATATGTGCTGTGAAAGTGAAAAATAGAGGGTAAGCAAATATTTTTAAAAGATTCAAAATACCATAAAATTTCAATCCCTAAGAGAATGAATGCCAAATTAAATCCCAACCTTTGTCTGATAATATTCTACCTGTAAACCAAATTGAAGTTAGATATCTAAATAATTATGGACCTTTGAACAAAAACAAACTTTAAAAAAAATTATAGAATTATAATTGTAAAATTATAAAATTATCTCAGTCAATCTCTATCTGTATAAGATTATGTATTTATCTCAAAAAACCGATTATATAAAAACTACAAAATTCTCGTAAAGAGCGAATGATAATCGTAAACATTTGAAGGTTTCGGACAATTATTGTTGTTATAGAGTGTCTCATAATATACTTAATTGTTTCCGGCATCTCCAGAATGTAATTTGTTAATCCTGTGGCCAAATGTTTATCATTATCATTCACCGTTTATACGAGATTTTTTTAGTATTGATATAGCACAGTTATTCTGTGATAAATATGTCACATCACGCCGGTAGCGAAGTTTGTAATTTTTTTTTTAAGTTTGTTTTCGTTCCGACTTCCACAATTTTGCAGATATCTAGCTGAAATTTGGTACACAAGTATACTATTATCAGACAGGTTTTCGGGTTTAATTCGGCGTTAATCGGCTTAGCGATAAAAATTTTATCACATTTTGAATTTTTTGAAAATATCTGCTCATCTTCTAACTTTCCCTTTCACAGCACACATTTTTCGCAGTTGCACTTATTTCGTACTCTAAAACTACCATAAAACAATAACGAACTGTCGGAGTGATATCCAGTATCTCTACACTCATGTAATGCAAAAAATGTAAAGATATATCTTTACATTTATATATATCTTTATATTTATATTATGTGATAAAAAAATATGTAGAGGTCGCGACGGAATTTTAAAATTTTCTTGTTTTAAACATTTTTTTCTCTACATTTTTTTTATCACATCGATGATTTACGAGGAATTATTTTTCGTAATAAATGGACCACCCTAATAAACATCTCAACCAAAAATAGACATCAGAATTCTTTTTTTTACCTTCTGATTTTGTATGCGAAAATAAGTATTACTATGAATGAGATGAATGAAAAAAAAACTTACGTATCCTCCACGGTCACCCTTTGGTCCTGGACGGCCATATTCTCCCTGCGGTCCCGGCGATCCGGGTGGACCTCTAACACCATCGCTTCCTGGTTCTCCTTTCTGTCCTACGTTGAAGTTGCCGGCAAATGCAGGTTGTCCTTTGTCACCTTTACCTCCAGGGTATCCTCGCAAACCGGGTGGACCTGGTTGTCCAGGTTCTCCGTGTATACCAGGTGCGCCCTACATCATCAAAAATTGTCACGATACAATACATTTTTTACTCATTTATTACTTAATAATTCTTATGGCAAATTATACTTACGTCAGTACCGTTGCAACCATCGCGACCTGGCATACCTGGTAATCCAGGAGGTCCTTGAACTCCCGGCACACCGTTGATACCGGCAAATCCAGGCATTCCCATTTTACCCTGTAAGATATTTGTGAATTATTGCGTCATGTTTTTAAAGTGCTATTTTAGTGCACGAATAATATGTTGATTTCTACTCTGAGTTTGTTCGAATAATTTTTTTGTGTGGACGATAATTGTTAGGAACGGCCATTAAATTTTTTTCAAATATCATAATCAACTGTAAATTTTTTTTATTGATCTGTTGTACTTGAAAGTATTTGAGAAAATAACTTTATCGATAAAAGCTAATGAAGAAAAATAAATGCGGGGTCATATTATGTTCGAATATTTTATCTTACTTGAGTAACGGTTTTGACAGACCTTGTCTTCTTAAGATTGTATTTTTACTTGACATTTGATAAGTTAATCGAGTAAAGTCAACACACAATTTTGTAGTAATCGTTTTAACAAGTAATTTTCTGAAATTCGTACGAATCTAATATTCTTAAAAAGATGTTCATGGTTATTATGAACTGCGAATATTTTATTCAGAGGCATAAACTTCAAAATTCTTGAGGAAATTATTTTTTATCATAATTATCACAACGTGTTGTGATGAATGAAACTGTATTCATTTTGGGAAAAAAGTAATGATTTTTTTGTTTAACATAAAAATTTAATGAAATTAAAAAAATTGAATTTTTATTCCGGAACCCTGTTGATATCCAATTAAAGGTTTCTGTATTTCCTAATCTATTTGTAACAATTTGACAGCGTACACCAAGATAAATCTATGTTATTATTAATGTTATTAATAATTACATAATTAATTTTATTTAATTTACATCTATGTTAACTCACCCTGTCACCTTTGGAACCACGTGGTCCTTGTGGACCTGGATCACCTTTCTCACCCTTCGGTCCTAGAAGACCTTCAGCGCCCGGAAAACCTTGGAGTCCTCTTGGTCCTTGTGGTCCAAGATGGCCCGGTGGTCCCTAGAAAAAATGAAAATCCCATGGTAATTAAACTCCATAATATGCACCATTGTTCCTGCGGAACTCACGTATTTCAATCAAAGTTGTAAGCCCTCCTTACTTTTGAAAAACAACAGACAATTAAAGTTATAGTATTATTTTTCGTTAATATGTAGTAACTAAAAGCAAATTAATTTTCAATAAACTTTTCCGGAAAGTTGAGAAATATAAGTAGTTACATCGATTTCAGAATGCTTGAAAGATGTGTAAACACGTTGCCAAGAAAATTGTCGTGAAATTGCATAATTTTTTTTCTCCTCTAGGGAATATTAAAAAATATTGCCATCCTTTATAAAAGTTGCAGAAAAAAAGTTATAAAATTATAACTATTAAGCCACGACAAATGTTAATTAAATGTAATAATAAACGCTTACAACCCTCATTGGAATCTTCTTATAAAATATACATACCCGAGATCCTTTTTCAGCAAAGCACTTTGGAACACAGCAGCCACCGCCAGTGCAGTTCTTTGGTGGTGCACCGCGGTTTATTGGTATAGCGGAATAACTGCTAGGATAGTTTTCAGATCCTTGATCGTATGCACCTTGATTTTGTCCATCATATCCACCATAACCTTGGCCTTGCGATCCGTAACTTTCTTGGCCACCGGAACTTGAACCGTAGCCTCCTCGGCCTCCATCAGCGTAACCATCTCTTGATCCGCCAGATCCTTGCGATCCTCCGTAACTTCCGTTAGTTGAACCGTAACCTCCTCGGCCGCCATCAACATATCCACCTCTTGATCCACCAGATCCTTGTGATCCTCCGTAACTTCCGTTACTTGAACCATAACCGCCTCGCCCTCCATCAGCGTATCCACCTCCAGTTCCGCCAGATCCTTGTGATCCTCCGTAGCTTCCGCCAGAACCTTGTGATCCTCCGTCTCTTCCGCCAGAACCTTGTGATCCTCCGTAACTTCCGGCATTTGAACCATAACCTCCGCGGCCTCCATCACTGTATCCACCTCCTGCTTGAGAACCTCCGTAACTTCCGGTGCCGCGTCCATTTTGATCGTATTCGCCGCCTCGACCTCCGCTACCTCCACGATTATATCCATAGGGATATCGTGGGTCGTAGCCCTCTCGACGTTCATCGTAACTTCCGGTACCGGTAGGACCGGAATGAGAACCACCCTCTCTTCTATTGTCGTAGCTCTCTCCGTAAGGGTAACCATCGTCGTCCTCATCTTCATCAGGGTCATCCGGACTACCGTACTTGTGCCGCTCCAACTGATCTGTATTGTCTTTAAGATTGTCATTAATGAGAGTAGAAAAAAAATTATGGCCAGATTTATCTGTGAATTTATTGTCGACCCTTCACTACTTGATCTCGATTTTACAATAGATTTACAGACAAATCAACCCTTAGTCTAGAATCGTGGGAGTTGGACTGACTTTATATGTTTAGAACCGCTGATTAAGAGCTTATAAATTGTATAAATAATTAAGTATTCATTATTTTTATAGAACACTACATAATTACCAATAAATTAGCATTATTAGTTCGCTGATTTTAGTGATATTAGATATCAAATTTTTATAGAAAAATGTTTTTTTTTAAATTTAGTTTAAAAAAACTTTATAAATTACTTTATAAGTTACTTATAAATTTTATTTAAAAATAGTTTAATTTTTTAATATTATTATTAATTTAATTTAATAAGGGATTAAAAATCAATAAAGACTACCAGAAAAATTAGCGAAATTAACACGGTAACGAGCCGTTATTTCTTCCAGTAATTTTTAGTCAACTTATTTTTTCAGCTTAACACCATTTTCAAAAGAATACTTCGTAGGACCATAAAAAAAAAGCGTAAATATAAAATTACTTATGGCCCAGATAAATACAGTTCAGAATTACAGGGTTCCAACTCTCGTGTTTAAAAACTCGTGTAATACACTTAAGCTCAAGTACCGAAATCACTCCAATTATCGTCTACGTCTTTTCTGTCGTCTCGAACTCCTATGTCGCCTCGTTCTGGTCCCCTCCATTGATCTGCCGTCCCGTTCTGTTGTTCCTGTTGAAAAAAAAATGAAAAACCAAATTTACAGCCTGTGGTTACATTGATTGTAAAAACTTTCGCGTAACCAAACGTTCGTTTCAGACATCACTCTGTGCATCAAATTAGGTCGTGGCTTGTTCCCTCACGCAGTGAAATATATACAGATATATATATATATATGTTGCTTGGCGTCGAGACGCTACCGCATCTCCTGATATATATATATATAAATACACGACATACGAAGCGGGAGCTTCAGCTATAAAGATAAATAAGCCTCGACGAACATATATTTGCTTAATTTAAATTTTTTTGGTGTATTATCTATACACACGAGCCGAATTCGTGGTAAAATCGTTGTCCGAGAAGGGGAAAACCAGGGAAGAACGTAAGTCTCTTCCCTTGACCCTCGACTTTTGGATATTCCGATTCCGGAGCAAATCGAGACAGAGCGGAGCCTCGTTTACGAAACTTGAAGCGAGAATCGCTTTATCGAGACAGGCATAAATTAATTGTAAAAACTTGATTAAGGGGAGGGAGTCAGATCAAAAAAATTACTTTTGGAAATTCAATATCATCCAAATCCTATTGCATATAAAAATGCCCAACGCACTATATTGTTGGTACTCGATGAAAGGAGTTTTTTACTGTCGTCTGACTTGCATATGCTTTTCAATATTATCTTAAGCAAAGTTCTTAGGTTTTCCATTCTGCGCATGATTAAGATCAAACTACTAGACAGATTGGAATGGTTGACATCTCAGTTTCTTCTTCATGAAAAGATGCACCGGCTAAATGGAGCAAATGTTAATAAAAGGTTATATTTTTTAAGTGACATAATTATTAATAAATAAATTGTATGCTATTTTCTAAATCAGTGATTAACTTTGCTTTCAGAATGAAAAAAAATAGTTTGCTCCATTTAGTCGGTGTATCTTTTCATGATGAGGAAAATGAGACGTCAACCATTCCAATCTGCCTAGTAGTTTGATCTGAATCATGCGCAGAATGGAAAACCTAGGAACTTTGCTTAAGATAGGGTAGAAGTACCGGTTGTGGCCACTTTAAGAATTTTCCCATTTTCAAGTACTTGTGATTGGGACCAAATATCATAAAACTGTTTTGGACCTATACTTTTCATATCTGAGAAGAATATAATTTCAGATTTCTAGCATTAAAATCTTCATATGTATCGAGAAAACACTGGAAAATAGAAAAAAGTAGGAGCATAACCATTTCACCAGTTCTGGCCACCTATGCACCGGTTTTGGCCATGCTTAAAATTAGAATAACTCAATATTCATTGCATTTCAAACATTTTTTAAGGTGTGTTTAATAAATCAAAATCGTATTCTTATGAAAGCATCCAATTCCTCTACACGAAAATGTCTTTAAAGCACAGATGCCATCTGTGAACCTAACTAACCTTTTTTGACATTCGTCTCGTTCGTTTTGCACTTTTTCGTAGCAGCTTTCTTTGTCACAAATAGTCATACATTATATTAATGTTTTACTCTTTACACTTTTATTTTTACTTTTACCAGAGTTCTTTCCGAAAGTAGATTTTCGCATTGAATAATGATGGGAATCTTCAACATGAAAGGTGTTCCGCCGCTTTACCTTCTTTTTTACTATACATTTCTAAGGATATATTTTTCTTAGCGTTTTTTCGTTTTTTTGTTTCTTCTTTACGAATTTATGAATTGATTGTGTAATAATTAACGAAAAATTAATGATTATATTATGATGGCCATATCCGGGGCAACATGCTTATTCCTTGTACCAGTTGTGGTCATCGTATTTTTTATAAATGTATAGCTTTATGCGATGACCCTTAAGATTGATGACTCTTAAGATTGATATGTGCAAAGCTGCATGCAATTCGCCAACTATATAATCCGACTATGCATCTAGAGCTTTCGTCAAAATCTTGTCGAATTCCGTAAGGATTTGACAATTTGATGAATCAGCTGATGATACTTTAATTACTGACACAGTACTTTTTGTAATGGAGACGAACGGACGTCAAAATGACGATAAATGTTTCCAAAATACACAACGTTATGAAAAATTATGATTAAATACAGGTACAGAATTAAAATAGCCACGAAAGACGTATTTAAGTGTAGGGGTGGCCACAACCGGTACTTCTACCCTAATATTGAAAAGCATATGCAAGTCAGACGACAGTAAAAAATCCTTTCATCGAGTACCAACAATATAGTGCGTTGGGCATTTTTATATACAATAGGATTTGGATGATATTGAATTTCCAAAATCAGTTTTTTTGACATGACTCCCTCCCCTTACTGAATTATCTTTAGAAACGTCACATGCGCGAACAATTTCTGTATTAATGAACGATGACGTAATTCCAAGTACGTGCAGAAGGGTGAATCATTTTTCATAGCGCGTGTCATTGGCTTCCTCGACTTTTAGTCCTTTTCACGCACGGGAATGACATGAATGCACTGACAGGAAATGTCCGAGTGATAAGTAATGGCCCTTATCTTCTGGAACCCGATCACTCTGTTTACGACCAACTATATGCACAGGAACTTGAATTCTCGTTGAATCCGAGAACTCTCACATTACGAAGTAATTTTAACAAACTTATATCCCATAAATAAACATTATTTGTGACGCACTTTTATTTTTAAAATAAAATGATGATAATTTTGTATGTTTGTGGAAAGGAAGTAATAACTATTGACATGTCATAGTCAATGTACGAGAACATGAGGGCCGATTGCGTATAAAGACTCGTTGTCAGAGGAAGGTCGAGACCTTGCGTAACGCAATATGTATTACATATGACGTAAGGGATGTAAAGACGATTCGTTCATGTATAGGAAAATCTGGAGCGTGATTCGGTTATCATCGCGGCTTACGCGATGGATTATATTAATATTGTTATCTTTCAATACGCAGAATTATGAGAATACACAATGGCGCCGAAGCCTTAAGTTCATTTACACTCGAGAAAAACAATTTATTTCATGTCAACAAATTTTATTGACCAAGTTGAATATTATGTGATATAATTTCAATAAATTATTTGTCAATTTAGTAAATAATATTTACAAGAAATACCGACATATATAAAAATATATTTCGTTTGATTAAAATAAATGTATTTTAATTATCAACATTCTGTCACTACTCACAATTTATCTACACAGAAAATAAAATATAGGCAATGACACCATCGAGTTAAAATTGATCAAATCTTTAGTTGGCTTTTTGTAAAATATCTAAAAATATTTTTTGCAAAGTAACTAAAAAGTACAAGATTTTTTTATAAATAAATAAAAATCTGGCACTATAGCCAATTAATATACATATAGAAAAACAAATTGAAACAATAACAGCATTGATCGAATTTGAATAAAATGTTTATCTGGTAATTTGCAAATACCGAAATAGGAATATATTTCATTTAATTAAAATAATTTGTTTGCATAAACAAGCTCAATTCATCTACACACAGAAAATAAAATGTAGCTTATGACAGTAATGAGTAAAAATGAAAAGAATGTTTATTTCGTATTTTGCAACGTATATTATTTAAAATTGCTCTTATTGTAATTACCGAAGATTTGCAGAAAAGTGCAGTAATGTTGCTAATTAATTTTTTAAATAGATGTACCGATGCGCGTGTACGATTAGTGATTCGTGACAGATAAGGATTCGATGATGCAGGATATTTGACGGCCTCGTTGACTCTATAACCCAATTCAAAGTTGCTCAAAGATACTAGATATCTTTTCGTAACGGTTCAAGAATTGTCCCTTTTATCATGTATTTCTTGCCGCCTTCGCCGTATTATATATGTGTTAGTTGCGCAACGTCGACCGAGTCTCGCGAGTCTATTGTGGAAACACGAGTGAACCGTTCTCCGCCCTCTACTCCTCCCCCTCATCATCATCATCGTCATCATCATCATCTTCTTCAACCGCATCCCACTTACTCTTCTCTGTCAACGGGAGCGCCGCCACCGTTCTGACGCTTATTCATTCAGCCGGACACTGCGCCGCTCTTGATCCGATAACGCGTAATCGCGATCCCTTTACCCGATTCAAACGGAAAAGCCTCCCGCAGATATAACCAAAAAAATTAGGGCACGATTACAGAATTCTTACATTTCGTAATTAAAAAAATATGATCTACAATTTTTTGCACAAAATATTTAATTTTACCAGCTGTTCTTTAAATTTTGTGTTAATAATAATTCATAGGGTTGAAAAGCATTTTGGTGAAAATTTGTTATTATAAGCAATATTTGTTGATTTAAAATCCCAGAAGAAATGTAATGATTATTAATTTGCGCACACATTTAAAAATCATTTTTTATTACTTAGGTTTTCGGAATTAACGAAAAAAAGAAACTGTCTGGTAAAATGCGTGCAAAAAATGTATGTTGTTAAAAAGATTGGCGCATGATTATACAATTCTTTGATTTTATAATTAAAAAACTGTGGTCCACAACTTTTTGTAGGAAACTTTGTATTTTGTCAAAAGTTTTTACTAATAATTTGAAAGTAATAATAATTAATAGTGTTGGAGAATTTTTAGTGACAATATATTTTATACAAAATATTTGTGAAGTTGAAATACTAGAAGAAATCTAAATATTGTAAATATTTATATTTTCACGAATAATAATTTGTTTACCCAACTATTTAAAAATTATTTTTATTACTAAGGTTTTCTGAAGAAAAGAAAAAAAACTGTGTGGTAAAATGTGAATAAAAAAATGTATATTGTTTATATATGTATAAGATTCAGGTTGCATAAAATATATGAAACACATATTTTTCATACGTTTTACATATTATATGCATTTCACATATATTTTACATGTAACAAAAAGTCATAGATTTAGCATATATAACATGTAAAATCCATGTTACATACAACATATGTAAAAGACAAGGGACATATATTTTAATCGAAAATCATGTATATGCAACATACATTTTCTGCATCACCTATAAATTACCATGTGGGTAAACAGCGACACTCCATAGAATAGCCGAGCCTTTACCTCGCAGTCTGGACCATTCCAGCCGATCGCTAATAAACTATTTTTGGCCATGAGTAAGCCAAACGAAAGTCCCCAATGCATTGCTAAGCGAAGGTGTATACGCGAGTTAAGCGTAATACTAACATTAACATTGCATGCCAGTGCATAGTAGTTTTGCAGAGAGTTTTAACTGTAGGCGGACGAGTCTGTTGCGCGAGGAAATGCGACAGAGTTTCTCGCTCGTCTACACTACGATCGTCCCACACGATATACTTATTCGTCACTCGGTCGATTCGATTTTTTTCGTCTGATGGAAATCAATGGAAAGCAGTAAGCCTGAATACATTTCCAGGAAATAACATAATATCCTAAGCGCCTCAATGCTGTTACAAGGATACACTCCGATAAAATATGGCATCCATAACTGCCATCACTTTTCATTTCAAGACGTTCTCATTTTTGTCAAAATTATTATTACATTTTTTTTTACCAATGTTACTATAAAAATTTTAAAAAATAGCGACAACTATTCATTTTAAGACTAGGCGACATTTCAAAAAAATAAAATCGTTACTGTAACTATATAATTTAGTTAAAACTATTTTATAGGTACCATAAAGAAAATTAATAGAGAGAACTATTAGTTATCAGTCCATTCGATTATTTTTTTAATTTTAATTTTTAACTATGAAAATATAGTTAAAACTATATTTTTATGGTATAGGTGTCATAAAGATAAAAATTAATATTGACGACTATTAATTCTTCATCTACTAATCTTTTATAGTTACAGTTATGACGTATAACCTAATTTCCTTAAATTCGAAAATATACAAAAATATCAACGTTCCTTAACTATAAAAATCGTCGCACAAATTGAAAATGAATAGTTGTCACTGTGTAGTTACCAGAACTACTATTTCTCCGAGTGTCTAACATATGGACCAAAGTTTCGTATATGTGGTCAGTGCAGGTACAGCTGACCCCACCTACACACAAATACTAACCCACATTCATATATGCAACCACTCTTGTTGCAGATCATGCCGATTGGCTGCCGAGAACTAAAAGTCCAAAGGACCCGAAGAGATGGAGGGCCGTACATATTTTGTCTGTATCGAAAGGAACCCAAACAAGAGTACAAACGAGGAAGAGCGAGAGAAAAAGAAAGAGGGAGAAAAAATATGCAATCCTGGTCGTCTGGCAGCCACATGGGTTTGCGAGTATCGCGCGTGTTTCGCTCGCGGCCCAGCAACTAAAATTTCTCTCGTCACTCGTGAACCCTCGTACGCTTGCATCGGAACTTGCGGGGGCGTTCGACGAAGCGAAAAAGGGCACAGAAAAAAAAGAAGAAGCAAGGAATCTTGCATTTGTGTTTTTTGGTGCGCGTGTATTAAATCGGTATTCAGGTGCTCTTGGGGGACTTAAAAGTGGGGGAAATCGCGATGAAGAGGGGAGAATGGTGTTATCTATCAAACCACCGGGAAACCGGAAGACCTCTGACGTCTCTCAATGCAGCGTCAAAGCGGAAATGCTTAGAACAGCATTTTTCGTGTAAATCGGTCTTATGACTGCACACGACTCTGCACCTTCAAATTACACCCCCCCTCCACCTTGTTTCGTCCCGCGTTCTCGGACTCTCTTATACTTCGAAAGCTTCGGGGCAAAAGTGACGGAAATGCGAGCACGCGACTACCGCCCCACTGCGAATGTGATTCCTGCTCGGATTCCGCTGATCGCTGCACCAGACATGATTGTCCAGTTGCTGCACTCTCTTACAGACACGCATATATATATGTAGATGCACGCGCTGCAGGTGATATAGTTAAAAAAAAAACTTATGAAAAATAGTCTTGACTCACCCCTGCTACAACGACGATCAGGCAGACCACGGATGCGACGAGTCTGAAACAAACAAAAAAACAATCGTGCCAAATTTATTTCAACAATTACGAAATATAATTTCCTGCAATGGGTATTCAGTATTTTTATCGTATTTCACGGTAATCGGAATTTGGGGAAATTAATTGATCGCGTGTAATTGTTATTTAATTTTTTTTATCCTATTACAAGATCGTGCGGATTTGTGAGATCAATTGAACTTAGAACGAAAATTTGCATCTCGCGAAAAATTGATTGGGATCGGATGTCAAATTTCCGGTAATTGGGATTTAATAGCTTTATTGTATTATACGATGATACAGATCTGCAATAATTAATTAATCACAGGAAAAAGTATTGCACTATGATGCCGATTTGTGGGACCCAATTAATCGCAGATCGAAATTTCGTGTTTCGCGGTAAGCTGTTCTGAATCGGTTGTAAAAATTCCTGTAATTGTTATTCGGTACTTTTATCGTATTGCATTATGATGCCGATTTGTGAGACTAAATTAATCGCAACTCGAAATCTCGCGTTTTCCGAAAACCTGTTCCGAATCGGTTGTAAAAATTCCTGTAATTGTTATTCAATACTTTTGTCGTATTACACAATGATGCCGATTTATGAGACCGAATTAATCGTAGGTCGAAATTTCGTATCTCGCGTAAAACTGATTGGAATCGGCTGGCAAAAGGGTTCGCCGATAGCCGACGGACGCGATGCGCTCGAGCGCCGAAAAGAACGGGGCAGAAAGAAAACGGAACAAAAAGGAAATCTCGGGGCCGGCTGATCGCAGCGAAGCATGTGAAGTATATGCAATAAAAACAAAAAATATAAAAAAAGACAGCGAAAAAAAAACGTCGAAGATGAGACGCCGCGGTATCCTTAAGGGAAGCCCTTCCAGGAACACTTTTGCCACTGCTCGTCTCGAAAGTCACTCTCTCTCTCTCTCGCTCTCTCTCTCTCTCGCCTACTCGAAAATGTGCGCCTGGCTGTGTGTATATATCTTCTCTATATGATGTCGAGTGGCCGAGAGTCTCGTCCTTGAAAAGGCTCGTGTATACGAGGTGAGAGACAGAAGAACTTAGCTTGGCTAGACTCGAGAGCCTCACTAGGATCAGTCTCTTAGGACATGCCGTCGCGATAAATGCCGCAGACATTCGCCACAGACGATACAAAAACAATCATTCAGCGATGAGTCACAAAAAAAAGCCAATGAACAAGTTATCACGAGGGGATGAAGAAAGTGTGCGAAAAAAAATCAAAGTTTCATTTATCTCCAAATGTGTGTAATAAAAAAAAGAATCTTCTGAACTCACCGTAATGCCGACCGAGTCATGTCGAGCATGCACCCTATTCCTCCCTGGGTGAAGGGAGAACCGCCGCTGGCCTAGCTCTCGCAGCTTTGGCACCAGCCTAATAAACTAAAACCGTGTGACGAACCAAACAGACGTGTTACAGCTAAAGTTATAAACGGTAACGGGAGCTGAAGAGAGACACAGAAAATATCGCGCGGCCGGCACCGAATAGTCGTGTGTGAACCGTCCCATCCAGGGAGGGCTCTGAATGAACTCGGAGGGAAGGTGGAGGCGGTCACGAGCCACGCCAGCTAGAATTCCTCCGCCGAAAGGATCGGATGGAGAAGAAGATCGCCTCTCCGACGACCCGCTATGCCGTTGCTGTTGCTGGAGCTACTCTCTGTGTTGCTCACCGCTGCTGTCCTCTTCCTCTTCCTCCACTATACCACCGCCGCGACGACCACCACCACGACTTCTGCCGCGCTCCCGTCCACAGTCGTCTTCTTCTTCTTCTTCCTCTTCGTCGTCGTCGTTGTTCCCGGTGCCACCACCTCCACCGCGACCTCCTCCACTTCGGCCTCTCAGTTTTTTCTCCTCTTCCTCTTCCTCTTCCCAACTTTGCCCAGCCTTCCCAGTTCTCTTTTCTTCTCCTTATCTATCTCTTTCTCTCTCACTATACCGAGCTCCTCCTGCAGATTTCGTAGCTGCGGACAGCGCGCAGCTATCCTCCGGAGTGTCGTCGGTGCGATCGTCGCCGTCGAATATCGCGAGTGTGCTTGCTGTGTGCCTCGATGCGTTGAGTCGCGTGTAAAAAACGGGCGAACGAGGCGCGCGCTACGTCCACGCCTGGGTTGAATCAGTGGGCCATAGAGACTTCGTGCGCTTGGAGAGCGTGCCCCGCCACCTCCGCAGCAGCCGCGGTGCACCGCAGCAGCAGCAGCGGTGGCTGCTCTCGCACGCCTCGCGCGCCTTGCCGCGCATCATCCCAAGAGTGTTGCGCGGTCCTCGGGCACGGCTTACGAGGCCCCGCGAGCGATATACCAAAGCGCGCGAGGCGCGACACACTCGAGAGAGCGCGGGGCGGCTTTTTACCCGCGGCTTCATCGTCGTCGTTGTCGTCGTCGTCATCGACGTATAGTATATTATACGGGCTGTTCCAACGCGACCGAACAGCGCACGAGACGGCATGTAATATCCGCGCAAGGATATCAAATCAGCAGCAGCAGCACCAGCAGCACCAGCAGCACCAGCAGCACCATCAAAAGCGTATACGAGGACGAATCTCCGGAAGCGGAGAAGAGAAGCTACCACGCGCTCTCGGGTGGAGCGGAGAGGAGAGGAAATCCACCGAAGAGGAGCAGCCAACAGAGAGAGAGAAAGAAACGCGGCGAGGGAGTTGCGGTGCCGAGTTAACCGTACCGGGGCCGTTTCTCCGTGAGCGAAACCCAGGCAAGACAGCCGGCCACTCGCCGTGGCTTTACTAGCGGCTAACACATTTTTTGAACTTTTCACTAACTTTTCACAACGTCGTTTTTCAAAAATTTTCACGTAGACGGACTGAAGGTTTGATTTTATTTATTTGATTTTTTTTTCGACAACGTTATTCGCCACCGCGCGGCGATCCTTCGGCGTAACATTTTGCTCCTTTCGAGAAATGCGACGGGAGAAAAACCGTACAATACTACCGATACGGTAGAAAAAAAACGAACGCGAAAAAGCTACTTTGCTGCTACGACACTTCCGGACGTTTGTATCTTTATACGTGAGAAAAACGAGATACCTGGAAGAGGACGAAGAAGTGCCACTTTGTTTGGAGCACCGGGTTAAGAAGAAACACGAGGAGGAGGATACGGAGAGAAGGATGGGGCCCAGGGGTGGTTTTCTCACCTCCTGCGGTCGTCGCAACCCTGGGGCACTTCTCATGCCTGCGACCACCTGCGTCCTTGGCCTGATAATCCTTGTCGCGTGGGGACCATCGCACACTGAAGCCGTGGTGAGTAAATACGATTATTATTATTATTTTTTTTTTTCTAGTTAATTTAATGCGTGACGTTTTTTTTTAACGAAGATGGAAAATGTGCGTGAAGTCGTATTGTTATTTAAGAACTGACAGGGAATCTTGAATGTGAAATAGTGTGACGAACCTGCGGATTGCCGGGCTACTGATGGACAGGTAACCTTGAGCTAACGTACGTCACCACCCACACATCATCTGACCCGTGTTGCTCCTTTATTGTAGATATGAGAAGCAAACTTTCTCTCAAGAGTGTTTTATCAATTTAAAAACAAATAATAAAAAATTGCAATTAAGAGAAAATGAACTAAATTTCGGTCCTTCAGCACTAAATAAAATATGACGTATTTTTTTCTAGAAGAGGGGGGAGAATTTATGAAATCGATGACATTTTTGTATTTCTTTCGTTGAGGCATCCCGCGATTACAATAATCATCTTTTTATGAGAAGCAATCGTAAATTGTTTTTAATTACACTCGAACAACATTTTATTTATTTTTATCTTTTAATGTAACAAAATTGTTAGTGTGTGTTTTAAAAAATCAATGACACACCCTTACTATATTCTACATATAGGCATTATATAGATACATTGATAGCTTATTAGATCAATATAGACAGAATCCTATATGTATATGAGAAATATATGCATAGTCAATTATGCTAGAATAATTCAACGATTAAAAAAAGAAATTAACTTCAGTAACACAAAATTGAAACTAAAATTTTGGCTTATAACCTCGAATAAAATGCTTAATAATTTGCTCCTATTTTCCTCAAATATAAGGTTCAGTTTATCAAATTTTACAAAATTAAAGACATTTGTGTTTCTTGTATCGAGATAACCCTCGATTTTGATCTCTAGAACCATTTTTTTATGTACATTAGTTTCAATTAAACGTAAGAGTAGGAGATAATAATTACTTCTTTTGTTATATTAAACAAACCATTTTTACTGAATAGAAATTCTTTTCAATTACAAAAACAAATTTTGATACGAAAAATGGAATGTGAAATTTTATCTTCAGCCCTCGACAAAAATACACAATAATGTATCCCTTTTACAAAAATGTTTTATATTAAGCAAATTTGATCAAATAAATAATATTTCGCTTCTTTCCCTTCTTCAAAACGTGTTTGCCATATATTTTTTTGTGAGAAGCAGAAATTACTTTCAACTGTACTCCTGGAAGTCAAAAATTATTTTAAAATCTAATATAACAAATTACTTTATCGAATTAATAAAAGAATTAGTAAACTACAGAGCGCGTTATATAGACTACATTTATACGAATAGAACAGCTTCACATCCAACTCTCCACTTAAATACACTAAAAAAAATCTACTTGAAATTTAATGTACTTTTACTGAAAGTTTTTATGCATAAACTAGTATATTAAATTTAATATACAAGTGTAATGTAAAATTAATGTATGACACAGCACATTCAATAATTTGCTTTAATTTTACTGGAAAAGTATATGAATATTATACCACAATAATTGTATATTAAATTTCAATTACACGTTTATGTATAAACGTGTAATTGAGGCTTCCAGTCTTTTCTAACATTCTTTTCTACACAATAATTGATCCCTTTTTTTCAATAGACTACTAAAAAAATTTATAAAAAAAAGATACACACATACTTTAAATTCTACCCCAAATTAACGTTTTTTATTTACTATAAGAAATCACTTAATCGTATTTAATGAAGAATGAATAAAACACACAGTGTAATATAGATTACTACAGATATATGCATAGAACAGTGTGACGTCATTGCTTGACCGTGTCGATGGTCATCGAACTTTCATCTTGTTGTGCTGCACAACCCGTAACCCACCCCCAGTAGCGACGTTGCATCTGGTTTAATAGCGAGCACTTGGCATTTGACTCGAGTGGTCAATTATCACGAGTAGCTCAGAGTTACGCGAGTGTCTCATTCGTTTTCAATGGGGCGGCTATACGTATGTTTATATAAACATATATATGCTTGTATGCATGAATGAAGGTCTGTGACGTGGCTGCTACGGTGATCATTGAAGTCACCGCAGCTTGGCAAACGTTGCGGTACATATTTGTGATGCTGTACCTCGAGCGACTTCGATGCCCGATCGTTGAAAAGCCAAATGGGATTATTATAACGTTTTATATATATATATACGTTGAAGAGGCGATAATTGTTAAGAGGAATACAAGAAGCTATGAATGAAGCGCTTCAGGCTCAAAGTGACGGTTAGCCGAAGTTGAAGAGCGATAAGAAAGATCGGCAAGAACTGATCGATGGTTGGTGGACACACAAGCTGTTTGCCTGCCGGTCACCGATAACCCATTACGACTTGATCTCATTCCCTCTTCTTGGTAATAGTATAGAATAAAAAAAAAATACCGAGTCCGAAAATGAGTGAACTATAAGAGAAACGAGTTTATCGCGAGAGTCAACGCGATTTGATAAGAATGATTGTCGAGTCGACTCTCCGTTCGTGTGTGTAGGCCGCGTTCGCGGAACCGGACACGCTTCGCCCCCAACCTCAGGGTGCGAATCAACTTTATAACTCGTTAACTCGGTCACGCTCGTTACCATGAATTTATAATATCTTAGTTCGATTCTTGCATTCACTGTTAATGAGCTTTCTTTATTTAGCTTCTTCCAGGATATTAAACACTGAATTGTTTTTCTGTAGAACAGAAATCTGTAATGATATTGTTTATTTTTAACAATTACTTGCTAAAGTTTATAACACTGAATTCGAGATCTCCAGTTTATCACGTTTTAAGCAATTCTTTTAATTGTGTGTAATGAAAGAGATGAAAAGTAATTTCGATTGATTATTTAATTGTTTATTAATTTATCTAAATGGTTGTATCCATTAAAGACAATTTTTGCTCTCGAGAAAAAATATTTGTTGTGACCTAGTTATGTTTATTACCATAAAATCCAGGCACTAAACTCACACTCTAGGGTGTTTAACATCCGAATGAATTTTTTACATGGTTCATGGTTCATAATAAAAAAGAGAAAAAGTATCGAGGTAATTATGTCCAATTACTTTGGTGAAGATTTAATTTTTATTTTTTCATAACGTTCATTTTTTACTGAACTATTCAATATATTGTAAATCCAATTTTCCCTGTTGAATAGAATCGTAAATATGACGAGAAAAAAATGTACGATTATTAATCATCTATGACAATCAATAATTTAGTCGAATTTACCATAATCTTTCTACCTTTAACCATTGCTCAGTTATCTCAGTTAAATTGTTTTCCTCCAGTACACAATATCTGAGTAATATGAACAAAAAGGTGAAGAAAACAAACTGCAATCTCCGTCTCAAAAAAATAGAGCTGTCAACTCTCATCACAAGCAATGTTTTTTTCAGCAGTTAATGTAAAATTAGATTATTTAATATTTTCAATGTCTGTAAACTGTCGAACGCTACAATATCCACGGATTTCCTTGCAATTACGTAGCCGCGCGTAATTAAGGGTAAGCGCAATCGCTTACGAAACACGCACGCAGCCTCGATATAGAATTATCGAAGGCGCCGCGAGAGTTCAACAGGTCATAATGAGCATTCGGACAAGCAACGACAGAATTACAGCGTGGAATAGGCGACAAATCCAACACTGTCAGTTACAGTTAATAATCTCTCTTTTTTTTCTTCATTATTTTCATCATTTTGTCGCAACAGCAAAGAGAGACGACAGCATTCATCTTTCATTGCTGTTATTGCTCATCCGATTTGCTCCCTGTGTTCACGCAGCACGCAATACGTACACGACAAAATAGTCGGCTATTCGCTCGCGCGCCATTAACGCTCGACATTTGACCCACTCTATGATCTATGCGTGACTCGTGCGCGTCCGATTAAACCCACATAAACAAACTCTCGATTTCTAGTATCTCAGAGTTCAATGTTATGCTTTAGCTGAAGAGTTCCGGTATAAGGAAGTCATAGTCTTACTTGTCACCTCCCCCTTCTCCCTGTAAGAGACATTTGAACGGATTTATAATAAAAACATCTTTAACTGTCGACATAACATTTTTTGATAAATCATAACACTCATTTTTAATAACATTTTTTTTATTGTTATAAAATTATTCTGAACAAATTTGACAAACAGTTCGATTCTATTAAAAATGCATCCTACATTTTCTTTTCATGCTAGAAAACGGATTTACTAAATACAAATGTAAGGAGATGCTTTTTTTCAAAGAATGTAATTTTTTCAGTATTTTGATTAAAAATGGTACCCAACAGACAATAATTTTTATACGTACCAAGATTTTTGAAGACCGTTTTTTTAAATTATTTACAATCAATTTTATTTATTCACAAAACAATAAATAATTTCAGCAGATTTTCATAATTACTCATAGTTATTCTAACTAAAAGTGTGTGGAAAATATTCTTGTTCTAAAATACCCAACAGACAATAATTTTTATACGTACCAAGAGTTTCGAAGACCATTTTTTAAAATGATTGTTAATCAATTTTATTTATTCACGAAACAATAAATAGTTTCAGCACGTTTTTATAATTACTCATAGTTATTCTAACTAAAAGTGTGTGGAAAACATTTTTATTCTAAAATACCCAACAGACTATAATTTTTATACGCATCAACATTTTTGAAGACCATTTTAAAAAATTATTTTTAATCAATTTTATTTATTCACGAACGAATAAATAGTTTCAGCACGTTTGTATAAATACTCATAGTTATTCTAACTAAAAGTGTGTGGAAAACATTTTTATTCTAAAATACCCAACAGACTATAATTTTTATACGCATCAACATTTTTGAAGACCATTTTAAAAAATTATTTTTAATCAATTTTATTTATTCACGAACGAATAAATAGTTTCAGCACGTTTGTATAAATACTCATAGTTATTCTAACTAAAAGTGTGTGGGAAACATTTTTATTCTAAAATACCCAACAGACAATAATTTTTATACGTATCAAGATTTTTGAAGACCATTTTTAAAAATTATTTTTAATCAGTTTTATTTATTCACGAGACAATAATTAATTTCAGCACGTTTTTTATAAATACTCATAGTTATTCTAACTAAAAGTGTGTGGAAAAAATTTTTGTTCTAAAATACCCAACAGACAATAATTTTTATACGTATCAAGATTTTTGAAGACCATTTTTAAAAATGATTTTTAATCAATTTTATTTATTCACGAAACAATAATTAATTTCAGCACGTTTTTATAAATACTCATAGTTATTCTAACTAAAAGTGTGTGGAAAACATTTTTATTCTAAAAATACCCAATAGACAAAAAATTTTATAGGTATCAAGATTTTTGAAGACCATTTTTAGCACGTTTTTATAAATACTCATAGTTATTCTAACTAAAAGTGTGTGGAAAACATTTTTATTCTAAAATACCCAATAATGTTTATATGTATCAAGAATTTTGAAGACCATTTTTAAAAATAATTTTTAATCAATTTTATTTATTCACGAAACAATAAATAATTTCAGCACGTTTTTATAATTACTCATAGTTATTCTAACTGAAAAGTGTTTGGAAAACATTTTTTGTTCTAAAATTACCTCCCTCCGTACTGTAATAACTATTATCATCTACAGTAAGTGCGTATTTACGATCATTTATTACATAAAACTTGAGAATGGGGCAATTGGCAAGTGAGTCTGAGGCTCAAGAGCCTCTTATACATACAGTACCTACCTACTATAGTTTATGGGGGTCAACGCTTAATATCCGCGAGCGAGAGCGTTTTCCAAGATTCGCTCGTGAGTATAACACGCTCGTTATTATGAGCGCATAGTGTATATATCGTACCGACTTACTTTGGCCAACATTGGACGAACGGACAATGAAGCAGAGGCGAAAAAGTTGAGTTGAAGATGAAGAAGAAGACGAGAATGAGGGAGAGACCGATAGCACACACGTTTACAATGCCGCACTGATGTACCTGTACTTTTGTACAGCCTACGGTGCAACCTACCCACAATTCCGTTGGACCGTCGTCATCCGGTCGAGGACGGCGCTTAATATTTCTGCATGTTATGCAGATATATATATATACATATATGAGTGTATACATATATGGGGCATTCCATACCAATTCGACCATCCTAAGACCCTGACCTTCTAGGATGTTATTCATTTTTTTTTACGTATTCACCCGCACCAGTGGAGTACGCTCATTTATTAAAAGATTTTTTGATTTTCATTTCTCTCACTTATGATTTTTTCTTTTTTTTTTGGTGTGATACATTTTCAAATGCTTATATCTTTTAAGATACAAATCAAACCCGCGAAAAATAAAAAATATATATGTAGGTATATATAAGTATTTTTTTTAATTCTTTAATTTTTCTAAATTGGTTTTGTTAAATAATCAGCGTAAATAACGACTTTTCGAAAACTTGGACCAGGGTTTTTTTCCATGAGGAGAATTATTTATATGAAAAAAAGGAAAAACTGGTCGAAGATTCCAAAAATTTGGAAACGTCAAAGACTTAAAGAAAAAAAACTCACCTGAAAGTATACTTCGAAACAAAAAACTTTCAGACATATATTTTTCACGGTTCGGTTTATATTTTAGCGGATATACACATTTGAAAATTTATAGTCCAGAAGTTGAAAAAAAATCATAAATTGGAGTAATGAAAATCAAAAAATCTTAATAAAATACATTAATGTAATCGATCGGCGCGGATGAATATGTAAAAACATCGAACAACATCCAAGGGGGTCAGGGTCTGAACCTCGTCGAATTGGTATGGAATGACCCATATTGTGCCTACACTGAGAAAAAGGCTTGGTTGGGCTTACGATAAGATCTTGGATAAAAATGTTACCAAGAAAGATTTGGTAGTCGCAACCAAGTTATTCGTTAGGCGTACTAAATACTTGGTTGTGTCTACCAAATCTTTAGTTATATTAACCAATAAATTGGTTATACCTACCAACTCTTTGGTTATATTAAGCAATAACTTGGTTGTGCCTACCAAATCTTTGGTTATATTAACCAATAATTTGGTTGTGCCTACCAAATCTTTGGTTATATTTAACAATAATTTAGTTGTACCTTCCAAATCTTTGGTTATATTAACCAATAAATTGGTTGTACCTACCAGCTCTTTGGTTATATTAACCAATAACTTGGATTTACGTACCAAATCTTTGGTTATACTAACCAATAACTTTCTTGTACCTATCAAATCTTTGGTTATATTAACCAACAACTTGGTTGTGCCCATCAAATCTTTGATTATATTAACCAATAACTTGATTGTGTCTACCAAATCTTTGGTTACATTGATCAATAACTTGGTTGTGCCTACTAAATCGTTGGTTATATTTAACAATAACTTGGTTGTACCTACCAAATCTTTGGTTATGTTAACCAATAACTTGGTTTTACCTACCAAATCGTTGGTTATGTTAACCAATAACTTGATTGTGACTACCAAATCTTTGGTTATATTAACCAATAACTTGATTGTGTCTACCAAATCTACGGTTATATTAATCAATAACTTGGTTGTGTCTGCCAAATCTTTGGTTATATTAACCAATAACTTGATTCTGTCTACCAAATCTGTGGTTATATTAATCAATAACTTGGTTGTGTCTGCCAAATCTTTGGTTATATTAACCAATAACTTGATTCTGTCTACCAAATCTGTGGTTATATTAACCAATAACTTGGTTGTGTCTGCCAAATCTTTGGTTATATTAACCAATAACTTGGTTGCGCCTACCAGGTTGTCTTGGTAACATTTTTACCCAAGATCTTAGTAAGCCCAAGCCTTTTTCTGAGTGTATAGTATACCTGTACCTACCGGCAAGAGGACTCTACAGTTTCTTCTTCTTATTTTCTCATTCTCTTCTTCCTCTTCTCTTTCGCTTACCTTTCTCCTCTACGAAGCAAGAGGACTGCAGTTTCTTCTTCTTATTCTCATACTCTTCTTTCGCTTACCTTTCGCCTGTATGAGACACCGTTGCATCGGACCAGCCGGTGAACTCTCCATCTCGCTTGTATTCACAACGTTACCGGTCCACATGTTCGCCTCTCGACCCTCGAGATCGCGCGCATCACTATGCTACTTACTATACTGCATAAACGGTGCCCCCGCAATCTTTGGCGAACGTCGTGTTCACTTCGTTAGCATACTACTGTCATTGAGTAACGAGACGAGGCATAATAAAAATTTAAAACGGATTGATTTGACTAAATCGTGAATGAGGATAAAAATTTTACTTGCAAATCACTTTTTTATGGCATTATGCATTTCAGTTATTCGCAATAAAAATTGTATTTGCGATGCACAATTATTTTTAACTGGAAACAGTGAATTTAATATTAGATTCATGAAAATAAACTTGGGAATATCATCTTTGTAAATAAATAAATTAATGAATATTTATTAGGAATAGATGAGTCTGTCACTTTAGAGACTTTTTTTCTTGGACTTTTGCGACATAGTCAGATTTTATTAGATTTATAAACTCTAAGATCAACTATGATTTCCCTTGAAGATTTACAAAATTTGCAGCGATGGTTGCAAAATCTCGAAAAAATATTGTTTGTATGGAAATTAAATATTTGATCAGCCAAAAAGATTGCTAAATAACAATTTTTTTTACTGCTTAAATATTCGAGTTTCGCACTACCGATTTTTCTGTGAATTCTACACACATTTCCATAAATTCTAAGGAATTTAAAGTAAGATGAATAATACCGCTTTGGGTTTAAAAAAATAAACTCATTTTTTTCCGCGTTATAACTGCGATATTACCTTATATTCAATAATTCATAAAAAATATTAATTAATATTATTTATGATTTTCATATGCGCCTTTTCTCTTCTAAGATAGATTCAGATTTTTTTAAAATATAACTACCGAATAAATAAAATGTCCGATGGAATAACATTGTGGATGGAGAATTTACCTGCAATCATATTTTTTCTTACATTTCTAAAAATCTTTTATCATTCTTATCCGTGAGGATAACGATATTCCGCAATTTATTTTCGTAATTGCAATTGATGATAAAAATCCAAGTACGCACAACTACAAATTAATTCAATTTTCCGTGAAAAGATTTTATTATTTCTGTGAATGAATCGCTTCTGTAGCTCGGTTCTGGGGAATTATTAAGCACGTGAGCTTAAAAAGGGTTGTATATAAACAGATTTTTATTAAATTAAAATTCCAAGTAAATAAAATATCCGATGGAATAACATTGTGGGATGAATTTACCTGCAATCATATTTTTTCTTACATTTCTAAAAATCTTTTATCATTCTTACCCGTGAGGATAATGATATTCCGCAATTTATTTTCGTAATTGCAATTGATGATAAAAATCCAAGTACGCAAAACTACAAGTTAATTTAATTTTCCGTGAAAAGATTTTATTATTTCTGTGAATGAATTGCTTGTGCAGCTCGGGACTGAGGAACTATTAAGCGTATGAGCTTCGGAAGATATAAAGAGATATTTTTCAAATGTAACATGCAACTAAATAAAATGTCAGATGGAATATCATTGTGGATAAAGAATTAATCTGCAATCACAGTTTTTCTTACGTTTTTAAAAATCTTTTATCATTCGTACCCGTGATATTCCGCAATTGCAACTGATAATAAAAATGTATGTGCGTGCAACCACAAGTTAATTCAATTTTCCATGAAAATAATTTATTTCTTCTGTGAATGAAAGTCTTGTGCAGCTCGGGACTGACGGACAATTAAGCGCGTGAGCTTAGAAAGGGTCGTGCGCAGACGTTTATCGAGTCCCAAGCGTTATTCTATTGAATTGACTGCACACATAGAGCTTATAGCTAATTGCAAGGGACAATGGAGCGACGCCAGTGTGCGATAAGAGTTGAGGCGCCGCGTTTGCTACGCCTTGCGCGTGTCCAATCATTGTTAAACAATAATTTCATTAAACCTGCTTCGAGAGGGTCATTATTGCCGGTCAAGATGGATAAACGTGCCCCGTTCGTCGAGGAAAAGAGAAAACACGAGGAAGTCGTGGAAGGCAAAGGAGCACATAAACCGAGCAGAGGGCGAAGAGTTAGCTGGAATAACGATATACAAGAGAAAACTCCAGCAACGCATGCATGCCTCGCGAAGCACTCGAGAATCGCGTCAACGGGTTCAAAAACCTCCGGATGCTCTAAATATTTAGAGCTCGGAGCATCTTCTCGGCCTATAACACCAGAGATTTTACGGGACTCCCGGTGCACGAAATTTCTCTCAGCAACATAAAAATCTTCGAAACCAACACCAGTTCCCAGAGATGTAGCGTTTTAATTTTATCTCCCTCCTGCTTGTACTACATCGCGCCCCATTTTCTATATACACACGTATTTATCGTCGCTATGCTCACTTCTATTTTGGGAATAATGTTGTCACTGCAGTTTACAATATCAGCGGATTTATATTGCATATGGAATATATGGATTTCTATATATTTGTTGGTAGAACTTTGCGATAACGATTGGAGGACGGTCGCGCCAGATAACCCCTCGAGATCGAATTATCTTACCCCAACGAGACACGCACTAAAGCGTGCTATTGGGATTCGCAAAAAAAATCATGGTAATGTCACGAAAATATTGAAGAAATACTGAATTGGTTTTTCTATACTGATAAAAATATTTGGAAGTTTACAATGTTACATTGTTTGGAATACAACGAGATTGCAAACTTTTACGTATTAAACTAGCATATTAAGTTATGGCTATTGGGATTCGCAAAAAAAATTCATATGAATGTCACGAAAATATCGAAAAAATACTGAATTGGTTTTTCTATACTGATAAAAAAATTTGGAAGTTTACAATATTACATTTTTTGGAATGTAAAGAGATTGAAAACTTTTACGTATTAAACTAGCGTATTAAGTTATGGCTATTGGGATTCGCAAAAAAAATTCATATGAATGTCACGAAAATATTGAAGAAATACTGAATTGGTTTTTCTATACTGATAAAAAAATTTGGAAGTTTACAATATTACATTTTTTGGAATGTAAAGAGATTGCAAACTTTTACGTATTAAACTAGCATATTAAGTTATGGATTCGCAAAAAAAAATCATATGAATGTCACGAAAATATTGAAGGAATACTGTATAAGTTTTTCTATACTGACAAAAATATTTAGAAGTTTATAATATTACAATGTTTTGAATGTATCGAGATTGCAAACTTTTACGTATTAAACTAGCATATTAAGTTATGGCTATTGAGATTCGTAAAAAAATTCATAGAAATGTGAAAATATTGAAGAAATACTGAATTTGGTTTTTTACACTGATCTAAATATTTGGAAGTTTGCAATATTACATGGAATGTAATGATATTCCAAGCCTGTACATATTAAGTCACAGCTATTGAGATTTGCAAAAAATCATAGGATCGTCATGAAAATAGTGAAAAACAATTCTTAACACTTAAAAAAATAGTCGGGAATTTATAATAATGAAATATTTAAAATTTACCGGTATTAGCAGTTTTCTAGTATACCGTTCATTAATTTTCATGCCCAATGACTAATAGTGAAATGCATAAAAAAATTATTTTACATGGATTTCCGTGATTTTTATACAATTTCAACTTACATATATATTGTTGAATTCATTGAATTATTACAAAAATTGTGTCAAGTAAAGAGATACAAACAATACGAAAAAATTATAACAAACTCGAGCAAATATTATGCAACTCATTATTTTTGCTTGTATTTCTTATCTAAAATATGGCAAATTAAAATTAAGTTCTTTACAGTTTACAGATCGATATTTCTTTTTCAAATTTCTTTAATATTATTATACAAATTTCATTTTGGAAAAATTTCTTGAATTTATTAAATTATTACAGAAATGCTTGTAAAAAAAAGTAATATATTATGAAATTCCTGTAATACAGATAAGAATTTTTTGAACTTTTCGCAGCTTTTCTTTTTCTACACGATCAAGCGTTCCTAATAATAGCGGTGTACAATAGAATGTATGAAGACGAGATCAGCCGTCGTGCGTAATTCGCAATTGGATTATTACATGTATGCGCGCCCGCAAACCCGCGCGGAATTATGTCACACACGCATATAGTAGTACTTCTGTATAACGTTCATCTTGACGGGGTTTGAGGCCGCGCGAACGATGCACACGCATTGCGTCATCGCGTTCTCGATGCGCTCCGAGATTAAGAGCGAGACGCCGCGAATACGCCGCTAAAGGGAAATCGCTTCGTTACACGGACAGCCTGACAGATCGAGACGGACACGCGCCACGAGACTTGATTAACTGTTTAGGGTGGAAATTATGGGTGGTCGTAGCATATATTGCTACTCTTCATCTTAATTAACGTGCAAGTGCCATCGACACAAAATTCCAGGAATTATCGAGATCGCTTGGTGTGATCTTTTTTTTTTACAATGCGCTAATTAAGCTCTATAAAAGAAACTTTTTTGTACAAATCCTTATATTCAAGAATATTAAAAAATGTTATAGTGAAAAACAGAAATTTTTTATTTTTATTTTTTATGAATAAAAGATCTGCTATCCTTTATTATAAAAAATCGTTGACTCTATTTATAAATCGGAAATGATAAAAATATCCAGTGCGATTCATATGCGCTGAGATAAAACTAAACAGCAATTATTCAAAAAAATTAAAAAGTACTCTCACATTCAAATCTTAAAATATTTATTTATTATATATCTTTGAATATCTCTTCCAAATATAACGAAAGGTTGATTTGATCAATAAAAAATGCTTTTGAAAATTAACTTGCCAAAAACATAAATTACTTATCCTGAAAAATCAACATCTTTATCATAATAAAAAAAAGTTAATAAGAGTAATTTTATCACTCACAGCCATATTTAAACAGCAAAGTATTTTGAATAAATTCTCGTCTCAATATAACGAAAGGATGATTCAATCAATAAAAAATCCTCTTAAAAATTACCTTACCAAAAATCAAATTTTATTTCTTCAAAAATCATTAATCTTATAATAAGAATAAAAGTTATTTTATCAGCCTCCAAGAATATTTAAACCATATTTAAACCGCAAAGTATTTTGAATAAATTTTCGTCCAAATATAACGAAAGAATGATTCGATCAATAAAAAATCCTCTTAAAAATTAACTTACCAAAAATAAAGTTTCATCTCTTCAAAAATCATTAATCTTATAATAAGAATAAAAGTTATTTTATCAGCCTCGACCAATATTTAAATCATATTTAAACCGCAAAGTATTTTGAATAAATTCTCTGTTTCAAATAAAATGTCCGGTCCAATTAATGAAAAAATACAAATACAAATTAGTTTACGGAACCAGAAAATTTTTGGGTCGGTGCAAAGCCGTTGAAAAATTTCACAAATTATTCACAGCCAAGGGAGTTTAAATTAAGAAAGTGGGTGTGTGACGCATCCAGTAAGCCGCGAACGAAGCATAGGGCGTACTTAAGTAGATGTCAAAGTTCTGTATATTGATGGCAGTGGTTCGTTGGGCTTGGGCGTCTAGCGAGTGCATAGCGACACCGATAGGCCATCAGCTCAATTCGAAATAGAACTGGTATACCGTGTTTCTTGCACACACTTATATTTAGCTTTGTGGAACAAAAGCCGGATGCCGTTTGGGATTTTAGCGCTAGGCTATTAATTTTTTATTATCTCAGCTTTTACATGTGACGTTACTCATTTTTTTTTCACCCTGTTTCAGGTCTGCAGAGATTCGTACAAATGCAACTGTACGGGGATAAAGGGAGGACAAGGAATTCAAGGACTGCCTGGACCACAAGGACCCCTGGGAGTTCCTGGAGATGAGGGAGCGGATGGACCGCCCGGACCTAAAGGCGAAAAAGGTGCCGGTGGAGAATACGGCGGAACCGGAGAGAAGGGCTATCGGGTAACTAAACATTCAGATACTATTTTTACAGCTTACAAATTCTCCCATATGTACCACCAGTATACCAGTGAATGAACAGTTCAGTAGAAAAAAAATGTCTTCACCAATATTGCATTGCATCACGAGTAGAAATTTTAGGCGCTACATCACGCGTGAACCAGACAATAGTAAGGCCCTATCAGGGCCTGACCAGCGCCTAGTCAGGCCCGGATTTGAGCCTGATGTAACGCTATAAATTTCTATTCGGGATAGCAATGAATTTCTGCAATTTTATTTTTTTTTAACTATGGTAAAATTGAAGGTAAGATTATTATTATAAAATCATAATGTGCTTAGCAACATACGTTACTTAATTCGTGAATCACCGAAAGATAAGAAACAGAGTTGTAAATCTCCATTAATTCATGAGATATAGTTTACAGTACAATTTGTTTTGTAATTATGATTTCATAATAATAATATGTAGTGATTATAAAATAGAGTGTAAACATTTGAATTGCTGAAAAAAATACTAATTTTCGCTTTAATATTGCAAGAAATAGCGGAAAAAATGGAAGAAATAAGTAATGCATTACTTATTTTTTTTCATTTTTTCAAAAGGATTACCGTGAATTTTTATTGAAAAATAATCATTTTTCCAGCCATTCCAAAGTTTAATCATCGTATTACACTCGCTACATGTTATTATTATAAAATCATAATTATAGAGCTGATCGTATCATCATCATTATTTCTATAAGTATTAGGCATTTACAACTCTGATAAGAAATGAGGAATACGGTCATTAATTTACTTTTTTTAATTCGTCAAGTACATATACTCATTTTTAATAGACAAACCATGAATTTTTATGAAAAATAGCAATGTCGGAATTATTTCCACTAAAATTATTTTTTATTATTTTTATCTAATGCTTCCAAAAAATGGAACAATTGAGAAACACTGCCTTCAATTTATCTTTTAATAAATTAAATACATGTATGCATAAGTACAAATTATTGAACATTTTTGAAACTAACTAAAAAAATATTTATAAAATATATAAAATACAAATATTTTATATGGAGGATCAAATGTATATTGAATCTAAAATTGGGAAGATCTGCAATTCATTATTAATTAATTACTACAAATGTGTTACATATATATTATTTCATTAAAAAAAAATTACTCTGCCTTCTTTTTTAACATGACATTAATAAATTAATGAAAATCTGATTGCAACAAACACATTCATTCACTGGTGCACTGAACTTCACAGCGTGTTCCTCATCACCTAGGATCTCTTTCAGCGTTATAATCCCTCTCATACCTCGTTTCCGTTGATGCGCAAACAAATTTAAGGAACCAAAGCGACAATTATAAAAATAGTCAGTGGGAAGACGAAGATTTTTCAAAGAAGCCAAAGAGACTCCCGATGATAAAATGTCAGTGGCATTTGAAAGCTTCCCTCTGAATCCCAACGGGCCGACGACAGGGCCGAACGCCCGAAAAGCCATCAGTAAACTCACTCAGCAGTTTCAACTATCCTGCACCATGTATTTTACGACCACCAATCGGTTTGTTATCGTTTCTCTTCGCTGAATTTCCGGCCAGTCGTTTGCTCCGAAACTCGACCAACGTCCAGCCTCTGCTCTCGTTATTTGAATTATTTTTTCATCGTTTTTTTTCTTCTCTTTAACCTCGCGTAAGCGACAGACGCGAATTGACGATTTCGCAACGAGTTACAAGAAAGCGTCCGGAATAACGTCATCGCTCATATAATTCCTTACCTCACTACGATTAGAGCACCCAATCTCTTAAGCTATTTTAATTTTTTTTCCACCCTTCATATCAAACGCACTCAATGCTCAAATATAATTAAACGAATAAACCTACCAAACGCCACATGAAATTTTTCAAACAGATTGTAAGCTTTTTTTCATATCCTTATTGCGAAATGATAATTAATAATTCCACCAAATGCCTCGTGAAAGTTTACAGGCAGGTCGATTTAAATACGCAGACACTCTTAAGCTATATCATTTTTTTCATCCTTAATATCAAACGCATGTATCGCTCGTATATTAAAAAAAAATTAATAATTCACCAAACGTCTCGTGAAAGTTTGCAGGCCGATCGATTAAAATACAAAGACACTTTTGAGCTATGTAATTTTTTCTCATCCTTAATATCAAAGGCATTTAACGCTCGTATGTAAAAAAATTAATAATTCACAAAACGCCTCGTGAAAGTCTGCAGGCAGATCGATTAAAATAATGAAGACACGAGAAAAAAAAATCCGAGCAACGTGTCTGGATAAAAAAAATTGATGAAAAGAAAGTGGGTGAGAGAACGAGCTTCGTGGCCCACATCAGAACTTCGCCCTGAATGTTAGCAATGAAAAAAAAGACATGACAAAAAAAAATCTGGTTCATCCGACCATTTCGTAATGCTCTGGTTTTTCGATGGACTGTTATGGGCTATGTGGGTGGCACGTGCTGTTGTTTTTTTTCTTTCTTTTTTTCTTCTTCTTTTTATTTTTCATCGGTACATCTTGAATCACGCCTTCACGAAAACATTTCTTATGTTTTTTCCATTCGATAATTGCGACAGCAGAAACCCTCACGAGATATACTCCCATAGACACATTATCAGAACGATTATTCGGAATTCGTGTGATATCATAGAGCGTTGTGGTATGTGGAAATTCGGTCAACGGTCTAGCTACGTCGTAGGGAATAATCATTAGCGAAGAGGGGAAAAAAAATGTAAACTCGCACAACTACACGTGGGAAGAGCAAATCTTCCGCATCCTCGAGACATTCCATCTGCTGAGATCGTCAAGATTGGGCCTTGGTTATTATAGTACTTGCAATTGAATCGAACAATCTCTGAATCGGTCGTTTAGGCTGGGCAGCAATGAGAATGAAAGCTTCGAGTCGTAAATTCCTCTTAATCGAAAATGGCTAAGATTTCATTAGATAGCTAAACAGGGACGAGCACTTCTCAAATCAAAGAGCATTTTAAGTAGTTTTTAGAATAAACTTTTATGAGTAATTATTTGGCAGAAATGAATGTACGCTTTTGCAATATCTTATAATAATTAAGGGTAGCTTTTATAAGTTTTAGGATGTGCCTTTTTATATAACATTAATCGGTAATTGTTTAAAGCTGTCCAAAGAAATCGGGTTTGTTTGAATTACACATAGGCTCCATTTGAATTGAATTAAATTTTATTTCATTTAAGTAAAATGCATTATTAATTTCGAATAGAAATTATTTGAATTGAATAAATGTTGTTAGGTCGGCCATTTAATGTATTTATTTACAACAAATAGAATTTATTTAATTTAAGAGTATGTTATTTGACCCAAATGAGCCCATTTGTCTGGATGTATAACTCTAATCGATAAAATGGTAGACTTTGTACACTTTTTTCATTGACTTTTTTCTTGGTCTAAGTGGAAATTCGATATCGTAATTATGAAGATATCCGAACTTTATCCCTCAACATATGCGTAAAAAATAATGTTTTATTTTCGCAATAAAAAGCCTTGAAAGTTAAATAAAGGTAAAGGGCGGCCATAACTTGTACGTGTACCTTACAGTAATTATTCTTGTATAATGGCGTATAATATTTCTTAGTAGAGTTGGGGAAAAGTACCAAGTTAATTCTTTAACGGCCAAACCACTTTCCCGTTAAATAACAAAACCACCATTTACGTCGAATATTTTTCTGAATTAGAATGATTAAATATGACACATTTGAAAAAAAAACATGATTTTTAAATTTTTACGTTAAATTCGTTTTTATTTTACGAAATCAAAGTATGACTTGGAAAAACTTTATCCAAAAATAGATTTTCGTTCCAATACAGCAAATGTGCTTCGTTAGCAATAAAAATACTTGTACTTAAAGTACTTGTTACTTTTGCCCAGGTGTTCTTCCCAAGCGTAATTGAAGTATTTCAAATAACAAAATATTGAAAATACTTAAATAAAATAATTTAATTAGTTTTTTTCACTACAATGCTTCATACCTGTTATTATTTTGACTTGACGACTATTACTTTAAAGTACTTATTAATTTCGCCCAGCTCTTCTACCCAGGCGTAATTAAAGTATTCCAAATAATAAAAAGTAGAACCTTGCACATTGCTTCCTCATTATTTTTTGCTTTTTACAAAGCTACCTCTATAAAAAGCGAAAAATAATGAGGAAGCAATGTGCAAGGTTCTACTTTGCATCCTTGTTGTATTTTATTCTTATTTTCTGATATTTTACAAAATGCAGAACGACACAGGTCAATTTTTTTAAAATTCGAAATAACGTAAAATTCGAACCGCTTTACCGATCATCACCAAATTTGATACGTTGCAGGGCTGAATGTTATTATTCCAGTGTAAAAAATGTCAGTTGATTTGTTGAAATTTTATCTGAATTAGAGCAAAACGAAAATTTTTCGAGAAATTCAAAATATCATAAAAACTGAACCGCTTTGCAGATTTCGCCCAAATTCAACACCAAAGGTCGCATCACTTTGATCCATTTTTACACAAAGTTTCAGCCCGACAGCTAAAAATTCGTTCGAGCTAGAGCATTTACGTACTTTTTTCAAAATTGAAAAATTCTTATAAAATTTAAATGTGTCAATCGATTTTTCCGAAAATTATACCAATTAAAGATTAGGTAGTACTGCACATGTTGTTTAAATTTGAACTGATTCGGTCGAATAGTTTAAAAGTTACAGTTAAATGGATTTTTGGCCTTTCATCACACACACACACACACACACACACACACACACACACACACACACACACACACACATACATTCGGACAATTTTTCTAAACCACTTTTCTCGACGTTTTAGACCATTCTGAGTAATCTGACATAAAAATGTCGAAATTTTTTTTTCACGAAAACAAAACTTCCTCTATGAGGAAGCAAAATATTGGAAACCCTCAAATAAAATAATTCAATTACTTTTTTCATAAAAATGCTCCAATCCTCGTTACTATCCCATAGTTCATTGCCTAGATGCGTGAATACCGAGTACAATTAAGTCAACATATATATTTCATAAACACACAAGCTGTATCTATACATTTAAGAAAACTGTAAAAGCAACAAGACAAAAGAGTATGTGAATCTTCCCAGACGTAATTAACGTATTTCAAATAACAGAATACTGAAAATATTTGGATAACATAATTCAATTAGTTTTTTCATTACAATGCTCCAATACTCGTTACTATCCCATACACTCAGAGAAATCGTAGTAGTACAGTCAACTATAAAGTGACAATTATTAAGTTTTAGTCCATCCAACTATTTTCATAATTACGATAGCTGTGAAAATAGTTATGGCAACTATTTGGTAGTTATAGCAACTATTCGATAGTTGTGGCAACTATTAAAAAATTGCTTGTATGAACTAAAAATTAACAGCTGTCACTTTATAGTTACAAATACCACAATTTTCTCTCAGTTTAGTTCATTTCCTAGATGCGTGAATACCGAGTACAATTAAGTCAGCATATATATTTCATAAACACACAAGCTGTATCTATACATTTAAGAAAACTGTAAAAGCAACGAGAGTAAAGAGTATATGTACGCATCTCGTATCTCGGTAATGCAAATCGTCCGTTATGGGACATGACGAATCGCCGGCTGAGACCCCCTTTCATTAACGTTCATCAGTCTGCGAGAGGCAAACAACTTTACGAGCACCGTCTCCGAGTTCGTCTGTGTGTATTCCTCCGCGCTGCACGTAAACGTTTAATGCGTACGCGGTGAGGAACAGAGTCTACTGCTCTCGCGGTCTTTCTCGATCCTCCGCAAAGTATTAAGCTTCACGGTGCAACTCGCCGGTGGGTGACGTCAGGATCCGTCCTAGCAATACTACATAAGTGGCCTCGAGCTTGTGCAAGCTCTTGAGGATCGTAGCCACTGGCTGCTGCGCTTGTGCAAGCAACAGACTGCTGCACCACCGCGAAAATGACCGTAGGAGTCGAGACTACTACTCTATTCTATTCACCGTCCAGTCCTCCAAGTATAACAATTTATCGTGGGCGTTAATGACAATTATCGCGACTATCTAGCCTTTGGCATTGATCCTCGCGCCAGCGGAGCAACTCGGCGAGTACATACATACTCGAGGTCGTACGTCATGCATAATATATGTATTCGTTACGTAGTACTCGACATGTATGTCAAATTCGGTATTTCACTAAAAAGGGCAAATGTTTTGAAATTTTGTTTTTCGTTGTAGAATAAAAAATGTATTGCAATAGAAAAATCGGTACACTAAAATACATACGTTATTGGAATTACTGTATCTATTTGAAAAGAATGAAACTTTATTTGAATAAAAGAAAAGTTATTTAAAGTTTCTACGATTTACATGAATCAAATAAATTCTATTTAATTGAATATGTATTTATTCGTTACGTAGTACTCGACATGTATGTCAAATTCGGTATTTCACTAAAAAGGGCAAATGTTTTGAAATTTTGTTTTTCATTGTAGAATAAAAAATGTATTGCAATAGAAAAATCGGTACACTAAAATACATACGTTATTGGAATTACTGTATCTATTTGAAAAAAATGAAATTTTATTTGAATAAAAGAAAAGTTATTTAAAGTTTCTACGATTTACATGAATCAAATAAATTCTATTTAATTGAATATGTATGTATTCGTTACGTAGTACTCGACATGTATGTCAAATTCGGTATTTTCACTAAAAAGGGCAAAAGTTTTGAAATTTTGTTTTTCATTGTAGAATAAAAATATGTATCGTAATAGAAAAATCTATACACCCAGAGAATCAAATAAATTCTATTTAATTGAATATGTATGTATTCGTTACGTAGTACTCGACATGTATGTCAAATTCGGTATTTCACTAAAAAGGGCAAATGTTTTGAAATTTTGTTTTTCATTGTAGAATAAAAAATGTATTGCAATAGAAAAATCGATACAATAAAATACATACATTATTGGAATTACTGTATCTATTTGAAAAGAATGAAACTTTATTTGAATAAAAGAAAAGTTATTTAAAGTTTCTATGATTTACATGAATCAAATAAATTCTATTTAATTGAATGTGTATGCATTCGTTACGTAGTACTCGACCTGTATGTCAAATTCGGTATTTCACTAAAAAGGGCAAATGTTTTGAAATTTTGTTTTTCGTTGTAGAATAAAAAATGTATTCCAATAGAAGAATCGATACACTAAAATACATACGTTATTGGAATTACTGTATCTATTTGAAAAAAATTAAATTTTATTTGAATAAAAGAAAAGTTATTTAAAGTTTCTACGATTTACATGAATCAAATAAATTCTATTTAATTGAATATGTATGTATTCGTTACGTAGTACTCGACATGTATGTCAAATTCGGTATTTTCACTAAAAAGGGCAAAAGTTTGGAAATTTTGTTTTTCATTGTAGAATAAAAATATGTATCGTAATAGAAAAATCTATACACCCAGAGAAATCGGTTTCAATGGGTTATTTGAATCAAATACTGTATCGATTTGAAAAGATTAAAACTTTATTAGGATAAAATAAAACTTATTTGAAGTTTCTACGATTCATTTGAATCAGATAAATTCTATTTATACAGATAAATTGTAATCATTTCAAATAAGTATTTTTTGATAGAAGTAAAATTTTATTAATTAATAATAAACTGCGTATTTGATTCAAATAAATCTAATCCTATGAGGACAAGCGTGAAATAATTTTAGTGTTATTTTTATCAAATAGGATTTACTTGTTTCAAATAAAACTTGATTTTGAAAATTTCATTAAATTTATTCATAGATGAATACCTTAAATATACAGTATTATTTTTCAATACATATGATAGTTAGATATAAGATATGATTCATTTAGTTTAAATACAATTTTACTCGAATCAAATAGATTCCACATTTGATTTAAATAAATTCATTAAATTCATGCCTGAGTGTGAAAGGAAAATCGAGTCTTTTACGAATGGTGCCATTTCTAAAAGATGGCAAATGGGGCGGTAATTTTGTCTCAAATCCAGGCGAAATAATAATAATTATTCCAATTGATATTTCGAAGGTACTTTAATTATCTTCGATTATTCGTGTTTAAGAGTATGATTAAATTCATTAGATTAAAACAGATCGTTATATTTGGAATTCTATAATGCTTCCCTCGTGAAATAAGTTTAATGTATCTTAATTACAATTACATTAGCGTTCAATGTACTTAAGGAGGTTGGAGCATTCCACACTAGTCAAATCAGTGGTAAATTTTTAAAAGCGTTTCTACAATTTCAAATGGTTTAATAATCGGTTCCAAGGTGTTAATCACATAGCAGTATTAGTTCTTGATATTCAAATACATTCACAGCTATGACATCAACAGTAAATCGATCAATATCTGCAAATTTCCGATGTTATGTTTTTTCATCCAGTTTTTTAAAAGGGTAAACCGTAATATCAGTCCGATTATGACGACCAATAGCTCATTTTGTTTACTAAAAGATACTCTATCGATTGGCCGTCTATTTTTTTTAAATCGTATTAGTAGTTCAAAAGATACAACCGTTTGTTTATCCTATCATAACCTAACATCAAGTATACAAATGGCTGTAACTTTTGAACGCCTGATACTGTAGAAAATCCGGACGGTCAATCGATTAAGGATCTTCCACTGATCAAAATGAGCTATGTTTCGTCAGAATCGGACTGATATTACGGAAACTGGATGAAAAAATGTGACATCGGAAATTTGGAGATATTGATCGATTTACTGTCCATATGACAGCTGTGAATGTATTTGAATATCAAAAACTAATGCTGCTATGCGATTAAAACCTTGGAACAGATAATTAAACCTCCTGAAATTGTAGAAACGCTTTTAAAAATTCAACACTGATTTGACTAGTGTGGAGCGCTCCAACCTCCTTAAATAACTCAAATTCGGGACTTGTTCAAACGTTATATAAAGAAGCTCTATTTAGGACTCAATTTGGACATATTGATCCCACTGATTAATTAAATCGGTCGGGTCAACTAAATGCATCACATACGGGCTTGAATAAATGTTTACTCAGAGCAACCAAAATTAATATTATTGCAAAACTCGTTCGGTTCAGTAGAGAAAACAATTTTTTTAAATGACCAATAATTATTCTTGTACTGTCCGAAAAATTCTTTATTTCGTGACGTCCAGATTTAAGATCAATTTCTTTAAATAATTAAGGAGCCTGCAAATTTTTTTCCAAAAATGTCAGTTAAGATATCAAAATTGAAGAAAACAAAACGTTGCAAAATAGAACTATGCACATTGCTTTCTCATTAATTTTCATTTTTCAAAGCCACCTCTAAGAGTAAGCTTATTTATTCATTTTGCTGATCATATTTCTTTGCAAAATCATATGTTCAAATAAATTTAAAAAATGTTTTTGAATTTTTTTTAATCACCACAAGCACAGACACATATCGCTTTACATATTTGCTAAATTTCCGTCCAATTGTTAAACCAATTTTTAAGATATGTAGGTTTGAATTTTGAGTGACAAAATCATATGTTCAAATAAAATTTGAAAATATTTTTGAATTTTTTAAAAATTTACCACAAAAACACGGGCGTGGATCTGCTTCACATGTTTGCTAAATTTCAGTCCGATTGTTAAAGCAATTCTTGAGATATGTAAGTTTGAATTTTGAGCGACGTTCACACGCACATTCATACATTTTTTTCTAAACCACTTTTCTCGACGTTGTAGACCATTTTGAGCGTACTGACATAAAAAAAAACTCGAAAAAAAAATGTTCGCACGAAAACAAAGCTTCCTCTATGAGGAAGCAACACGATGCACATCGTTTGTAAATTATTGCTCTTGAGGAAATGTCGGTCATTGAGTTTAAAAAAAATCAGTAAGTGATTATAGAGAAAGGAACGATGAAACGCACGTCCTTCCGGTGCAACAGTGTTGCAGATGCTCTCAATTCCGGTGGTTCGTCATAGTTTCGCAGTGACAGAGGCAGTTGCAATGAAACGCATACGCGATAACGAAGTCTTTGAACGGATACGAGGGGGCCCCTCGTTCCTGCAATGGAGAGTAGGTATCGCATCGCGTGGGGGTGAGAATCGACTTCCTGCGTAGTCTAGCAACCCACGAAAACCCGGCAACGCGAACGTCCTCCTTACAATTTCGATGTGATGCCCAGCTCGACCTTTCCTCCCTCTTAATCATCTCTCCATTGATCTACATCGATCACGGTGTACTACTACGACCATTTCTTATCATAGCACCAAGTTATCGCGCTCCAAAGTAGTAGGATAGCATACCAATGAATGAAAGACGATAATTTCAGTGAATGGAGCTCTTCAGAAAGTTTTTTGTATGGATCTATTCACGATTGAAACTCAGTAGAGTTAACTGATTAATTAAATACTTATAAAACACTATGCGTCATGATAAGAGTTGGAGTTGAATAAAATTGGTAGAAACACTACTTAATTTATTGCAAACGATACGGGCATTTTTTAAATTTATATTTGTCATTTGTTCAATAGATTAATTAGTTTGTCATGATTGGTGTAGAAACGAAATTCGAAAAATTTTGATAGTCTTGACAATGAAGATATAATTTTGGATTAAGTCATATTATTAATTGGTGATGAATTAGGAACTTTTTAGAAACTTTTTTGTGTGTATACATTCGTGATTAAAATTTAGTAGATTAAATTGATTCATTAAATATTTATTAAATACTAGTAATCATGATTAGAGCCAACGACAATTGGACAAAATTTGTAGAACCACTAATTTATTTATTGTAAAAGATACAGGAACGTTAAGTTTTTATATGCCGTTGGTTAAACATAGAAATCAGTTTTTATGATATTCCCGTCATTCGACAAAATTAGCTAAACTCGACAAATTTGGGTTAGATCATATTTTATGTTCGACAATTTTTATAGCCAAATTAACAACGTACTAGTTCAAACAAATTAAAGCCAGCTATACTAACAATGTAGTAGTTTAAATAACTATAAAAATGTTCACTTGGACGACCCATTAATTGCTGTCACTTAATTGTAACGGGGACTGCAACGATTATTTTGGTCGATCACGCAATTCTCTCCAAGCAAGAAATACAAACTAAAGTGGTTTAAAATAGCGTGACTAAGACAATATTTTCTTTGATTTTGGGGAGTTAATAACAATGAAATATATTGCGCGTGTAAAATTTATTTGAAAATGCCAAGAATATCATCCGATAATAAATTTGCTGCGAAATAAATATTAATACTTTCGTGGAACACAAATATATTTGGTTCAACTTAAACGAATTAATACAAGTCTAAATTTGTCGTTTTCAGTACGCAAAATGAATTAGCATCGAGCACAAATATTTTCATACAATGTACAAGTAGAAAGTAAATGAAAATCAAAGTTTTAAGCCCCTTTTAATTTTCACACACACATTCATAGTAAAATTATTGTTAAAATTATTATTTCATAAAAAGAACCTGCACTGGTTATGAAAAACGTTAAGTTTATGAATAAAAGTTAAAAAAAAAGAAATAAAACAATTACAAACAAGGATGCAAAGTAGAACCTTGCACATTGCTTCCTCATTATTTTTCGCTTTTTACAAAGCTACCTCTATGAGGAAGTATGTTAATCAATTTTGGCTTTCTCATAGAGGAAGCTTTGTAAAAAGCGAAAAATAATGCGGATGCAATGTGCAAGGTTCTACTTTGCATCCTTGTTTTATTTTATTCTTATTTTCTGATATTTTACGAAATGCAGAGCGAAACCAGTCAATTTTTTTAAAATTTAAATTAACGTAAAATCCGAACCGCTTTACCGATCATCACCAAATTTGGTATGTAGTAGGGCTGAATGTGATTTTTCCTGTGTAGAAAATTTCACTCGATTATTTGAAGATTTACCTGAATTAGAGCAAAACGAAATTTTTTCGAAAAATTCAAAATCTTATAAAAACCGAACCGCTTTACCGATTTGGCGCAAATTCAATACCAAAGGTCGCATCACTTTGTTGAATTTTAATACGAAGTTTCAGCTCGATAGTAAAAAATTCGTTCGAGCTACAGCATTTACGTACTTTTTTCAAAATTCTTATAAAAATGAAATGTGTCAATCGATTTTCCCGAAATTTATACCAATTGAAGATTAGATAGTACTGCACATGTTGTTTAAATTTGAGCTGATTCGGTCGAATAGTTTAAAAGTTACAGTTAAATGAATTTTTGACCTTTCATCACACACACACACATACACACATACATCCAGACAATTTATCTAAACCACTTTTCTCGATGTTTTAGACCATTCTGAGTAATCTGATATAAAAATCTCGAAAATTTTTTTTTCATGAAAACAAAGCTTCCTCTATGACGAAGCAAAAATTAGGAGACAATCAATTCCACTTATTTTACAACGCATTATATACATACTAATTTTTTCTAAGTATGAAATTAATTTTTTTTATTGCTCGAGTTATTTCGAAAAATTAATATTTCTTCCTAACAGTTGCATATAATTATCATAAACTATAATTTAAAAAAATAATACCCATTGACACGATAATGTGATAAACATTTGTAAAATTAAATCAGTAAATTTTCGAACCGGATGGAAAGGCTTAGGATTTGATACGCAGACAAATTAGCGTGTATATAATTCCAGCAGCGGAGTAAACTAGCCGCGAAGTGCAAATATACGCACTTCCTTTAGTCCGGTGAAGTGCATGCGTGATGCGCATAGCCTTTTTGAAATACGCTCGAGGAAACGCGTAAACGAATGATGCACCGAGTGCGGAGGCAACGAGCGAGACAAAGGACTCGTTATCTCAACGACAACATTCGCACTCTGCCCCCGGTAATAAAAATCGCGCAAAGCTGTCAAGTGATATCCGGCGTCGTCAGCTAACCAATCGAAACGCGACCGAGCGCTTCATTACACACCGCTTCGCGGACACGAGATTTATAATAAGTATTATACGAGCTATAATAACAAGTGCAACATCAGAACAATGAGGAATTGTCTACATTATGGTGAATGGAGAAAACAAAATATAAAAAAAAGAGATAGAAAAAAAACGAGGCCGCGCCACGTGCCAGCCGATAAGCCACTTCCACAATGTGACAATGTGGCTCGGTCCATCAGCCGGATGTTCCATGATCTCGTATTCAGATATTCTCCACCCACCTTGCTCTCTCACATTTGCTCGGAAATAGCAAAGCACCGTCATCCTTACATCCTTAAATACGCCTTTTTACAGTCAATCATTATTCAATATTTTCACACCTCAACTTATAAAATAGGCTATCCCTTTAACTAGCAACGTTGCAGCATATTTGCTGCACTCGAGGAGTGCACATCTTTTATATTCGAGTCCAGAAATTCTGTAAAAAGTTGAGAAATAATTAAATATCCTTATCAATGCATAGTACATCTTGATTTCGTGAAAGGCGAATTTGCATTTACATGCAAAGATTAAAATCTTTCTCACATTTGCTCGGAAATGGCGAAGCACTGTCATTGTCAAATGCGCTCTTTTACAATCAATCATTATTTAATGTCTTTACACCTCAACTTATAAAAAAGGCCATGATTTTAAATAACAACGTTACATATTTGCTAAATTCGAAGTTTAGATATTTTTAAACACATCTTTTTATATTCGAGTCCAGAAATTCTGTAAAAAGTTGAGAAATAATTAAATATCGTTATCAATGCATAGTACATCTTGATTTCGTGAAAGGCGAATTTGCATTTACATGCAAAGATTAAGATAGTATTTTCTCTCTCATATTTGCTCGGAAATGGCGAAGCACTGTCATTGTCAAATGCGCTCTTTTACAATCAATCATTATTTAATATCTTCACACCTCAACTTATAAAAAAGGGTATCACTTTAAATAACAACGTTACATATTTGCTAAATTTGAAGTGTAGATATTTTTAAACACATATTTTTATATTCGAGTCCAGAAATTCGGTAAAAAGTTGAGAAATAGTTAAATATCGTTATCAATGCATCATACATCTTGATTTCGTGAAAGACAAATTTTCAATTACATGCAAAGATTAAGATATTATCTTCTCTCTCACATTTGCCGGGAAATAGCGAAGCACTGACATCCTTACTTAACTGCGCTCTTTTATAGACAATCATTATTTTACATCTTCACACCTCAACTTATAAAAAAGGCTATGACTTTAACTAACAAAGTTACATATTGTTACATAGTATAGATATTTTTAAGTCACTTTGCTTGGAAATAGCGAACATCGACATCCTTACTTAAATAGTCTCAATATTAAATTCATTGGTTCAACAGTTGGACATTTCAACCCTCAACTAATATAACTTGGTTAATCAATTTGCTCAATTCATTTATTTGCTTATTTCACATATAATTAAAAATCTATTACTTTTTAAAACAATTCTCAATATTAGTGAAAAAATGTAAAAATAAGATAAAAAACCAAAACCGTAACAATTTTCTCAATACATTTGCTTTACAATGCCACAAACAGAAAAAAAAACCATAACATTGATTCCCGTGACATTTTGTGATGAATTTTTATGAAAAATCTTCATAAAAATGTTCACAATATATTTATCCATTTTCACACTAATTTGGCAGGATATTCTAAAAAAATAATATCCAATAATAAAAAATCGAATATACAGAGTAAATATGAAATCAATAAATCATTATAAGCAAGCAAAGTAATTTACTTGAAGTACATTGAACCCATCATTGTATCAACTGACAAATTCCTCTCTTTACGTGACATTTTTTTCATACTTTCGAGTTAACTATTGATGTGACAATTAAAAATCTTTTGTACAAAGTGGTACATGGCCGCACGTGCCGGAGTCACGTATCTCGTAACGCGCTCAGTCTCTCTCTCCACGAGCAGCGTAATCCAAGACCCAAGCATCCGACGAAACGATAGAAGCGATAGGACGTCTCACCAAGTGAGAAAGAGAGAAAGAGAGAGAGAAAAAAAAACAGAAATTACAGCGAACGAAACTACTTGGCTCGAACGAAGTTTCTTCGCATGCATAAAACGCCATTGCTTCAAGCAAATACATCATTGACCGTGCGTCGAACTAGAAGCTTTTACAGCTTACACCCCGTTAGCGTGCTATCACTCAGTTTTACGATAGTGGACTCTTAAATAGGTCGGAACGATAACGGCGGCGCTCATTTACATTTATACATCCCTTCTCTCGTCTCGTACCAATAGTTCTACTTGTCATACAATCCACAATGATTTTTCAACTACGACTTTATAGCTACTGAGAAACACTCGGTTAAATTGTCGCGGAAATTATTTTGAAAGGGTTGAACATCTCTGGCAAAGGATCTGCGACACATTGAGAGACACGAGACTCAATGTATATTATATGATCTACTCGACCCTCGCGACGATGCAAACCGCAAAGTGAAGCGATAAGTTGACTCTCACTCCTTAAAAGGCCAGAATTTTAATGCATGCACTCCCGAGCATCAATTTGCGGATTACTTCATGTCAAGCCTGAATGAAATAAATTGTGTCAAAGATTATCATACCGGTGCATATAGCTTCGTGAGAAATGACTCATCGAACTCATGCCCACCATGTGAGATTTTATATCCAGCCTCATACGAGATATAGTCTTTGCATTTAAAAAGAAGATCAAAAAGATATTGGAACCACACACGTTGAAACCAAAAAATATATCTCGAGATTACTTCAATCATATTTTACAGTTCGATAGAAATTTTTTATTATACTTGTTTTCTATATGGGCAATAAATATTTTTATCGTAAATATTTATATCATTCTTTTTTTTTCAATTGGCAATGAAAAATAGATTTTTATAAATCGGAATTTAATTAATTCAGTAAAAATATAAATATAGACTTGCATTACTTCTAAATTTATTTCTTCGATCACAAAATAGAAGATCACATAAAATATTGATAATACACATTTTAGAAAAAAAAAAATCTTGATATTATTTCAGATATACTCAATAGAACATTTTTATTATACTTATTTGCTATGTGGACAATAAATAATAAATAAATAATAATAATAAATAAATGTTTTTATCATAAATATTTATATCATTCATTTTTTTTTAATTGGCAATGAAAAATAGATTTTTATAAATCGGAATTTAATTAATTCAGTAAAAATATAAATATAGACTTTTTATTACTTCTTAAATGATTTCTTCGATCACAAAATAGAAGATCACATAAAATATTGATAATACACATTTTAGAAAAGAAAAAAATCTTGATATTATTTCAGACATACTCAATAGAACATTTTTATTATACTTATTTGCTATGTGGGCAATAAATATTTTATCGTAAAATTATATTTTCAAATAATAATTTTTTTTTATTGGCAATGGAAAATAGATTTTTATATTTGAAATTTCAATGATTTCGCAAGAATATAAATACAGACTTCTTTATTACTCCATAAATGGTTTCATGGAGCACAAAATAAAAAATGGAATCAAATATTGATACTACATATTTTGAAAAAAAATATATATCTTTACATTATTTTAAATAGTACTTGACCGCCCAGTAAACAGATATTCGTGATTACATTTTTTTACAATATAAGAGATAAATATTTTATTTCAGGTTTTATATTCTAATTTTATTTATTTAATTAGTGAATTTGCTGAGATAAATTTTGTTAAATATTTTGTATTTCATCAATTTAGCAAAAATTTTGTTTGTCTGATTTCCAAATGGTTTCTGCGAATGTGCGGTACTGACGTTGTCCCGAAGGAAGGAGTAACGATGAGATAATCAAAAAAGGCTCGCGTTTCATCAAGGACTCGCTGACACACATGTTGCAGATAAACGAACCTTTACATGGTGTTTCTCGCGAAGCCCACGTGTTCCTCAAGAACCTTTAATCTCCCGTACAAGAACCCCACCCAAAAAACACAAAACATGTGCTTTTCTTTTTTTGTAACGAATGAGGGCAAACCATTTTGAATTCTTGATTACTTTAAAAGGCAACGAGGGTTCCCACCCTAAAAAAAACTTTTTTCAGGTCTTGATTACTTTATAGAGCGTCAAATGTTCCCACTCTGACTATCCAAAACATGTGCAGTGAATTCTATTTATTTTTTTTTTACGACGCACTAACCATTTTAACTTTATGATTATTTTATAGGGTGACGAAGGTATTCGAGGTTTTACGGGAACCGCAGGAGTTTCGGTAAGTCTGGCCTTGAATTTTTAAAGAGAGAAAGTAATGGATTTGAGCAGGACTAATTATAATTATTGATGGATAAAAACAGGGTCGTCCCGGTATAGCTGGAGTCACTGGACCTGATGGATTGGACGGCTGCAATGGAACAGACGGTGCTGGTGGTGCCCCTGGTTATCCTGGACCACATGGACCACGGGGACAACTAGGACCTGCAGGCGATCAAGGACCTGCCGGTGAACCAGGAGACGGTGGAATTAATTCCGTCGGTGTGAAAGGAGAGCGCGGTTTTGCTGGTATCGACGGACCTAAGGTACAATACAAAATAATTTAGTACAATTATATTGCCAGTTTACATGACAAACATTTTTGAGGTTCCTTTGTTAACTTTGAGAAGTACAAAGCAATTTTTTTTCTACATTAGAAGTAATAAAACAATTTTATTAAGTTGGGTAAAAAAATTTTGAAATTTTTTCGAATAAAAATTATAAATCATTTTTAAAAAACACATTTACAAAAAAAAAAAATATATATATATATATATATATATCTTTTTTTTGCTGGTATCGACGGACCTAAGGTGCAATACAAAATAATTTAGTAAAATCATATTGCCAGTTTACATGATAAACATTTTTGAGGCTCTTTTGTTAACTTCAAGAAGTACAAAACAATTTTTTTTCTACATTAGAAGTAATAAAACAATGTAATTAAGTTGGGTAAAAAATTTTTAAAATTTTTTCGAATAAAAATTATAAATCATTTAAAAAAAAACACATTTACAAAAAAAAATATATATATATATATATATTTTTTTTTTTTGCTGGTATCGACGGACCTAAGGTGCAATACAAAATAATTTAGTAAAATCATATTGCCAGTTTACATGACAAACATTTTTGAGGCTCTTTTGTTAACTTCGAGAAGTACAAAACAATTTTTTTTCTACATTAGAAGTAATAAAACAATTTAATTAAGTTGGGTAAAAAAATTTTGAAATTTTTTCGAATAAAAATTATAAATCATTTAAAAAAAACACATTTAAAAATATATATATATATATCTATGTATTTATTTAAGAAATCATTTTTATACTTTTTTTGTTATTCTAGAAAAAGTTAAAAAAAGAGAAGTAAAATGAATAAAATTGTTCTGCGAATGATTGTGGATAAATGATTTTTGTTCAAAGTACTGAAATTTCAATTCACTTTTCACTTTGTGTCTAATCTCCATGAATCTACGAATGGTAGTAAAAATAACATCACGTGAATATAAATAAAAAAATATAATCCGTAAATTAATAAGTACATTTTTCGCAGGGTTACGATGGACCTCCAGGCATTCCCGGTGAAACCGGTTTCCCAGGAGATACCGGCGACTTCGTAAGTAATTTTTAGTCTTCCGGTCATCATTATTATTTATCAATTCTCATAATGGAACGAAAAAAATATTATAAACAGCGTCGTCCCCCGTATTACCCCCGTGGAAATAAAGTACATTCGTAAATATATACTTTTTATACTAAATATATTTGCGACAAAAAATTTTTTATGTCGGATATATTTTAGGATATATGTGAAATATATGCAAACGTAAAATATATCTAAGGTATGTCCAAAATATATTTAAAAAATGTATTATCTGCCGAAAAGTTCATTATATCAGATATATTTTTGTATATATTTCATTTTCCATGGGGATAACCATCGATATGGAAATAAAATATATGCAAGATATATAAAGGATCTATACTATATTTAGTATATTTATATATCTTGCATATATTTTATTTCCATATGGTTGGATCGATGGTTACCCCCATGGAAAATGAAATATATACAAAAATATATCTGATATAACGAACTATTCGGCAGATATATCTTGTAAAATATATGCAAGATATATCTTTCCCAAAAATTATATGTATATGTCGGATATATAGGAAATATATAAGAGCGAAAAATATATTTGAGATACATCGAAAATATATTTAAAATGTATTTTTGTTATAGTGTCGTCCTAAAAATTCTATACGTCAGATATACTTTCCTATATATATTTTTTTCAATAGGAGAACATATATTATAAATGCTCATGTCAATGCTACTAAGCATATTACAATACGAGATTAAAAGATAGATTCATAAGATCCACGCGACGATGTGACTCCACCTCGAGTTCTTCCCTCGTAGCAAATCCTCGTGTAACTCGAAGCGACTGGACAGACAGCGGGTTATTCGCTGACACAACTCACAGATATACCGGGGGCTCCTTTCTTGAGAAAATTCCACGGAGACGACTAAGCTCTTGAGATCATGAAATGGTGATCTAATAGCACACGTTCATTCAACGTATCTGTGAACATAATTCATTAAGCAGAGCCCCTTAAGACGCCCTTGCACGTTTCGGCACAACGACACATCGTCTCGATTTCATTGTATTACACATTCCTAAGACGTAATTAAGTTGGTAAAATGCTAAACCCTCAATGAAATCGTAGTCATAAAAATTATAAGCGAATACCACTATTTCATTTAGTACATTTAATAATTACTATGTCTATGGTACCTACCTGGAAAAAAAATGTATACCAACAACATGGGTCATTCCATACCAAGAAGGCCATTCATTTGCCATCACGCCAATTTTTCTGTAGTTTCAGAAGTATAATAATCGAAATTCTGTGAAATTTTGAGAAAAATCGGAATTGTCTCGCTCAACGAAAAAAATTGTTATTACTTTATTTTGTCAAAAGAAGGCAGAAATTTTTATGAGCGGCTATAGAATTTTTTTTTCTAAAATACATTTTAAAACTTAAATTTTATACAGGAACAAATTTTTTGCACGGTCGGTAATTTTGAATATACAGCGAATTGAAAAGAAGGAAATAAAAATCGTTATTAAATTTTGGACAAACGATATGTGCTAAAATTCTGAAATAATGTATGGATGTTCGTGACACTCTAAGCAACTTTTGAACAAATTATGAATACTGTTTGCGGCCATGCTAAATTCGGGTGACCCACTTGGTATGGAATTACCCTTATAATAATAAATAACAAATTTTTTTCTAAGCTAACATAAAATAAAAGATTGTTGTTTCAATCAGGGACCTGCAGGTGCGCCTGGCCTTCCTGGTATGCAGGGAGAGCCCGGCGAATCGGTATGGGGCGAACCAGGTACACCTGGTGACCAAGGTGACATGGGAGAACCTGGATTGCCTCCCGACCTGCCGCACGGAAGAGGACCAGAAGTGAAACTAGTGAGAGGACCTCCAGGTCCAAAAGGGCCTCGCGGTGATTACGGTGAACGCGGTTTCAAGGGTGACTTCGGTGCGAAGGGTCCGATGGGTCGACCGGGTTTTGCCGGAGTAAAGGGTATCAAAGGTGAACACGGTGAGGACGGACCCAGAGGAAAGCAGGGTTATCATGGTCCGGCGGGTCCCGCGGGTGAAAAGGGGGACAAAGGCGCCCCCGGTTACGAGGGCGAAGCAGGAGAGGATGGCAATGACGGTGAACCCGGAGAAATCGGTAATCAAGGAATTCCCGGAAGACAAGGAGCTGCCGGTGAACCTGGCAAATACATTCCCGAACTAGATGAGATAATCGCTGGAAATGTCGGTCTGCAAGGAGAAGTCGGTCCTCCTGGTGAGCCTGGAGAATCAGGCGATAAAGGACACCCGGGTAATGTGGGTTACATTGGACCTCCAGGATTGCCCGGCCCTCCTGGCAAACCTGGGTTGAAGGGTGCTAAAGGTTCTTCAGTGAAAGGTGAACGAGGCGATGATGGTCTTACCGGTCCAGCTGGACCCCAAGGAATGATGGGTTTACCCGGACCTTCTGGTCCAATTGGAGCGAAGGGCTCTCAGGGCTTAACAGTCGTTGGTCCTCCGGGTCCCGAAGGAAAAGCTGGGCTGGATGGTTACAATGGCCCACCTGGAGACCGCGGTGATCCAGGTTATCCTGGTCCTAAAGGTGCTCCTGGCCAAGGCGTCAGAATTCGAGGACCTAATGGCGAACCTGGTTTACCTGGTATTCCCGGCAGACCTGGTCCTGATGGTTGGCCTGGTGCACATGGATCCAAAGGCACAAAAGGACTACGTGGAGACGATTGCGGTATCTGCCCACCAGGAACACCAGGAGCTAAGGGCGAAGTTGGAGATGCTGGACTAAATGGTTATCCTGGAGCACCTGGATATGCTGGTCTTCCGGGTCCTCGAGGATTTAAGGGAGCCTATGGCCGACCAGGACCCATGGGACCCCGGGGTATTGATGGTGATAGCGGTCGCGACGGTATTGCAGGACCTCAAGGTCCTAAAGGTGAACACGGTAGAATAATTTGGCCATCAAAGGACAAAATTGTCATACCAGCTGGTGACTACGGTGATAAGGGCTTCCCCGGAATCGAAGGACCTCCAGGTCCTCGTGGACCTCGCGGTAAAGACGGAGACAGCGGATTCGAAGGGCCTAAAGGCGAAAAAGGAGATCACGGTATTCCTGGAATAGCTGGACGAGATGGCAAACCTGGCTGGAACGGAGCACCTGGAGAAAAAGGCGAACCAGCTAGTGCATCAATGGAAGAAATTCGCGGGGATCCTGGGTATCCTGGAACTCCTGGATTCAAGGGCTTGCCTGGAAATCCTGGACAAAAAGGAGAGAGGGGAGAGAGCGTTGATAATTTACAAACGGGAGGCGATAGAGGCATAAAGGGAGAAATCGGCGATCGAGGTAAGCATCTTTCTTTTTTTTTAATGTTATTTTGTAATGCAAATATAATTCAAAACTTTGAAATGACACAATGAAATCGTACTTTTCTTAGTTTCAAAGTTTTATTGGTTTGCAATTTTTAGACGTCAGAAAATAACAGAAATGTGAAAAAAAATTCAACGAAGTGATACATGGATTATTTTGGTACAATAATATACTATTATACATAAAAAGTTCCATGATAATTAATTAAAGACTTTCACAAAAACAGTCTTGGAATATTCTCGATAATGGAAACCTAAAAAATATTAAGGAATTTGAGGAACATACAAAACAGAATTATGTATTTGAAAACTATGACGCATCCATTTAATAAGAAATTAATTGCAATGTTGCAAAATTTCTTTAGAACATTTTTTTGCAACTGCTGTTTTGTTTCATCGTCATTATTCAAAGACAATTGTTAGCATCTACAATGATTCCCGTTTTTTTCTCTTGTCACGAAGTACTCAAATTCTATTCGCATCAGTGTTCTGATTGAGAATGCATGAGCGATATATCCACGAGTGCATATATTAGTGCATATTTGAACGAGATTACTAATTGGGCGTTTTGCATCGTTGGCAGGTTTTCCCGGCAGAAAAGGATACGCAGGAGAAACTGGAGATGAGGGTTTCATCGGCGAACCCGGTGCCCAAGGTTCTCCAGGATTATCGCTCCAGGGTGCTACAGGTTTAAAGGGATATCCTGGCATGCCAGGAGACATGGGTCCTCGTGGTATACCTGGAACTGACGGTGATCGAGGTCCTGCAGGATTTCCGGTAAGTAAACTCAATGCGATTGCTAAAAAGCCCTTTTTTTAAATTCCGAAAGTAACAAAAAGGCTTACTGAATTTTGAGAATATTGTTATTTTTTGTAAAATTTGAAGTGAAAAAATAAATTAGTTGACTTGACAAAAGAAAATTGTTGGTTTGAAAGTGGCAAAAAAGATTCTGGATTTTTTTCATATTTCAGGAAACAATAATGTTTAAAATTATAAGTGAAAAAAGAATAGTCATATTTAAATTAAAAAATGTATATATATGTTTTGAAGGAATCGTTTTTATACTTTTTTTCCTACGGGATTCGCGGTACTTAAATTGAATTCGATTTCTGAAAAATCTTACTTATAAATATACACAATAATTGTAATTAGTACTTCAACAGTATTCACATCTAAAATTATCAATTATCACGAACATATATTCTGTTCATCAATGATTTAATTGATTTTGTGTAATTTATTGTTGTCATAAAGAGTTTACCTGGACAAAAAGGAGACCGTGGTGATGTTGGCTCAAATTTGAACGTGGGTGTCGTTGGAGAACGGGGTTTAAGAGGATCTAAAGGTGATATTGGATTCGCTGGTCCACAAGGTAATCGTGGTAGATCCGGAGAAGACGGACCTTCAGGAATAAAGGGAAGCAAGGGTGCACCTGGTTTCGAAGGTCTTACAGGCCTGCAGGTAAATTTTTTATATAGTAGAACATCGATATTCGACGCCAATAATAAATTCCGCTTAAACATTGATCAATTAATCACACATTTATTCAGGGAGCTAAAGGTGTAAGGGGCGACAGTATACAAGGCCCACGAGGCTTAGCAGGTACACCCGGTGCTCCAGGATCTCCAGGAAGGATTGGAGACATCGGTATCAAAGGTAAAAAAAAATTAAATACTGACACCGCTCCATTTTTTATCCGCAAAATGTTCTTATTAGAATATTTATATATCAATTTGAAAGTGACTGTAAAAGCACCGCCGTTGCGAAAAATAAGGGCAATGATAGAGCTTTAAAAAAAACGGTTTTAATACATTTTAACTCGTTGAGGACCACCATTTTTGGCGCCTCAATCTACTAGGTGCGTGACATTAAAAAATGGTTCACTTCTTATTTCCCAACTTTAAACTAAGAAAATAAAATCGTAATGGAACATAATTAAATATATTTAGAAACGAAATAAAAAATGTTGTCGCCATTTGCAGGCTCTAGACTTCCTTATAATCGTACGTTGATTTTATTTTTTTAAGGAGGTTGGAGCGCTCCACACTAGTCAAATCAGTGATAAATTTTTAAAAGCGTTTCTACAATTTCCGATGGTTTAATAATCTGTTCCAAGGTGTTAATCACATAGCAGCATTAGTTCTTGATATTCAAATACATTCACAGCTGTGATATCAACAGTAAATCGATCAATAGCTGCAAATTTCCGATTTTATGTTTTTTCATCCAGTTTTTTAAAAGGGTAAACCGTAATATCAGTCCGATTATGACGACCAATAGCTCATTTTGTTCACTAAAAGATATTCTATCGATTGGCCGTCTATTTTTTTAAATCGTATTAGTAGTTCACAAGATATAACCGTTTGTTTATCCTATCATAACCTAACATCAAGTATAAAAATGGCTGTAACTTTTGAACGCCTGATACTATAGAAAATCTGGACGGTCAATCGATTAAGGATCTTCCACTAATCAAAATGAGCTATGTTTCGTCGTAATCGGACTGATATTACAGTTTACCCTTTTACAAAACTGGATAAAAACATGACATCGGAAATTTGGAGATATTGATCGATTTACTGTCCACATGACAACTGTGAATGTATTTGAATATCAAGGACTAATGCTGCTATGTGCCTAACACCTTGGAACAGATTATTAAATCATCTGAAATTGTAGAAACGCTTTTAAAAATTTAGCTCTGATTTGACTAGTGTGGAGCGCTCCGACCTCCTTAAAGTATACTTGATTCTGGGTATCCAACTTAGAACGTACTATAATTGGACTAATTGTTTTTTTACTTAGACACCAGCAGCCACTTAATAAATTTCGCGTACCTGTTAAATGCGCTATATTTTTTCCCTAATTTACAAACGCATAGCCACAACCTTATCCTTCTTCATTTTGCAAATACCTGGTTTATGAAAAAAAAATTGCACTGGTTGGCTAACCACTCAGATGGACTCAAACGGGTTGATTTCCGTTCCAAAAATTAACCTCAAGAAATTCCCCCTTTTCTTAACGGGTTGCTAAAAGTCTGAATTCTCGTCGATCCTCTAGAATTTTATCATTAACAAACTTAAGTATTAACAAATTTGTCGTCTATTCCAAGGACCCGATGGAATATCTGGATTCGATGGTATGAAGGGACTGAAAGGTGAAATTGGTTTCCACGGTCGTCGGGGTGACGACGGCGATCAGGGACCGCAGGGTTACCCAGGAATGGTTGGCGCACCGGGTTTGGCCGGTCAGCTTGGTGAAGACGGTGACATAGGCGAAATCGGTGCACCTGGACCTCCAGGAATGAAGGGCATGGAAGGTTCAACCGGAGCTCTGGGCATGAAAGGAGAAAGAGGAGACAACGGAACTCGAGGTTACCCAGGACCGCAAGGACCACAAGGATTCCAAGGCTCTATTGGTGACGCTGGCTATGATGGACTTCCGGGATTGCCGGGAGAAAATTCGTTCAGTGGTCCCCAGGGTGACTTTGGAGAACCGGGCGTTATGGGCGAAATTGGAATACCTGGACGTCCAGGTTTCGATGGACGACCGGGTGAACCGGGTGAACCCGGCCAAGAAAGCTTTGGCCTTAACGGACTCCCTGGAGAAAAGGGTGATGCCGGTTTTCCTGGTATTCCTGGACGACACGGAATAAAGGGAGAGATTGGTGATATGGGAGTTGATGGATTCAAGGGCCAACGAGGTGACTATGGTTTTAAAGGAAGAGCCGGTATACCTGGAAGCCATGGCAAGGATGGGTTTAAGGGAGCAAGAGGTCCTATGGGACCTGCTGGACGGGATGGTGCAAAAGGAAAGCGTGGGCTCGACGGTATCCCTGGAAATATGGGACGTCCTGGTAAGTCGCTCGACCATACATTAATTAGGGTTATTATAGGGTGAATTTAAAATAGTACTGATGTGTAATTTTGCAAAAATGTATATTACCCCGTTGGGAAAGTTCTTATAAAATTTTAGAACCATAGACAGCACACTTGAAAAAATTAACGAGATTATGTTTCGACCGTTAATTGCTTTATGCCGTTGTATTTCCGTTATGTCTGCTATGAAAATGCTAATTCAGATCTCTAAGAGGTATGACTTACAAAAATCATTTTCGTACGAATGGTCTTTGTAAATACCTATAATTTTTTTTATTATAAGGCCCCGCCTTTCATCCCCGAAATCCAAACCCTATAATATCCTAAAATGACATTTACTTAGTCATTAAACATTATTACCTTGCATAATAATTTTTCATCATATGCAACTATTCTCGGTCAATTTTTTACTAATTTAATTTACTTTTTTCACAATTTATTTGAGATAAAAAATTCGTCGACTGTGGCTGCTTGATGAATTAATTAAATTTATGAAGAAGCTACAGTCGATATTTGTAAAGATTTGCATTAGTGAAATTTGAATTTCGCTTCAGTTCCGCGCGCTTTGAATCTAGCGATCACTGTCTCTCAGACAGAGTTGTAAATCACCATTAATTCATGAGATATAGTTTACAGTACAATTTGTTTTGTAATTATGATTTCATAATAATAATATGTAGTGATTATAAAATAGAGTGTAAACATTTGAATAGCTGAAAAAAAATACTAATTTTCGCTTTAATATTGCAAGAAATAGTGGGAAAAAATGGAAGAAATAAGTAATGCATTACTTATTTTTTTCCATTTTTTTCAAAAGGATTACCGTGAATTTTTATTGAAAAATAATAATTTTTGCAGCCATTCCAAAGTTTAATCATCGTATTACAATCGCTACATGTAATTATTATAAAATCATAATTATAGAACTGATGGTATCATCATCATTATTTCTATGAGTATTAGGCATTTACAACTCTGCTCTCAGACCCGAGATGTATTTCGCAAAATTCCATCATTAAAAATTGAAATACGATGAAAAATTAATATTAACTATACAAGGTCGCTGCCTATAATATACTATGATTATCATTTTTCTTTGTAGGTTTACCGGGTGATATAGGCATTCGTGGATACGAGGGTTCGCCGGGTTACGAAGGTCCGAAAGGCCAAGTCGGTGAGCCTGGCTTGCCAACGTTCTTCGAAGCTACTTTGGGAGAAGTCGGTAGTACCGGATTGAACGGTCTGCACGGACGGAAGGGCGAAAGAGGTGACGTTGGGTCTGCCGGATACACTGGCCGCAAGGTAAGTTTGATACTTGGATATCATTTATTTGTCAAGAACCCAATTTTTTTTTGTAATTTATCAATGATGTTTTTTTAATTTTCAATATTAGGGCGATCGCGGCGACATTGGATTCCAAGGTGTCGATGGTTTCGAAGGATTACAGGGATTCCCCGGTTTGCCAGGTGACCAAGGACCTCAAGGAGCGCCAGGTAAATAATCAACGATTATTCTAATAAATTCCGAGATTGCCTAATGCTTATAATGCTATGAAATTTCTCAACGATATCATCAGGTTTGCCGGGACAATTTGCTGAACGAGGTGAAGCAGGACTGGACGGTCTCGATGGTCGGCCTGGTATTCCTGGAAGAACCGGTCAAAAAGGAGCTCCTGGCGAATATGGACCTGATGGGCCCAAAGGAATATCCGGTGAACCTGGTGGAATAATTAGGGGACCAAAAGGACTTAGCGGAGATCAAGGTATAATTGATACAAATTCTTTTGGATTCAATGTTATCGCTTTTATAAATATCTGAATAGTCATTTTTTCATATGAAGCAAGGAACTTATCTCCGACTAAATATTTCATCTTCTTACGCGATACGTCAATAAGTTATTGTGTTATTATTCACGCTCATCAATCAAATGGAGTACCTTACAAAAATTGACAATAAAAAATTCTTCACAGGTCCTCGTGGTTACGAAGGTCGGCCTGGAATTCCAGGCTTAAATGGCTTGCAAGGTTTACCTGGGTTCGACGGACTAAAGGGATATCAAGGAGAACCTGGTATCACACTTGGAGCTCCTAAGGGTATGACAGGTGACGTTGGATATCCAGGCAGAAACGGAGATCAAGGACCTAAGGGAATGGTTGGAGATGAAGGACGACCAGGTTTGGCTGGAGCACCTGGTCTTAAGGGCGCTATTGGTGACCTTGGTTTCACTGGATTAACTGGATTAACTGGTCCCGAAGGACCACAGGTTGGCATATAATTCGCAGCAATTGTACTACCGGTCAAAAACTCCCAAGCACTATAAAAACATTGAAGCGCTTTTCACACTAAACAAATCAATCAAACCACAGTTTTTAAAGCGTTTCTGTCAAGTTTCGTGTGATGAATAACATTAATAAGGAGAAATTATAAAATGAATCCTTAGACCAGCAAAATATCGATAATAATGGATTGTAAACACATTTTCTAACTAACGTTATTTTTTTAAGTGGTACGTTTCGTCGAGTTTTTGTCAAGAATAATGTCCATCGTTTTTATGGACGACGACACATTATTATTCTTGAAAGTTTTATAACCTAAATTTCAAGATGTTTGGTGCAGTTAATTATTTAATTATAATTATAATTATTATAATTATTGAATTATAGATAATTATAATTATAGATATTTATTTATGAAGGTGTTTTTCTCGCTCGGTAAAGAACAGGCTGTATTTATTTAACGATTAAAATGACGAAATATTCAAACGGTTGATTTATAAAGTATTTTTCAAGAAAGAGAAGCAGTCATCCTACATTAAAATCTTTTTATCGCCTTCTTTTTAACAACCTTTATTAATGTGCCTTTGAATTTTGGAGATGTGCGGTAATTTACTTCAAATTGCCTGTTGTTTGATACACAAAACTGTACAGAATTGTTTATAAAAAATTGACACTGTTCTTGTTATCGTGAAGCACTTGAACCTTCTGAATCGCGATAAAAGGAATGCAAAATAATCTATCATAATAACACATAACATTTTATACTACAGGGACCGAAGGGAGATCAAGGAATCAATCGGTTTCCATCGTTCCCCAGGAAGGGTATTATTGGTGATATTGGAGAGCCTGGATTACCCGGTAAATATATATATATATATATATTATTTATCAATAAAATACTGAACCACTTATAAAGTATAGAAGAATTTATTAACGACGTGATTTCGCAGGTTACCCCGGACCCAAAGGGATGATGGGTGATTCAGGATTCGAAGGCTTGCCGGGATTGGAAGGAGAACAGGGTATGATTGGTGCTCCAGGACTAGAAGGTCCTGCAGGAGAATACGGTCGTCCTGGTTTCAGAGGCTCAGAAGGTGTTGCTGGTCCACAAGGAGCGGCAGGTACAGTAAACGTTTCGATAAACTTCTCATTTTTATACGTATCACAATGTCTAATTAATCTAAGAGTAAATTAAACGTCCCAATCACTGGCTATAGGTAGAAAATAAACGTATTTTTCTCTCTTGTATTCACAGTGCATCCAATTACTAGAACGTTTACCTTAGTACCCTAGCAATCTTGACAACCGTCGTTTCCAACTGATTCACCGTAAAAACCACCCTCAAACAATCGGGTGGTTTTTTGCAAAAAATAAACCGGAATTCGGTCGTAACAACCGTGAAAACAACAACCCTAACAATGTATTTCGGTTATTTTTGCTTCCTCATAGAGGAAGCTTTGTTTTTATGAACATTTTTTTTTCGAGATTTTCATGTCAGTAACTCAGAATGGGTCAAAACGTCCAGGAAAGTGATTTAGAAAAAATGTCTGTATGTATGTGTGTGTGTATGTGTGTCTGTTATACGATCGAAAAATGTAAACCTTTATAACTCGGGAATGCCTTGAGATATCAAGTTGAAATTTGGACCATAGATAGAGGGATCAAGCCTCATCGTTCATACAGATTTTTGTTAAAATCCACTTCATCGTTAAATTATTACGCGTTTTTTAATATTTTGAAAAATGTCTGTTTACGCGATAACTCTTTCAATTTTCGAGATATTGATCTTAAGATTGGTATGAATGTGAGCTTTCATACGCCGGTGATCGCTATTGAATTTGGTTAAGATCGGTTGAACCGTAAAATTTTTATGATGTTTTGAATTTTTCAAAAAATTGACATTATCGCTCTATTGTAACTTTTGCAAAACTTAAGATAGCGAGCTCAAATTTTGTATATAAATGAAACAATATTCAGATATTATATATGTATAATTTAGTGACGAACGGTATGAAATTTTTGATTTTATGGAATGTTGAATTATTTTTAAAAATATACATTATCACATTCACTTTCGGAAACGCTCTAATAATCACAAAATAACGTAATAACGAAATAGAAAAAGCGAATCCACAACATGTATATTTATCTAATTAAAACAAGGATGCAAAGTAGAACCTTGCACATTGCTTCCTCATTATTTTTCGCATTTTACAAAGCTTCCTCTATGTGGAAGCCAAAAATTGAAGAACATACTTCCTCATAGAGGTAGCTTTGTAAGAAGCGAAAAATAATGAGGAAGTAATGTGCAAGGTTCTACTTTGAATCCTTGTTTCGGTTTTCCATGGTAAACTGAAAGAAACGACCGCATGACATTTTTTAGGGCAGTCGTTTTCACGGTTGTTACAACCAACTTTCGGTTTTTTTTTTCGCAAACACCACCCGGTCGTTTTTACGGTAAAACGTTAGTTGTTGAGATTGCTAGGGTAATTTATTTTCTCTTTCTCATTCTGTTTCTTAACGATGTCTTTTTATAATATGTTGTGAATCTTTGTAGTAAATGATTTATTTAATAAAGGAGAATAACTTTGATCGGTATTAGATAAGAGAGATGTTGCTTCGACCGTACAAAAAGAGCGAATGTTCTGATAGAGTTGAACATCACTTGACGCTGTCGATAAAGATGATTTCCAACATAATATATATATAACAAATATTTTTTCCTTATACCTTCTTTGTACCTTAAGTCTCTGCGCTCTTGAGGGATTTATTCCAGAGCATAAATATTTTATTGCACTCTAAAATCCTTTTTGTTCCTCAGGTTTTGCTGGAGCACCAGGTGATCGAGCTCCGCCAGGTCCTGGTCCAAGAAGTCGAGGCTTCCACTTTGCTCGTCACTCGCAGTCGGAAATGATTCCGCTCTGTCCGAAAAATACAGTCAAAATGTGGGACGGATTTTCGCTTCTTCATATAATGGGCAACGGCAATCCTTGGGCTCAAGATCTAGGTAGGAATCGTAATGTTTTTTTAAATAATTATATTTTTCTCTAAAATTTTTCTTAAGTGACTATTTAATTTTTAGGTGCGGCTGGAAGTTGCGTCAGAAAATTCTCGACTATGCCGTTTATGTTCTGCAATTACAACAACGTTTGCGATTATGCACAACGCAATGACTACAGCTACTGGCTGAGCTCTACCGAACCAATGCCGATGATGATGACACCGATCCCTGCACCTGAAGTTGGCAGATACATATCTAGATGTGCAGTCTGCGAGGCTCCTACGAGAATGATTGCCGTCCACAGCCAGTCAATGGCTATACCCGAGTGCCCTGGTGGATGGGAAGAAGCCTGGATTGGTTACAGTTTCCTCATGGTAAGTCGTCGGCATTAGGGCTGTTCAAAAAAACATAATTTTCTTATAATCAGTTGCTCCGGAAATGATGTATTGATTATCACAAAAAAAATGTTTTCGCAAAAGCTGGCAGTTGTGCGATGATATTAAGTACTGCCGCATCAAGGCCAAAATTCATTGAAAACGGCGATTTTTAGAATTTTTTTTTTACTTGGTAAAGCGCTCATGGAGATTGTGGTTGCTTTTGGTAGACTATGAAATTGTGTAAAGGCAGAAACATGTTCGATAATGTTTGGTACTGCCGCATCGACATTGAAGTTACCAAAATCAAAAAATTAAATCCTTTAAAACATTGAAATATTCGTCTGCTCATCGACTATTTCGTGCGATTTGAAATGAAAAAATGGCTCTTGAAATGGGACTCATGTATGATCATAATCATGATGATGATAAGCGATTTTCGAATTTTGGGAAACTGCGATATCGATGCGGCAGTACTAAATTTGATCATACAGGACTCCCGTTTCATGAGCCATTTTGTCATTTGAAAACGCGCGAAATAGTCGATGAGCAGATGAATATTTCAATGTTTTAAAGGATTTCATTTTTTATTTTGTTAACTTCAATATCGATGCGGCAGTACTAACCATTATCGAACATGTTTCTGCCTTTACACAATTTCATAGTCTATCAAAAGCAACCACAATCTCCATGAGCGCTTCACCAAGTAAAAAAAAAAATTTCTAAAAATCGCCGTTTTTAATGAATTTTGGCCTTGATGCGGCAGTACTTAATATCATCGCACAACTGCCAGCTTTCGCGAAAACATTTTTTTTTGTGATAATCAATACAGCATTTCAGGAGCAACCAATTATAAAGAAATTATGTTTTTTTGAACAGCCCTAGTCGGCATACATATAGATACAAATTAAAATGTTCCTACAGACTTTTTTGCAGCAGTTTTGTTAGATTCTAGTATGAAGAAGCTTAGAATTGTAATCACCGTCCCCAAATAATTTTCGATAGCGATTTATAAAGATTTTTAAAAAGCATATACAAATTTGGCCACAATAGGATTGATTTTTGCCTTAAAAGTATTTGAACTTAGTAATAGTCGAATTTTCTTTCTCTTATCTGTATTAAAGCCTTAAATTCTCTAGTAGAAAGGTTATAAATACTCTTGTGATTACCTTTTGTATAACGAAGGAAACTTTGTATACTTCTCTTAAATCTTGCGTCAGACATTACTAAAAGACTGTCATGTTTATCTAAAAATCATGAGTTTAGAAAAATAACTGTTTTACCCTCGACAATGATAATACCCCTGATAAAATTTACTGTGGAGCTGTAAAGGAGCCTTGCAATAGTTTCCATTATTTAGGCACGCAGGAAAACTCTGTTGATACTAAGAATAATTTAAGAATGGAAATCAAAAGAACTTCACTAACTACCAACGCCGACTTTTTCAATTTTCGAAAAAATATACAAAAACATTGCCAAAATAGTATTTATATTATCACGTAAAAATGGGCTTATCTAAGATACAGCCTGAAATTGCTTAGCAGACATTTTCTCAATTTTCTTATAACAAAGCATAGCAATTCAAATTATGCATATAATATCAATTCGTGGCAGCGACTCGACGCCAAATTAAAAAAGAAAATTAATTTTTCTTTTTTTGTCATCAGCGAGGCTGTTGACCTATTCTAAAGCCATAAATTTCCAGTACTTGTAAAATTATCCCCGCCAAAAAGATTAATCTCGAAGATTAATCTCGATTAATAAAGCCAAAGGGATTAATCTCGAAAGACCCCGAAAAAAAAGTCCTGATACAAACCCACGTTATCTCGATCCAAAAAAAAACTAACACAATTTATAACAATTACGCATTCAATTTACAGCACAGAGACGCAGGAGCGGCTGGCGGTGGACAATCGCTCGTCTCGCCTGGCTCTTGCTTGGAAGAGTTCAGAACGAGACCATTCATCGAGTGTCGTGGCCTCGGCACTTGCAATTACTTCTCAACGGCGATTTCCTACTGGCTCGCCACGATAAAAGACTACGAGATGTTCCGAAAGCCACTTCAGCAAACATTGAAGGCGGATCACACGTCGAGAGTCAGTCGCTGCGCTGTTTGCTTACGTCGCCGAATAACCGAGGACACCAGGTTGCCGCCTATAAATTCTAACGGTCATCGTTATGAACCAGCAAACAACGAACGAATCGATGACGATCGAGTACCCGATTGGCAACGTAGACGCATTCCCCCAAATCGAGGAGGTCGACCTAGTGGTGGTTACAATCGCGTTCCTGGTCAATATCGCCGACGATCTCGTGTCCGTAGACCGCAAAATGCATCTAACCGAAAGTCATAGAGTCTATCGTAACGCAATCGCGTCTAATTAAAAAAATAAATAAAAAAGAAAAAACCTATGTATATAAATAATATAATCAATTAATTGTCTCCCGCTAGTTAAGTTATGTCCGACGAATTCCTCGTGAATATATCGTAACATCGTTTTGTCGATAGTGCCTGTCACAATTGCATGACCATTAGAGGAAACCATGCACCGTGCCATACGAAAGTCTTATTCCAATTCACAAATACTGCCAAATACTATATCTACTACGTGCGCCTCGATTATTATTATTATCATTAGTAAACTCTGGCGGAATAACGCGACTTACGTTAACGACGAGATAGTTTTTTTTCGAAATAACATTTATACCATTTATCGCTATTATGAACTATGTATCGAATTTGAATAAACGAATTTTGTATAAGCCTCAATATTGGCGCGTGTCAAATAACGTTTCCTTCGCCTTTTTTTAATCCCCTTTCAATTAACCATTTTCGTCCAGACTGAAAAATTCTCCATCAGGGCGACGCTGATAGTTCAGTCAATTTACTCCTTACGACTTTCTTTTGCTTTAGTCGCCAAAAAAAAAAAAAATTCACTTCGATGATATAAGTTAGTTTATAGCACGATGACGGTTGAACCCTTCGACAACGGTGGAGAACCTAGCGGTAAAAGACGCGAACTAACTAGACGAAAAAGGCGAATTCCGTATCCTGGATTTGGTGGTAAGTAAAAGGGTTGTGAAAAGGTGGCGTAATGAGCAGAGCGGTAGCGACAGCAGCAAGGTAGTGAGTAAGCGCACACCTTAAATCGGTATTATGTTTATATTTATAAAATTATTCATCATTAGAAAGCACATATGATCTATCTATATGACATAACTCACTATATACACACACGCACACACGAACATACAGCGCGTGTACTTTTTCCGCAACGTTTCGCGACATGGCTACGCGTATTAGCATTAATGCCGTGACACACACGTACGGTATGTTCATGTACATATTCAGAGCGGCTCACGAACGTGTTTCCCAGAGAGTATACCTTATCTTTTTGTTTCTGTTTTTATTTTAATTTTTTTAAATTTTTTGTTGTTTCGTTTTTTTTTTTTCGAGAGAAATAAAATGTAGCGGAGACGTGGCGAAGGCCGGACGCGCTTAAACAATCATAACTAATACACAACAATGATTTTATCTCTGTTTCAATAGCACAGGCAGGAAACACTGACGTTTAAATTAAAGAAGGAAACAGCTGAACGAAATAAACATCGCTGGGCTTCTGGAGGAGCGGGGAATAATAATCACGATAGAAAAATTAGCCCTTTTTTTCATATACAGGGTACTCTTTTTTATTTAATGTGGTTTTTATAATGAAAAAATATGAAGAACGATGGAGCTCAGTGTTTCCCACCGGCATTATAGCGTTGAAACAACTTTACAAATGGTATACGAATCCATCGATACCATTCATTACCGTCTCCCTTTTTTTCTTTCTTTCTCTCTCGACCCTTTCCTCCTTCCATCCCGTTCTCTTTTTTTTAATCTCTTGCAGCCTTAATAATTGCCGATAAACTCCATGGAAAAATAAGACACTTGCGTGAGATTTCTTGTATATGGATGCATATATACACATACATATGTATACATATACATATATATATCATTAAATGTTTGGTATTTATATAACAGATGTGGTTTAGAAGTGATTTTTTTTTAGTGTGCATCTAAGACCCAAAAAGAGATTTACCGAGCTATGCAAAATAGAAGGTCGATTTCTTTCTTTAGTACATATATATGCATGTATAATATATATGAACTTTTATATAAAGGTACCCTTATCGTAGAATAGAAATATGCATACGCCATGTGTTCAATAATATTAATATCGATATCAATAATGATCATGATAATAAAATAATAGTAATAAACCTTATAAATATGGTAATAATATTGTAATCGTAACAAGAATATTGGTAATAATAGTAATAATAATAATAATAATAATCGTAATGTCAATAATAAAATAATAAAATAATAGTTATTATATTATAATAATTATTATAATCATATTAACAACAACAAGTATTCTTTGTCACATTTTGGTTGCAGATTCTTACAATCACAAATATATTATTCATAATATAATAGTCAAAAAAGATGTTAAATTAAGAGAAAACGTAATAGTGCTCTATTTCTTTCTGTGTACAATAATTAAACCTATAAATAGTTCTATGTTCAACAGCCAGTGGTATAATAAAGTATACCTTTGAGGTACCTACGTAGTTTCTTTCAGTGGATACCAAGTACTGTGCCTACCGAGTACGCGGAATTTTCTTCCCGCTCCGTTCAATCGTTCTCTACAATTGGTCTCATTCGAATCCTTAACTTTGACGCTCAAAACGAGGTGAAACATTTTCACAATATTTCTTCCTCAATTAATCATGAGCGTCATTATTTATATTTCGTTCGCAACCATAAATGTTTCACCTCGCCTCAACCCCATTATCTTATCTCCGAGGAGCTTTTCCGGGGGATTCGTGTGCTCAAAGAAATACCAAAAAGCGAAATATTCTTTCGACGAAATAATCGAGCCCTGTCGATCTAATTGTCATTATCAATGATTAATTAAACTACCTTAAACTTGTTGGAAACTACCGCGTACCAGCTGACAATGTATTTGGCGATACGTATCTGCATACTACTTATATGTGTAGTATTACATACATAATACAATAGTATCCATTACGTATTATAAAGTGTGGATGTATGTAGGTGTAGTTCGTGTTTTTTCTTTTAATCTTTTTTTTTTCTCTTACTCAAATATAGTATATTACATATAATAAATCTTCATGGTGAGAGGGGCCAGCAGCCGGCAGTCACTCGGACAGTAACTTCTGCAGAAGGGATGATTTTGGATCACCTCGTACCGCCTCCTCCATAGTAGTCTGCAAACAAACACATTTTTTTCCTGAAATTCAATTTTTTTGTTCTGCTTTCCTCCTATCATCTATTAATTGTACGTCGTTTATCCTGTCCTTGTCATTTTTAACGCAGCTATTTGTCTCAGAGTGGTAAACTATGTATTTGAAGATAGCACATGTCGATGATTCAAATGTAAAAAGGGTTTTAATTCACTCAGATGGCATATGGCAATTTTTAGAAAAATCTTTGTTTAACGAAACATTAACCAAATTTTCTTCCGAATGATAACACTTTTTTATTTCAGTATTTAGCAATAAAAAGTAAAAGTAAAATTTGTTTACATTTATATTTAGCAATATAAATGTATCATAATAACGAGTATTTGAAGTGCTTTTTGTTTATCAAACAGCTTACATTTTAGAAAATCACCATCTTTTTCCATTGCAAAGGCTAATTTGCCTTTCTGATATTAAACCATCGACACGAATGAGTAGGCAAATCACACAAGCTACAGGTCAGCTACATTCCAATGTGTACCAGACACCATTGCATGAAAAGACTATAAAAATTCAAGTGTATGGCGGCATTCTGCTAGTAATAAAATGCATGAATTCTCCGAACGTGAGGTCGTCGTCTCAGCATCCTCTCGCGCTCTTTACTCGAAAGTTTTCTGTCATTTGTCAATCGACTAACTCACCAGTTCTGTATTACGTCCATACAGTATCGTAAGTAAGTAAATATTATACGATTCAATAGCAGCAGCGCTCTCGTAAAAGCAGTTACTTTGCATTACGTCAACAAAGCTACGTACACGAGTATGAGAAATAGGTATTAAAAAAAATTAGAAGATCTTTAAGGCATTTGTCAGCTCTTCAGCACATACACACGATATGTATATGCATAAACAATACTTCGTTCTACCTACGATATAACGCGACGAGCGTTCACTCAAATTCTACGGAGTTTGTCCCATGCATCGTACTTGATAATCATGTCCTTATCATAACGTACTTATCACACTATGAAAAAGTGTAATACATATCCTAAGCGCATGAATCTTGTTGATTCACTGTGAAAAAGCATTACCCTCCTAACTATAAGTACATTATCCAAGATTGGCAGTGTACTCGTAAATGAGAGCTCAAGCTTTCGATAACCCACAACCTTTCAGCCAAAGGAAAGTAACAGAAGTAACGCAAAAATACACTGTAAACGACGCGCAACACGCAGATCACTTGCACTTGTGTTTCTTTTATTTTTTTGTGAAACGAAGGCTGAGAAATGCAAGTATTCATGGATAGAAGGGCCTAACGCTGAAGGAGACATTTAGTCCAAGAGAAAACATCAACGTGAATTCGCGTGGGCTTGTTCTTATCTGATTGAAAGATTTATTTTAAAGTATCAAAGGACTAGATTTAAAAAGTTCGTCCATTCGCTCTTGTAAGTAGCTTTAACATCAAGAAATTGTGAATTTTAATCAGTCTACTGCACACTGAAGAAATAACAATTTTTCAACGAATAAGTTTTTTGAATGAACATATTGTTTAATTCTAGAGTTGAGCTGCTTTAATTTGTAAGCAGTTTCAAGTTGGTTGGTAAACGCGACTCGAAATGAAGAATTTAAAGAAATATATTCGATGAAATGAAATCACCACTACTCTACGTAATTATGAGTGTTTTCCAAAAACATGCGGAGAGAAGCAGTAGTATAACTAATTAATATGACTATACCCTACGATTTAAACGCTCATTATTGTAGGTATAGTGATATGTAATATAGTATATGATAATTAACATGTCGTGCACAATAAGTTTTGAAGCCAAGCGAAGAGGGAAGACAGAGCATACAAAATCAAAATACGTAAAGTAATTGTCGGAGGGATCTTACCCTGGAGGAGGAGGGGGCACTGCCGGCACTCCCAATGGCCCAGCTCTTGGCAGGGCCATCGCTAACCACAGCCTCACCTAGTTGGGACATTGTAACAATACATGTTACCATAGTCTTCACACGATTTTTGCCTTCGAATAACAATTCAACAAATTTCTTCCTTTATCTTTTTTCGTACGTTTAATACTGCGTATTTATTTCAAAATCAAATTATTCTAACTCGCAACAAGATTTATTCGTCAGTACGACAGTCATGTACGTATCTAACCGTATGTAAATGCTTCAGTATAACTGAATGGCAATAAATACCGTGGCACGTTACCATCGGCAGTGTGTGCGATTATTCGTTAAGTCTAAATCTTCGAAACTGCCCAGTAATACTTTTTCACAGCATCATTCAATCTGTCGTGGGGGCAAAGGGGCTTGGGGGGCTAGTTCTAGAGTTGCAGTAGCGATAGCTTCTATCGTGCTGTAACTATTCAAACCGGCAAGGATTGTGTCATATGCGAGACAGAGAAAGAGACAGAAAGAACAATTAACGGTATAGGGACGCAGTGACAAAAAGGTAAGAATTAAAGAAATGCGCTCGGGTCGTATATATATTATTATAGTATAATAATTCTATCAACTACTGCATCGAATCCGTTGACCGGTATTTGCGCACGATGCAATAAACGTGCTGTGCTGTGGGGGTGGGCAGGGGCTGGGGGGGGGGGGGGGGTGAAGTCTAGTGGTAATCACGATTAATCGTGAACAAATAAATTTGCCAGTCATTAGGAATTTCGTGTATCTCAGCTACATATATTGTTTTACGCTCATCAGTATTCGTGAGATTATGTTGTATCTCTCTGTATATCGCTTGGACAACGGTTGATCGATGATTTTTTGAAACCTAATGAAGCGCGAGAGCATTGCGAGCTCCTTTCACTCTTAAGCCTGTTGCAATTGTCACGCAAAGAGGTAACTTACCTGCCGAAGACATTTCGAATGGCAGACCCAGAGCTTCGAGATCGTCCTGGGTAACTTGGCCCGTGAGGTTGCTCTGAAGATTATTGGGTACCCTCTGCTGTGTCCGCGCTCCAACAACCGCTCGCAATTCTTGCCGCACAAATTCGGAAGTCATGCTGCCGGTGCTGCTCGTATTACCTGCGAAATTACAAACAGAGACCTTAATAACGCGGTGAATGATGGAGGTTTTGAACAAATCGGTAAACAAAGTGAGCACCAACAGTTAGGCGATAGTCGTCGAACGGTACTTTGAATAATAACAGCGATAATAAAAATTTAAAAAAAAAAATGTATAAAATATTGTCTCGTCAATAAATGTCTACTGTACCAAAAATCTTCGCGCTATTAATCGCTGAGTTTCTAATAAAGATTCAACTACAGTGGCTGCGGGTTTGGGTTCAATTCTACATTAATCAAGTCTCAATATTACTGAGCAACAACAGGTCATTTTCTTTTTTATCTTATCGGAAATGATTTTCTATAATTATTCATCTAAATGGGTTACAAAAGGCGTGGGGGGTTTTCTACCGTGGGTTACCCCGTGAAAAGGAGATGAATTTATGGCAATAAAAGTTCGTCGGTAACATTAAGCAAACGTTAATACTACAGCCACTTTTTGGTGACGTTGGCAAGAGGCTTTCTTTCATCGTCATTGCCAGAAATTCCTCACACTCGATATACAGGTATACAAGGACAATTCAAGAGTATCTACTAGTACTGTTGATAAGGTGACTGTACATAATTATTTACAATTGCGTCTGATCATAGTAGTAATGCTGAAATGGTCGGAATTAGTATTGAATGAATTGGTGGCGCGCAATCCAAGTGAGCAGTAGTTATGACACGGATAGTGCTGAGACAGCAACGAAGAAGCACCATGCAACACTTAACACTATACAATTCACAGGTATAGTTGTAATTATACAATTTCTCATATTATTCGAGGATGATCGGGTGAATAATGATACACTAAACGATTATGTACACAGACGTTGACGAAGCTGGTATCTTAAGTCTCTTAAATCCTGGTGCAATACGTTGAATTCGTCGGATCGTTATTGACATTTGTCAATTCAACAATGTCGCATTTCCGTACGAATATCCGGCAGGTATCCTTTGAGTGAACCCATAGACAAATGGTCGATGAGACAGGCGCCGGATTTCTTTCGTATATACTTTTTTTTCGTTGACGTTGCCCGTAAGCTCATAGATTCCCTTCCCATGAGAAAGCTTTGCTCTTCGGAGGTTCAGTGTCGCGAATACGCACTGCCAAAGGGCCTTGGACGTATCACTAAATGTATTAATGATTGATGATGGATAGGATGACATTTTTTATCTCTATTCTTTATCTTACCTAAGAATTATATTTATTGTTTTTGCACGACTGACCTCATAGAAACTTCAATCATTTAAAAATAAATGAGATCATTCAAAGCCTTATGTATATAATATAAAGCCCAAAGAATATTTTTAATATTCACCTAATATTGATTTTTGTTCTGTAATCGATTATACTTCTCAGCTACATTCTATTCTTTCATGCCGAACGATTAGAAATGTCCTGTCTTTTAGGACAAATATTGATAGCTAATGTTATGTTTCCACAAAAATCTACATTTTTCATGGCCTTCGTTTTCTTTATATGTCGAGGTAAATACAGTCGAGATATTTTGTTTGCTTAAGTGAAAAAGCAACTTAAATTGACATGTGAACAGTAAATACTAATGTTTTCTTTTAAAATTTAATGTACTTTCAACTACTCTATAAAAAAGATGAAAAAAGTGTATCATGATACATTGAATTTTAGTTTCAAATACTTTTTTGCCTGGCTCAAGCTCTCGTATGGTCAATTATATTAAAACCAAAAATAGTATTCTTAGGTAAGGTTAGAATAAAATAAAAAAGGAGATAAAAAGATTTTGTTCCGAACGATGAGCCGTGTTAACACGGAGCAGAGAGCAGTACCACAAGCTGATGAGTGAAGAAACAGTATGATATGCTACAAGGAAAGAAAGTGCGTGATTTTAGCCGAGGGTAAAGTTTTAACTAAACGAAACGAGGGCAGAAATCACCCGTGGTGAAAATCGCGCTCTCTCCCGTGTATCATACGATACTTTTTGCTGAATTTCCCTAAAAAACAACGACATTTTGTGCTTGAAACAAGATCGTAAAAATTGCTCATTTTTAACCAATGAAGAGTCCGCATGTGCAGTGCGCTTTTCATTACTCCCGCCGGTCAGAAATTTTCCTCCCTAGGGATAATGAAACTGGATTATGCATGCGTACGATTCAAAGGTTAAAAATTAGCGATTTTCGTCCGCATTATGCACACAAAATGAGGTTGTTTTAGCGAAGTAGGGAAAAGAAATGTTTAACACGTTGACCACCGGAGGATATGTGCAACGATGTTACATATAAATGATAGTAGAGGAAGTTTTATAGATTCGGTGAGTGATTGAGAAGTGATGTGCTCGATAAGCGCCAGTGAGGTGGGGCTTGTTGCTGGGCGGCCGACGGTATAGCATTTTCTTGTTACATTTTTTTTTATATAAGAGGAGATGGCGGTGGTTTTGGTGGTGGCGGTGGTTGTGGAGGAATGATGATACAGTGATGGTCACATGACATTAATAGGTCATATGACTTACCACCCATTTGGTGACTGGCAGGATTACTAGGAGGCATAGACCTGGCGTCCTGCGGATCTCCAGGCCCCGAACCGTACATCGATACGGACGTTCGATCATAGCAAAACTGATTGTTCTGCACATCAGCGGCGTTGAGACTATTCGAACTCGTATGATAAATCATGGAAGAGTGTTGTTGATTAGAGTAGTGTTGTTGACTGTTGGCCTGATTTTGTTGATTATGGTTTGCCGTCGGAGGACAACCGCTGTGCGGATGACTAGGTGATAGTAGAGGTTGCTCCTTGCTCACACCACCCCCGTAATGCCGGGGAGAACCGAGACCACCTGCAACATTTAATTTAATCTACCTCTGTTCTTTGGGATATCGCGAGCACAACATGCTCTCTACCAACATCATCGAAATTCCGCAACTGCTATTGCACGAATATTTATATTTTTTTAGATATAAAAGCATTCATTATCATTGCACGACACAAACGAGAACAATCTTCGATCGGCCGTGCTATAGATTTTTTACTTATTTTTTCATAGAATGTTTACTCGACAAGTTTTACACATGGAGAGACTGAACGTAAATAAAATTTGCAGACGTTGAAATATTTATGGTTGTATTATACTTACCTATTCTTGGGTTACATAGGAAACTCTCGAAGCACAGAGTTTCAGAAAATTGTTTTAAAAAAATTAAAAAATAATTGGGAGCCTATGTGGTTAACAATCATTGACACTTTTGTCCTCCTGAAACGCCCGGTGGAAACACGTTAACCAGTTATTAAGGCGGTTGGAGTGTTTTCACACTAGTTCAATCAGTCTTGAATATTTGTTATCGTTTTTACAAATTGTTATTGATTTATTGTCGCAGTGAAGAGTGAGTTGTATTTAAACGTGTGTACATAACTCAGAAAAATATTTATCGCGATGATTTTGCAAAAATATCAACAGATTATTGGCAATATTCTGAGGCGTTTATTTTCGTTTACTTTTTTTTTCAATTGAAAAATGGCTCATGTTTTAAATACTGTATTCAATATTACATTTAATTAATATAGTCGCTTGATTATGAAGACATTTTTTCCCTTGTTTAAAAAGCATCAATTTAAACATTTTTTAATTTTTAGATATCTAGATGGTTTATTTGTAAATCTTCTATTGAGAAGCCAAAAAGCTGTTCCACGTAGAAATCGGTAAAGAATTACAGATTTTTTAGGAAAAAAACAAGGAATACGTACATCCTTGAAAACTAAGCAGATGATATTTGTTGCAAATTCATCACGATTAATATTTTTGTCTGAATAATTTTTTTTACTGCATAAAATTGCATAAACGATTACGTAAAAACTCAGCACGGATTTGGCTGGCGCAAAGCACTTTAACCTCCTTATGAAGAGTCTACAATGACTTTTTTAAAGAAACAATATTCGTGCCTTTGATTTTATCCAAGATTGTAGTACTATTTTCTTTTTGTTCAAAACAAAATATGACAAATGCTATAAACCACTGTAGTCTCTTCTGAAATCGTTAAGACGATGATGCGCGCGATTATTTTGTACTGTTAAACCGTGTCGGAAAATCAGATGTCGCGAAATACCGGCGTAAAGCGTCGAACATCACGAAACTTGTAAAAATCGATTAACCGCGAATTGACAAGGGAAAATTGAGATTCGGTAATATTACCTGGTAACTGCGTTGTGGCAGTGGGCGTCGAAGAAGCTCGCTGAAGTCGATATTGCCCCGTAGGATTCGCGGCGTTTGGATTAGGAACGGGCGGGAACTGACTCGCTGTGGGAGAGGCTGGAGGTGGGAATGCTTCAGCGGGAAAGGGAGATTGCCGCGCCGAGGCCGGAGTGCCTGGCGATGGCATGGACCGTTGCTGTTGCTGAAGTTGTTGTTGAGACGTTGGCGGTTGCTGTTGTCTCACCTGATTCACGTTAAACATTCTCGGACTGTTACCGTAGTTTCCCTGATAAAATAACAGAAAATTATTCATAAATTCGATGAAAATTGTTTCCATTTTACATTTTGTATATAAAAACATCTTTCTCAACAATTTTCCAGACAAAAGTCCCCTCGAAAAACGTACATAGAGAAAAAAATGTGTTGACTAAATCTACATTTGTCGACATTTGATTATCATCATCTGAAATGTATTTTTTACCACGATTTTTTGTTAAAACTCAACAAACGTAACTTTAGGGCATTTAACTACTTTTCGTTCACTACAACGGCCCTTCTAGGAAGTTTCTAAAATGGAAACTATTTTTTTTAAATACAATAATTCTTCTGGAAAATTTGTAAAATAGAGCAAATTGTCCTGATAAAAACGTCACGGCTCTTTTGTTTTATAATTACATCCCGTAAAAAGAAACTCAGCAAACTCGTTTCATAAAATATCTTGGAAATAGCGTTGAAAAAGATGAATTTATTTATTTATTTTTTAATTTCGACGTACTACGCCAAAACTACTTTGAAAGATGGCTTCAAGTAACATAATGAGTATACAAAGTTAACTCATCAATTTACTTAATTTCAGATAAAAACTCACTTGCGAAACTCGGGGTGAGAGCGGTTGAGGATGCGAGAAGGACATCATTCCGGCTGGCGAGTGTGGTGAGAGCCGCGCAGCGGCTGCCGACACTTGCTGACCGCTGTTGAAATTATTATTACCCACCGGACTGAAAAAATGAAGACAGCAAAGTTAAATAACTTGAAATTGATGAAGGCTGAAATGAAATTTTTGAAATTGGTTAATTACTGTTGCGGTAACGTTGCCGGATGGGAATAAGAGTGTGCAAGGCGGTGGCCCGAAGGCATCTGGACGGATCCCCCATAGCCCGGCGAGACTTGAGAATCTGATACACTCGAACGCTGAAAAATTGATTTCTTTCGTTCCATCAGAATGTACGTCCTGAAATAGATAACTGAAGAGATATTATGTAGAATTGTAGAGAAAATTTACCTGAAGCGAAACATTTGGTGCTACGGTATTGTTGAGAAGGCTATCGATATTATGAATGCCTGTTGCTATTTGGTCTGGCGCCGTAGCGTTCGATGGTATGACTAACTGTTGTTGCTGTTGTTGTTGCAAAAGCCTGTGCTTCAATTGTTGTTGCTGCTGTTGTTGCTGTATCAATTTGGTGCGTTGCTGTTGATGTTGCGCGAATTGTGTTTGTCTTATGCCTGGCTGAGCATTAAATCTCGCTCTCGATTGCTGCTGGTACATCGGGGGTGGCTGGTAATTGTGGCTGGTCGTCACAGACGTGTTACCCAACTGCAGATGATAATCAAATGCAAATATTAGGATTGATTCATCATTTTCGAGTTATTATCGATTAATTAGTCTCCGAGATTCACTGGCTCTATCTATGGAATAGTGAAGCCGTTTTATTTGCTTTTTAATTGTCTATTTGCGAGACCGAAGCTACGGCTTTCAGCTGTGCAAATGAAATCGCAATATTGATGAAAAACCATTTAAATGAAACGCATTTCAGTTTTCGCATGAAGTTTTAGCGTTTTTGACAAGAAATTGATTTACACCGCGATGAGTTACATATTTCTAATCATATGAGAGTTTAGATATACCGTAGAATAATAATTAAAACATTAGAATTCCGAATCCGTCGGAAAACATAAAATATGCCTATTTCATGGTTTGAAAAAATTGCTGTAAATATTTGTAGACTTACCGCTGTCGAATAAGCTGGAGGTGTGCCAGGCATCGTTATCGTGGAAGACGTGGGATTAGCGACCGTCTCGCAGTCCAGCATCAGTGACTTTTGAATTTTGTCAATAGCCATTTTTTCGTTCATATCATTACGCGGTGCCGCAAGTACGTCTAGCAGATTGGCTATTGCCGGTGATTCTGTCAATCGAGACGCAAGACCTATCATAATATTACTCTCTGTCCAGAATTAACATCATTTTTTTTTCATAAAATTAGAACAATGTGATATATAAAATGATAAACTGAAATTGGCGAGGAAAACTGTAATTCAATTTACTCAGAACCGATTAATATTTAACAAAAATGGAAATTTGCTTTCACTACTTTCAGTGAAACACCATTTTTTTCCAGACATAAAAAGTCTCTAAGCAGAAGAGGTTACAGTTTTTAATAACGATTACAGTTACTGAAGACGTGTTACATCGGCTTAAGGAGAGACGCAAGAGAAAATCTTAAAAAAAGGCCATAATTTTTTTTCCCTAAATATTAAGATCTTCAACAAAAAATGGTTTAACAGCCAAGAATCTTGCTAAAAATTAATAACCCTCAGAATTATCAATTAATCACAGTTCCGAACATTCATGACAAGTATTTTTGTTTGTTTTTTGAAATGTTGATGTTTATTTTTAACTGACCAAAAGCTTGTTTGGTCTGGTAACCAAATGCTTGTTTAGTTATATAGAGAAATTTCAGATGAGCGATTTCAGTTGCGTCTTCCCTCAACAGAAAAATTAAAAGCTTTGATGATTACCCGCGATAGCAGCGTCAGGCACGAAGTCGATGACCTGATCGAGAATTTCCGAGAGATCTGGATCCGACGATTGATTATCCCACGCGTTTGGATCAGTTCCCGGTGGACGATATTCCCCGCTCGGAGCAAATTCCGAATCCATTTGTCCCATTTGGGGCCTTTGCTGCTGTTTAAGTGCAAAGATAAAGAAAATTAATGAGAATATTCGTGTGGAAAGAGATACGGAAGCGGAATGGCGATGCCTACTTGACTTAGCATGTGACTGAGGTAGATATTTGTTGCTTGACGAGGTAGTTGTCTCGATTGGTTTTGGAGAGGAGTACGCGCTGAGGTTGCGGTTGTCGTGGTTGTATTGCTACCAACCGGTTGCATACTGCCACCTGTCCATGGCTGTTGCTGCTTCAAGCGGTCGGCAACGCGTGGCAGCTTGTCCTTTATTTGCATGAAAAAGAAACACGATTTTTAGGTTCGTTGTGATGTTTTCTTGACGATCAGTCAAAAGATTACAACGATTTTTCGGGCCGTTGCACAGCCATAGCATTTTTTTTGTCTGAAGCTTATCTTCCTTTTCGATTTTAAATAGTTATTACCGTAGCCATAAAAGATTTTTTAGCAAAAGCTCGAATGTAAGTTACTGCTAATTACGTACCTGTGGAGTTCCCGATATCACAGATGCAGGTATTGGTGGAATCGTCGTGGGCTGAGAGGGTTGCTTTGCCAGCAACGATGCCAACATTTTATTCTTTTCCCACAATTTACTCGTCGCATTTGTCGACGAGACTTGATGGGAGCCATCCATCGGTCGTTTTACCGCCATATTCATATCGCCGTCTTCGCCTGGCCTCTTTTGACCGACTTGTGAAGATCCTGAATGCGAATGATCCCCCGATTGCGAGGGTGAAGGGGTTGCGGCACGGAAACCAAGACTTCGCAGCAGTGGATCATCGTCTCGACTCTGTTAAAATAATAATATTAGGATAAATCATCGAATAGCTAAATTGTTACTAAAATTAGACATCTCATTAGTCTAACTCACCTCGCGCTGTTCCTGCATCTTTCGATCTTCGTCAGGATCCTTTAGTAGCTGCTGCAGAAGTTCGTGCTGTTTTTTCAGTCCCGCTCGAGCTTCCTCATCCTCGTCATTTTTCTCATTCAATAACTTAAAATGTGAAAATGTGAGCATGGGAAGAGAATACGATTGGTAACTTAATGATATTAATCGCAGGGGAAAAAGAATACATAAAGTCTGAATAGGATTGAAGTTGCTTAGCGATACGCTTGAAGATGCGAATATTAGTGATACGCGAGAATCTAGCGGTATCTCGGTATCGCGTAAATCTCGTCGAGCATGCGGTGTCGCCGTGCAGAGAAAGAAATACTACGCGAGAAGTTGGTAATGAGAAAAGAGCAAAAAATGCATCATTCGCGAGTTTGGGCGTCAGCGAATCGCTAAGCGGCTGAAACCGTAATACAAGCCTTCCATCCTGCTCGACAAGAGGGGGGATCTCATCAATGATCTCATAGAGAGCTCTGAATGAAATTTACGTTAATGTGAAAAATCCCCAAACGGATATGAGAAATCTGCTTAAAAAGAAAACGTATAAAAAATTGTTACCTGCAGAAGCATGTTGTTGCCAAGCGTAGACTTGGAATGCTCGATATTCGATTTGGCTACGTTGCTGGGGCTCGTGCGCACTTTAGTATTATGTTCCGAATGGTAGTCATCCTCGTCTTGTTGATTTAACAAAATTTTTAATATCCTATGCTCGTTTTGTTTGTCGCTATCGTTGTTGGTATTGTCCTGAGTGTCCTCACTAACACTTGCTCCTTGGGTCAACAAGTTTCTGAGCCTACCAGACTCCGTAGACACAACACTGTTTTGAGTTTCGTGGGTGGGTGGCAGCGGAGGCGGTACATTAGAGTTGCTCGAACCATTTCCATCGATGTTGCAGTTGTTACCAGATGCGCCATGAGCGTTGAGGGCATTCGGAGGACATCCCTTAACGTCCTCGTGTCTCTTGCTGGTCGATGGACCACCTCCGCCACCGCTGGCACTGCTTCCGCTACCACTGGCACTGCCACTACCCCCGTTGGCGTTAATAATACCACCGGCGGGATTGGACAAGGACGTCTGCGACTCCTGAAGCGGACTGAAGGGGAACGAATTACTGAAGGAGTGAGCGACGTTCACCGAAGTCGGGCTGTACGCGCGGAGGGGACTGCAGTGCGATGCGACCGCCGTATTAGAGGAGTACGTTCCCTGAGGGCTCGGAGATGTCGGGGTCGGCTGAGAGGGTGGTCGTGAATTTGGTGGCCCGCTTTCTCTCGATTCGGGTCTATCGGTGGTCGGCCACCCGCTGCTACTATCCAAGTCCCATGTGGAACTCGGGAAGAGCTCAAACTCCAGATCCATGTTGCTCGAAAAGTGGTTGAAGGGATTACTCGAGCTGAGCGAGCTAAGGGGATTGTTGCAAGAATCCCCCGCACTAAAGGCAATAGAGTTTGATGAGGCCCCGCCGGATCCTGCAGCGGCACCGCCACCGCCACCCCCAACGACAGCTGAATTTCCCGTCAACCCTCCTCCTCGACCACCACTTACAACACCACTCACTTGACCGTTTACATGGCCGATTGACATCAGCGGGCCACCCACGTTATTGTTATTGTTACCATTATTATTATTACTATTATTCGCACAACGGTTACTAGAGTGTCCTGAGCACATTTTGTTGTTGGAAAGCTGACCACCCTCGCTAGGCGTTAAGTCATTGTCCCTATCGTGGACAAGAAACAAAACAATACATGAATTTCAAGTTAGTGCATCCTTTTCAGAGCTGCAAATTCCTAATTTTTTCAGAAATACTGTTTATCGTATTATTAGCTACGTCATTGTGTTTTCGTAATAATAAGCATGCTGTGATTATAATTTCAACTTTTAAAACACCCAAAAAAATTTTATTTGCAATCAAATGGAGAAATACAGTTAATTCATTGCAAAGGTAATGGAGAACCGTGCTGAGCCATTCTTTGAAAATTTCGCCCAATACTTAATTGAAAATAAGTTGTTTTTTTTTTGCAGCTTTTTAAAAGTTCACTCATAATTTTATAATTGCTGCAAGTTTGCATTACGAAATCATAATTGCAAAGAAAAACTTTACGAAAAACGTTATTTCTTTAAGTAATGGTGATTTACAACACTGATCCTTTTAAACTCTATTAGTTATAAAAAACACTATTACGCGAATCTTCGTTTGTGTTCTCTGAGAATTTAAATTCGGCTTTTTCACACAACTATGAAATGTTGAGTTTCTAGTTTTTCTACTACATTCGTCGCAAATCATTCGGCATCATTCAAAACACTAATCTTGTATCGTTGTTCTGTGTTTTTTGAGTGTGCTTTTAGCGAGATGTGAATACGAGGGTACAAAAAAAACCACCAGCGTTATTAGATACGCGATTCTACATTGTGTTAATCTACACAAAAACGAGGTGAGAAAGTGATAGAGAGAGTTCCCGCCGATTTTATCCTGCATTATGGCATTCGTGACACAAATTGAAAGTAGAAATATATAGTGTGAGCTGATGAAATGATGAGAAAACAAAAACACTTGCTGTCATAAGATTACTGCATAATTCGGCAATGCGGCTGGTTTAAATTGTGCGGGGTTGATAGGCAATTGTAACAAACGTAAGAAATTAAAAAACGGAACGTGCGCGTGGTCATTCGACTGGCCACGTTCACGACAAATAAGAAAGATTGTTGTTGTTTTTTTGTTTTCAAGAGTGGCCAGATCTCCAACACCTACAGGAAACGTATATTGGGGTGCATGCGGGAGTTAAGGGTGTCGAGGGTGCTGTTAAAAATAAAGAAGAAAAAAACCCCATCGGCTTAACGCCGGTTTCGTGAGTTTTGGCGATAGCAACTGAGTTAGGCGGTTGCTTTACCTCAGGCTTCGTTTGTTCAAGTGAAAACAAATGTTAGCGATTTTTGTGACGTGTAGTGAAGCGAACATAGTGAAATGTATAAAAAATAAAAAATAAAAAATGAGAGTGTTACTGTGGCTTCGATCTTACTGACTTCTTTAAATAAATTCAAGGTCAAAATGATAAATAAAATATGTAACAGCTGACTCACCCGACAATTGAGTTGGTGGACATCACAAACTCCGTTTCGTTCATCACATTTGCTTTGAAAACTTTTGACTTGGTTTGAACGTTGAGGAACTTGTCAGGGCAGATGCGTAGCCGGTACATGGAACTCGTTCCCTCACCGGCTTGAAGCGTGTCCTTCAAATGAGCAGTTACTTTACTGAGATCATGCGGGTGACACAAGTCCTGTATTGTACTGCCAACCAGGTCCTGAAAATCATTAATCGAAGGTAAATATTGATCGAAAACGAAAGGTGAAAGAATGACAAATATTTGTGGCGTTTTGTTTTACCTTGTTTAGGTACTTTGAGTAAGAACGTGACAGCCAACTCGTATCGACGGCAATTATTTTGCCAGTAGTGTCCAATTTAACGGTGAACTGCTCGATCGCTGTGCCTATGGGCTTTTCGTTGAGGGGAATTCTTCGGGCGACACACATGACGCAGGGACCAATGTCCGACGATTCTGAGGATACATCACCGCTCTCTAGACGATCACTGTTGTTCGGAAGAAGGGCGGAACAAATTTGCATTAGCTCGTACTTTGATACACGTTGTTGCTTCTCTTCCATAGTCTCGTCCTTATCATCAGGAGGCTTCACCAAAAAGCGACAATTGAAGGTACGATTCCTCGGTTGGGTCTGCGGCTCGTTCGTCCACACTGTACCACGACAATCGGACGTATTAACAATCGTCGATGTCAGAGTTTACGAACGGGAATGTAGCAAAGGAATTAAACTTACCTAAAGACACCGGCAGTAGACTTGGCATGAAGGCTTGGTGATCTCCATGATGAATAATATTATAAATATCCTTGCCGAGGACATCGTCCTTTGAATAATTTATATACTGGTTAATATTATCCGTAACGTATTCGACGCGACCCTCGGTGTTCACAACGAACAGAAAGCCATCTAATGCCTGTAAAATATGTTTTATTTTCATTAATACATGTCTTTTGTTTTTGTGCGGAGAACGCGTAAGGATTAACGATGACCGTTATACGATTATGTTAGGATTTACAATTGAGAACGATCCCACACATTATAACACCATTATTAATTCATGAGCCTTTCCACAACGATTCGGTAATGATATGCAACACGAGCTCGCGATCACGTGATACGGTAGGAATAATCGAGAGATGATTTAAAATAACCATACGAAATTTCCTCATAAACTTAAGTAAAAACCATTAACTTCCCAGGATTTTTTGAACGACTTGCGCTTTAACCGAATGTAAAACACTTACTTTCAGATTCATTTTTTACTTGCGCGCGGTGCAACGGAAAATAAACATGGATCTTAGCGAGCGTGGACCGGCGACGCTGGAGATAAGAAAAACTTCGAAATTCGTCTTTTCACCCGAACAATTATTGTCTCTTGTTTTTATCCCTCTTACGTGGAATGATACTCAACGTTTTCTGACAAAACCCTCATATCCCGAAAATAACGTTATTTCCTGCAAACAATTCCATAATTTAGCTAGGCTTATAGTTTCTTTAACTAAACAACAAAAATTGATCGCACTACCGGTTCTCGTATTTAATCGTGCAATTAAAACTGTCTGTATTCGTACGGATAGAGAACCGCAGATAAAACGCAAAAAGCTGAAAATGTTTATTAAACTGTCCCCGAGGATAATCAGCACTTATTCTTTTTTTTTTAAACTAGAGATAAGCAAAACTTCGAATATCGTCGTTTCACCCAAATGATTATTGTTTTTTGTATAATCACTCTAACGTCCCTCAGTGTCTCTTAATTATCGTTATTTCTTGCGAACAATTCGAAAATTCAGCAAGGCTTATAGTTTCTTTAACTAAAGAATAAAAATGTATCGCACTCCCGGCGCTCTCATCTTTAATCGCGCAATTAAAACTGTCTGTCTTTGTAGGAATGTAGAAGAACCGCAGATAAAACGCAAAAAGGTGATAATATTTACAAGATTGTCCCAGAGAATAATCAGCAAACAATTAGAGAATTTAGTTAGGCTTTTAGTTTATTTGACTAAAGAAGAAAAAATAATCATACTCCCGGCTCTCGTATTTTAACGTGCAAATAAAGCTGTCTGCCTTTGTACGAGGGTACAACCGCGTATAGAACGTAAAAGGATGAGCATATTTAGAAGATTGTCCCCGAGCATAATCAGCATTTATTTTTCTTTTGGGGGATCGTTTTGCGAACAAGAATTACCTCGAGTAAAATCGGACCAACTTGATCGTTGGACAGTATGTTCGGATTGGAAGAGGATACTTCTCCCTGTTGAACAGCATGACTATTCGAGCCTTCTTGTTGCCTGATGTGCCGAATCTGAAACAAATAAACGAAAAGAATGAGCGTCTGAGATTTGTGCTGACGAGAGACTTGCATTATTTCAATCTAAAACAATTAAGAAGATTGTGCGAGAAGAGTTTATGGCTGCGAAGAAGGAAGTAGGAGGGTGGCGAATGGTCGGTCGAAATTCTACTGTTACCGGCCGCATTCGGTGGCGCGGACTCGCGAAAACCGCGTCCTTGGTCTTATATTTCCCGTCGCCGATAGATCGCGTCGTAATCTCAATGAGTTAACATGTGGCCTCGAAAAGTCGGTGACTCCGCGAGAGAGTCCGCCGACAAACGCCGCGGCTGTGCTGCGACGTTGCCGTTCTCTCCAACGTTTCGCGCGGTCCCCCTTATTTCGCGCATCGGCTCCTCCTCGTCCTCCGATTTGCCATAAATTCTTTCGGAGCGCTACCTTTCCTCTTCGTTAAAGAATCGACCGCAGCACCGGCTGCCTTCTACACTACCATCGTTCTCGCTACAGCTCGCTCGGCTAGTCGACCTATTTTTCCGTTTTTTTTTTATTTCAATGTTTCATCCGGCCGTTCCTTCAGGAGCCATTGAACGAGCTGAATATAAGCTTTCTTTTACAGAAACAAACAGCAATGGATTTTTAAAAGCTCTACAACATTCTCCGGTGAATGAGTCAAGAGATTTTTCCCTTTTTATTTGCCAACGAGAATTCCGATCAACAAGCCATTAGCTGTTGCAATATTTTCTCGAGCTGTCCTTTGTGGAAACGTAAAACGGAGACAAAGACCAGCGGCGATGATTCGCAAAAGCTTTAATTCTTTTTATTTCGAGGGTAGCGCCGAGCGTCGAAAACTAGAGATTCAATGCGAAGATGATGAGAATCAAGTACCGTCGAACGGAAGTCTCCTCCTCCCCACCCCTTTCCCTCCTGGCCCTGGCCCTGGCCACGCAATCTACGTACTACAACGTACATACATGCGAGTTAGCAACGATTGCACACTTCGTGGAAGTTGCGCGGCTCGCAGTTTTATCAACACCTCCAATCGGCCAGTAGATTAACGAGCGGCATTCCTAATAATAACGCCTATCCGTGCTCTTGAACCCGTCCATAATTTATCAGAACATTGGCGCTCTTCGAAAGACCCATATCTGAGGCGTAAACCGCTCGTACATTATAATATTTGACAAAACAGTATTGAGGATAAGGGAGAGAGCCAGAAATTCATTTCGAAAGCTCTCACCTGATCGACGGTTCTCTGGAGAATTTGACATTTGTCAGTCTTGCCAGAGCTCATGTCCGAGGCGGAAATCAGCTCGGCAAGCTCATCGATATAAAGGTTCTCCTGGGTCCGTCGTCTTTTCTCGTTAAGGCACTTGTTACTGAAACACACAAAAATTCATCGTCAGTTAATTGAATTAGCACGAGTATGAACGTCGTTTAACGTCCAAGATCGATAGGAACACGGGGTAGAAGAAGGCACAAATTTACACAATAAGAACATTTTTATCTACTGAATGGCAGGTTATGAATGATAAAAAAAATTGTGCTACCCTTTAGCTTTTTTTTTAAACTATTCGGAACTTTATTTCGGAATGAATTATTTAAGTGTCTTTACGTAATTATTCGCAGGGGAAGAATTTGATATTTTCATTATAGGAATACCGAATTTTCAATTGGAACAAATCAAATAAGGAAAAAGTACAAAGTTTGTTATTTAATCATTTTCTTTAATTAATTTTCGTCTAATTTCTACAAAATGCTACAGATGAGGTACTCTCCGTCAGAACAGCCACGTTTTTGTATAATTTTCTTTTTAAGTCCGGAATCTTTTCAGTTTGCTCTTAACTTTATATGATATGTACAGAATATGTAGAAAAATTGGTGGAACGTGTAAAAACTATTTCGAAGGATAAAAAAGAATTTTCGTAAATCATAGTGGCTTGACTGCCGAAGAATGCCTCATATATACCAAAAACTATTTTAAAAAACCGTACAACATCCGAAAGGTTGCCACAATTGGTAAATCTACTTTTACACTAAAATCTATTTCTACATTTGGTTAAAATGAAAATACACTGGCTTTAATCAACTAAGTATTCCTTTCGATCAGCCAAATATTTTGTATACCACCTGCACTCAAACAAATGAGCCAAATAGTTTTATTCTGATAGAAAAAAATCTTATTTGCATGAAATAAAATGGTATTACGTTGGGAAATTTAAGAAGAGAAAACAATTTTAATAATGGCGAACTTAATAGGATTTATTTAATTTAATAAATTCCATTCGTATCGAATAAATCCATTAAAATTGATTTCCCTGCGTTCATAACCACTAATTTAGTACAACGTTCAAGCTTTTTTTTTCTCATTACATTGATCAACGATAGAAGATTTTACGACGAGGAACTTACATTTGTGACTGAGGTTTTGCATCTGATTTCTTTCTCTTCTTGGTGATGTTGCCAGTAATTGCACTCATTTTGACCCACAATGGGTCTTGTAGGTCACCCGGGCCAGGCCTGTAACACAGAACAAACGAGACACTTTAGTCAAATCGCCACTTCAATTAACAAGCGTTCGACGACAATCGCTTTGCAAACGACACTCTCGGGGCCGGACTACAACTATCCACCCTCTGAGCTCTAGGTACTCGTATACGATCGAGTATGCTAATTTCATTTTAGAGCAAGGAGAGCCACGTGGTTCTCTAGCGAGAGAAATGTGATTCAGCTAGATTATTCAGTTTCAAACTATGCACATATATACGTATATATATATAAATATATAAATATGTCCTATCCTTTTGACTAGATGAGAGAGCTCTTTTGAGACCGAGTGCCAACTTGATTTTCGCTCGCTTGACTCGCTCTCGCTCTTTGACGGGTAATCGGAGTGCTTACAAATACGCAATTATATACAAGAAAGACGTTCCTCGCTGCAGAGACACGCTAGCACATTCCTGCTTACTACAGTCACCCGGACATTCCCATTGCAATATAGAAGAAAAAAAATCGTACGTATGATACATACAGCCATAACATTAACACCCGTACGAATTTGACGAAAATTGCTGCACAAACAAACGCATATACGACTCGTCGAATGCCGAGTGAAGCAAGACTCTCTGAGTGAGCGAATGAGCGTTGTATGGCTTTTGCCAAGTTCAACGAACCCTTGCAAAGAGTTATGAAATCATCGGTCTGTCCGAGCATGTTCTTATTTATTTATTTATTTCAGTTTCGTGTTTCGGTTTTGCCTTTCGGCACGATTTTTGCAGAGGAATTTTTCTTTTTTGCGTGCTTATCGCTTTGGATGTTATTATGTATCAGTGAGTTTTATGTCATGAAATTCGTATGTGCGGTAAATAAAACGCAAGCGAGCGATTGTAACGCTGACACAAAGTGGCGTAGGAACGCGGACGACATTTATTCTCCCTTGGGTCTCGATGAGTGGCGCGCACGAGCTACCCCATCGATAAAAGCTTCAATAGCCGCGGTATTAGTAAACCCCCGGCAGAGCCTGACGCGCCCAACAATTTTCTCATAGTTCGTTATCGTCGCAACGGTTTGCTGCCTACGGGTTTTGCGAGAAATAAAAAAAAAAAAGAAGCGAAAAGAAAATTCTAGTGGCGCCCTTTATTGGAGCTTATTCGAGCACGCGCATTTACGTCCCTCGCATTATGGAAAAGCCATTGATCATTACTGTTCAATAATTATAATCATCAAAGTTCTAAATGAACTTTGACGATTATAATCGAGGCGTTTCGTTGTCAGGTTTTCCAGATTCGTTGCGGTATTCTGTTAACAGAAATTATTTTGCACCTTTAATCCCAGTGATTAATTAGTAGGTATCAGGGATGGGCACCATTGAATTAAAATTACAATTCGCATAGTTTATCACTCGAAAAAGTATTTAAATTTCGATTTGAATGCCTTTTTCGAGTGAAATCCCATTTGGACAAGTAGATAAATCGTGCTTTCGAATACTTTTTCCAGGTGAAAAGCATTTGAATTTAAATTTTTATTCGATGTTGCCCAACCTTGATAGATATCTTAATTATTGAGTACTTATTGCGTTATTAAGATAAAACGATCGATTGTCTGGTTAATTGGATCCTGTTTTTTTTACATGTCTATCCCCGAGTAGAAATTCTGATACTGGCGCAACAAGGGCATTGTCAGGTAGGCCGTATTTCCTTATCAGGCAGTGTTAAGGCAACCGTAACGTTGTGGTTGATACGGCCATGATCAGGGAACTGTTCAGGCCATAATCGGAGAAATTGCTCAGGCCGTAATCAGGATACCTGTTCGAGCCCTGATCAGGCTCGAGTAAGGCTCCTTATAGCTGGAACTTTCCAGGCAGGAAATTCATAAATAAATTAAAACGCGTGTTATATTTTTGTTTTCTTTATTACTTTAAGCTTTTCAACTTAAACAAAGTTTCATAAAACATTGAATGTTAAACAAATATATATTCTTTTTGTACCTCTGGAAACATAAAAACTATAGGTACTTATTTTATTTTGCGAGAAACACAGAAAGCTGAGTTAAAACGTGCCAAAATTGCCCCGATTTCTTGATTGTAATGTTACCTTAAAAAAACTCGCGAAATGAATAATAAAGAATCGAAACATACATCTAGTAAGAGTCGCGTACGGTTCCCCGATCAAAATTGGCCCGCGAGGTGGCGCTGGGATGTGTATCTAATAAAAAAAAAAGTATGCACACCAGATGGCGCTTGGGTACACCGAGAAAAAACATTTCATTGACGCCAAAGAAATGGGTGGGTTGATTTTTTTTTCATTGTTTTCAACGAAATATTTCTTTGATTTCAATGAAATAGTGCATTTGAATTTCAAAGAGAACATTTCATTGCCTGTAAATAAAGATTTACTTAGAGAGCATATAATAAAGAAACAGTTTCATTGTTTTAAAGAGACGTTTTCATTGGTTCAAAGAAACGTTTTCATTGATCTCTCTCTCTCACACACCTAACCTCACTTTTTTTTTTCCAGTTCTCCCGAACGAAAGGCTTCGAGTTTCGAGGAACCAGAAGCTTAGCCTATTTCTGCCGTACTTCCTTACATACTCACAAAATTTGAGCTTTATCTGCCGCGTACTTCAAGAAAAAATTGGTTTCGAAATTTTGAACTGGTAAGAAGAAGGTTTCATTGAATAAGAGACGATATCTTTGAAATCAATGAAAAAGGTTTATTGGTTTAAAGAAATATTTCGTCGAAACAATGTCACTACTTTTCATTGAGTTCGAGATCATTCAAAGAAAAGATAGCATTGAAATTCAAGTATTTCATTTCATTGGCAAAGATTTCCGTGAATCAATGAAACTTTTTCTCTCGGTGTATTATCAGGCATCGCTCTCCGCACCAAATCAGGTGTCTGCAAGCCATTGCATAGAAAGGCAAGCCTTAAGGTTTCCCGATCGCGGCCTGACTAGTCCCCAGGCAACCGCACAGAGAAAAACGCTTGGTTGGGCTTACTAAGATTTTGGTTAAAAATTTTACCAAGAAAAATTTGGTAGGCGCAACCAAATTATGGATTAGGTGTACTAAATACTTGGTTGTCTTACCAAATCCTTGGTTATATTAGCTAATAACTTGGTTATATTAGCTAATAACTTGGTTATGTTAGTCAATAACTTGGTTGTGCCCACCAAGTTTTCTTGATAACATTTTTAACCAATTTTTTGGTAATTCTAACCAAGCTTTTTTCTGAGTGCGTGATAGAATTTCTACTCGGGTCTAAGCTCTTGAAATGAAATTACTATGACTTGAATCATGAGGTTTAAGAGAGTTGGTTTTATTAGCCCATCTCAGTTTAAACAAGTATGAAAACTAAGAGGATCAATATAATTGGGTCACTCAGGGCTTATTTAGAAGTTCCTCTCAAGCACTTTAGAATGTATGAATACCCAAAAATTTTGAATGTGTATTTTTTAAAAGACATTATTCAATGTAAAAAGATCATTTTTTTTTCTTTCCTTTTTAGATTTTTAAAATCGGTTCTTATAGGGGAAATAAATATATAGCAATGTCTCCGGTTGACATTGAAACTAGACTACCTTTCTGTATAATATTGGTCTACCTGAAAAGTAAAAGTAATAAAAGTAGCGATTAAAATAAAAAGCATGTTATGCTATCTAATTTGTTTAAATACTTGACTTTAAATACTTCTTAAATATTTTTTTTTAAAATACTTCAGTATATTTGCTTTATATATTAACCCTTTAACAGTAAAGGTCCGTGTTAAAAAACGAAACGGTCGAACAATTAACTATTTTTTATTTCCACATCTAAATGCGTTTTACTTTTACAAAACAAAAATAAACAGTAAAAATCTTCCATAAAATTAAAATACTACATTTTGAATTTATGAAGGAATTCTCCAGTTTGTCAAATATTTCCAGAGCGTTTAATGCAGCAAATATGCAACGCTGCCGATTAAACAATCAAAGGACTATGAAAATCATGGATTAGTTAGAAGAAAAAAAAATTCCTGAATTTACAAATGTAATTTTCCAAAAACGACGAAAAATATTTCTTCAAATAAAAATACCCGCCCTGAAAAATATATGGTCAATTCTACTATACACATGAATCCCTGAGAGGACAACAATGTTTTTATGGTTGCTGCAACAATAAATAATGTATCCATCAACCAAATTACGGCACGATTCATTATTTATATAGTAGAACACACTATATTTGGCAAATCTATCACATTTGTTTTTCTCAGTGCAATATTTTTCAAACATGAATTTCTATGTAACTATAAACCCACAAAATTGTTGTTGTCAATGTGACAATAAGTTTCTCGGTTTGTTTGTGGACAAAAAAATTTAGCTAGACGGAGAGAAGGATCTGATAAAATTTACCAGACACTATGGTAAAAATTATCAAACGCGGCTGGTATTGGGAAGAATTTCTACCATATACATAGAATTTTTAACCATATTTTGTGGTAAATATTCTCATAATTCTCGTACTTCTTGATAGGTGGTGTCATGTGATGTACCTGAAATTTACGATACTTTTTACTAGAAATATGGTAAAAAGTATCAGATCCTTCTCTCCGTGTAAAGATAGAAATATGTCAATTTCTGTTGCTGGGCATGGAGATAGTTAACTCGAGTTGGTTAGTTAGTTCGACAAGTGAAGACTGTAATATCATCCAATCGTCGTCCCGGTGCTTTCTTCGACTGCACACATTGGTATAACGATAGGATTCGTCTCCTCCGGCGTAGAACCGCACGTGGCGTGGAGTCGCACGTGTTCTCCTCTCTTCCCGTCTACAGAACGGACGGTCAGACACTAGAGGCGCATGGAGGTACTGGTGGCCCTCAGATGCTATCCTCTGCGCGTTCGTGTAACGATGGAACGGGAAGAAGAGACGTGGCGCCGTGATTCCTTTCCCCTCGCCTCGCCCCATCGTCATTTCCTCGTGTTCGTTAGAGCTCACCATCGTACAACAAGAAGCCAGGCAGAATCGTCGTGCGACGACGATACCACCGTCGGAAAAAAAACTCTCATAACGAGCTGATACTGTAAGGCAACAAGGGCTTGAGACAATTTCGTGCTGAGTAACTGCCAGCCACGATGATTGACTGCGTTGCCCGTCACTCTTTTATCTCGTTTTCTAGCGAAACGCCGAATTATCTTGGCGCAAGTACTGGATAACAAAAGTAAATAAAGCGCAGTATGCGAGGTTATCGCGAAAAAGCGCTCCAAGATACAGTCCACTGCAAGCAGATGAATAGATTTCATGGGATATTTCATGTTAGCGAGTATACAATCGAGTTTTTAAGCCATTCATTTTTTAGATAATTACACTGTTAGAAAATATTGGAAGTCTTTATTCATAAACTCGTCATCGAAATTTAATATACAATTGTGGTATAAAATTCATGTACTTTTCCTGTAAAATTTAAGTAAATTATTAAATTTGCTGTACCATACATTAATTTTACATCACACTTGTATACTAAATTTATTATACTAGTTTATGAATAAAAACTACCAGCAAAAGTACACTAAATTTCAAGTAAATTTTTTTTACAGTGTTTTCACAGTGAAATTATTTTGATAATTATGTTCTTGTAATAATTACCTTATGTTTATTAAAAAAAGGGCATTTTTTTATAACTAAAGAGAAGAGAAATATAATTTTCACGAAAAAATGTGAGAAAAAATAGCGCAGGCCTTTTATTAATTTTTCAATGCATTAAAACCTTGACATCATTTTTTTGTTTTCGAGAAAATAGCCATGAAATTTTATGAATATGTTTTCATTGTTGCAAAGTTAAAAAAATAATAATACTAGAATTAAAAAAAAACCATTAAACCTATTTTGAACGAGAGTTTATTAGGATATTCAATAACGGAGGTTTTCAACCTTGATTGTCAAACCTCATTACTTTATAAATGATAATTTTCCGTGCAATTTTTTTTATAGCTATTATTTTATAATAATAACCGCCAGTAATTATGAAAACTTATTTTAACTTCTAAATAACTGTAAAAAGAATTAATTGTTCATAAAATTTCACGAAAAATATTAGGGCAATATGATCAAGTATCTATTTGTTTCTACAAAATATTTGTAAAATATGATGATTTTTTTTATTACTATAAAACTTCATCATTTCACAGTAATAAAAATCTATAATTTTTTGATGAAAGTTGCACAATAACAGTGGCTAAAAAATCGACTAATAGAGGAATGCATCTTACATTTTTATTTTATAAAGAAAAAAAGAAAGAAAAAATTCAGGAAATGTCCAACATATCAGAAACATTTTTTTTCACGGTAAATGAGTTTGGTCGTTAAAGGATTAAATAGTGTAATAGAGGTTTGAAATCTGGTATACAACCGAAATAGTTCTAGAGAAAAAAGGCTCAGGACGTGGAGTTGGCATTCACTTATCAACGAGTCTACTATTCCTATGATTCCGTTGTTTCGAGAACTCCGTCTGCGTGTATATAAAGCGAGACCTTTCGAGCATTTGAGTTGTTGAGTATTCGCCCGTACAAAAGCGGAACAGATGGGTGTACCATGGGCATACGCCAATGTCTAGCCCTAACCGACGATAGGATTAGAAGCAGCAGCAGCAGCAGCCTGCTTAGAGGCTGTTTAGAATTGAAAGGCCGCTCTAAGACAAGGCCCATACTCCTTTTTTTTTCTTCGAGGAACCGTTTCTATAGCGCTCATGTTCCTAGGCCCACGTAACTTGAGATATGGCTGAGTCTGAGATCGCCTTAATGGTCTACCAATTAAATATAACGCCCTCTCTATCTTGAATCACTATATGTATTTTAAAACCTGATAAAAAAAAAGCATAACGATAAAATTTGCAATTTAACTAAAAAGCAATTGCAGCTTAAGTGCATTTTTTATTTATTTTTATGATCGTTTCAGGCGATACATTGATGTAAGAATTTTCGTCGATGATGTGATTTTCTCAGTGATTTAAAATATTTGCAGCCGAAAGGTCAGCAATAATTGCGGAGATTGAAAGTATTTTCTGAATTTTAGACTGAGAAAATTTGTGCTAAAGGATTTAGAGGATTAAGAATGAAACTTTGCAAATTAGTTCTTACATTATTTTGCTAACAAAAAAAGATAGAGTTGTGATTTGTAAAATAGTGCGGGTAATTGAAAATTGAAATTTAACGAAAAAAATTCTTTCAAGATAGTTTTGGCTTTTCTTAGTATGGAAATAATTTTTTTAATAAAGTCCTGCAACGTGTTTTAAAAAAAATCTATTTTTCTTTTCGGAAAAGGAGGTTCAACAAATTATCAGCGTTTCACTTCAGGAAACATCAGTAGTCCTCAATTCGCACTGACAGATTATAAATACCTACAACTGGGTTATTCCAGATGATGTACCGCGTCTGGCCGAATTTCGATTCCAAGGTCTCAAAAATAAATAACTTCACTAAATTGTCAATTTGGAGCCTCTTAATGATTTTGGAACGCCAATTTTTTAAATTAATTGCACCACAATAATTCCTTGAGCATAAAACCCGCCCAAATCCCGTTCAATATCCTAATTATATACAGGATATAAACCTTGTATTTAAAAAGTTTGTTCTTTTTACGGTAAAAAAAATAACGTAATTTTTTGTCTTAACACATGTTCATTTTACGTATAAAATATCACATCTCTTGAGTCAGACAGGACGTGATATGATTCCAAAAATTGCAAGTCATTATAGATCGCATTAATATATGAATTGGTCGACAACTCAATTTTTTAACAATCACCTTAACCCTACAATTACACACGTAACATTATTGCTGCATTAAAGAAATAGCCATTTTTTTTAACTCGAAAAATGCCAACCCTAAAATTTCGGAAAAATTTGTCAAATAAGGGAATTTTATTCGCAATGCATACTGCATTTTAATTTTGGGATAAAACAACGCATTTATACTGCAAAATAAAAAAGCTCATTTTTTAAACTGTCACTTTCCACTAATTTGTTCAAAAGTGTTCAGAACTCAAGAATTTATGATTCCAGAAACTGCAATTTATTATATATACCGCATTGATATATGAATTGATCGACAACTCAATTTTTTAATAATCATTTGCACCTTTCAACTATCGACGTAGAATTATTGCAACTTTAGAGGAATAGCCATTTTTTAATACAACTTAAAAAATGCCAAGCCTAAAATTCCAGAAAAATTAGTCAACCAGTGGAATATTATTCCGAATGCATCTTACATTTCAATTCTATGATGGAAAAACGTATTTGCACGTCAAACCAAAAACCCAATTTTTTCAAGATCGTCTCTTTTCACGAATTTGTTTCAAACGTCTTCAGAATTAAAAAACCAATTCCAATGAGATCGAGTTTTCACCATCGAAGAGTTAGAAACTACGCATTATCCAATAATACTCCACCCGCCCACACATATATACCGAATAAAAAAAACTCACTTTTCTACATTAAAAAAAACGTAACTTTTGATTTCACCACACATTTGTCACCTTCTCAATTTTCCATATAAAATTACACATCACGTGTGTCAGAGACAGGTAATATGTTTCCAGAATCTACAAGTCATCACTGACCCCATTGATATAAGAATCGTTCATCAACTCAATAAAAATAAAATCATTTTCAAAAACCCCACATTAGCGACGACCCAAAAAACAATCAACGTCCTGTCAATCTTCATCCACGGCATTAAATAAACTCCGGAGATGATTTCTATATATATATATATATACAGACAGAGAGAGAGAAAAGCACCTTGCATCACGAGTTGTGTGCGATCCACACGCGGCCGTCACTCGATTGTCGCATCGACGTGTAGAACCCGGCACAAACGCTTCGGTAACACCGCCTATTATATCTTCCTTGTCTCACTGCAGTGTCCGATCGCCCTATCGTTCGTTCACTCTCCACTCTATTGCCATAATATATATGCATATATATATTGCATATACATAGACATTAAAACACAAGCACCACACATTGACACACGTATTATTAGCACGTACAACAAAAAAAAAAAAAAAAAAACCCGCGTATAAGCCGCAAGAGCTTTCCCCTCCGCTATAATAAATACACTTGCAGCCCGAGCCGTGGCCTCACACACTAAACATCAGTCGCGAGTGAATGTCTTTCAGACTCGCGAGCTTCGTCGAGCAGCAGAGAACTCGCTTAAATTCTCTCCCGTCTTTTCGTAGCAAGCCCGTCCGAGAGTTACGATCGAGCTCGTGGAAGAGCGGCAACGGTTTGCGCCGCAGTCGACGACGAGCAGAAGAGTCGAGTCCGATTCTCACTGTTGCGAAGGGAAGGGACATTCTCGGATCCTCGTGGTGACACAGGAAGCTCGTGGTTCCTGTGATTCAGACCGGACATCGAGGGCGAAACACTCACTCACGTGTTATCGCAATTCAAGCGACAAAACACACATATTTATTTAGAGAAAGAAACTAAAAAAAAAAATGAAAAAAAAGAAAAAAAAACAAACACTGTTTTGTCTCACTATGTGTCGTTGTGTTATCGTGTAATCCCATGGGTTTTATTGATGGCGCAATGTCTTTACATCACCCGCGAAGTTCCGTAAGGAAATTTATGGGAAACTAACTGCAGTGACGCAGACTAAAACAGGAAGAGGAGGAAAACTCTGTTGGATGTTTGTCGTTGCGGATGAGAAAGATATACTAGATTGATTGAAAGAGGGAGTAAGAGCGATATGTGATGAGAAGTTGCGACGGACAGAGAGTAGCAAAGAGTCGAAGCGTGTGGCCCGCGACTCGCTAGCTCGCAACGCTCGCTCGCACGGCCGAGAGTATTGGTCGTCACAGCGCTCGTATGCGGGACCTGTACCGCCGCGCTGTGCCGCGCGCGCGAGTGTAATATAGGTCAGTGGGCCAGGGCGATCATGGCAACGCGGACATGCGCGCCACCGCGGTGGGCCACGACCGCGCGAGCCCAAGAGCCTCACAACCAGCAGCAACTAACTCTCTTACCTCTTCTATATACCTACGTACCTACGCTTACGTACGTACAGAGCTTTGTAGCAAGCAAAACCAATGCGCGTATCTATATACACACGCTCAACTGTCGCGCTTACCGCGAACGTTTTGCTTCTCGTCAATGCTGTCACGCTTTTGCTGGGAGGATGATTTTTGTTTTTTTTTTTTTCGTTTTTAGAGAAACAGTGGAAATGCGGGAAGACAAAAGAAGCTGTCTGATGAGGTGGTTGGAACTTTTTCAATAGGAAGACACGGAAAGAAATGTTTGGTTGTGGCAACAACGTTTTCGATTTGCTGTACACAATGTCTAAAAAATTAGTTGCCTCAACCATATCGAATAGTTACCTCAACTATTCACGATTAGCAGGGTTCGGAAGTAACGCGTTACTAGTAACGTCGTTAGTGAATTTGTTACTTTTTAGTGGTAACGGTCGGTAACGTCGTTACATTTTTATTCGTGTAATTCTAAGACAACGCTCGTTACAAATTTTTTGTAAATAGTAACGAAATTGCCGTTACTTTTTCGTTACTTTTTGAGATACAAAATGTTTGTTAACAAGTAGCTGTTCGAATTCCCTCTAAGAGGCGAGATACCAACGAAAATGAACGAAATCTACTTGCTCGACGTTAATAAACGCTTTCTCTGAATTATTCGTTTCTTTCGTTATTGACCTTCATTCTACACGTTAATAATTATATACGTCTAAATTTGTTATATGATTAATATGTTTTAAAGTAACGAAAAGTAACGGAAGCGTTACATTTTCAGTAACGATAACGGTAACGCGTTATTTTTCACACGGTGTAACGGTAACGGTAACGCTTTACTTTTTCACAAGGAGTAACGGTAACGGTAACAAATTACTTTTTCCCAAGGTGTAACGGTAACGGTAACAAATTACTTTTTCACAAGGAGTAACGGTAACGGTAACAAATTACTTTTTCACAAGGAGTAACGGTAACGGTAACAAATTACTTTTAATAAGTAACTTTCCGAACCCTGACGATTAGTTCTCGCGAGATTAGTTAGGTTAACTAATCCAATCGTTGGGACTACCATTCAAATCGTCGGTATTATCATTCAAATCGTCGGTATTACCATTCGAATCATTGGTATTACTATTTGAGTTGTAAGATAAATAGAATAATCGATTAGTTGTGTCAACTCATTTCTTGGTTATGGCAACTAATCTTTTTTTTCCGTGTAGTATAAGATTATTTATTGGGATTCTGGAATATTAAATCGTCGTGTGAAGGCAACATTAATTTTCTTTTTTAACTTGTCGTCGAATCGCTACTGCGATTCTTGATTCCCTAAGGGCCAAAGCATAAAGATAAAATAAATGAAAAAAAAAAAACAAAAAAACAGAGTACAGAAACAAATCTTAAACTAAATGGGACCAGACATGTGTGTAAAGTATAAGAGAGCCAGAGTTAAAATTTAAACCCTTCCAACACTCTTCGTTGAATTAAAATGGGTAAAATATGCCACTTTTGGAGGTTTTGACGAGTATCAAAGGAATGGAGGAATCGTCGTTTACCCCGTGGGACTGCTACATTTAGGTTTTGAAGAGGGTCTAATTTTCAACTCGGGAGTATAATGAAACTACAAGCGAATTATGGGGAGTGAAGACTGAACACTCTTAAAAATTGTTATTGTCAATTTTTATTACGGATATAGGAAGCACTTTCACAGAAACTGGTATATTAAATTTAATATGGAAGTAAAATTGCAATGATAAATCCTATGAAAATTCGAAAATTTAATATACAGATTTGTTATTTTACTACACTCGATTATTAAATTTAATATATCAACATAAATAAAGTTATCTGTAATATAAATTTTCAAACATTTTTAACCGCGAAACAGGTAAAAAGATATAAGTATAAATAACATTTGTTAGGAATTCCATAATGAATGATTATAACGAAACCAGAACTGCGCGAATTCGAGAGCTTCACAGCCAACAACACGTCTCTTAATTCTTCTATATACCTGCGTACCTACGCTTACGTACGTACAGAGCTTTGTAGCAAGTAACCAATGCGCGTATCTATATACGTGCTCAACTGTCGCGCTTAGCGCGAACGTTTTGCTTCTCGTCAACGTTGTTGTCACGCTTTTGCTGTGAGCAGTGAATCGGAGGGAGAATGATTTTTCTTTTTCTTTGTTTTGAGAGACACAATAGTGGTTGGAACTTTTTCAATGGTCGGTTATGTTGTCGGTTTAATAGTGAGGCTACAGTCGGATTTTAAGGAGAGATTAAGCTACCATCTCGATGGAAAACTATATTTTATGCGAGTCAAAAACCAATGCTGATTATCAGTCAATTTTATTAGGAATTCCATAAAAAATAACTGTATAAATGTATAAATAATAACAGTATAAATGACACTAGAAATTTTACTAGAAGTTTTAGAGAAATTTCTATAATTAATGTGAATTTTACTAAATTTATGCTGATTGTCAGTAATTTGTATTAAGAATTTCATTAAGAATTGTTACAACGAAAGTAAATTTGATTAGAAATTAAAACAAAAATTCCTTCAAGAATAGTTAATTTTCCTACAAATCGCTGTCACTTTTCGATTGCCGTAAGACATGTTGATTCTCTCCACTAACATGACATGCTAATTTTTACCATATACTTCTCTCCATTCAATCAGCAAATTAGTAGTCATCGTGACAACTAATACATAGCAGTTCGTGCAACTATTTTGACAGTTGCATAAAGTAATTAATAGTTAGGACTATAATTAAAGTTATTTTTGGTAACAATGGAATAGGTCAGCTAAAGGATTTAGGCCATCAGCTTGTTGACAACATAAATTACTGAAAGTACAGATTACGTAGTTTGTAATCATATACTTTGATGTTTTAATGTCACCCGATGTAAATCGCTATAATTCTGCTAATAATTTTTATACAAGCAAGAGTTTTCACCAGGTATGAAAAAAAATCTGTTTAGTGTCGTAACCGCTCATTACTGTGGAACATCCTACATTTTTTTATTGATTCCATAAATAATGTGACATTCACTAGTTCTTCGAAACCTTAACCTTATAGTTACGAAAACGTATAAATATTATATTACTTGGCGTCAAGACGCTACAGCGTCTCTTAAAATAAAAAAGGTAGATATTTTCCACATATATTCGCTTAAAAATGCCATAACCATTTACAAATAATAGCTAATGGATGATGGAAAAATAATACTTAATGAATAATGGGAAAAATAATGACCCATTACTCTCTTCATTGCTTTGCTTCACTTGACAATTTGTAGCACATTTTTATGGATCGTCTTTTTTTTAATAAAATGATTATGTCCTTTTTTTCTCGTACATTAACACCTTTTAAAGAAAGGAACAATATGAAAATATTTACGGAATAAATAAACAGTTAAAATTCAAATGTATTGGACCATTACAACCCTACTATTATTATAGTTAATGTAACTAAAAAAATTGTAGTATAGAATTAATCCCTTCACCGTCAGTGATGCATATTTGCGCATAAAAAGTTCGTGTCACTTTTGCTTCAAAACTCGTACATGCAATCAATTTTTAACCAATTTTTTGGTTAAACCGACATACTCGTTGGTTGTGACTATTCATTAGTTGCCAACCAATTAATTTTGTTTCTGTAACCAACTAGTTTATTGTCCCAACCAATTTTGCCGCTTGAAGCCTATTCAAGCAATTATTTCCGTGTGCTCATATAGAAAAATGAATATTTATGGTTTTATGATTTTATTATGCTTTGGTATCTTAAAGATTTTGAGGTCGATGGTTTTTTTCAGCACTGTTCGTAAATATTTTTATCCTGAAAGTCAAGGGGTTAATGGTTGTCTCTGAAGGGGATGTCAAAGATACTCAGTCGGCGGTAAAAACCGTAATCCATTTTGTCGAAAGGTATCAAACACTTAAGGATAAAAGGAAAGTTTTACATCATTTGTCGCGTAATTCTACATGATTAGGACATTTTTTTACCTCGACTTCTTTGACACCCTTACGAAAAATTGATTATAGCTTTCAATACCAATTGGACTCGGAATGGGTGGGCTGCAGGTTGTTTCAAATGATCTTAGCCCTACACTCAGAGAAAAAAATATACTGGTAACTATAAATTTATAGTGAAATACAACCTCAGCTATTTAACAAAAGTTATCTGTACACGGAGAGAAAACTTTTGTTGCATCAACAAATCAGTTGCTAATATAGTGACAGCAAAGCCTTATTTCTTAGCCCAACAAAAATTATTTGCTAGGCTTGTCAAAAAATTTGCTAGGCCAGCAAAATTATTTGTTAGGCCAGCAAATACATTTTCTAGGCCAACAAATAAAATTTGCTGTCACTATGCTAGCAAATGATTTTTCTCCGTGTACTAATTATTGATAGTCAATGCAACAGTTAATAATAGTTATCGTAACAAAAATGATATTGTTTTGAAAATTTAGCGATAGATACGATGTACCATTCATAGAAAACATAATCACAAGTATAGTATTCTTTGATAAATTATTTAACAATTTTTAAATGATCATAGGAACCACAATAATAAAGTTACACTAACTATAAGAAAATAACTAAGGTTTTATTTCACTAGACGTTCACTGTTAAAGTAACTAGGACATTATGTTAAGACAACTATAGAATTAGTTACAGTAACGATAACGTAGTTAACGTAACCATTAAATCAGTTAAAATGACTATTCAAATTGTTGCATGGACTAAAAATCTGCAGTTCTCTCTGTAAGAATGCCCTTTCTGACAGACGAAACCAAACTTTTAAGTTCCTGAGAAGAAAAATGTTAAGCACCTTTTCTAGTTAATGTCAAACAAAATATCAAACAGACACATGTTTGCTTTTTGCAGACATTTTTTTTAAATTATTTCTACTTTAATTAAAAGTACATATCAATGAATTGAACTTATTTTTGTGGAAAATAGAGCGAGTGGCAGTTGCTGATGTCTCACAAACCCAATACGAATAATTAGGTTGCCAACAAATATGTGCGTACTCCTGGGGTTAATACTATCTGCATGAAACTTTCCTATTGTCAACAAAAAAAATTCTGTCCCCAAACTCACGCGGAATGTTTTTGTAAATTCTACAAATTTTGTTGTTGTTGTGAATCTCCAGTATTCCAAAATAAATCTAAGTTCGCTTTTTATTTGTCATTTCTAATATCTTCGATACTTGAATTTTTAGAAAAAAAAAATTTGTAAATTTCTTAAATTTACAACTTTTTTCCCCTCTTTTTTCAGGTATTATTAAAAATCGTCGCGACCTATTGACATATATTAAAAACAAGTGATGGAGATGACAAAAATGCGGATTGCCCCCAAAATTCGTATTTCATATTACAAATGACTGCTATTTTTTTATTAATATATAAAAAATATCAATAATCTATATATAAAATCGATATTTTTAGTAAGACAGATTTTGCGGTCGCACATATTCAAATATATTCGCGTACACGTTTTCAGACAAAATTAATAAAATACCCTTTTTGAAAAATCTAGAAAATTTCCCAACAAATCCAGGCTCGAAAAATTCACTGATGTTTTCCTATTTTCCATATGCCTATAGTATAACTATGTTGTGGAATATTGTGTACGATGCTTCTTCTCGGACTCTGACGGATACGGCGGTGTCCACCCCCCACGGGTTTCCCCACCTAGAACGCAGCGCGTCACGATATTTACTTCACAACGTCACAATGCAGTTGGCGCTCCGACGATCTATATTTACGAAGTGCGAGAGCGCGGCGAGCAGCAGCCAGTGGATGGACTCTCTCGCTTTCGCGCGGCACGGGATGGACGTGCTACTGCGCGGCAATTGCGTAGGTATGCAAGCGTTTGCGGACTGTGACCGACCGGCCGGTCGACAGGTGACGACGATACTCTCGCGAGTCAACGCCGTGAGACACAAGCCCTGTTCGCGCGGGTTGATGATGAGCTGTTTGTTGCACGAAAACGTACGATGACCGCAGAAAAAAAATATTCTAATATTTTTGGATAGCAACACCTACGCCTGATTTATAGGGACGGTCCATGATTTTTATAAAATGTCGTTTGAGATATCATATAAAAATTAGAAAACATAATTTAATTTGTGTAGTAAATTTAATACATCAGCTGATGACTAAGATTTTTGGTAATCTATATTTGCAAAGATTTTAAACAGTGAACCTGGTATTAAAAAATGCCAAATAGCTTCAGTGTTTAAAATCTTTGCAAATATAGATTCTAAAATCCCATAAGATTTATTCCAAGATAAAATCCCAAAAGCAGGAAAAAATATTCTAATATTTTTGGATAGCAACACCTACGCCTGATTTATAGGGACGGTCCATCATTTTTATAAACCGTCCTTTGAGAAATCATGTAAAAATTAGAAAACGTAATTTAATTTGTGTAGTATATTTAATATATCAGCTGATGACTAAGATTTTTGGTAATCTTTGCAAATATAAATTCGAAAATCGCATAAGATATATCCCAAGATAAAATCCCAAAAATAGGAAAAAAATATTCTAATATTTTTGGATAGCAACACCTAGGTTTGATTTATAGGGACGTTCCATGATTTATGTAACCCGTCCTTTGAGAAATTATATAAAAATTAGAAAACGTAATTTAATTTGTGTAGTAAATTTAATATATCAGCTGATGACTAAGATTCTTGGTAATCTATCTTTGCAAAGATTTTAAACAGTGAACCTGGTATTCAAAAAATACCAAACAGCTTCAATGTTTAAAATCTTTGCAAATATTGATTCTAAAATCCCATAAGATATATCCCAAGATAAAATCCCAATAGTTGGAAAAAAAATATTCTAATATTTTTGGATAGCAACACCTATGTCTGATTTATAGGGACGGTACATCATTTTTATAAACCTTAAGAATTTTTTTAATAAAATTTAAGAAATCAAGTAAAAATTAGAAAACGTCATTTAATTTGTGTAGTACATTTAATATATCAGCTGATGATTAAGATTTTTGGTAATCTATGTTTGCAAAGATTTAAAAAAATGAAACTGGTATAAAAATATGCCATATCAGTGAAAAACCATATCTTATGGGATTATAAAATCAATGATCACCAGTCAATTTTATTAGGAATTCCATAATGGATGATTATAACAAATTATAATTATTCCAGAAATTTCAGTAAAAATTACAATAACGTAATTAAATTTAACTAGAAGTTGAAGAAAAAATTCCTATAATTAACGTGAATTTTACTAGAAATTTTAGGAACACACCGAAAATATTGTCATTAGTAACTATAAAATTACAGCAATTCAAGTATATGCGACTATTTTTTTTTTAGTTACGGTCGTCATAAAATAATCGTCGAAACCATAAAAATATAATGAGAATTATCTTTTAGTTACCGTAATTATTATTTAAAAAATTCCAGGATTTCTATAATTTCTCTGAGTGTGGAGATGCCACCTGAGGACGATACTCTCTCGAGTCAACGCTGTAAGATACAATCCTTGTTGACGCGGGTTGATGATGAGCTGTTTCACGGCTGATGGCCGGAGGACAAAAAAAATTCTAATATTTTTGGCCGGGAACACCTACGTCCGAATTATAGGGACGATCCATCATTTTTATAAACCGTCGTTTGAAAGGCGGAAAAAAAAACGTCTGGGCATCGCCGGGATTCCGCGAATCGGATTGTCGTGTCACTGCTAACGGGGAGGTCGTGTCACGCTAAATATTTAAATAAGGAATTAGGTAATTTGGAGTTCGAGGAAAGTTTTAACGAGTTAAAGATCGACAAGTTCACTTCGGCCTAAAAGCAAAGATGTAGAACGCTCGAATTAAAAAAGTTCTCAAAGTTGCGATTTTTTTGCATAATATATCGAGTTATAATTAGCCACGTGACATGACTCACGAAAATTGCTTCGAAGTTTTGCGCTTTCGGTTATATTGTGCCGACAACGAATGACAATCGTTGTCCTCACAACAATGAATCATTTATCAACATTAGTGGTAATAGCAACTGTTGATCATTTCATTAACAGTGGAGAAAGAACTAACTGATTTTTTAAATGAGCTATTCTAAATAAATTTATAATCTTTTTTATTGTTAATTTCTTCAGAACTTACTTTTACTTTTTAAAAAAATGTATTAATTCTCTAACATAGCAATTTTTATAGATTTTATTCTAATATTGTCATAATGTTGCCGTTAACTCTTTAATCTCCAAAAACGTTCAATTTTTTTAAATCTTAAATGTCGGACATTCTGCTTAATCATTCGTGAAAAAAATAATTTATTACATTTCACCGTCTAAATGCGTTTTTTTATAATTATATAAAAATGTAGAATGCATTTGTAATTAAATTTTACCTTTTGCCTTTTTTATTTAGAATTTCGGGTTCCAAATGAAAGGAATTTTTTTTAGAATTAAGCAGAATATATTAATTTTATCCAAAAATGCAATCTTATTATCAATTTTTCAATCATACTATTTACTTATTCATGACATGCATACTGTGATATTAATTATTATATTAATACACTCAATGTCTTAACATCTTATTAAAAACAAAAGACCAATGATTTTTCACAAGCATTCATAAAAAAAAGGATTAATAAAAAGAGATCTCTTATTTCTTTGTCTGTTGGATTAATTTCGATGCTTTGTTCAAAATGTATTTGCAAAACAAATGAGCAAATAGCGTGGGCAGAAATATAATGAGAGAGTTGCAACTTTGTTTTAATGATAATTTATTAAATGATATTCGTTTAACAAAAAATCGAATATAAAATTGTATAACATTTTATATTCACATAGTATCTTTACAGTTTCCATGTATTTCGAATTTACTCGACTCTCCTATTAATTAAATTGAATCACAAGATTTCTCACGGTGATTATGGTTCAGGTTTGTAATTACACGTGCCAGAAAAACACGAGTTTTCTTACTTTGTATGATAGTACTCGATGATTCTAGCATTTTACTCTTAGTGTAGACAGTAGATTACTGGTATATAAGACTGAATGCGTGCAGACGTTTTTGCACATACAAGACACTATAACTCGTCCTGATTGCATAACCAATAATCGTTGTTATCGACCCATCGAGGTTTATATTTCAACTTCCGTGGACGCATGCATGCTTAATGCAGTTTGGTCTCTCGCTGCTGGCAGATAAGAATAAACTCGTGTGCAAGTCAATGGCTGATCTCTGAGGGCTTCGTCGTACGACTTTGCACCGCCCATCGACGTCACAATAACCTAAGAACCACCGTCGAGTCATGTACAATCGAACACTTGTCTAAACTTGTCTTGTTTTAAATTGCGATGCTAATCCTGTACTTCCCATCTGATTTGTCTTTTTGGGAGAAAATCCTCCACTCCAATATTTAACCATTTACGTATCAACGTAGCATATTAGCTACAATGGGAGACATATTTTTCAAAAAATATATATATATATATATTTTTTAAAATTGATATCCACAAATTTTGCAAAAAAATAGAGAATGTATAAATCATTTGGAATGCATTTTTCGTATTTTTATTTCGAGAAGGCAAAACACCTTTATACGTAAAAATTCAAAAGTTAATTTATTTTTCATGCAATTTTTTTAATAACTTTTTTTATACCTGCACTTTTGGCAAATAACAATTTTTTTTAGACGATAATTTGCTATTAATTTCATCAAGAAACCACAATTTTTCATCAAAAGATTAAACTTTTTTTTTTGTATTGTCATGGGGGTTAATTAAGATTTTTATACAAACTCTTCCATATTTGTAATCAGCGTTAAATTTCCGATGAGATAAGACCACATTAAATACCACATTAAGACTCTGTGATGGACTTTCTTATCGGTCATTTTTAATATATACAAGTTTGTGTAAATTTGACGCAATACATTCAGAAAAAAGAATTACCAAAAAATTGGTTAAAACGTTATCAAGAAAACTTGGTGGGCACAATCAAGTTATTGACTAACATAACCAAGTTATTAGCTAACATAACCAAGGATTTGGTAAGACAACCAAGTATTTAGTACGCCTAATCAATAACTTGGTTGCGCCTACCAAATTTTTCTCGGTAAAATTTTTAACCAAAATCTTAGTAAGCCCAACCAAGCGTTTTTCTCCGTGTACTGCATTTTTTATTTATTTTCCAAATATTTGCAAGTGTCGAATTTAAACATAAAAAAATCAAGAAAAAAAATCTGTGACTTCCCTGTAGGTTTCCCTGTTTGAAGTAATGGCCTACGCTAAGTCCGAGAGGAGAAAAATTATAGTGAACGCTGAAGGAAGATCCTCGTCTCTGACCCAGACAACCGAAAATGTTTTTGAAAGTGAAGGCATTGGGGATAGCGAGTGAAAGCTGTCGATATACCGCGGCAGTGAACGTGACACGATGACCAAATTGAGATGTAAGTCAGTGAGTGGGTATACAAGAACTACGACGACGACGACGACGACGACGACGACGACGACGACGACGACGACGACAACCATGTCGAGCAGTAGGTATAACGCAGGGTCACATACTCATCGGGCGGAACCGTTCCATGTGTACACCTTCCTTCATCGTCCTCGCCACCAACTACATACATACATTTGTAATCGAGTCAGTGTTTCCCTTGCATTCACAAAGTCTGTGCTGAAGAAGAGGATCAAAGCTTTGAATGAAAACTTGATTAAAGAACCTAACAAGTAGAAATAAGTTCTAATCCTGTTTTAAGCATTTCATTAGCTTAATTCAGACTTTACGTGGCTAATTAAAATTTAGCTTTTCACTTGGATTAAATAAAATGCTCATACTAGTACAACTTTAATTAATTAAAATGTAATGTAGGGTTCATGTTCTGCCTACACTGAGAGAAAATTATGGTATTAGTAACTAGAAAGTGACAACTATTCATTTTTAGTTCGTACGACTAATTGTTTATAGTTGCCACAACTATCAAATAGTTACTATAACTACCAAGTAGTTACCATAACTATTTTCATAGTTACCGTAAGTATGAAAATGTTGCATGGACTAAAAATGAATAGTTGTCACTCTATAGTTGACTGTACTACTACGATTTCTCTGAGTGTATTTGTTCTTTTAAAATACCTTGCATTTTGAAGGCTTTTTGTTTCCTGAATGGTGATTGAAATGGACGAAAGCATTTGTAGAGTTATGAATACATTAAACATTAAGACACAATTTCTTCTTTTTATTTGACAAACATTTGTCGTGTAATAGACTTAATAATAGTTATGATTTTGCAATATTTTTATGTAGTTTTTATTTGTTTTTACTAATTTTTTAAAAATAAATGCTAAAAAAATAAATGTCATGGAATATCGCGGATTTTTTGTTTGTTTTTGAATAATGTATATACTAGTGGATTGGGACATGTATGGGCGACGTTCTACATAGTTTTCTCACCATTTTTCGTAAAAATGATTTTTGTTTTTATCAAAAATTTCAAAGAGGATTTTATAAGCACTTTATATTATTAGAAAAATAACGTTACTGCAAATTTTCATTGGCAATTTGACAAAAAATTTTATAACTTTGCTAACAAATTTTTATTCACATTTTGACAAACATGTCCAACAACTCTGCTAACAAATTTTCATTCACAATATGACAATAAATTTAACAGGTTTACTAACGAATTGAACTCGTATATTGAAAAGTCTGCTATTATTATAATCGGTTTAAAAAAAATCATGATTATATTTTTCATAAAAAATGCCCCGATCTTAATTACATTTACGAAAATTAATTAATTAGAGGAAATTATTGATGAAACGCAATTTTTCTACTGTCTACGTGTAATTTTCACAAATGAAGTGGAAATAAATTTACCAATCCCAGATATTCGACGCCCTAATGGTTCGATTCCTTTTGAACGCTCATACGTCCTTAAGGCTCGAGCAATAATTCGAATGTTTGGTGAAACTGGAGAGAAATAATCCATAGGTCCGATAGTTATTATTTTTCAGTGTCGTAATGTGCACTTATTGAAAAAACTTGTTTATATTTTTCATAAAAAATGCCCCGATCTTAATTACATTTAAGAAAATTAATTAATTACAGGAAATTGTCGATGTAACGCAATTTTTCTACTGTCTACGTGTAATTTTCACAAATGAAGTGAAAATAATTTTACCAATCTCAGATATTCGATGCCCTAATGGTTCGATTCCTTTTGAACGCTCATACGTCCTTAAGGCTCGAGCGATGATTCGAGTGTTTGGTGAAACTGGAGAGAAATAATCCATAGGTCCGATAGTTATTATTTTTCAGTGTCGTAATGTGCACTTATTGAAAAAACTTGTTTATATTTTTCATAAAAAATGCCCCGATCTTAATTACATTTACGAAAATTAATTAATTACAGGAAATTATTGATGAAACGCAATTGTTCTACTATCTACGTGTAATTTTCACAAATGAAGTGAAAATAATTTTACCAATCTCAGATATTCGATGCCCTAATGGTTCGATTCCTTTTGAACGCTCATACGTCCTTAAGGCTCGAGCGATGATTCGAGTGTTTGGTGAAACTGGAGAGAAATAATCCATAGGTCCGATAGTTATTATTTTTCAGTGTCGTAATGTGCACTTATTGAAAAAACTTGTTTATATTTTTCATAAAAAATGCCCCGATCTTAATTACATTTAAGAAAATAAATTAATTACAGGAAATTATTGATGAAACGCAATTTTTCTACTATCTACGTGTAATTTTCACAAATGAAGTGAAAATAATGTTACCAATCTCAGATATTCGATGCCCTAATGGTTCGATTCCTTTTCAACGCTCATACGTCCTTAAGGCTCGAGCGATGATTCGAGTGTTTGGTGAAACTGGAGAGAGGTAAAGCATAGGTTCGATCCTAAGGCTGATATTCGTTGGTGTAGTCACGGGGCGCGTAGCCTAGCGAGTTATAGGCTGCGTTGATATTTGATACCTACTGGAGCAACGTCGAGACGGTGAACCATGGCTCCTTTGCACCACCACCACCACCACCACCGCTAGATGAGATGCTGCTCCCGAGGGTAAACACGACGAAAGAGAGAACGCGCCAACGTACCAACGAACCAGAGAAGCAGAGACGTGAAAGAGAGGCTTGAAAACGTATAAGCAGGGAGAGAAACGGCGTTGCCATGTCGACGATCGACGCCCGGCGTACCCCGTGCGCTCTGTTGCCACGATGATGTAACTCTCGCGTCTTTGCGTCACACGCAGCATAGCAGCAGTAGCAGCAGCAGTTAAGCGGGCTAGAAAGAACAGATACGCGATAGGAGACCGTGGAACACAATCAGGTTGCGGTCTAAGACGATTTTAAGGAGGTCCTGTTGAAACTACATCTCTCAACTTTTACACCTGAAAAATTTATAGAATATAGTTTAAGCAATTCTAAACATAATTACAAAATTTCCGACCGAATTGCTAAGAAATTTGACATCAAATATAGTGCAATGTAGCCACTTATGGAGGAAAGTATCTGAATTTTCACATTAGATCAGAAATTTATATACATAAAGTGAACTTTCGAACAATAAAAAGTACATTGCGGCATCGTCAAAACAAGATTCAAGATTTCGCTCATCCCATATAAAAGTCATCTTACTGGATTTTTGAATGAATAATTGCAACCTGATCAAGCTAAATTATGCGAGCTATATCGTTTTATCATCTGCACTAATAAACACACGCGAAAATAAAAGTTAAACGAACATACATGTTGAAACTGTTTTCACTAAACAGTTAATTTAGTAATACTAAACATCTGCATACAAATTTTTAATGTTAATAGTTTCGTTAAAAAGGCGGTTTTAATTTTTACAAATTTATAGTATTTTCATGGCAAATAGTTGACTAGTATACATCGACAAGATCTTCTTAAGGGGTCCTCTATGTGCGACACAATGCGACGTTAGGGCAACAAAAAAAAAAAAAAAGAATGGAAAAAATGTTTGCGACGAGGTATTCTCTGTGACGCGTCAAATTAAGCGCGGAAGCATGGTCTACCGATTGCGAAATAATAGGTAAAACAATATAATGGCAATGGGACACAAGCGGGCTGAAAAAAAAAAAAATTCGTCAGGGGGTACAGGGGGCACAAGGTGGCTAGATTATTTCGTGAGGCCGATGAAGAAAAGGGTCGGTGAGAGCAGCAGCAGGGAGGTATAGAGGAGCGCACCGAATCAATGACCCAGATACGCTTCTGGGTCGGCATCGCGCTGCTGCGTCAGGCAAACTATCCTCCTGCCCGCTGGTGTTCACCTCTCCTCTCCTCTTCTCTTCTCTCTCTCTTTACAAATTCAATAGGAAATAGGATCGCGTTTCTACGCTCCACGCGTTAAATTTTGACTCTTCATTCTCTCATTTTTTAAACGCGACGTGCATCACTCGATAGGCATAGGAAACGTGATATAATTTTCAACTTTGAGTCACTAGACCGATGATGGAAATTATTGCATGACAAAGATTTGAAGCGAGGTAGAGGCATCAGCTGTAAGCTGGTTTATATTACCTGATTCATGCTGGTTTGAATTTGAATCGTGAAAGGGAAAATGTTAAATACTTTCAGGGAGAATTTTGAAAAATGTGGGAAAAATTTGTTTCTGAATAAAGTGAAATTTTTTAAAATTTAATTGGGGATTTCGATTGCATTGAAGGTCAGGTTAAAAATATAAGTTTCAATTACTTTGAAGCGAAAATAAAGAATAATAGTGCAATATATTGGACCGACATTGGTGGTTGTGCGATCGGTGTGCGGCTCTGGCGTACTGATGCGACGATACATGAAAAAATATTGATTCTCATAATCGATTAAATTTTTCAAAAAAGAATGATCGGTTCGATTAATCGGAATAAAATCTATCGATTGTAAAAGAATCTATTAAAAATCTGGTTTTCATCTCGAGTACTGAATAATCATGAAACAAAAATAAAAATATTCATCGCTAATAATCCTGGCAGTTGATGCGACGTTAAAAAAGCGCAAAAAAAAAAATAAAAGTAAATAGGGACAATTAACTAAACGACATCTGATTGGCTGCGGTTGTCGCCTAGCCTAACATTTTTGAGAATCGATTATCAATAGAATCGTGGAAAAATAATCGATTCGAAAATAATCGACCGTCTAAATAATCGATGAATAATCACGATTAATCCATGAAAAAAAATCGATTCTCGAATAATCGAATCAGAATCTCGCATCACTACTCTGGCGGTCCCCCGAGTTAAGCAGCATTGTTTGCGGACATAACTTGGATGGGTGACCGTTTAGCCATGCACTGGTTGGCACATCAATCAGTGAGCGGGAGGTCAGTTTTTCTGAGATCTCGGTGCTTACACTTAAGTAAGTTACTTTCGTGAATACACCGGGAAATCAGAAGAATATACGGCCGTCTGTAACGGTACGGGTTTTCCGCAATTTCCCCGTGCCCATGGGAAATGCGGTACAGTGTAGCTAAAAGTCGGCTGCGGACGCATTGGAAAGTTAGGTTAGCTTAGTGAAGTGCGGGTGGGGAGTGATAGGAGTAAGGGTGGGAAGGGCGGTAAAAGGCGATTGAAGCCATACCATGGAAAGAATAAAGAATGAAAAATAAAAAATAAATAATAGTGAAATATATTGAAATAACTAAAATTGTTTATATAAATTAAATCCTGCATGATACAGATGCGAATTATTATTTTTGAACTGAAAATATAGTTCATAATTTATAATTTATAAATTATAATTCTGAAGTAAGAAATGTGAAGGGCGTAATTAAAAATTATAATCACATTCATAAATTGCATAATTGGAAAATTATATGATATTCAGTATAAAGCTTAACAATTTTCATTAGAAATTTAATTTGAAAAATATGCAGACAGCTCGAAGCTGCTGAAGTGCCAGACGTGTAATATTATACAAAAATGCTTGCATTTCAATAAAAGTGCGAGTATAAAACTGCACCGAGCGTTTCTTGAATAATTGGTTTACTAAAGCAGTATACCATTTCGTATTTTAAAAAAAAGTTTTGCACATTTAGAAACAAAAAAAGTAAAATCATTGCAAGATACAAGCTATTACTAAAAATGTTAAATTTTTGGACTTGTTTAGGTATTCCAAATTCATTAAAGTACACATGAAAAAAAAAGTTCAACAAATTTAAGGTAACGAATCAAAAGTATTAGTTCACCATATTAAAATAACTGAATTTATTTACAAATTATGAATTATATTTTTTTATTTATAAATTACAATTACGTTCATAAATAGCAAACTTGGAAAATGATATAATATTCAGTACAAAGCTTAACAATTTTCATTAGAAATTTAATTTGAAAAATATGCAGACAGCTTGAAGCTGCTGAAGTACCAGAGGAGGGATCAACGTGTAATATTATACAAAAACGCTTGCATTTCAATAAAAGTGCGGGTATAAAACTGCACCGAGCGTTTCTTGAATAATTGGTTTACTAAAGCAGTATACCATTTCCTATTTTTTTAAAATATTTTGCACATTTAGAAACGGAAAAAGTAAAATCATTGCAAGGTACAAGCTATTACTAAAAATGTTAAATTTTTGTACTTGTTTAGGTATTTCAAATTCATTAAAGTACACATGAAAAAAAAAGTTCAACAAATTTAAGGTAACGAATAAAAAATATTAGTTCACCATATTAAAATAACTGAATTTATTTACAAATTATGAATTATATTTTTTTTATTTATAAATTACAATTACGTTAATAAATAGCAAACTTGAAAAACGATATGATATTCAGTACAAAGCTTAACAATTTTCATTAGAAATTTAATTTGGAAAATATGCAGACAGCTCGAAGCTGCTGAAGTACCAGAGGGGAGGGTTTACGTGTAATATTATACAAAAATGCTTACATTTTAATAAAAGTATAAAACTGCAACGAGCGTTTCTTGAATAATTGGTTTACTAAAGCAGTATACCATTTCCTATTTTAAAAAAGTAAAATCAATGCAAGGTATAGGCTATTTCTAAAAATATAAAATTTTTATACTTGTTTAGGTATGCCAAATTCATTAAAATACACATGAAAAAAAAAGTTCACCAAATTTAAGGTAACGAATAAAAAATATTAGTTCACCATATTAAAATAACTGAATTTATTTACAAATTATGAATTATATTTTTTTATTTATAAATTACAATTACTTTCATAAATAGCAAACTTGGAAAATGATATAATGATCAGTAAAAAGCTTAACAATTTTCATTAGAAATTTAATTTGAAAAATATGCAGACAGCTCGAAGCTGCTGAAGTACCAGAGGGGAGGGTTTACGTGTAATATTATACAAAAATGCTTACATTTTAATAAAAGTACGGGTATAAAACTGCACCGAGCGTTTCTTGAATGACAGGTTTACTAGAGCAGTATACCATTTCCTATTTTAAAAAGAATGCCGTGGATAGAAGAGACATGGGGAGAATGGGGAATGGGGAAAGAGGAGTGAAGGAAGAAGACGTACGGGCCCGGCCGAGTTCCTCGAAGGTCTGTGGCGGCGGCGGTGGTTGGTGGTAGCGAAATTAAAATCCGAGCGGGCGCGCGGGTGTGCAAGCTGCTGATTTAAGGGGTCGGCTGCACGAAGATGTAATAGACGAGCACATGCCGCGAGCCGACCGCTCTTGTCATGTTTCAACCATGTATGTACGTGAAAGCTTCGTCACATTTATGACTCTATCGTTAAATTCTATAATTAAAAAAAAACTCTGCAATATTTCAATGAATAGAAAATAAAATTGTGTCCACAATGAAATCTTTGTATTCCTTACAACTATTAATTTTTTACCATTACATACATTTTTTCCATTGTTAACAAAAGCGCTCTTGTCATGTTTCAACCATGTATGTATGTGGAAGCTTCGTCACATTTATGACTGCATCATTAAATTCTATAATTTATTGAAAAAAGTCTACAATATTTCAATGAATAGAAAATAAAATTGTCTCCACAATGAAATCTTTGTATTCCTTACAACTATTAATTTTTAATCATTACAATGCTCTTTGTCATTACATACACTTTTTTTCCATTGTTAATAAAACTACCTTTAATCAGTTGCAAAAAAAATGTATTACTGTAACAATGAAAAATGCTGATAATTATATTAGAATAATTACATGAACTGAATTTTAATAGTTGTTTTAAATTAGCACAATACAGATGCAAATTATCATTTGTAAACTGAAAATATAGTTCATAATTTATAATTTATAAATTATAATTTTGAAGTAAGAAATGTGAAGCGCGTAATTGAAAATTATAATGTGTCCACAATGAAATCTTTGTATTCCTTACAACTATTAATTTTTTACCATTACATACATTTTTTCCATTGTTAACAAAAGCGCTCTTGTCATGTTTCAATCATGTATGTATGTGGAAACTTCGTCACATTTATGTCTGCATCATTAAATTCTATAATTTATTGAAAAAAGTCTAAAATATTTCAATGAATAGAAAATAAAATTGTCTCCACAATGAAATCTTTGTATTCCTTACAATTCTTAATTTTTAATCATTACAATGCTCTTTGTCATTACATAAATTTTTTTCCATTGTTAACAAAACTACCTTTAATCAGTTGCAAAAAAGTTTTATTACTGTAACAATGAAAAATGCTGATAATTATATTAGAATAATTACATGAACTGAATTTTAATAGTTGTTTTAAATTAGCACAATACAGATGCAAATTATCATTTGTAAACTGAAAATATAGTTCATAATTTATAATTTATAAATTATAATTTTGAAGTAAGAAATGTGAAGCGCGTAATTAAAAATTATAATGTGTCCACAATGAAATCTTTGTATTCCTTACAACTATTAATTTTTTACCATTACATACATTTTTTCCATTGTTAACAAAAGCGCTCTTGTCATGTTTCAACCATGTATGTATGTGGAAGCTTCGTCACATTTATGACTGCATCATTAAATTCTATAATTTATTGAAAAAAGTCTAAAATATTTCAATGAATAGAAAATAAAATTGTCTCCACAATGAAATCTTTGTATTCCTTACAACTATTAATTTTTTATCATAACATACATTCTTTTTTCCATTGTTAACAAAACTACCTTTAATCAGTTGCAAAAAAGTTTTATTACTGTAACAATGAAAAATGTTGATAATTATATTAGAATAATTACATGAACTGAATTTTAATAGTTGTTTAAAATTAGCGACTATCAAAACCACGATTTGTGTGTAAACACGAGTCTGATGGTGAAAAATTATAGAGTTGCCACGTAATATTATTATTATTTCTCAGTGTCGTAATATGCACTTATTGAAAAGTCTGTTAATATTATAGTCGGTTGGAAAAAAAACTTGATTATATTTTTCAGTTAGTGCAAATAATTATTAGGTACACCCAGAAAAATGTATTGTCTACTCTAATGTATACATGTTTTCTTAAAAGACAATAATGTTTTTTATATTTACCGCAACAGTAAATAATCTATAACCAGCAACTAAATTGTGGTACGTGCAATTATTTGTGTACTAGAACTCAACATATGCAGCATTTTAGCCAATTACATTTTTTTTCATTACACCAAAAATTATTCAATAGATAAAAAATATGCCGAGTGACTATTGAGATTTAAAACAAAGAAAAAATGGCGAAGATAACTCAGATGGTCAAAAGTTTCTAATAATTAAATATCGCCAATAATATTATATTAATTTGTAATTTTATGGAAAAGTCTTTTTAGAATGTAAATATTAGCTTCGAACATGTAAGAGATTATGTTTTCAAGAAAATTGTAGGTTATGACAACTGGCTTGAGTAGTTACAATTTATCCATAAGATGTCATGGTGACTTTTGTGAGACGTCCCAATAAAAACAGTAACAAAAATAATGAAAACGTACAACTAATAATTATCACGACTACCACAATTTCCTTGCGTGTTATAGAATCACTTTCCGATATTAAATCACGGTGGATTTATTTTCTGGGGAAAAAAAATGGCTGTTAGAGTTCCGAACGTGCCAAAGCGTGTGCATCACAGTCGAGTCCGGTTTGCGGATAGCACCACAAGGTCAGAAACAGGGCATCGTCAAACACGGCGAGGCTGCCAGCTCTACCAGTAAACCATCAGCAGCAAAAAATTCTTCAAAATCGTCTCGTCCTCTATTTTTGCTTCCACGATTTTGGGAACGGCAAATGAACTACTTGGAAAATAGTAAAACGCTGAGAGCCTCCGAGGCGAACAAAAGTTATGGCTGAATTTCGTACAGAATGTAGTATCGAAATACGGATATACGAGACGCACCTATAGTTACTTTTATATGAGACTGGCAACAGCAGAGAGCATTTTATAATTTCCGTAAAAATTCTGAAACAAAATTGATGACAACAATAATCGTAATTTGTGACTTATAAAGTCCGAATAAACGATATTTACCGTTTTTAATCAATACCGAAAAATAGTTGGGTGAATAAAATTCTCTAAAGAACAACCACAATAAAATTGTTGGGTGAATAAAATTCTCTAAAGAACAACCACAATAAACTGTTGTTTATTGTGGTATTATAAATAAGTTGTTCTTTAGAGAATTTTATTCACCCAACTATTTTTCCGGTATTGATTAAAAACGGTAAATATCGTTTATTCGGACTTTATAAGTCACAAATTACAATTATAGGTGGCAATTATCAATTAGTCCATGTGACTATTTTTATAGTTATGGCTAACTTTGGTTACGCTAGCATTGAAAAAGAATATGTAAATATAAAAATATCATAAACTAACAATTAAAAATTGCCACCAAATGGTGACGAGGTCTGCAATGATTATTTCAGCACTGAAAGAATAATATGGTAATGGTAACTATATAGATTGGCGGCTATTTATTTCCAGTCCCTGCCACTATTTTTATATAGTTACCAAAAATATAAAAGTACAGCTTTAACTGTTTTGTACGTTCAGTTACTATAAAAAAAAAAGTCACACGGATTAAAAAGGAAGAACCGTCAATCTACACTTGCCAGAATTTCCACGAATTCTCTGAAAGAGTCATAAAAATTCTCTCCGTTAAGTATACAGTAAGAATCATTAATTAAAAATCGAAAACAATTAGTTATCAATTAAGGAACTGAAACTATCAGAGATAAATTAAATACCCTTTCTCATAGAAAACACACTTGCCGCGTAAAAAATTTACCAATGACAAGTTCCATCTCTTTAAATCCGAGCAATTATTGCCAACAAAATTTCGTTGAAAACTGTTGGCAGAAAAAAAAAGGATGCAAAGCAGAACCTTGCACATTGCTTCTTCATTATTTTTCGCGTTTTACAAAGCTACCTCTATGAGGAAGTATGTTATTCAATTTTTGGCTTCCTCATAGAGGAAGCTTTGTAAAACGCGAAAAATAATGAGGAAGCAATGTACAAGGTTCTACTTTGCATCCTTGTTTTAATTAGATAAATATACATATTGTGGATTCGCTTTTGCTATTTCGTTATTACGTTATTTCGTGATTATTAGAGCGTTTCTGAAAGTGAATGTGATAATGTATATTTTTAAAAATAATTCAACATTCCATAAAATCAAAAATTTCGTACTGTTCGTCACTAAATTATACATATATAATGGCTGAATATTGTTTCATTTATATACAAAATTTGAGCTCGCTATCTTAAGTTTGGAAAAGTTACAATAGAGCGATAATGTCAATTTTTTGAAAAATTCAAAACATCATAAAATTTTTACGGCTCAACCGATCTTAACCAAATTCAATAGCGATCACCGGCATATGAAAGCTCAAATTCATACCAATTTTTAGATCAATATCTCGAAAATTGAAAGAGTTATCGCGTAAACAGACATTTTTAAAAAAATTAAAAAACGCGTAATAATTTAATGATGAAGTGGATTTTAACAAAAATTTGTATGAACGATGAGTTCATACAAATGAATCGCTTTTCTCGATATTTTGGACCATTCTGAGTGTACTGACATGAAAATCTCGAAAAAAAATTTTTTCACGAAAACAAAGCTTCCTCTATGAGGAAGCAAAAAGAGAAAACATCTAACATCTAAGTACAAAAACCCTTTCAGATAAAGCCTGTCATTCCTTGTCAATTACAAAGGACATAATTATTCCCTACATTGCAAAATATCCATAACTATACATTTTCACTTCCACGATTTTAGGAACAGCAAATGAACTATTTGAAAAATAGTAAAACGCTGAGTGCCTCCGAACGAAAGTTATGGCTGAATTTCGTACAGAATGTAGTATCGAAGAACGGATATACGGGACGCACGTGTAGTGACTTTGATACGAGACTGGCAACAGCAGAAGAGAAAGAGCGCAAGAGAAAGAGAGGGAAAAGCAAGATCCCGCATATAATGCCTCTCTACCGGGTCGACGTCGTTGTCGACGTCGTCCCGAGTCCGCCCTCTGTGATAATAAAACACGATCGATCGATCCCGAGCATTATTTCTCAAAGATACGACGAGGCGCGTACAACATGGCGCGCACAAGCCAACGCGCCGCATCAATAAAACTAATTTGTATTTCTGACGATTCTTCTGTACGTACGGCTTCACCTGTACATACACAAACGAGCCAATGTGAAACGCATATTCACTCCGGATATTTCAAACTCGACAGATGTTTTTTCCAGCCGATATTTCCAAATACTTCGATCGTGGCGACATCGCATTGTAGCATTAACTGTGACGCCTGATAACGCACGTACTGCCGCTTCTTTTCTTACCCAGAGGTACAACGAAATTTAATGTGCGAGTATTATAGAAACACTTAAGAAGGTTGAAGCGTCACATCACACTAGACAAATCAGTAATACATTTTTAATAGCCATTGTATAACTTACTGGCAGTTTAATCAACAGTTTCATGGAGTTACTCGACAGCATTAATGCTTAATATATAAAAATACATTCACTGTGATTTGAAAATAGAATTCATTGATTTGGCGCTATTTTTTATTTTTTATTTTTTTCAAGAATAAATCATAATATCGGTCCTATTATTACGGGCAATAGCTCCTTTTGTTTATTGGTAAGTATTTTATCAATTGACCGCCTAATTTTCTAAATCGTATTTATTATTAAAAAATTACAGCCATTTGTATACGTCACGTTAGGCTAGGATACGATAATCAAATGCTTGTAACATTTGAAGTACTGATACTATAAAAAAAAAAATGTAGTAGGCCAATGGATAAAGCATCTTACTACAAACAAAATGAGTTCGTCGTAATCAAAATCATACTATGGTTCTGTCTTAACAAAAAAATACGGCGTTGCCAAACATAGCAGCGGACATAATTATACTCACAGTTATTATCACAGTTATCTTCATGTAAGTATAAAAATAGTTGCATGAACTCACCATCAATTAAACCCCGTATAAAAATTGTTGTCGTTGATCAATGGTTGTTGCATGAAGTTTTTTGGTCATTTTTTTTCACAAGAATTGTTATTTAATGGTAGCCAAGATGACCAAAATTTCTGTGATTTCCTTTTCTTAAAATTAGTACCGAGAAAAAATAAAATGAATAAGTCTAATGTAATAAACTTGTAGCATAAGTAACAGAAAGAAAAAAAAACGGATATTGCCAATAGTTCACTTAGAGAAATCTAATTGTGGATATTGACAACTAATAATTGTTAGTTTAAGCAACTATTTTTATAGTGGCAGTAACAATTTTTATGGCTACAGGAATGTTTTTATAGTGACAGTAACTATTTGCACAATTTTTTCAGGTCACGGTAACAATTTTATAAACATTAAAATTGTAACTGCGTCTTGCAAAAATATAGTTGCCACTTTTCTCATGATTACCAATACCAGATTTTTCCCTCATTGCAGATATGTCACGATCCATGCCTTCATACTTTTCTGCAACATTACAGTTTTTATGTTTAAAACCATTTTTTGTAAAGCTTCGAGTCAATAATGATTCTGAGAATCAGCGACTACGTTGCGAAGAGTATTGCGTCGTAGAGAAGGGATTTGAAGGGCTCTAGTAGAGCTGCCCTCGTCATCATACATATATAGCAGTCCTTAGAAGCCGGAGGATCGATGCGAGCGAGATACTTGGTGGTGACGGAAGGAGAAGCGAGAGCGATAACGTGAGAGTGAAGAGGCGATGACGAAATGCGATATAGGCCCCCCCCTGAAGTGCCCAAAATGGCGAGCACTCGAGTTTCACGGGGACACGTTCGCTACGCTTGAGGTGACACACGTAATTCGTTTTTTCTTTTTTTTTCTCAACTTTACTTTCTCTCTCGTACCTCACTTTGTGTCGTCACGTGTCGCATGCCCGACACATCAGTCTGAACGAGGCGGGTCCTGCAGAGGGGAACGGAAGTGGCGGCTGAGGAAGTGGAGAGAGAGAGATATAACACACATGTATATATATATATACACATATATATGCTGTTGTCGAGAGCGAGAGCGGTTTGCCGGCGAGTTTGCGAATCAGCAAGAACAGCAAGCAAGCATGCGGCCTGACCTGCCCCAAAATCGAGTCGAGGCAATTCTCCTTCTCTGTGTGCGCTTACTGCGTGTACTATAAACATGTGATGGCCACCATATCGCCACTTCTTTTTTTTCCTCGGCGTATATAATGTAGACTGTAGAATTTCATTGGATTTTAGAGAGGGAGAGTCTAAAAAGGTTAGATGGAACAGCGTGAAGGGCAACGTAAACTATGGTAAAGCACAGCGCCATAACAGCGAGAGCGCCGTGTTGCTCGAACAAAATACACCGCGACCTTCCATCGAGCAGCAGAGCAGCAGCGCCCGCTGCTGCTACGTGACGCACCAACGTCCCAACGATCCACCACCGAAGCTATTTCTCCCTCTCTTTGTGTGTGTGTCTCTCTCTCAATCTCTCTCTTTCTCTCTTTCTCTCTTTCTCAACGGTCTTTGGGGAACGTGGTACGTCATCGCCGCGACGCCGACGCTCTTCTTCTTCTCCTGCTGGAGACCCTCGTTCTCCTCTTTTCTCTTGGTTCTTCCATCGAACGAGAAAGACAATAACCATCTTCGTCTTATAATTTGATTTCCGAAAAGCGTCTCCGGTACTTACTATATGTATATACACCGGACAACGAGCAGGAGGAGAGACACTCTTGTACAAATTGCTCTGTCGTCTGTTTGTCGTACTTTTGTGGACAAGAACGAAGATCGTGATTAAAATGTGAATTTTTATTCGGTCTTATTTTTTACGCACTTCAATTACGTGTTATAATAAATATATCTCGTATTTAATCCATGGCTTAATAACCAACTTTCTCTTATGAAAGTATCGGAATTGGCCGTTTAATTAACTCGAGAAGCTCCGGGGTTATCAAGAGACGGGATCGTAGGAAGGTCATGTTCGTTATATCGCCGAGACATTAGTTACGACGAGCAGAGTAATCGGTTGGGGTTTATGAGCAAATTGTATGTGTGATTTCAGAAATAGAAATGTGTAGACCAATTTCTGTGGTTCTGAGACGTAAGAGAAATTCCGGTTAATAAGAGCTGCGCTATAAAGTCACTGTTGGTCTTTCTATTATCTCGTGTCGCGCCATATATGCACTATTTCGAGGGTATCGCGAAATACATTGTAAAGTACAATCTTCGCATGAGGAAACAACGCACGAAGTCGTATTAAAAATAGCGTGAGACTGCGGACTCATTTCTTACAATGTATAGCAACAATTCTGGCAACAATCAACATGGTGATAGCCAGAATTACAAAATGGAATAAGGATGTACATTGCGAGCTATATTTCTTGAACGCATAAGAATTTTTTGATAAAAATTTTGCGGACTGGTTTCCTTAAATCACAAATGAGATTAGGAATTAGATAGATTTTAGAATTTTGCCGGAAAAGCCATTTTTTGTATTTTCTATAATTTTTTAAGTGTTTTTACGTATTTCTTAATTATTGTCTATTTCTAAGCACAATTTAAGTAATTAATTGTTTCCAAAAAACGGTTTTTAAGTTTTCTAATTTTACAGTTACGAAAATATTGTACTTTTCGAAAGCCAAAATTAAAAGTACATTATGTGTTTTTCTAAGAATATTTTCTATTCTTAATTTTGTATTTTTTAAGAGAAAATTAAAAAATTTTTATCAGTAATGAATCAAAGGAAATTAGCGATGACAAATTTCGATAGGAGATGCTTTTCAAAAGGTCTTTGACAATCCTCGTTTCAAATTCAATTACAACTCGGGGGTTTACAATGTAGCGAGAGAATTAATGGCGGTAGACAAAGGAGTGAGCAACAAAGCCATAAAAAAAGGGTATGTCAATTCAACCGTCTCATCCAACGTCTCGTAAAAAGTTATCACGTGGCTGGTCCCGCGGTTAAGAAGGTCAGAAAAAGGTTTAGTGCTTGCCCAAAGTGAACCACGATCGAAAAAGAAAAAACGCTGTGCTATCGATATCGGTACTGGTAGGATTATAAGCATAGCCTGTTCTTATCGGTGCGTAGTTCGAAAACCGACGGGGATTCAAAGTAACGAGTGTGGCTGCTGCTGTTGCCGGGGTAAAAGCGGCGGCGGCAGCAGCAGCAGCAGCAGCAGCAGCAGCTGAATAGCTCGTTTATCGACGTAAACTCGCACCCCCGCTTACGCAACACTGCGTATCCGCCAGCTTTCTACCCCGTTTCGCCACGTCCAACCGATATGTAAACTATATTCCGATAGTTTTGTAACATCGACAAAAATTCCAACAAAAATGGTAATAAAAAATAACGGTTATTTATTACTAATATAAAGTCCGAATAAAAATATTTATTATTTTTAATCAATGTTAAAAAATATTTGAGTGATTAAAATTCTTTTTCAACACCCTAAAAAAATCGGGTTTTTCTGGTAACTTTTTAGGTGAAATTTAGGGAATTGGCAAACTATATTCTAATAGTTTTGTAATTTTAATAGATTCATACAGAAAATTGTAATAAAAAATAATGGTGATTTGTTACTGATTTAGAAAACCCGAATAAACTATATTTAATGGTTTTGATCAATATCAGAAATTATTTGAGTGATTAAAATTCTTTTAACAATGCCTATTAAAAATCGTGGTTGTTCTGGCAACTGTTGAGGTGAAAATTACGTCGTGTACAAACTATATTGTAGCAGCTTTATGATTTCCATAAAAATTCAAACAAAACTGATGGAAAAAGGTAATTTGTAAAGCTCGAATACACGATATTTACCGTTTTTAATCAATACCAACAAATATTAGGGTGATTAAAATTCTTTTAATAACACTCACAATAAAATTGTGATTGTTGTGTTTAAGTGACATTTATTAATTCGTCCATGCGACTGTTTTCAAAGTTATGGCTAATTTTGGTTACACTAACAATTAAAAAGATTATGTAACTATAAAAATATCGTAAACTAACAATTAAACGTTGCTACCTAATGGTAACGAGGTCTACAATGAGTATTTCAGCACTGAAAGAATAATATGGTAAAGGTAACTATAAATTGGCGACTATTGATTTTAAGTCCCTGCCACTATTTTTTTATAGTTACCATAACTATAAAAATACAGCTTTAACTATTTTATAGATTCAATTACTATTAAAAAAAGTCACGAGGATTAAAAAGGAATAACAGTCAATCTAGAGTTGTCAGAATGTCCACGACATTTCTGGAAGAGTCATAAAAATTCTCTCCGTTAATTATAAAGGAAGAATCATTAATTGATTATCGAACACAATTTTTTACTGAAACTATCGGAGAGCCTTCATAGTAACTCGCTTCCCGTGTCAAAAATTAATCAATGACAAGTTTCATCTCTTTAAATCCGAGTGATTGCAAAAAAGATTTTGTTAAAAACTATTGGCAGAAAAAAACAGAAAATATCATACATCCAAAATCCTTTCCAGACAAATCCTGTCATTCCTTGTCAATAACAAGGGACATAATTATCCTCTACATTACAAAATATCCATAACTACAAGTGTAATCCTAAACAGAGTATCCATCAGTAACGTGAGCGATAGCAAAAAAAAGATAATAAATTTTTTTTTACACCTCTTTGCCTCGTGAAACGTATCCGAGATAAATCCAATACCCTTCCTCATAGAAACTTGCTTCCCGTATAAAAAAATAATCAATGAAAAGTTCCATCTCTTTCTGAAAATTTCATTGAAAACTGTTGGCAGAAAAAAGAGAAAACATCAAGCATCTACATCCAAAATCCCTTCCAGACAAACCCTGTCATTCCTTGTCAATAACAAGGGACATAATTATCCCCTACATTACAAAATATCCGTAATTACAAGTGTAATCCTAAACAGAGTATCCATTAGAAACCTGAGCGATAGCAAAAAAAATATATATAATAAAATAAAAAAAACCTCTTTGCCTCGTGGACCGTAAGTACCTCGGGATAGGGCTATTGGCAGGGAGAAGCGCGTAAGCCCGGCTACGGTCCGTCGAAATCGATACAACACGCGCACAAATAGAGAGGGATGAAGTGGAAGAGAAGAGGGGAGGGGGTTGGGGTGTCGACGGCGACGGCGTACGAAGGATCGTGTCGTTCGAGTGGGGAAGGAGTGAGTTTCTCTTGCGAAAGAGAAAGAGAGAGACTCGCGGGGAGGTTTTGAGGGTCGGTGTTGGCGATGGTGGTTGTGTTGGCTCACCAGGCTGGCTTATCAAGGGGTGCGCGACGAAGAGGAGGAAGAGGAGGAAGAGGAGGAAGAGGAGGAGGGCACACCATCCATATCGACCAGTCTGCAAGGAACTAGCGTCAACCGAGGACGGAGGTCAAGGTCGCCGAACGTACCACGCCTCCGAGCTGCTGCCACTGCTGGTTGAGCTCTCGCGTCACTACGACGTCGACGCTAGCAACACAGCAACGAGCGCCATCTTCTGGCCCGGGAAAAACGAATTTTTTTTTCCCACCCCCGCAATATTCAGCCCAACGCCCACTTTCTTCGCGCCTCATATTTTCCCTTGAAAGCTCGTTCTTCGGTCCATCATTCTTCGTTGCCACCTTCGCTTTTCCTCGCCTCTTTGTTTTTGTTTTTATATATATACGCTTTTTTTTTATTCCGAGAATTTTCGAGTGTGAGAAGGTGCCGCTCGAATATATATATATGTATATACTATAGACACCTGGGTGGCTATCATTAATAATACTCGCGTCACCTAATACGGCCTCGTTGCTATATGACGGTGACACATCGTGTAACACGGACGAAGTTTGACGACCAAGCGAGAGATCAAAAGAAAACAGAGATGTGATGAGGTGTGTGTACGTATATATTAAGGTGGTTCTTATTTGGGGTCCCGAAAATTTTGGCACCGTTGCCCCCTCCCCAAATCGGCTCCAAATGTATTTTAAAAAATACTCAGAAATTTTCAGAATTGGGTTTTAAGATTACAATCCCTTTAGATCCCTTCAGAGGGCTCAATTGTGCCATTTAAAATACATGGAATTTCGTTACATTTCCAATCAATTTTTTTTTGCTTCCCTAAATGTTTGCCAACAAAACCAAAAAAGTAGTGAACAAATTTTGAACAATCTACGAGATAATTAAGGTAGTCCTTGCGGTACAGGCTACAATTTTCTTAATTTGCATTTTGACATTTTTAATTTTGAAAAATATGGGGAACGTCAAGAATTTTGCTCCTGTCATAAAGTCACCCATTACACATAAGTGTCCGGACGATTGGTCAAGTAGATTCACAAATATAGCTCAAACATTCAAAACAAAACTGAAGATTTTATGGACACTTCTTTTTTCTTTACTTTTTTAATAAGATTTTGGAAACATTATTATGCGAAATGAATATTTTCAGCACCTTCCATGTGCTTGATTATTTTCGAATTTTTATCCCATCGAGATGTGTTCGAAATTTTCTCTCAATCTCACATTTGGTTGTACTGTACCACAAGGACTACCTTAATAACCTCATAAAAGGTTAACAAATTATTCACTACATAGTGTCTTATATGTTACATATTTCTCAAAGTTACAGATTGTTTGCCAAATATTTAGACACCAAAAAAAATTGAATGGAAGTATAGCGAAATCCCATTTATTTAAAATGACAAAATTGTGCCTCTAGTGGGATTGAATCTTTAAATAGAAGTCTGACATTTCCAGAGTATTTTTTAAATATATTTAGAGACAATTAAGTGGGCGGCCGTGTTCAAATTCGTCGGATCCACGAATAAGAATCACTCTAGTATATATATGTAAAGCAGGTGGACCAAGTACCACGTGCCATTTTTTCGAGCATTTTTTAATATTATTAGAGTGCGACCTGGCGTCACGAAACGCGCCATTGGCTTTGACACCTACGCCCATTTCGAGGAGGCTTATAGGCACTCTCCGAAATTTCGATGTAGGTGCCATTCGTGACATGACGGATTATTGAAGGCTGATGGAATTTTAATCGATCAATACCCGCTTTATGAGCGAATGTCAGAGCAGGCAAAAAGTACCGAGTACTTTGAGTACTACAAACTGATTAGAAATTCGTATAGAGGTTAGTTGCTTAAAATAGTTAGCATTGTGCCTACGTTGCTTTGCAGCACATTAAGAACTTCGTACTTTTATGTAACTTTTGTTTAAATAATTAAAGCCCGCTTTTGTTCAACAATTAACATTGAACAGTTCTTCAACTTTTTTTAAATATTTGCCACTACTTTTAATAACACGGAAAAATAAAATTGGTGGGTTTTATGAAATTTTCCGAATTTGGCATGCTAAAAACATGTTTAATCAGCAATATTATGGCTTAACAATCGATTTTACAACTCAAGTTCGCCAAATTTAGATGAACCAACCAAATTATGTTTTCAATGTAAACTAAAAGTTGAGATTGACTAATAAACCTGGACTAGAGCAAAGTTTAACCAAATTGTCTGATAAACGTGATTTAATATTCATGATTTCGAAAAAATGGTTTTGCAGTTTTTATAAAAAGATGTTGACACTTTTTAAATTGCTGAAAAAAATATAATTTTCATGAAACCTGCCGGTGCCTTCATTGGTAATAAATTTTCATCGCAGCTATTAAAAAGTTTGAGCATCTTTTTATAAGGTCTGCAGGTTAGAATTATGAAACCATAATTTAAAAAATGATACCATAAATGTTAATTTTACAAAGTAATGGTAGTTTACAGCCCAGCAATTCACCAAATTAGGTTTTGTTCAGTATGAAAAATGTCTGTAACCAACAGAAAGTAGCCAACATTTTTATCAACTTCTTCTTTGGTCGAAGAATTTTCTCAGATTGTAATTTGCATATAAACTAGGAGTTACAATGTTGCCATCGGAGGAAGATTTTATCGCGAAACTCTATCGTATCGAATGATTGGAAGTCTGTAATCGTGCGGGAATTCCTTGCTTTTTCGTTATACGTGCTCACGTCAGCAACGCTGGTCCTACGATGGTCCTCGAGTTCACTATATACGTGAGTGATACAGCTGTGCTACTCGGTCTTCCACACAGTCACTCTTTCTCTCTCAGGACTCCCACTTTAGAGTGTCGACTATCACGAACGACCTTCGAAAGTTTGTGCAACTCCCATTAGAACGGGACAAAGTTCTCGACGCTGAGTTATCGTTGCGCTGCTTGAGGAGGAGAGTCGTCGACGAAGCCGATGCTCCCACAGACTCTTATCCTTCGACGCAGCTTCGACGTAGCTAAAGTGTAGATCCCTCCTGCTGATTCTCTACAACTTTTGGATTCCGCTAACTCCTGGAATTTCCAAACTCCACGCGCATTCCATTTCATCCAAACCTGTAAAAAAACTTGGACCACGTTTACTGTGAGCTTTTAATTAAAATGCGATCAATAGTGATCGTTGTCGTAATAACGATAATAATATTATGTCGTATAAATTTGATAACGTTTTATTCGTGCTCTGATTGATCGTTTGGATTAGAGAGAGAATAGCAGTTTGCATTGTTACTGTAAGTAACTATAATTAGGTGCATTTCTACACTAATTAGGGGGAAGACATCCTGTCAAAAACGATAATATTTATCGATAAATGGCTACCTTACTTCCTACTATTATATTTGAAAATATACACTTTTGACCAGACAAGCAAAACATTTTTTACAAAATGGCAAAAACAGCCGCCTAATGTGGGACAGTTATATATTTTTTTTACTCTTTGGTAGAGATAGAAATTCTCATTATTTTAAGAAATACAATTTGTAGTAGTAATGATATTCTACAGAGATTATAAAATTGTGTAAACTTTTGAATAGCTGGAAGGAAAAATTATTTCCACTCTAGGATTGGGAGAAATTATGAAAAATGTCTTAACGCATGGAACATATTTTACCATTTTTTTAAGACTATCGTGAAAAAATTCGTCGGAAGTCGTAAAGATATTTACTATGTGTAGAGTATAAATTCCAAAGAAAAAAACTGCAGATCTTCTATAATTGGCCGGTGGATGAGCGACCTTGTAAAAAAATTGTTTGTTTACGGTGTCAAAAGTACATTTTTTTTTCGACGAATACCAGCAGTCAAATAAGTGAGATATTTGTCAACAAATATAATTATTTTTCATCTGGACCCCTTAAATTTAATTAACAATGAGACATTGTAACTATATAAATAATTGCATGGACAAAGAATGTATAATTGTCAGAACCGTCACGATGATTTCAGTGCTCTATAAAATTAACGATATAGTTACTATTAAATCATATGAATATTGACATTATACCGATATTATTTATGTGATGATATTATAATATCAATATTAATATGATTTAATAGTAACTATATCGATAATTTTATAGAACGTTGTATTTATGTATAGTTATTATAATTATACTAGTCATATAATAATATAATTATATGACTAATATAATAATTACAACGTTGAACGTCGGTTCATAATTATTAATAGTTATACAGTTTACATAATATCAGGTCAAATGAGACTCTAGTTTGCCACAATGTTAATAAACACACAGAAATTTTCTGCCACTTCAGAAGACTTCAAAGAAACAAATAAACTGTTACGCTTTGATCCAGACGGTAAACAGAGACACAATTTTGATTCGAGTCCTTCATAATAATAATAATGATTGAAATAAAAATTATAGGGCGTCAAACGGCATCAATTTTCGACCTTTACCGTCAGCTTGAATTATTCTTCGCTTTGCTAATGATGCACGAGAAAGCAAAGTTATCAATTGACGAGGAAAATTACGAGGGTTCGCAAACGGTAAAGAAAGGATAATATTATTAGCACAGTTCGATCGTTAGCGCGAGGAAGAACGAGAGAGCATAGCAGCAATTTTCCTGCTCTTGGCAGATATCGTGATTCACGAGATTGGCCCGCCGCGTGTTCTTCAGCCTCGCTTCGCCTTTCACGCGCTCGGAGCTCGAAGGAACGACCGGTGTATGTAGTTGGACGATGCGATGCTGGATCGAGTGACTGACTGACTGACTCTGACTATAGTGCGAGCGCAAGTGCCGCGCGCACTCATCGTTCTGATCGCTCTATGTCAAGGTCACCGTTCGACGAATCTTCTCACAACCAAGTTACGAATTCCTCACACGGAAAGAAATGTTTGGTTGTGGCAACAACGTTTTCGATTTGCTGTACACAATGTCGAAAAAATTAGTTGCCTCAACCATATCGAATAGTAACCTCAACTATTCACGATTAGTTAGGTTAACTAATCCAATAGTTTGGACTACCACTCGAATAGTTGGGACTACCATTCGAATCGTCGGTATTATCATTCGAATCATTGTTATTACCATTTGAGTTGCTAGGGAAATAGAATAATCGATTGGCTTGGCTTGCATCGATTGGGATGCTTTTATCACCTAGCAAACAATTCTTTATTTAAGGGGTCAACAGCACATATTTTTTTATTTAATGACAGTACACGGACGTTTTCGATTTGCTGTACACAATGTCTAAAAAATTATTTGCCTCAACCATATCGAATAGTAACCTCAACTATTCACGATTAGTTCTCGCGAGATTAGTTAGGTTAACTAATCCAATCATTGGGACTACCACTCGAACAGTTGGGACTACCATTCGAATCGTCGGTATTACCATTCGAATCATTGTTATTACCATTTGAGTTGCTAGGGAAATAGAATAATCAATTGGCTTGGCTTGCATCGATTGGGATGCTTTTATCACCTAGCAAACAATTCTTTATTTAAGGGGTCAACAGCACATATTTTTTTATTTAATGACAATACACGGACGTTTTCGATTTGCTGTACACAATGTCTAAAAAATTATTTGCCTCAACCATATCGAATAGTAACCTCAACTATTCACGATTAGTTCTCGCGAGATTAGTTAGGTTAACTAATCCAATCATTGGGACTACCATTCGAATCGTCGGTATTACCATTCGAATCGTTGGTATTACCATTTGAGTTGTAAGGGAAATAGAATAATCGATTGGTTGTGTCAACTCATTTCTTGGTTATGGCAACTAATCTTTTTTTTCCGTGCATGGTAAAGATGTGAAACTCGAAAAAAAATTTCAAATTTCTTTTCAGTTTCGTCCATGAGCAATTTCTCTCTCGTGGGCTACGACGGCGCACCGTTGCCCACTTTCTTTTTATACGCGCCAGCAGGATTTCGTCACGAGACGCTCCGAGCAACGATGATCGTGAATTTTTCGTCAACGGGTTTCGCGCAAGATAGACTTTCGTTGATTCTCTTTTTTTTTTCTCTCTCGACCATTACCGACGATTCTGGCAGAGTTGCGTATACTACGCGGGGTACCAACGATTCGCGGTCACCTCTTCGCTTGGAATAGAATTTTTGAAGAAAATATTACGGTTATACTTGTAAAGGATCATTATTTTTGGAAATAAATATTTATCATTTGTCATTTCTTTTTGTATTATTATAATAATAAGCAGTGCCAAAATTAATAATGAATAACCTTTCAACCGTTCATTTCACAATTAAGAACGTAAATATTTGAAACATTGAAAAATAAGACTTTTGATAAAATCAGATTTTATTACGGCTAGAATTGTTTAGGACCATTATTTTAGGAAATAAATACTTAGGATGTAATTTATTTCATTATTTTTGTATTATAATAATAAAAAACAGTACTGACAAAAAAGAAACTGATTCATGTACCGAAAGTAATTTTTTATAATCTTTGAACAGTTGATTTCATATTTAAGAGCGTAAATATTGAAAAGTTTATACAGTATCTTATATTCGCTACCTGTTATTATTATGAAATCGTAATTACGAAGCGTATTGTATCATCATCTTTATTTCTTTAAGTGTTAGGCATTTACAACTCCGAGTTGGACTAGAATGCTTGAAGAAAATATTTGTACACTCATCGCTATTCGAGTCTCAGCTATGGTAATGAATACTACGTTCTCTATGGACACCTTAATAATTCCATGCTCCACGAGATCTCCAAGGGATGCTTAGACATGTCCAGAATGTCGCTCCTGCGATATATATCTATATTTCAAGAATTAACATCTTCGCGTTGAGTCTAAATGAAATTCCTGCCGCAACAATGTGGAACGAAGTACAGATTAAGGATTCAGGGACATTGAACCAATTCCTTCATTCCTACGATGAAACAATTGAGTCTAAAAATAGATATAAAAAAACAGTGTAGAATCACAAATTTTTATAAATGACTTCTTTTAAATGCACTTTTTAAAAAAATTGTCTCCACATTAATAACTCTATCATTAATTCTTTGACAACTATCATCTTTAAAAAAAGTCAGTACTTTTATTAGAAAGTAAAATAAAAAAATTAAATCCTCAATTAACTTCTCAAAAATTCACCTAATTGGTACAAATCACAAAAGTGTAATGTCGCGATTATTGTTAGAATATAACGTCAAAATATATTTTTCCTATCCAATTCTTATACTGCACTTACAATCTTGGGAATTTTACATACTATCCAATTTCCAACGTCTGTAAAAGCATTTTAACCGTCAGGTAAATTTAAGTGTGTGTGCGAACAGTCTATTTCCATTGTTTCTAGCGACTTTCCGTAGGCAGACAGTATATTGCAGCATAGGATTTCAAGTCTGAGTCTCTTGGACATTTAGCTCATAAAAAAACGTTATTTCCTAACACAAATCCACGAATTATCTCTGTCCGCAGATATTATGTCAGCTATTTACATTGTTTTGTCGCAGAGACACTAAATATGTGACAGTCTAATGCAGAGCGTTAAAGTGTTTTCGCAGAAACGCGTATTTTGCGAACCTTGACCCACAATATCCGACGGCAGAAGAGCGGAGAGCGATTTGCTTCTATGACGCATCGCTCAGTCCTCGAAGAACACCGACAATGAGCTTGGAACGACGAAGAAGCTCAAATAACCATCCAAAAATATGATAACTCGTGCTATTCCGCAGATTTTCAGGTCTAACGAAGCAAAGCTTCAGGAAAAAGGAAATAATGAGGGATTTATGAATATAGAGAGTCGATGACACGTGCAGAGGAGTAATACCCTCGCGCACAGTAATAACCACCATCACAAAGGAAGAGTGAAAAGGAGAAAGAGGAGAGAAGCGTCAGAGGGTTTTTGCAGGGTTTCTGCTAGTGACTGACGCTCATGACAACGACAGAAGCCGGGAGAGCTTCTATCTCTTCTATTACTACGATATAATAACAATAATAACATTATTTCATAGAAATTTGATAACGTTTTACTTGGGCTCTGATCGATCGTTTAAGTCAAAGAGAGGATAACATTGGAGGTTTGGCTTTGTTACTGTAAGTACCTTTAATTGATTGCATCACTACACTAATTAGGGGGTGGACGTCCGGTCAAAATCGGTAATATTTATCGACAAATATTTATCTTACTTGCTACTATTATATCTCAAAATACACACTTTTGATCAGCTAAGCAAAGAATTTTTTTTAAGATGACAAAAATACATGCCAACACTCAGAAAAAAACTTGGTTAGAGCTATCGAAATTTCGTTAAAAATTTTACCAAGAAAACTTGGTAAGCCTACCCAAGTTATTGGTCAACATAACCAAGGATTTGGTAAGACAATCAAGTATTTAGTACGCCTAGACAATAACTTGATCGCGCCTCCCATTTTTTTTGTCTAATTTTTAACCAAAATAAGATCTTAGTAAGTCCAGTCAAACCTTTTTTTCAGTGTAATGTGGGACTGTTATAATTTTCTTACACTGTACTGATAACTTTCTTAAAGTGTACTGGTAAAACTTTGATAATGTTTTACTTGGGCTGTGATCGATCGTTTAAGTCAAAGAGAGGATAACATTGGAGGTTTTGCATTGTTATTGTAAGTACCTTTAATTGATTGCATCACTACACTAATTAGGGGGAGGACGCCCGGTCAAAATCGGTAATATTTATCGACAAATATTTATCTTACTTGCTACTATTATATCTCAAAATACACGCTTTTGATCAGCTAAGCAAAGAATTTTTTTTAAGATGGCAAAAATACATGTCAACACTCAGAAAAAGACTTGGTTAGAACTATCAAAAAGTAGGTTAAAAATTTTACTAAGAAAACTTGGTAAGCCCAATCAAGTTATTGATCAACATAACCAAGGATTTGGTAAGACAACCAAATATTTAGTATGCCTAGCCAATAACTTGATCACGCCTCCCATTTTTTTTCTTAGTCTAATTTTTAACCAAGACAAGATCTCAGTAAGCCCAGTCAAACCTTTTTCGTAGTGTAATGTGGAACTGTTATAATCTTCTTACACTGTACTAGAGTTGTAAATTCGCATTGTTCCAAGAAATAAAATTTGTAGTGCAGTTTGTTTTATAATTATGATTTTGTAATAACAACCTGCAGTGAGTATCAAATAAAGTGCAAACTTTTGAGTAGCTGGAAGGACAAAGTATTTTCAATCTAGGATTGGGGGAATTGGTGGAAAAAAAATGGAAAACCCCGATCCTCCATTACTTTTTTGACGAACTTACTATATTTTATTTCACTCAGTGCGTAGAACGCGGTTTTACGCACGCTTCGCGTGCGTCAAACATCGTTTGCACACGCTTCGCATGCGTCAAACATCGTTTACACACGTCATGAAATAAAATGTTGTGCGATACTCATGCGAAAAACGTTTTCTTAACTCGTGCTGCAAACTCACACCCGTCAGAAAAAGTTTTTTCGCACTCGTATTGTAATGTACTATTACCATTAAAAAAAATTACTGTGAAACTTTAATGTAAGGATCCTCTTTTAAAAAAGACATGGCACATCGAAAATCGAAATATCGAAAACTGAAACCACTTTTCAAACATTCTCATTGGTCGTCGATGGCTTTGATGTAAAGCCAACTTCAGACTGTTATGATCGTTGCAGAGTTACGTATGGCGCGCGTTTTGAATGGCTGTATTTTTCGCAGTTGTGGAATAGAATACATTTTTCTTCCTGTAAAAAAAGAGACATGGCACATCGAAAGTCGATTATATCGAAATACTGAAGCAGAGGTGGAGTCACGAATCGTATAAACATGCAATTATAATGTTTAGCCACAAAAACAGATAAATGAAAAGAAAGGAGTGCGAGCGAAACGAGCACGTTGTTGCTAGTCTGAAAAAAAAATTGGGTGTCATGGAGTTTTTCAGAGATTCCGCTAGTGGTTGTCGTTCATGACAACGACAGAAGCCGCGTGAGCTTCTATTTAATACTTGGCGTCGAGACGCTACCGCGTTTCTTGATCTCTTCTACTACTACGATCGTGCGAGCTGTTTGTTGCTTACCGCACACGGCCGGCGGATTGAAAACTCTCCTCCTCGTTCGTAACACTCGGACTCGGCAACTCACTCACGAAGCCGCGAGAGCTTGTGTAACTCGTAATCATTTCCACGGCCTTCCAGCTCTCCGACTCACCGTCGACTTTCTACGCAAAACTCGACGGCGACGATCGCAACGACGAGACTCTACCGAGAACTCGCAATAGCATTTCGCTCGCTATCCACCGATTAAACGCTTGTACGCCTGCACAGCGACGTTTTAAGATTAGACTGATGCGTGTGCAACCTTTGAACTGTTAATTCACCATTTAAGGATTCAAATATTTGATAAATGATCGGAAAACAAGACGCATTTGTGGAGATAGCTATGGAAGTGGATTTTTAAGTATTTTTACTTCACGTAGTGCGATAATAGACGTTTTACGCACACTTCACGTGCCTAAAAACGCCGCTTTCACATCTTGTGGAGTAAAATTTTGTAAATAAAATTTTGTGTATCGTTGGAAAAATCTGTTCTTAAGGGGAAGCTGGAGTAGATTTTTTTACCGAGTTTGGTCGGCAAAAAGCTTCGGTTTCATAGTTTACAAACTACGTTGTTAATATATTACAAATATATTTCAAATTGCACAGGATTATAATATCAACATAGGCGCATCGACGTCCGCTCGAATTTTGGATGAAAACACTTGAAAAATAAAGAAAATTGGAATTTTGTAAACCTACCGAAAACCAATATGGCCGCTCGAACTGTCAACACCACCTATTTCGTACTATATAAACATTTCTAGACATCACATTCAAAACAAGAACGTGGACGCCGATTCTATGAGGTTCTTCGTATTTTTTAAGACTGTTGGATTGGCGATAGCACAGAAGAAGTGCACATAGTTTGTAAAGTACGTTTACGAAGTTTGTTCGCAATCAGAGTAGGTCGAGAAGAGCGTGAATGAAGTTTCTCCATTAGGACACAGGTGGCGTCGACGTAGTCTGTTTACTTTTGGAAAAGCTCCGAGCCTTTGCGACGCAAACGTAGTATACACTATATATGGATTTGGCTTGTGTAGTCGACATTCTGATGATTTTGGAATATTTATAAATAATCACAGAATTGACGTCCGTTCTGATTTTACATATCTAATTTCCAGAAACAATTATATCTAACAGCAAAGATCTGTTGCCATATCGTGTGCGGCCATATTGAATTTCGGGACATTCAGTATCTTTTGCCAAATTTTATTTTTAAAATTTTTTTAATTTTTTTATTGTTACCATCAGATGGTATAAAAAGAAAGAAACCTTGAGAACATCAAAGTTCCCATACAGTTTGAGACCAGTCAAATTACAGAAAATTCAACCTATTTAGCCTAGAGAAAACCTTAACCTAACTTACAATGTAGATCACATGACCTTACAATTAAATATATTTATCGATAGAGTTAATAAATTTAGATAACAAATTAATATCTTTTTTACTTAGTCTATGTATCTTTTGCCAAAAGTAAACAGACTGCGTCGGCGCCATCTGTGTCATAATCGGGAAACTTACCGACCAAAGTCGATAGAAAAATCTACTCCAGCATCCCCTTAACTCTTGTAATTGCAACACTCGTCAAAAAAAGTTTGACCGCACTTGGTTTGTAATATACTATTTTTGAAGAAATTATTATAATTTATTACAACCCGGGTTGTAAATCAAAAGGTGCATTATTTTACGAAGCATTTATTTTGTAATTGTTACATTATAATAATAACAAGCAGTGCTGATAAAATTATATCGTAACATTTGCATTACAATAGAAAAACTAATTTTTAATAAACTTTAAATCGTTAATTCAATATTTGACAACGTAGAGATTTGATGAAGAGTTAAAAAATTACGTGCATTTGCAGAGATGAGAATATTCGAACAAAAGAATAATTTTAATACTTTTTTGGGTTTTTACTTTTGCTCTTAATTTTATGTAAATTCTAGTTGTATGTACAAAACCTATAAACTAATTGGCAGAGTAGAGAAAAAGAATTTGGAGGGACAAAATGATATCGTATCTGACGGAGAGTACCTCATATTTCCAAGAAATTGTCCTGCAATCTTATGAAAATTTATTTTTTTTACGATTAAAATTTTAGAATATTTGTTTATAATAACTGTATAAAATTGTCGCAAAATATTAATACAGAAATAAAATATATATTATACAAGAAACGTTAATCTTAGAAAATAATTGTGGCTCATAACTCTGATTACGACCATAAAATGTTATTATTCCTTGTAAAAAAAAAGTGATCACTCTAATTATTCATATATTGCGGAAGCGTGAAAATTTCATCCTGCACAATAATTAGTCATAATTATTTATATAAAAAATGATTTATTATTTTTTCCAATGGTAAAAATCCTTTCGTTTCTGGCGGAAGTAACGAATGATCTGCTTAGTGTTTTCTCAGATTTTTTTAACTCCTTTTTTTCAGCGTGTAATTCCGTTGATTACGTAAAATGTGAGCGAAAAGAGGGGAAGGGCAGCGATACGATACGTCGGTGATCACGATGAGTGAACCTCGAGATTGTGTGCAGAGATGTTAACGAATTGTGTCATTGGGTTTTGTACACGCGGTGCAAGCGGCGAAGCATCTTTTTTATTTTTTAATTTCTTATCAAGGAATGCAGCTAATAAGTGAAGATTTTATTTAATGCTCGAAGGTAATATTTTATATTACCTTCATTACAATGTAAATACTGTTAAACACTTTCAGTCAGAAGGAAGGACATTTGCTGTTACTTTGTAATATTTTATGTCGTGTAATTTGCTTTTTGAGTTAATGACAATTACGGCTCGAAATGATAAGCTCATCATACGTCAAGGTTAAATACTATATTATATATTATTTACTACTTAACAGTGAGTCCCTCATGAGAAGAGCAATAAATTGAGAGTTAAAGGACGTCACAGTCAAAGTCTGTATACAGACAAAGAATACGAAGCTCGGTGAATATTAGAATTGCTGACATAATCACACTCACGAAATAGACATTTACGTAGCAGAGTTGGACCCTTTTAAATTCGATTTAATGCCAATTGGACCATTTAAGAGTTACGTCGTTATTACTCTCTGCAAGTGAAATTCAGCATCACTCAAAAAAATCGTGATAGTCCTGGCAACTGTTATAAATATAAATTGTTAATTCATGCGACTATTTTTATGAATACATCAACTGTCCCCAATGCTAGTTTTACTACCATTAATGAGTTGCGTTACAACTTATCACATTAGAGCTACAATAGAAACGTTTATGTAAATATGTAAAATATCGTCTTTAATAGTTGCCAAGACGTTCATGAATATTTTTTTTTATATGTGATGTATTTTATAACATTAGTGAAAAAAAATTATAAGTGTATAAATATTTAAAGAATATTTATTGCAATGCGTCTACAAACGTCGAAGTAATATTAAAAGTCCTGCATTTATCGTTACAATAATGACAAATTTTACGCAGTAAAAAAATAAGTTGAAATTTATCAACTTTTAATGAAACTAGGATTAGCAGACTTTATATCAGTTTTGACATTTGACATAAACAAAAAATTTAAATACATGAACTTAATTCTGAACTCAATGCGTCTGACAATGTAAGTTTTCCAAAATTAAAATTATTGTGTTAACAAATTTACAAGTGACATTTTTCTTACTTTCAAAATTTGACAGCAATAAAATCCGCACATCACATCAACAAAAAAGTAAAATAAACAAAAAAAAGTTTCTTCCAAAAACTGACATTCCTATTTAACAAAATGATATTTTTACTCTGTGTAGTACTTGAAAGTATTTCTTTTACGAACTTAATGCATCGGATATACAATTCGAGATTGGATCGTCAAGCCTTATTATCGCATTATCTCTCTTGTCGTTCGTTGCAAGAGCATAGATAACGCTGAGATGGCATCCAGATAAAAGTGGATGTCGAGTCCCCATGAAAAAATAAAAGAGAGACAGAAGCACTTTCGAGCTGATAATTTATGAAGCCGGTAAGTATATCGACTACCAGATAGATTTCAAAAGTCTCAGGCACAGCTGCGGGAATGCAGTGGATGACAATTATTATTCCAAGTATCGATACACACCTGCGAAGAGAATCATATTATTTTACGCGCCTTTATTACAATGCTACGAGTGTTATAAAAGGCTGCGACGCGTCTTTCCGTCGCAGCAAATGAATAGCGAGAGCGAGAAAGCTCGTAGACGCCCTGGAATAAAGTATAGCGAATAGCTCTCGACTGACATTCGGAAAGTCGATACTCTCAAGGCGCGTAGCTGCTCTACGATGCCGGGAGCCACCGGCCGTTATTTAATACCGACTTGACGTTCACTCGCAGTTCGGCATCCATATCTATACTCTCTGTTTTACTGCTGTGTACGTCTTCGTATCTATGTATTTGTGGGAGGTACGTGTGCACAGAGAAAGCGACTGCAGGATATTCCTCAAGCCACAGATAGAAACTCTGCCTGCGTATAACTTACTCCCGCGTGTCTTCTTTATTATAAAGGAGTTGATGGTGTTGTTGTTTTGTGGAGGCAGGACAACGGTGACGGAGGATACACTGATTAAAATAATGCAGACGCGCTCGATCTGAGAATCGTGATATTTGAATCGTTTGGCATAATCGTTGGGTTAGAATTCAACCTCGAATTACTTTTCAAGTACATGGCCATCGGTAATTAGTATTTCATTTCATTTTCTTACAAAAAAACTAACAGAAAAAATGGTGATTATTTTAAAAAATGTAAAAACCCGATCGCTGGTAATTAAAATTTCATTTAATTTTCTTATAAAAAACTAACAAAAAAATGGTGATTATTTTAAAAAAATGTAAAAACCCGATCGCTGGTAATTCAAATTTCATTTAATTTTCTTATAAAAAACTAACAAAAAAATGGTGATTATTTTAAAAAAATGTAAAAACCCGATCGCTGGTAATTAAAATTTCATTTAATTTTCTGGCAAAAAACTAACTGAGAAAAAATGATGGTTATTTTAAAAAATGTAAAAATTCGACTGCTGGTAATTAAAATTTCATTTAATTTTCTTACAAAAACTAACCGAGAAAAAATGGTTGTTATTTATAAACATGTAAAAACAACAATGTTGAAAAATGTACCTTTGCTTTTTTCTGTGTGAAATTGGTTAAAAACGAATACACTTTTTATAAGCGACGGCAGGATATTTCTTAAGCCACAGATAGAGAATCTACCTCTGTATTACTTACTCCCGCAAGTCTTCTTTATTATAAAGGAGTCGATGGTGTTTTTTTTGTGAAGGAAGGACAACGGTGACGGAGGATACACTGATTAAAATAATGCAGACGCGCTCGATCTGAGAATCGTGTTATTTGAATCGTTTGGCATAATCGTTGGATTAGAATTCAACCTCGAATTACTTTTCAAGTACACGGCCATCGGTAATTAGTATTTCATTTCATTTTCTTACAAAAAACTAACTGAGAAAAAATTGTGTTTATTTTGAAAAAATGTACAAACACTGTCGCCGGTAATTAAAATTTCATTTAATTTTCATACAAAAAACTAACTGAGAAAAAATTGTGTTTATTTTGAAAAAATGTAAATCCACTGTCGCCTGTAATTAAAATTTCATTTAATTTTCTTACAAAAAACTAACTGAGAAAAAATTGTGTTTATTTTGAAAAAAGGTAAAAACAGTATCGCCGGTAATTAAAATTTCATTTCATTTTCTTACAAAAAACTAACTGAGAAAAAAATGTGTTTATTTTGAAAAAATGAAAAAACAATCTCGCCGGTAATTAAAATTTCATTTAATTGTCTTACAAAAAACTAACTGAGAAAAAATTGTGGTTATTTTGAAAAAATGTGAAAACACTGTCGCCGGTAATTAAAGTTTCATTTAATTTTCTTACAAAAACTAACCGAGAAAAAATGGTTGTTATTTATAAACATGTAAAAACGACAATGTTGAAAAATTTACTCTTGCTTTTGTCCGTGTGAAATTGGTTGAAAACGAAAATACTTTTTATAAGCGAGGGCAGGATATTTCTTAAGCCATAGATCGAGAATCTACCTCTGTATTACTTACTCCCGCGAGTCTTCTTTATTATAAAGGAGTTGATGGTGTTGTTTTGTGGAGGTAGGACAACGGTGATGGAGGATACACTGATTAAAATAATGCAGACGCGCTCGATCTGAGAATCGTGATATTTGAATCGTTTGGCATAATCGTTGGGTTAGAATTCAACCTCGAATTACTTTTCAAGTACACGGCCATCGGTAATTAGAATTTCATTTAATTTTCTTACAAAAAAACTAACAGACAAAATGGTGATTATTTTTAAAAATGTCAAAACCCGATCGCTGGTAATTAAAATTTCATTTAATTTTCTTACAAAAAACGAACTGAGAAAAAATGGTTGTTATTTATAAACATGTAAAAACGACAATGTTGAAAAATTTACTTTTGCTTTTTTCTGTGTGAAATTGGTTGAAAACGAAAACACTTTTTATAAGCGACGGCAGGATATTTCTTAAGGATACATTGACTAAAAGAATGCAGACGCGCTCGATCTGAGAATCGTGATATTTGAATCGTTTGGCATAATCGTACGGTTGGAATTCAACCTCGAATTACTTTTCAAGTACACGGCCATCGGTAACTAGAATTTCATTTAATTTTCTTACAAAAAACTAACAAAAAGAATGGTGATTATTTTTAAAAAATGTAAAAACCCGGTCGCTGGTAATTAAAATATCATTTAATTTTCTTACAAAAAACTAACTGAGAAAAAATGGTTGTTATTTATAAACATGTAAAAACGACAATGTTGAAAAATTTACTTTTGCTTTTTTCTGTGTGAAATTGGTTGAAAACGAAAACACTTTTTATAAGCGACGGCAGGATATTTCTTAAGGATACATTGATTAAAAGAATGCAGACGCGCTCTATCTGAGAATCGTGATATTTAAATCGTTTGGCATAATCGTTGGGTTGGAATTCAACCTCGAATTACTTTTCAAGTACACGGCCATCGGTAACTAGAATTTCATTTAATTTTCTTACAAAAAACTAACTGAGAAAAGATGTTTGTTATTTATAAACATGTAAAAACGACAATGTTGTAAAAATTACTTTTGCTTTTTTCCATGTGAAATTGGTTGAAAACGAAAACACTTTTTATAAGCGACGGCTGGATATTTCTCACTCCAAAGATAGCGAGTCTTCTTCATTATAAAGGAGTTGATTGTGTTGTTGTTTTATAGAGGCAGGGCAACGTTGACGGAGGATACTCTGATTAAAAAACTGCAGACTCGCTCGATCTGAGAATCGTTTGGCATAATCGTTGTGTCAGAATTCAAACTCGAATTACTGTTCAAGTACACGGTCATCGGTAATTAGAATTTCATTTAATTTTCTTACAAAAAATAAACTGAGAAAAAAGGGTGGTTATTTTAAAAAAAAAATTAAAAACGACAATGTTGAAAAATTCACTTTTTCAATTTTTCCGTGTGAAATTGTTTGAAAACACAAACACTTTTTATAAGCGACGTCAGGATATTTGTTATACCACGGATAGAGAATCTACCTGTGTAAAACTTACACCCGCAAGTCTTCTTTATTATAAAGAAGTTGATGGTGTTGTTGTTTTGTGCAGGGCAATCTTGTCGGACGATACTCTGATAAGAAAAAGGCAGATGCACTCGATCCGAGAATCATGATACTTGGGTATCGTTTGGCATAATCTCTGGCTTAGAATTTACTCTCATATCAGTATTCAAATGCGTGATCGTCTTTTTGGTAATTAAAACTTTGTTTAACCCTTTAACGGAATTTTATTGCTGAACAGAATTTTTAAATATTATTTAACGCTTTTTCGAATGATAGAAAAAAAGAAGTTTCACTTTTTTAAATTTTTGCGTGATACTTTTAATAGTTTGTTTATTTAAGTTATATATATATTTATTATCTTCGTTGTTAAATTTATATATGAACATCCACTGATTGTTGTTTGAATGTAAAAGGGTTTTTCCCGTCAATAAATAAATAAATAAACAATGCGGGTTTGTTTTATAAAATTACAATCAAGGTGCAATTTTATAAAAAATTGCAATGATTCACTTCAATTGGAATCCTCTTTGTAATTTCTGTTTTTTTTTTTTTTAGGTTTTTAAGATTACTATTTTTAAAGATGGTTCAAAAACTACGACTTAACCATTTAATAAAAATGTCCGTGCTTTTAAGTTTGGATTCATTTTTAACAGAAAAATTGTGGTCATTTTATTAACAAACTATGTCTGTACCTTTTTTGTAAAACTAACAAGTAATCATATTTTTTTGAAAAATGAACAAAAAAAGATTCTGTGAATTTTTCTGGTTAAAGTTTTTTATTAAGACTATAAAACTTTCGGTTTAGTTTTTAATGTTTATGCAACAATTTCCACAATTACATTTGTAATTAATACTCACTACACATAAAAGTGCGTAACGGTAATAATTCAATAGTTGAATATCTATAAAAATGTCCACATGTACTAAAAATTAATAATTGTCACTTAATATTGCCAACGCTATAACGATTATTTACGTGTCCTAAAAAATTCTTTCCGCACCACTCTTCTCTCACATTTCAGGTTTTGTTGATAATGTGGTCGTCCCGGGATGCAAATTCACTTTTTCAAAATTATTGATGTAAATGCAAGTTTTTTTTTTCTGAAAAAATATGCAAAACTGGACATTTACTGCTTTTTAAGATTCTATCCAATAGCTACTTGCCTACGAATCACGAATTAAAACTTGATTTTTTTCAAGAACTCAACAAATTCATACAAAAGCACAAAAAATAAAAATAAAAATTTATGCAACTTCTGATTATTAAAAAGAAGTCGTGTTCAAAGATTCGCTGATTTTAAACATCTCAGAATGTACTTATTAAAGATTGATAAGAAGCACGAATTAAAACTAGATGTTTTTCAGGAGCTCAGCAAATTCACACAAAAGCACAAAAAATAAAAATAAAAATTCATGCAACTTCTGATTATTAAAAAAAAGTCGTGTTCAAAGTTTCGCTGATTTTAAACATCTCAGAATGTACTCATTAAAGATTGATAAGAAGCACGAATGAAAACTAGATTTTTTTCAGGAGCTCAACAACTTCAAACAAAAGCACAAAAAATAAAAATAAAAATTCATGCAACTTCTCATTATTAAAAAAAAACTCGTGTTCAAAGATTCGCTGATTTTAAACATCTCAGAATGTACTTATTAAAGATTGATAAGAAGCACGAATTAAAACTAGATTTTATTCAGGAGCTCAACAACTTCATACAAAAGCACAAAAAATAAAAATAAAAATTCATGCAACTTCTCATTATTAAAAAAAAGTCGTGTTCAAAGATTCGCTGATTTTAAACATCTCAGAATGTACTTATGAAAGATTGATAAGAAGCACGAATTAAAACTAGATTTTTTCAGGAGCTCAACAAATTCATACAAAAGCACAAAAAATAAAAATAAAAATTCATGCAACTTCTGATTATTAAAAAAAAGTCGTGTTCAAAGATTCGCTGATTTTAAACATCTCAGAATGTACTTATGAAAGATTGATAAGAAGCACGAATTAAAATTAGATTTTTTTCAGGAGCTCAACAACTTCATACAAAAGCACAAAAAATAAAAATAAAAATTCATGCAACTTCTGATTATTAAAAAAAAGTCGTGTTCAAAGTTTCGCTGATTTTAAACATCTCAGAATGTACTTATTAAAGATTGATAATAAGCACGAATTAAAACTAGCTTTTTTTCAGGAGCTCAACAAATTCATACAAAAGCACAAAAAATAAAAATTCATGCAACTTCTGATTATTAAAAAAAAGTCGTGTTCAAAGTTTCGCTGATTTTAAACATCTCAGAATGTACTTATTTAAGATTGATAAGAAGCACGAATTAGAACTAGATTTTTTTCAGGAGCTCAACAAATTCACACAAAAGCACAAAAAATAAAAATAAAAATTCATGCAACTTCTCATTATTAAAAAAAGTCGTGTTCAAAGATTCGCTGATTTTAAACATCTCAGAATGTACTTATTAAAGATTGATAAGAAGCACGAATTAAAACTAGATTTTTTTCAGGAGCTCAACAACTTCATACAAAAGCACAAAAAATAAAAATAAAAATTTATGCAACTTCTTATTATTAAAAAAAGTCGTGTTCAAAGATTCGCTGATTTTAAACATCTCAGAATGTACTTATTAAAGATTGATAAGAAGCACGAATTAGAACTAGATTTTTTTCAGGAGCTCAACAAATTCACACAAAAGCACAAAAAATAAAAATAAAAATTCATGCAACTTCTTATTATTAAAAAAAGTCGTGTTCAAAGATTCGCTGATTTTAAACATCTCAGAATGTACTTATTAAAGATTGATAAGAAGCACGAATTAGAACTAGATTTTTTTCAGGAGCTCAACAAATTCACACAAAAGCACAAAAAATAAAAATAAAAATTCATGCAACTTCTCATTATTAAAAAAAGTCGTGTTCAAAGATTCGCCGATTTTAAACATCTCAGAATGTACTTATTAAAGATTGATAAGAAGCATGAATTAAAACTAAATTTTTTTCAGGAGCTCAACAAATTCATACAAAAGCACAAAAAATAAAAATAAAAATTCATACAACTTCTCATTATTAAAAAAAGTCGTGTTCAAAGATTCACTGATTTTAAACATCTCAGAATGTACTTATTAAAGATTGATAAGAAGCACGAATTAAAACTAGTTTTTTTCAGGAGTTCAACAACTTCATACAAAAGCGTACAAAATAAAAATAAAAATTCATGCAACTTCTGATTATTAAAAAAAAGTCGTGTTCAAAGTTTCGCTGATTTTAAACATCTCAGAATGTACTTATTAAAGATTGATAAGAAGCTGGCTATACGAATTACAGTAAAACATTTTTTCTGCTGCGTAATGAGAGCAAATAGATTTTGTCTGAAATGTCATTCTGGTCGAAATCATTACGCCGTTGTAGCCCGAGGCTCGACTTTGATCGAATCACAATCGCTCACGATCGATTGGAACATTATCGCAAAATTCAAGTAAATAAAGTGTCAGAGACTGCATATAAAGAACGAAGGCATTGCGAGGCAATTCGATCAACGTCCTCGCTCACGATCTTATCGCCTCGAGCTATCCAACTCGTTGAATTGTTTAACGCATCGTGCGGTAAACCTCTCGCCGTTAGAGCTCATAACCACCGAATGATTCGCTTCTTCATGTAATCGCTAATCGAGCCACGATGCATACTTTGTCGCTGAAGTCGTTGTTCGTTACGTGCAAAACGTTGCGTAGGTGTTAGTAAGAAAAAAATCTTGGTTTTCCCAGTTGAATACAATTTGTTTGTATAATCCATCAGAATCACGTTGAATACAATTACGGATGATTTTTTTTCCTACTTTTTGCTTCCTCATAGAGGAAGCCTTTTTCTTCGTGAAAGTTGTATTCTTTTCGACCTTTGCATCTACACTGAGAGAAGAGTTTGTTAACATTTAACAAATCTTGGTTAAATATGGCGAAATGAACCATTTAGTTATTCTTATCGAATCTTACTTGAGCTAAATAAAATTTGCTTGTCGCAAATGAAGCTCGCTGACATTTGTTAATAGTTAACAAATCTTATTTGGTTCAAGCGAGATTCAATAAGAATAACTAAATGGTTCATTTCGTCATATTTAACCAAGATTTGTTAACTGTTAACAAACTCTTCTCTCAGTGTAAGGACACTCGAAATGCTCAAAAGCGTCAAGAAAAAGGGTCTTCAAAATATTTCTGTATGCATGTGTGTGTTCGTATCTTATTAGTATGATAGCGATGGCAATTGTTAAGATATCGGGCTCAAATTTGGACCACACGTAGATTGTCATTCAACAACTCTTGGGATTGAATTTGAGATGAATCCAATTCCAATTTTGTGGCATTTTTAGTTTTTCGAAAAACGTTTATTTTCACTTCAGTTTCTATAATTTTTTAAATATCGGGCTAAAATTTGGTTTAGAAGGAGACTATTATTAAACAAGGTTTGCGATTCAATTCGGCGTTAATCTATTCAGCAGTTCAAATTTGATGGCGATTTGAATTTTTTAAATATATTTTGTTTGTACATCAACTTCCAAATTTTTTTAGTTTATGTGTAAAATATCTTAGGGTGAGCTTAAAATTTAATTTTAATTCAGTTAAATTAATTTTTAATTTTACAAAACTTGTAAATAAAGATTGTAAATTTAGACTGTCACTTGCTTCGTCATTTTGTAGCTTTCTCAAAGATTGCTCTATGAGAAAGCCAAATTTGATCAGTTGATTTGATAAAAATGAGGAAGTAATGTGCCAGAGTATTCAATGGAAATGTAAATAAAAAATGTTTCCACCAACACAGCAAAAATTTAATGAGAGAAAATTGCATTCCACTTCAATCTTGCAGGTATAGAGCGTTAAAATACTTTCTCTGTTCTCTTACATCGTATGAGGTGAGAAAGTAAAAATAAAAGGACTATGAAATTGTTAATATAGAATCATCATTTACTTTAATAGTCTGAATAAATATTTATGTCAAATTCGCTAAATTGGTTTGGAAATGGCTGCCATTTCAAAACTATAAATTAGGAAAGAATTATGGAACATACTTTGGACTTTCTCGAATATATTTCCATGGAAATAATATAAAAAATGAAATGACAACGTACTTTAAAAAATCTTTTTTTATGAAAATGTATTTATTTTCTAAGACACACCTAATCTTCATATTTTTCATTATTTGAAGCCAAAAATGGTATCTGATACTTATGGGATGTGGCACTATAGGAAAGGGCCTCTTCAGCATAATTTAAAAAAGATCTTTAAAAAAAATCATGATTTTTTCATTTCTCAACGTCTTTAGCTTAAAATTTAAACACTCTTAGAATCAGGAACTTCGAAGAAAAAATGTCCATAAACACTTAAAATAAATTTCATAATCATAATTCGTACTATTCAATCTGAAAGGCCATTTAAAAAAATTGCGTAGAATAAAATCTGTACCTAATTCATCGAATTAACGTTAGTTCATTTCCCACCCAGGAGGATTTTTGAAATTACAATAACTTAATAAAAAATTGTAGCAAACCTGCAAAAATATAACATTTGATTGTCAAAACATTTTACGTCTTAACAAATTAAATGTTGTATTCCAAATTGAGTAAAAAAAATATTATATTTATTTGTCAAGACATTTTACGGCTTAACAAATAAAATGTTGTATTCTAAATTATGTCATAAAAATATTCTTATCTGTGAGAAATCGTAGAAGGAATGAAAGCACAGAAGGTAACAAAATAACGCCAATCCAAAAGTGACATAAGTTGACCAGCATCAAATACAACTAACGTGACAATAGCTTGGGTTAAGTATATTATTAAGCCTAGTGAACGTGATGGTTGGCACACGTGTGAGAGCAGGAGTCGAGGGGCTTTCGGGAAAGCCTATAGAACGTAAAATATACGTAGGTCACCCGGCACCGTGTCTGCTGCCGGACATGTTCGCTCGACCGTGCAGCACAGCACACGGAGATAATGATGACTCCTCCGGTCGGCACCATCACAACGCAGTCTCGCTTCCAGCGGCAAATTATTACTATTCTGATTACAGGCTCTCGACGAAAAAACTCGTACGACGGCCGCTCGAAGCCCTAAACTAAAACCTGAAGGAATATAAGTTCGGGGAAGCTGACTAAGGTAGCCCTCCCCTCTCGTTTCGATATATAGAGCGTTCTCACTTTTCGAACGAAAACCGGACATCCATGCGGTGTGCCTGCTCCTCATCTACAAGCAACGACCATCTTCAGGAACGCCAAAGAAGAACAAAGTAGAGTAGTACACTGTTAAAAATGCAAGTAAATTTTCTATCCAAAACGAACTGAGATTTACAAATCGGGTATATGAATTTCGTATTAATATACTTTTATTGTAAATTTAAGAATAGTATAAGAATTCTACGATACTGTTGTAATCTTCATGTTTATATACCAATATTGTATTTGTAAATGACGAATGCATTTGAATATTAATATACGGTCTATGCATCAGAGCTTTATAACCGGTATATTAATTTTCAAAAAAAAATATTTACAGTTTACTCATTTTTCTATGAGTATAAGAAAGTACGGGAAACGAGACTATACACTGAGAGAAATTAAGATGGTACTGGTAACTAATCAGTGATAATTATATTTTATTAGTCCAGGTAACTATTTTTGTAGTTACATTAACTACGTTATTGTTAATGTGACTATTTTCGTAGTTACATTAATAGTAACGTAGTTCATGAACTAATAAACTGAACTAATAAAATATAATTATCACTGAATAGTTATTAGGATCATCTCAATTCCTCTCAGTGTAAGCTGTGTGTCTTATTTTTTAGGATTTTAAAATTACAATTTTTAAAAATGGCTCAAGAACAATTATTTCTACTATGAACATTTTCATTACAAAAATTAATATACTTTGTCGGAGATTTCTATGCGTAAATCGGTATATTAAATTTAATATACAAATATAATGGAAAATTAATACATGGTATATTAAACATATGAAAAAATACATGTTTATTATAAAAGTACTGTAACATTACTATGTAATTGTATATTAAATTTAATATACCGGTTTGTGCATAAAAATCTCCAAGAAAATATATTAATTTTTGTGACGAACATTTTCACAGTAGAAAATAATTGTTCTTGAGCCGTTTTAAAAAATTCGAATCTTAAAATCCTAAAAAAAAGACACACAGCTTATAGTCGCGTTGAAACTACATTTTTAACTTTACGTTAAAATTCATTAACAAACCATTGTTGTATTTTTTTTTGTAAGATCCATTTTTTCTAAGTAAATATAATTTTTCAACAAAATTAACAAAACGTTAACCGAAAGCATATAAATTCGGGGAAAATGGCAGCCCTCTCCCTTCGTTTCGATATATAGAGCAGCGTTCTCACTTTTCGAACGAAAATCGAGCATCCAGGCCGTTTGCCTGCTGGCCCAACTACTAACAACGACCATCTTCGGAAATGCCGAAGGAGAACAGAGTGGAATAGAACTCACTTCGCTATGAGTATAGGAAACTGCGGGAAACGAAAATACAGGCCATCCATCCAGTCAGCCAGTCAGCGAACGAAGGAAGAAACACGAAGAAACGAACGAACGAACGAACGGGGCTATGAAACCGGGCCCTGCTTGCCTGCTGTTCCTCCCGAGAATTTCTCGACTAGACACTCGCTCCGACTCCCCGATACGAAATAACGGTGTGTGCCTCTCTGCCTCTCGTTCGGACCATTTCGAAATTCTCGGAGAACGTCGTAACGCACACCCTTGGAGGTGTGCGAGTTACCACGGGAGTTTCACGTTTACACTCACACGTGGTCACGTAGGCTCCTCGCGAATGCGATTATATCTGCAATTTTTTAACAGAGTATATTACTAAAAACATTATGACACGACCATATAAATATATATGTATATATATATTGATATATCGGTAAAAAAGTGTATGAAATATTGGCAGGATTTTAATTGTTTGAATTTTTTAAATAATAGCACCTTTTTTGTCTTTTTTTTTTAAAGGGATTAGATATCTGAGTAATTGAGTAGTTCAGTATTAAAAGTGTTATTTTTTATTTCGGAGGAAAAAAAATGACGGTAGAAAACTTTCAGGATTGCCGAATTCTAATGCATATGTCTATTACTGTGATGACGGCAATTATTTATGACATCAGCAATTTTCGAATAGAGAAACTGGATAAATTAGTTTGTAGTTCGCGATATCTCGCAAATATCGAAATAATCACAACCCAGGATCTGTACGTTTTGTTCTATGAAATTTTTATGGTCTAGCATCGGAAAAACGTCGAAAAATTGTTTTTCTTTAAATCACTGCCGCAAAGGTTTGAAACGGATATTTCTTGTGGTGAAATATATGATTTTTAAATGATACGGAAATCCAAAATTTAATATCTAAAAAAGAAAAAAATTTCGATTTGATTTTCCAACTGCAAGTCGGTTCTGTGAATTCGACATAAAAAACGGTCAAGTCTCTTTTTTTTATCAAAGTAGAAATGTTTGACACGGATGTTTTCTGTGGTAGAATATGCGACTTGCGAACGATAAAATTCGATATCTCGAAAAATATTTGGGTTGGAAAGTCCGACCGAAAGTCAGATCTGCGAATTCTGAAATCAGAAACGGATAAAAGTCCCTTTTTTTCAAAACCACAGTAAAAATATTTGGAAGGACTGTTTTCTGTAGTGAAATATACAACTTCAGAACGACACTGAAGGCCAAAATTCAATATCTTGAACTAAAAAACATTTGGTTTAGTTTTACGACCGGAAGTCAGATCTGTAAATTGTGAAATCAGAAACGGACAAAAGTCACTTTTTTTAAAAATTCGCACTAAAAATGTTTGAAGCCGGTGTTTTCTATAGTGAAATATGCGACTTGAGAACGATTGTCAAAGTCAAAAGTCGATAAATATTCGATTTTGACAATGTCAATTCACTAGTAATAAAGTTAAAAGAGAAAATATATTCTTAGTAAATCATATTTTCTTAATACTATTAATACAACAGAGTATAAACGCGACGATTCCATCTTAATTATTTTTTCATGTACAATCCATTATTATACTTTTCCCTGAACTCTTTTGAGATGTAACAGTAACGTTTACGCTTAGAGTCGAAGAACCGAGTACTCTACGCATAAGGAAGATGAATTAAGAAATAAAACGTTACATTGAATGCCAATTTCGTTTTTATGCCGTTCAACAGACGAGTAAAGACTCCATGAGGAAAGAAAAATCCAAGCGAGCTTCAGCCATGAGGACGAAGGGGAACTATAACTCTGTGAAAGCCTGGGCTCGCTGCGTCGTGCAACAATGTAACGGCATAATCGTACGAATAACCGCACATTCAGATAATTGAAGATTCGGATAACTGATCTTCAGATAATCGAATTTTTATGCTATAGTCATATTATTCTAGCCAACAACCGTTATAATTTTTTTTATAAGTATATACACTGCATTTATTGTATGCATCTACAAACCTATTCCAATATTTGTATTAATATTACATTTACTTAAAAGACCCCGACATGGACTTCAGGAAAATGCTTTTAAAAGCTTAGGTTGAACTTTTAAACTATAAATAACTTTTGGTATTAACCACTAATTATTCATGGTTTAAACCCCAAATTCAGATAAATCGTAGTAGTTTTCGCAACTATACTGAGAGAACAGTTTGTTAACAGTTAAGGAGGGTCTTCTGTTACTTGTGGTGGGGAGGCCGAAGAGCGGTGAGACGTGAGACGGAGGTAGCTAGCCGTGCAACAATGTTGCGTCGGAGGCGGCAAACTCGTGTAACACGAGTTATACTTATCACTTTAATTTCAACAAAACGGTACAGACGAATGTTTCGAAAATTGAATATGTAGTTCTGAAAAGTACGTCGTTTCAAGCGGTATACGTTTCCAAAAGATGACATCACTCGTTGTATTTATTTTACACGATCGGAAATGCACTATTTTCCATAAGCCCAATGTTAAATCTCTTAACTTTGAGAATTAATATATTTAAAACGGTGTAGACAACCTCATGAAAACTCCACAGTTTGATGAGAGGATTACTCGTGAACATGCTGTCCAAATTTCAAAACGCTGGCATCACTTCGAGATAACAGAAGACCCTCCTTAACAAATCTTGGTTAAATATGGCGAAATAAACCATTTGGTTATTCTTATTGAATCTCACTTGAGCCAAATAAGATTTGTTAAATATTAACAAATGTCAGCGAGCTTCATTTGGGACAAGCAAATTTTATTTAGCTCAAGTGAGATTCAATAAGAATAACTAATTGGTTAATTTCGCCATATCTAACCATGATTTGTTAACTGTTAACAAACTTTTCTCTCAGTGTATAAAGTGACATCCATTAATTACCGGTACATGTGAATAATATTTTATTTAAAATAAAAATTTTTAAAAAAAATGTATTGTCGCATGATCTAAAAGTGAAGAAGTTTGTTACCAATATCAGATTTTCCTCTAAGTGTACTTTTTTAGTTTTCAATAAAACACTTAAACCCATAGAAACATGACACGCACTTTGACATAAATTAAAACCGTTCTAAAAAAGGAGTTGTTCCAATAACCGTTTTATTCTTAAGAGACATTTTTTTCATTAAGGGTCCGAGTCAAATTTTAGGGTGGCAACTTGCGAAGCACATCTCGTAATGTGAGCTTGTGATTTCTAGATTCTAATATGGAAGATAAGATCTAATATAGAAAGATAAATAAGCGTGGTGAAAGATCGTTCAGACAAAAAAGAAATATTAATTTTCAATCAAACTTTGACATCGATCAAATTTGAAGATGTAAATATAGGAAGCACAATTCGTAGTGTAAGCACGTGATTACTACATTCTACACTGTAAAAAATGTTCAGAAAATGAATATACATTTATCGTAAGTATGTTATGCATAAACCGGAATATCTAATTTTATACACTATTACATAGTAACATTACGTAGGATTTTTATAACAAAAATGGCATTTTTAATGTGTTAAATGTACCGTGTATTAATTTTACATCATACTTGTATATTAAATTTAATATACGGGTTTATGCATAACTATTTCCGACAAAAGTATATTAATTTCCATAATGACAAATTTTACGGTGTACTATAGTAATTATAAAATAGAAAAGCGAAAGTTAGATAAAACTGATGAGATCAGAAAGAAAAAAAAACAAGAAAATCAAGACTTATTACAAGAGAAGTCCCCTTAATTATGACTAGCTGGACAACCGAGCGCTTGCACAATTTCCAGGTAATGAAAGAGATAATAAAACTACAAATACTCTCGAATCTATAAGGACCTTGACGTTCGCATCTTACCGAGTTAGTTATAAATTTGCACTGACTTGGAGGTATTGTTGGGATAGGTAACTTAGGCGTGTACACAATATACGTACACAAAGAGTTGGCTCGTTCATCTACCCGAGATTACGTACATGACGATGAGAATAATTCTCGGTGCATCCGTCTCTTGATGTATGTGCAGGTATATATATTACGTTAGAAATGGGAGGGAAGGAAGAGAAGGGAATTGTGTTATCTCACTAATTGCACAGCGCACGACTAACGAGGAACCAGCGACTAATTGTATCCTTTGATGTTTAAAAGGGCATCAATAGACACGTTCCATCTCGGAGACTGTGGACATTGGGATTAAAATCTGTTTGTTCTCACGAGTCAATATCAAATTCGTTTACAGCTTAACAATCTCAATCTGCATATAGACTTGCAACTTAACTATTATTTCACCGTAATGAGGCTACTTTCTTCAATACTATTATTTTAACATTGTTGTGTACATAATAAGGAATGGATTTTTGTGATGTCACAATTTAATTACCTTTATATGCATAGAAAAAAAGATATACATATTGGGTTTGGAATGAGCACGAGGCAATATTGAATAACATTTCATGTATGGACTATATTTGTTTACTATACGATTTCAGAGTTGTAAATCCCCATTAGTTCATGAGATATTTTTTACAGTACAATTTGTTTTGTAATTATGATTTCATAATAATAATATGTAGTGATTATAAAATAGAGTGTAAACATTTGAATAGCTGAAAAAAATACTAATTTTCGCTTTAATATTGCAAGAAATAGTGGAAAAAATAGAAGAAATAAGTAATGCATTACTTTCTTAAAGCATTACGTATTTTTTTCCATTTTTTCAAAAGGATTACCGTGAATTTTTATTGAAAAATAATAATTTTTGCAGCCATTCCAAAGTTTAATCATCGTATTACAATCGCTACATGTTATTATTATAAAATCATAATTATAGAGTTGATCGTATCATCATCATTATTTCTATAAGTATTAGGCATTTACAACTCTGTACGATTTACTTCTAAGAACTGCAAGTATATCAATGAAATATATACAAATGTATGCCAAGAATATATTTGGGCTTTTATTGCATTCAGACACTGAGTAATAAATTAGTGATTATTTTACTTGAGGGTGGGAATAGAAATTTTCATTAATTTTAGAACTTATGTTTACAGATGGTGAAATGATAGACAAATTTTCAACAAAACTTTAGTATTTTTTAAAATATATTATTGTATGAATAAGACTATGTAAAACTGAAGTCATTTGAATAGTTATTTCCAGAGTTGTAAACCCATTTTACTTTTGAAATTAACATTTATGGCATAATTTATTACTTCATCATTTTTATTTTACAATAATAACAAGCAGTGTTTATAAAATGTTATCTAATCTTTTGAATTCCTACAAAAAAGACTTATTTTTCATGTAATGTTATGAAAAATATTTTTTCTTTGCACTTATCATGAAATTTAAATATTTATTTATAAAAGCTGCAATTCATTGTTGCAAATACAGTAACTATTAAATCAATAATACAATAAAAGTTTATGTGGGAAAAAAAATGAAGGCTTACAAATCTGCTTATTTTCCTGTCAGTAAATTCCTGTAAAAATAATAACATTTTTTAAATTGTTTTTTAATTTATCATTGAAGCCCTTAATCCGAAAAAGGATCAAAGAAGTTCGAATACCAAGTGGCACAGGGTCAAATAAGTTCACATACACCGAAGCGGCAAATAAGGAATCGACTACTGCTTCAGCAGCAGGAGAACCTGCCGGTTGCGAGCGCCGTTTGCGGGAACGACAAACCGGCTGACCAGCAGCAAAGCAGAGGACCGCGTACCGCTATAACCGCGCACGCCCTACTGGTTCCTACTATGTACAGATGCTGCAGCAACAGAGGCATCCTCACTCTCAACAGACTCAATGCTGTCTTTACAAACCGGTACGTATGTCAGCCACATTGACGTCTCACACAACGTCGTTAAACGTACATATTCGAAAATAAGTCACCTAAACATATATACAATATTAGACTGCCTAAAAAATATTTATTGCCACATAAAACAGGCTGCAAAGTAGAACTTTGCAAATTGCTTCCTCATTATTATTGGATTTTTACAAATCTACTTCTATGAGAAAGCATGTTAATCTATTTTGGCTTCCTCATAGTTTTGAACCCCTTGACAGATGCTCGCCAGATTCGAACTGATGCTTAGTTTACCCACACTCTACTTGTGGACCAAATTTGAGCCCGACATCTTAAAAATTGCGGAAGTTAGAGCACAAACAAAAAATTCAAAATGCCATAAATTTTAAGCCCCTTAACGGATTGACGCCAAATACACTCCCAAACTTTATTTAATAACAGTCCACTTATGGACCAAATTTGAGCCTGATATCTAAAAAATTGCGAAAGTTAGAGCACGAACAAAAAATGTCAAAAAATTGAAAAATGCCATAAATTGTGAACCCCTTAACGGATTGACACCAAATTTAATCCCAAACACTATTTGATAACAGTCCACTTCTGGTCCAAGTTTGAGCCGGATATCATAAAAATTGCGGGAGTTAGAGCCCGAGCTGACATTCTCCAAAAAATTCATAATGCCATAAATTTTGAACACCTTGATGAATTAACTCCAAATTCAATCCCATACCTTGTTTAACGACAGTTTACTCGTGGTTCAAATTTGAGCCCGATATCTTAAAAATTGCGACAGCTATCGTGCTACATAATACATGCTATATAAACAAAAATTTGTGCACATACGCACACACACACATACAGACATTTTTTCTAAACCACTTTTATCGACATTTTAAATCATTCTGAGTGTCCTGACATGAAAATCTCGAAAAAAAAAAAATTTCATGAAAACAAAGCTTCCTCTATGAGGAAGCAAAAAGTATAGTTTGGATCCTGATATTGATTCTGCGGAATTGAATTTGAAACACTGTGGTCTAAATTGTCTACAATGAAGTGAAATTGAAGGAAATCATTCAACCTATCAAATTCTATTATAATAACACCGACTATTGTGTAGAAAAATAATGATATCCGTCCAAAGGAAAGATTCAATTTTCTCCATGTTAATCAAATAGAAAATACAAAAGATCATTGCGTCACCTGTAAAAAAAATAATTTTTTAATGTAGGACGCAAAAAAAATTTGTCAATCTAATATATATGAATATTATTTTCGTAATTGTTAATTCATGCCGAACGAGCCCCGAAAATTTGTTGGATCGCTCGGAAGGAATTGACAATTACAAATATAACACCTTTTTATTGAATCAAAGTATTTTCGGAACTGACTCGTAGTCAAAAGTAAACATCAAATATTTTCTTGTCGTCTATGGCTTTTATTTTTCTATTTCTTTTATTCGCTCTTTGATTTATCGTGTTCGATGTCGTCGCCAATCCTGCAAATATATCTAGAAGAGAAAAATCGTCGTACGGAGGCGATATTAATTTATTTTTTAACTCTTGGTGTCGAGACGCTACCGCGTCTCTTAATACAATACACATTACCTCACACATAAGACTTTCATAACAAAAGCGTAAGCGTTGGCATAAATTGTTTAATTATCTAGTCATTGCCATTGTCGTTCAACGAGCTGATAATTAATGTTGAAACTGAAAGAGAAAAAAAAAGAAAAAAAAACTCGGAGACACTGAAGAAGACGTAGAACGTGGAAAGTCACCCCTGACCTATGCATATTAGAGACACACAGAGGCAGAGGGGGTGCGGCCTATTGGCTGTGCAATAGACATGAATTTATATTCTACAATACCGGATGTGTGGAACAGTCGCTTCTCAGCAACGCTCTCGCCATTCACATTCTTCGATAGTCGAAGAAGTTAGCGGAGACTCTCTGCGTTCATTCTGCCTACCCACAAAGCTTAGCCTCCACTTTTGTTTCCGTTAATGCCGCCGGCTAACTTTTACATACATCACATTTACCCTCTCTTCATCATAGTGACTATATATCGCTATAGTCACCTATCACGCATTTACCCACGTGTCGCGTTACAATCATCAATGAAAATCACGCTGTTTCTTCTATACGTAGAAAAGTGTACGTACGTACAGTTGCACAGTCTGCAACGCGACGCGCTCGATGGAATAACGGTTCGTAGTCGTCGTTTCTCGCTATACGTCGCGCAGGTCAATGCTGCAATATACCACTCCGTCGCTGTTGCCGCTGTGCTGGAGTGTTTGTAAACCAACGAGAGAATTCAATCGTACACAACGAAATAATAAAAATGAGTTACAAGTACGCTTCGTTGGGCTCGAGGTGCGCAGCCAGTGAAACTTTCTCGTGTGTCAACCTTGAGGAGGGTTTATCGGAGGTGGCAGCGCGGAAAGGGAAACCGGCGATGCCAAAACTCCGGACTTTTGTGACTTATTTGTTTTTATTAATTTTATATTCTATTTAGCATATTTAATTTATGTGGTTTTTTTAAATTGTTGACTGATGATTTTTATGTTTCATGACAATCATCAAATTTGAATAGGTGTACATATTTTTATTGGAACATTCATAATAGAAATCAGAACAGATTTTTTGACACAGCAAATACTTCTCCATTTTAGTCACATGAAAAAAATATACGTAAGGTATATTTATTAGTTATATGCGACTTATTTGTTTTTATTAATTTTATGTTCTATTTGGCATATTTAATTTATGTGGTTTTTTTAAATTTTAGACTGATGATTTTTATATTTCATGACAATCATCAACTTTGAATAGGTGTACATATTTTTATTAGAACGTTCATAAATAAAATCAGAACGGATTTTTTAATACAGCAAATACTTCTCCATTTTAGTCACATGAAAAAAATATACGTAAAGGTATAGTATTTATTAGCTGTATGCGACTTATTTGTTTTTATTAATTTTATGTTCTATTTGGCATATTTAATTAAGTGGTTTTTTTAAATTGTTGACTGATGATTTTTATATTTCATGACAATCATCAAATTTGAATAGGTGTACATATTTTTATTGGAACGTTCATAATAGAAATCAGACCGGATTTTTTAACACAGCAAATACTTCCCTATTTTACCCACATGAAAAAAATATACGCAAATGTATAGAATTTATTAGCTATATGCGACCTATTTGTGTTTATTAAGTTTATGTTCTATTTGGCGTTCTTAATTTATGTGGTTTTTTAAATTATAGACCGATGATTTTTATATTTCATGACAATCATCAACTTTGAATAGGTGTACATATTTTTATTGGAATGCCTATAACTAACGTCAGAATAGATTTTCTAAGCACACATGGAAATATGTCCCAATTGCGCACATGAAAAAAAATCTATTAGTGAAATGTATATTTTGTACATAAAGTACAAATTTCATATATCGTAAAATATATTCATAAAAAATGTATACGAAATATATTTATTTGGAGCCTAAATATATATGAGATATATATCAAGAATAAATTTTTTGACGAAATATTCGACATCTATAAATATTTTTCTCCACGAGACTTTTAGTTATTTTACTATGTTCACTAAATACTACACTGTAAAAAAAATCTACTTGAAATTTAAAGTACAAGTACTGGAAGTTCTTATGCATAAACTGGTATATTACATTTAATATACAAATGTGATGTAAAATTAATATATGGTACAGCAAATTCAATAATTTACTTAAATTTTACAGTAAAAGTACTTGAATTTTAATCATTTTCAATAATTTTGCCACAAAAATACATTAATTTTATAAGACAATTGCACATTAAATTTAGATGATGAGTTTATGCATAAAAATTTCCAGTTTTTTCTAACAGTGTACGCAAATTCTTTAGTCAATCCGGAGGTTAATTGATTGTACAAATAAATAATTTTACTATTCTTGTGATTAATTTGCCTAATATTTTTGATTTTTTATTTCGTATATTTAATTACTATGACTTTATTTCATGAAAGCAATAATTATCATAATTTCATCACAACTATTAACCGCAATTAGTACATATTTTTTAATCGAAGCCTCCGTGACTAAAGTCATAAGAATATATTTTATGCTTACACACAGCAAATACGCCCTTCTGTTTTTAATAACGCGACTACATATCAGTGCTAATTATCCAATTAAAAATCACGGTCCTAGAAACTACAAAGACTTTCCCCAACGTACAGATTAGCCCATTGTATAAATAAGAATGAAAATAAAATATTGAAAACCAACGTGATGACGGCACAGTCCCAGAATGGCGCTGAGCCGAGATTTAATGCGCGCGCATTTTTTTTTCCCCCCACTAACCAATAAAATCGTACATCCGTATATCGTGGCTCGCCGCAAAAAGTCACCACCAGATGTCCGGTCGCAGTATTTACGTTCCCAATAGAAATTATTTTACTTCCCCGAAATTTGTAAAAAAAAAAAAATAGAAAAAAAACAAATATCTCTATATTTATCTACAGTTTGTCACGTTGAACAGCAGTAATACAAATCCTAGACCAGAAATAAGCTTAGGGTATTTGATATATATTTTTGTACACTAAGAGCCTTTGTTAAACTTTGTATTATTATTTTACATTATAGTTATTTCTCAGATTCAGTATTACGACGCGTTTAATGCCTTCTATACTGTGATTTCAACGTGCTTATAACGACAGCCAGTGGTTTTTAGTAGAGTGCTTTTTACCGCTTTTGGAATACATGGATATATACACACATGTGTAAACAGCAATGGAGGGAACACCCAGTGCTTATAGTAGACACTGACTGGCGAGGCAGTGAAGCGCGGGCGAGTTTTACCGTCATCGGGCGAGCCTACAACCATTCGAAGCTACCATTACGGCCTATCTCTGTCTGCCTATCTTGCCGAGTCTCGCCAGCAGCGTCTGTGTGTTGTGTTCCTCGGTAGGCCAGAGAGAGCTTTGGCGCTTTGTCGACGACGTCACGGTGAGTAAGCGGCGTGCTCTCTGCGCTTCGGAACCCGCGGCACGAGAGACGACGACGACGACGACGACGAGGTGCGTAAAGAGGGGCAAAGTAGTGACGTGCTGCATCGCAGTAGCAGTAGCAGCAACAGCAACACGAGACCCCCTCGACACTCCGCAACGTCGCGCACGTTGTCGAGAGGAGAAAGTTGAATAATATAGGTAATCTCATTGTTGTCGTTGTATAATGAGAAGGTAACCTACTGAGCAACCGCCTAGCAACGTTTTACTAACCTTGCGGATACCACGTGACTTTCAAAGCTTATTAAACCCTTTCAGATATATTTTTTCAAATTTTCGGGATTTTTTTAAATAATATTTTGCACTGTTAAAAAAGACTGGAAGGTTTTATGCATAAACTCGTAGTCTACATTTAATGTACAATTGTGGTATAATATTAATGTACTTTTGGGATAAATTTAAATAAAATTATTGAAATTCAAGTATTTTTACTGTCAAATGTAAGTAAATTATTGAATTTGCAGTATCATACATTAATTTTACATCACACTTGTATATTAAATTGAATGTAGTTGTTTATGCATACGAATTTCCAGTACTTGTACATTAAATTTCAAGTAATTTTTTTTACAGTTTATTAATGCATCAGTTTGTGGTAAAGCTTATTAGCATCTTTGAGATCTAGTTTTTCAAATTTAGGTTTTGCTATTTTGTTATCACTGGGGTCTTTGAGACCCCATTTTCTTAATATAAATATAAGAATTTATGATAATCAACAGCCTGAACCCAAGCCGATTTTTCGGCCTGCCCCTTTCGTCCTTCAAGATGTCAATTAACCGCTTGCTCCAATATAATTAGTCGAGGGGGCTTCAATTCGACTGGTCACTTTGTTGTACACTTAATACTAAGAAAAAAGCTACTATTTGCACTGCCTAAGTTATTTCTTTAAGTTGTATTTACTTATATTTCCTTCTCTTTATATCCTATATCAATATTCTTTATCTACATTACTTTTTGTAAAAGGGATCCTCCCGTTTAAATAAATAAATAAATAATAAGGATTGACTAATTGGAGATATTAAAATGATTTTTAATTATAAATGTAGAAAGATTTATTTCTGATATCGAAAAATGAAATTTTCACTATATGTGATATATTCAAAAAATGTTTTAGAATTATTTTAAAAATATAATTTTTCATCGAATTACAAGAATCACTTTTTTTATTGATTAAAAAGTACTAGAGCATGAAAGTTTATGTAATTAATATCATTATGAACTTGAGTTAGAATATTAGTTGGAAAGAACGAACAGTTTTTTTTTATTAAGTTCAGTATTGCACAGCATATAATATTTCTGCCTGTTATATTTTTTTGCTGCTGTTATCACCGGCCATGCACGCTGGGCGGGTAAACTGCATGTACTTTATGTACATCGTTGACTTTTTGGACTTACTGCAAGATGACAAAATATTTACGTCATTCAAATGTAAATAATCGTTATAAATACACCATGCTTTTAATTAATCCACTTATATGTTTTGATATATAAACTACAATGTCAAAAATGTTCAGTATTTTTATGCATAAACTGGCAAATTTAATTTAATGCATAATTATGATGTTAAATGAATACACTTTTATATTAAAATTAATGTACTTTTATCGTTTTCACGATATCTTCAAATAATTATATATCATATTTGTATATTATATTTAATATACCAGTTCACGCATCATTTCCAGACCGTGTACATTAAATTTAAAGTCGATTTTTTTACAGCGCACATTGCGATCAACGAAGTCTTTTGAAAATACTAAAAATTGCACTACTACACTGAGAAAAAAATAGAGTTGAATGGACTAATTTAGCGTACATCCTCGTTCAAATGAATTTTTCGTTAAAACAACCGAATGTTTAGTTTTTTCAATAATCGTTAGATTCAGTTGTCTACAATTTATTTGCGGTAACCAAAATATCTGTTATACCAACGAAAAATTAATTTGAACGAGGGTGTACGCTAAATTAGTCCATTCAACTATATTTTTTTCTCAGTGTACTATTTCTACTACTAAAAATGGCAGTAGAAATAAGTGGCAAAAAAAATATACGCTCACGATCTCCAAACACAAAATGAAGCGTTCAATTCATTCAAATTATATTTCTAAACGCAAAAATTTTTTTTTTTAATGCAAAAGAATTGAAACTGATTTTATTACAAATCACATTTGTAGTGAAGAAAACTACCAGTGCGTATAAATTTTCATTTCCTAACTATTTCGATATTAAAGAACTCGAGTAACGATTCGAAAGTAGCCAAAAAAGGGCCGCCGTTGCGACAAGTAAAAGTAGCGGTTTCGGCGCAGCGTTGACATATCGTTGTGACGTCATAAGGAGGTTATAATACTTTTAAATGTTTTCTAATACTTAAGGGCCAGACACGACCGAATTTCTTAATTCTTAGCCTCGCCTCAGCTTTCATTTAATCGATTCCGACTGTTATAAACATTTTTCATCGTGTAACTAATTATTTCTTTAATTATAATAAAATTCTCTATACATTTTTTTTTTTAAATAAAGCGTATGGCCCAGTTACAAAATATCTTCCCTCTCTTTGAAAACGATCCCTCAATTCGGTAATTACGACTAAACATTAAATTTCACATTTTTATATCTTAGATAATTATTTATCTAATTCCAATAACACCATTTAAAAAAAATAAAAATTTATAAAAAATCTTAAATGATTTCTTTTCGGATGAAATTTGTGGCTTATTTACGAAATGTCTTCCTCCCTGAAACAGATATCTCGATTTGGAGATTACGACTGAGCATTAGTCAAAGCGTTCCGAGATCTGTTGCAAGAAAAAAAAACGTTCGTAAATGTAAGTAGAGTTACGGGGGATTTTACATGCCCGGCCGAGTCTTATCTTTGGCTTTGTAACTTCGTCCGCGGCATAACGATCATGTTACACGAAAGCGGAGGACTCAACGCGAAGAAGCTAATGCATCCTATATATAGCGAGGAAGGCTATACGCAAACCGCGAAGGAGACCGAGAGAGTAGCGACTTATCACGCGGCCAATCTTTTATTAATCCGCACCTCGACCACGCGCGTTCCCATCGTCCTGCCCGAGCGGATTCAAGAAGAAATGCGGGGCCGCGCGCATAAGTACGAGCACTTTACCTTATACTCATCTACTTCAAAGCGCACTGCAAGTAACGAGAAACGTAGAAGCAAAAGAGGAAGAAGAAAAAAGTAAGCATACGGATCTCCGGATGACATCCGTCACGCGAGGACCACACTAATTAAGATAATTATACAAACACGTGTCATTAAGATTTTTCCAGGTCCTCTAGCAGCCCTACAATTATTAATACATTTCGCACTCTCGACATTAACGGTGTGCGAAATATTAAAAAAAAAAAAAAAAAAAAACGATCATAAAGATCACGACCTCTGAATACATTTCTAAAGTTTCTTAAGAGATGAATTTTTTAATGATTATTATTTCTTGTAAAATTAATATTAGCACAATTCGCAGTCTCGTCATTAAAGGTATGCGATATATTTAAAAAATTTAATAATAAAACCATAAAAATCGGGAATAAATCCTCTGATTGATTTTTTTAATTTTCTTAAACATGGAGAATTTTATTATTATTATTATTACTTTGAAAATTAATAGCAAGAAGTTTTATGTTCTCGATATTAATGGTGTGCGAAAAATAAGAAAATTAAAGAGTAGAATAATAAATTTCACGTCATCTGAATACTTTCGAATTTTATTATGATTGTTATAAGTTGAAAATTCTTTTTTTCGCAGCTAAAAAGGGTCGCCGATAAAAACGATGATCAAAGACAACTTTCGTGAATTTAACTCGGCACGGTCGGTGAGTTTCGTCTACCCACCCCCTTAAAGTAATGCATAAATTTATTACATTATACGCCGACGAATTAGACGTTATGAATTTCTAATGAATCGTGATGACGAAACTTAGAGATTCGTTTTAACGATGCAGACAGGCATCGTCGTCACTTTTTTTTTGTTTCACATTTGCCGCCGATATGTTTTTTTTTCTTTTATGCCACGTACGTTTTCGGCTAATAATGGGAGTGGCTCGGCTGGGAAGCCACGACTTTTGATCTGCTGTCCCGTAGACAATGCGTTATTACCGAGTCACCAGAGGCAGAAGCAGTAGGCGTGTTTACGTATGCGCATTTGCCTTCAGTCCGGACCTACACACCGTCACCACTCGTTCCCTATACTATGATGCAATTAGGGTGACATTGTCATGCGACGCGAATGCTACTGCGACTGATGCTGCGCATAATTTTTCATACGATTTATTGATCATGAATATTAGAAATTATTATTATTTTTTCAATATCCAAAATATCGCATATGGATTTGCAAAGATCAGAATGACAATATCTATTCATAAATTGAAATTTCGTGGTTTTAGCTTTAAAATTTCGTTTATTAATTTTTTTTATTTTTCACTTATTTGAGCAAAAATTAGATATTTTGCTTCCTCATAGAGGAAGCTTTGTTTTCATGAAAAAAAAAATTTCGCGATTTTTATGTTAGGACACTTAGAATTGTCCAAAACGTCCAGAAAAGTGATCTAGAAAAAATGTCCGTATGTATGTATGTGTATGCGTGTATGTATACAACTCCGAAAATTCGAACGCCGATAACTCAAGAACGGTTTTGTATATCGCGCTCAAATTTGGCACACTAGTGTAGCAGCAGACCCTCTTCAACTGTACCAATTTTCGACAAAATCTGTGCGCAAATTTCGATTTTATGCCGCTTTGAATTTTTTGAAAAAAGGACGTGGTCGCTCTAACTTTCGTAAAATTTAGTCTATTTTGCTAAATAGTTGGTTATAAGAGTAGGTGCACTCAATGCTGTTTGGTATAGAATTTGGCTCGAATCGGTAAAGTGGTTCAGATTTTATGGAATTTTGAATTTTTAAAAAAATTGACATTATCGCTCTATCGTAATTTTTGCAAAACTTGAAATAGCGAGCTCAAATTTTGTATATAAATGAAACAATATTCAGCCATTATATATGTATAATTTAGTGACAAACGATATGAAATTCGTGATTTTATGGAATGTTGAATTATTTTTAATAATATACGTTATCACATTTACTTTCGAAAACGCTCTAATAATAACGAAATAACGGAATAACGAAATAGAAAAAGCGAATTCACAACATCTTTATTTATCTAATTGAAACAATGATGCAAAGTAGAACCTTCCACATTGCTTCCTCATTATTTTTCGCGTTTTACAAAGCTTCCTCTATGAGGAAACCAAAAATTGAATAAATACTTCCTCATAGAGGTAGCTTTGTAAAACGCGAAAAATAATGAGGAAGCAATGTGCAAGGTTCTACTTTGCATCCTTTTTTAATCTCAGTGAAGTTATTAATTTATTATCACTAGTAAATAAATTAATAATTCGATACGAATTTATTCAATATTTAATTTCTCCGAGTAAATAAAATATAACCATAATATAATTATAGTATGGAAATGTTTGAAGTTAGATACATTTTCAAATTAATTTCGTTCTTTTAAGACCCCTTGAAAAAAAATACTGAGGCCCAAAGAAATAATTATTCAAAGATATAGTAGTACATTTGTGATGATGTACAAATGCTTCAAGCTTCATCGCTCTTGAAATCGAGATAGTATATATGCTCTTGAAATCGAGATAGTATATGTATAAATCCTGTACACAGTCTTTAGGGTCATTTTAGTGATCGTTGAAAATCAACTAGTGATTTTAGCTAGAAATTTCTTTTACTTATTTTTTTTTAATTCTTCACTTATTTGAGCAAAAATTAGATATTTTTTAATCTTGGTGAAATTATTAATTTATCATCACTAGCAAATAAATTAATAATTCAATACGAATTTATGCAATATTTAATTTCCCCGAGTAAATAAAATATAACCATAATATAATTATAGTATGGAAATGTTTGACGTCAGATACATTTTCAAATTAATTTTGTCCTTTTAAAATTCCTTGAAAAAATTACTAAGACCCAAAAAAATAATTATTCAAAGATATAGTAGTACATTTGTGATGATGTACAAATGCTTCAAACTTCATCGCTCTTGAAACCGAGATAATATATATGCTCTTGAAATCGAGATAGTATATGTATAAATCCTGTACACAGTCTTTAGGGTCATTTTAATGGTCGTTGAAAATCAACTAGTGATTTTAGCTAGAAATTTCTTTTACTTATTTTTTTTTAATTCTTCACTTATTTGAGCAAAAATTAGATATTTTTTAATCTTGGTGAAATTATTAATTTATCATCACTAGCAAATAAATTAATAATTCAATACGAATTTATGCAATATTTAATTTCCCCGAGTAAATAAAATATAACCATAATATAATTATAGTATGGAAATGCTTGACGTCAGATACATTTTCGAATTAATTTCCTTCTTTTGAGACTCCTTGAAAAAATTACTGAGACCCAAAGAAATAATTATTCAAAGATATAGTAGTAAATTTGTAATAATGTACAAATGCTTCATGCTTCATCGCTCTTGAAATCGAGATAGTATATATGCTCTTGAAATCGAGATAGTATATGTGTACACAGTCTTTAGGGTCATTTTAGTGGTCGTTGAAAATCAACTAGATAAAACGATTGAAAATTGTTCAGTGAGGCAGCAAATGTTTGGATATCTTTTTGGAAGCTAGCCCAACAGCTAGAGACTTTGGTAATCAGTGTTCGGCTCACCGGACTTTCGGACTTTGGTGTATGCCTGGAGCGACGAGTCCATTTCTCTCCCACTTTGACTATTAGGGCAACGACCATCCGGCTGACGAATTACAAACACCAAGCACAAAGCTTATCCCGCAGGAGTATAAAGAGACTGAGTCAGGAAAAGGCTGAGATGTAAATTAAAAAAAAAAAAGTTTTAGAAAGAACTTTGGGACACGTGACTGTGACTCGAGACAGAAGCCAGCCGAAAGAAAGCCAAGGCGACGCTATTTTTCCTGCAACAGATCAGCGACGAAGAAACAGAGAGGAGAACGAAGAGAGGAACGACATAAGTGCAGGCTTTGCTGCTGGGCGGTCGAACGTGGCAACACCGCCACGCCGGATCCATATCCCCGCACGCGCCTCGTTTCTCTTGGCACACCACGTGATTCACTCGTTATTAGGGAAATATATTTATTATCACCGTTGATATTTACCAGCTCTCTTCATTAGCATCAAACTTTTCTTTTTTTACGCAACGAAACTTTAAATTTCTGACGATTTTTTCGCACGTTTAATTTTATTGTCCTCGTCATTATTTCAAGCTTGTTCCCTGTATTCTTTTTTTAAGTTGTAATTTACGGTAAATTTTTTTAAATTTTATTTATTTGCCATTTTGCAATATTAAGCTTCAGTTGCTATGAAAAATGTTGTAGTTCTTGAATGAAAGAAAACAACGTTAATTTTTTATACGTTTTACGAATTTTTTTTTTGGAAAATTACTTTTACATTTTTTTCTCTCATTAAGGTCTCTTTGTTAGCGTAAACCTATTCTTTTTAAATACAAAGAAACTTGAAATTTCTTTCGATTTATCTACACGTTGATTTTTTCGCACGTTTAATTTTGTTGTCCTCGTTGTATTTTCAAGCTTGTTCCCTGTATTCTTTTTTTAAGTTGTAATTGACGGTAATTTTTTTTTAATTTTATTTATTTGTGATTTTGCATTATTAAGCTTCAGTTGCTATGAAAAATGTTGAAGCTCTTGAATGAAAGAAAACAACGTTAATTTTTTATACGTTTTACGAATTTTTTTTTGGGAAAATGACTTTTACTTTTTTTTCTCTCATTAAGGTCTCTTTGTTAGCATAAATCTATTCTTTTTAAATACAAAGAAACTTGAAATTTCTTTCGATTTTTCTACACGCTCAATTTTATTATCCTGGTCGATGAGTACTTTAATTAAGTTTTGAAATAGTAATTTACGGTACATTTTTTTATTTTTTATTTATCATTTCGTAATATGAACCTTCAGTGTTATGAAAAATGTTGAAGTTCTTGAATGAAAAAAGCAAATTAATTTTTGATAAATTTCACGAAAACATTTCAGAGAAAATAGTTTTTGCATTTTTTATTTAACTCTTCTACGCGTTAAATTTCATTGGCAGTTTTGGTGAGAATTTAAAAAAAATATAAATTGACAGTAAATTTTTTACCAAAATTATTATTTCCTAATATTAACCTGCAACGCTATAAAAAATATTCAAACTTTCAAATCGTAGAAAAATAATAATAGTAATAATAATTTTCGACGTAAATTCAAGAAAAATTGTGAGATCTTTTTTCAAGAAAAAGTTCGTAACATTTTTTCGAATTTTTTTTTTTTAAATCATATTTTTAATAAAAAATGTTGCATCTCTGTTTGTAAAAGTTGCAGAAATTTGCTGAACAATCATAATAATTACGTGAATTATACGATAAACTTTTATTAAATTAAGTTATGGAGGTTTGCAACCCTGTTTACAAGGATGTGACACACGATTCCATGCCGAATGCATCGATCGCCAATGAAAATATTTTAAAGCAACGAGTTTTTTCGAATGGTCGTGACAGTATAATGGGCTTGGGAATGGACGCGCGAATTTGAGCTACGATAAAACGTTAATGGCAACTCTCGGTGTGAGGCGCGACTCGCAGAGACAGAAGAGGAACGGACGAGTGAGGAAAGAGGAGAAAAAAGAAATCGAAGAAAATAACCAAATAAATAACGACGATGACTAGAGTCGAGAGCGAGCGAGTCTAATTTCGTACTACACGCTGGGAAGGCGAGACAAAGAAGAAGAATCGGAGGAAAGAACGCGTAGAAAACGTGCGCTCGATGGTCTATCGTGTAACTAGGATAGAGACGAGAGTATAATTCTAGATTGACGTGAAAAGAATCGAACTACGTATAGAAAATAAATTAATTAACGTATCAGTTCCTAAATACGTAGTTGAAAAATTCGAATAGGACTTTCGTCTTCTATTCAAGGAGGTCCACTTAATTATATAAATTGAATGACTGATGGAAGTGGAGAATAAAATTAGTTGAGCCTATTTTCAACCTTCATTAACATTTAATAGTAAATAAATCCTACCAAATATCCAACTTTCGAATCCAATTTAATAGCAATGACGAAAAAAACTGATACGAATAAGAATAACTTTAAGGTACTTCACAAATTACTAGTACTTCTTTTTAACGATTTCTACATTTCTTGTGGTTTGATTTATTGTTTTGGAAGATAATCTACATAACAATATATGTTCTTAATGTAGAGATAAATTAATAGTCAAATCAATGTAATAAAATTAACCAGTGAATATTAATTTTTGAAAATGGAATTTTCGTTGCTTTTTTAATTAACAAATTATAGTATTGGTCCGATTATAATGAGTGACAGGTTATTTTGTTAATTAAAGTATACTTAATTGATTCACCGGCTGCATTTTTTATAGTAACCATTTTTTAAAAGTTACAATAAATTATATGCCCAATGTTAGCTTGAGAATAAAAAAAGCAAATTTAACTTTTCAATCACGAATATGATAAAAAATGTCGTAATGGTGAATTAATGAAACATTATCTAATAAACAAAATAAGCTATCACTCGTCATAATCGGACTAATATCATAGTTTATTCTTTAAAAATACTGCATAAACAATCATTTAATCCGATATTAAACATACATTCGTCGTTTTTCTTATCAAAACGTTGCTGTAAATGAATCTATATATTAAGAATCATTAGTTGCACCACTACAAATTGTGAAAACGCTTTTACAAATGTAACACGAATTTGACTAGTATAAATCAGAATATCTATCATAAATTGAAAACATTTCCAAAAATCAATAAAATCCTTAGAATCACAGAATAAATTCCTAAACGTTAGAATTTTTTAAAAATATTAAAAGACATAATTATTTAGTTGCTGCAATAAAAAGAACTAAAAATTGAAACTTTTGGTTAGCAATACAAAGTATCCATTGAGGGATAAACTCCTAACATATCCCAGCAACAAAATAAACATTGTTGTATTTGTGCTGATAAAAAGGCCTATTGAAAGACAATGACAGATTTCCAAATTCCATAAAAGTGTCTTGGCAATCCCTCGAAGCATTGCAAACACGAGTGAGCCAGCTAAACACGCTTTGATGTCTAGGTACGTCTTGAAGACAGCCTTAATCGAATCTCGTTGTCATCTTTACACTTCTGTTCTTTTTTATTCTTAAATTCGTGCGACAAGTTGCTCGTTTAGCCGCTAAGATTATTCAACGAAGCTCGTTCGGGAGTCTGATCGTGGCACGCGTAACCCTTTAAAATAAACTCGATACACTCTGGACGGGAGTGAGGTGAGCAGCCAGGCATCGTCGAGGGGAAGAAGCGCGTGCAGCGAGCGCGAGAGAGTGAAGAGAAGAGAGGACACAAAAACTAAAGTGGGGAGACAAAATCGTTGAAGCAATCCCCGCCGGGCTGGTGAGCTGTACTATAGCGGCAACCGATGATGATGATGATGATGATGCGACGACGACATCGACGACGACGAAGACGACGATGCCACGTACATAGTACAAGTGGCTCATGGAGTGGATCTCCTCCGCGTACCTTTCAACGCGAGTTTCGCTGCTGAACCAGGGTTAACCCAGCAGCAGCAGCAGCAACGGCAACGGCAGCAACAGCAGCGAAGCAACGGAGCAGAGCAGAGGTGTAGTAGCACGAAGCACAGTGTTCGCTCCTCGGATCCGGGCCAAGGCCCCCCCTCCATGGACTCAACGCTCAGGCGGTTGCGATTTAAACGCAGGAAATCAGCTGGCGGCGCGCGGAGACATCAACGGATTGCCCTAGCACATTGTTGACCCTTTAAGGCGATGTGAAACCACGTATGTGTGCAAGAGAGATGAAAATCTTCCAATTCCGAATTTCGCGGTCAGGACTCATCTGTTGGATCATTGGAAAGGTGGGAAACGCCGCTCTGCATTCAGATAAATAGGTTTAATGGGGGTTTATTTGAAATAAATATGGCGGCTATTTCAATTTAATATAATTGTGTTTGAATTAAATACATGATGTCGGATTTTTTTTAAAAATTCAATTTGTTCAGAGAAATTGGTTTAATGGATTTATTTGAAATAAAGATGGCGGCTATTTCACTGCAAAGCGTGTTGCCAAGTGTGTTTTTTCCTATGATTTACATTGTAGTCACTTTTTACACACTTTCATGCGTGTTGCTTATTCATGGTAATGATATGTTAAAAGAATACGCTTGTAAGTCTGTAAAAAATGACTACAATGTAAATGATAGGAAACAACACACTTGGCAACACGCTTTGTTTTTGCAGTGTTGAATTTAATATAATTGTGGTTGAATTAAATACACGATGTCGGGTTTTAAGTAAAAATTTAATTTGTTCAGAGGAATGGGTTTAATGGATTTATTTGAAACAAATATGGGGGCTGTTTGAATTAGTATAATTGTGTTGGAATTGAATACATGATGTCGGATTTTAAATAAAAATTCAATTTGTTCAGAGAAATGGGTTTAATGGATTTATTTGAAACAAATATGGCGGCTGTTTGAATTTAATATAATTATGTTGGAATTGAATACACGATGTCGGATTTTAAATAAAAATTCAATTTGTTCAGAGAAACGGGTTCAATGGATTTATTTGAAACAAATATGGCGGCTGTTTGAATTTAATATAATTATGTTTGAATTGAATACATGATGTCGGATTTTAAATAAAAATTTAATTTGTTCGGAGAAATGGGTTTAATGGATTTATTTGAAACAAATATGGCGGCTGTTTAAATTTAATATAATTGTGTTTGAATTGAATACATGATGTCGGATTTTAAATAAAAATTTAATTTGTTCAGAGAAATGGGCTTAATGGATTTATTTGAAACAAATATGGCGGCTGTTTAAATTTAATATAATTGTGTTTGAATTGAATACATGATGTCGGATTTTAAATAAAAATTTAATTTGTTCAGAGAAATGGGCTTAATGGATTTATTTGAAACAAATATGGCGGCTATTTGCATTTAATATAATCGTAGTGTGAAGGCAACATTTTTTAACTTGGCGTCCAGTCGCTACCGCGACTCTTGATTGTGTTTAAATTGAATACATGATATTGAATTTAAATAAAAATTCTGATTAGTCAGAGAAATGGGTTTAATGGGCTTATTTGAATTTTAAATATGAGATTTATTTAAATTGAATAAAATTTTATTTGATTTAAGTGAAATCCCAATAAGTCGGCATTTGAATAAATATGTTTATTTACTGGCGAAACTAGCAAGATCTTGTATTTGATATAAATAAAACCCGATTACGACAGTATTTTAGAAAAATACATTTATATTTTATTGAAAGGAATAAATTTACATGAAGGCTACCGAAGAGAATTTATCATTAGACGAAAGCACAACTTTCAGCAAAGTTTAGAGACAGAGAAATTTAGATCACAATTTTTGTTACATAGTGAAAAATTATCACATTGTCTTAAATTTCTTTCTTTTTTTTTTTATCGAAAATGTCCGAATTTTCTTGAAAGCCAGCAACCATTTTGAGATCTAATCATTGAATTATGTTTTCTCATACATAGAAGCGATTGAAAAGATTTCGGTCCCAAATGTATCTTTTCTGCCCTAAAATTTATCATTTTACCGATCGCTGAGGGAGCTTAGAAGAAACTACTGGGCGCAGTGAGAATCTCGCGGTCAGATGCATCCGGCAGCTGTCCGTCGCAGGTTCAACGGTCTACTCTTGTTTTTCATACGCTCGTAGCATCGACCCACAGTATATTATCTGCCACAACAAAAATCCATTCACCGCGTCACGCAATGTTATGTTTTAGCCACAAAATAACAAAAGAACAGCGAATATGGTAATAAAATTGAAAGTGGTTTACTGAATAAGAATGCAAGAGGCAGCTGAAGACTTATCGAGACTGGTGAAGGTTTTGCTTAGAGTAGGAAAACTGTAACGACTAAACAAATTACACTAAAACAACTGCTGCCTTTTAGACCTTAGGAGAAGTTTATGTTCAAAAACGTAATAATTACCAATCGTTTTTTTATTGTTTAATAAATTGGCCTCATAATTTTAAACATCCCCGCTTTTTTTCAGAGGACTTTTAAAGAACTCACTCTGCAGATTCCAACTCATATTTCAGAAAATACTGAGAGATGGTGAAAGAAATCGGTAATGAAGAACCGTGTCAATATCTTCTTTTTTTTTCTCGAGGTAACCGAGCAGGTAAGTGAGCCATTATAAGACACATAGCAGCCTTATAAATTCTTGACTTTCCCTGACCAACTTAAGAGGTCTACGTAATCTTGGAACCCAAAAAACATGTCGATTTTTAATTTTTTTTCTGATGAGAATATTAACATGACGAGGTTGAGATTTTAAGCATTATTAATGTATTGTCTTGTCGAGATTGAGATTTTTTATTGAAATAATAATTAATTTATTATTATTTCAACAAAGTGCCGCCGGTTAATATATTCGTGCGATTAACTTTAAATTTGGACAGAGGATAGTTTATAACACTTTTCATCATATGACTGCATACTTTTTACAAATTTAAAAAATTACGAAAATGGCAAGTTATAGAAACAAAAATATTATTTTCGACCAAAAAGCAAAAAAGTTTAATCATTTGTTGTTGTCGAATAGATTATTCGTCGTCACTCTGTCTCAATAATAACTTCATTGTTTATCAATATGTAAAAAAAAAAAAACTCAGCATTGTCAAAACAAACTATTAATTTTCTGTGAAATCCTGACCTCGTCACATCCCAATACTATCAGATTTTTTGTTAACTCTACCGGTTTTTAAGCTCCAAACTTATGCATACTCCTTAAAAATTCGAAATATAAATTCCCTGAAATGGCCCTGACTTCCCTGACTTAATATTCCCTCAGATTTCTCATCTTTGTCTGTTATTTCAATGCGTAACGCACTCAAAACGTAGACAATATGATCGATAATATTGAGGTAACTTATTATTTTTTAATGACTATTCGGAAGCTTAAAATAGTGGTAAAATTTCCCGTAGACTCATAGATCCATTACCGCCTCTAGATTTTTTTAACCTGATTGTTTCTCATTTTTGTGTATTATTTCAACGCGTAACGTAATCAAAAAGTACACGGAGAGAAGGATCTGATAAAATTTACCAGACGCTATGGTAAAAATTATCAAAAGCGCCTGGTATTGGGAAGTCATAGCCGCCACCTAACGAAAAGTACGAGAACTATGAGAAATCCTGCCATATACATCGAATTTTTTACCATATTTCGTAGTAAAAATTCTCGTAGTTCTTGTACTTTTTTATAGGTGGCGTCGTGGCTCTTTGTACCAGGAATTTACAATACTTTTTACTAGAAATTCCTTCTCTAAAAATTATTTTGCGAGATTTTATCAAAATGCGAGTTGATCCATTGTCATCGTATTATTCGCGTTGTGATTGGTCCAAATTGGCGCGATATCAGATCGAGACCGGGACCGAGTTCGTGCTTAACACATTTGACAGTTGTAATTCTGACAGTTTTGTCAAGCATACCGGGCGAAGTTTGAATTCCCAAGTTGGTTAACTTTACAATATTTCTCGGTTTCCGAATTATGTGTTTAATGCGAATATTAAACTAGGTTTAAAATGTTGAACGATAAAGTGCGACGTAGTCTCTACGGCAGCAGCAAAACCAGGCGTACGCGGAGTCACTGTATGCGGATCAACAGAACAATCGGGAATAAGACGATAAGCGAAGAGATCGGGAAGAATTGAAATTCTGCAGTCAAATAAATCAGTACGACCCCTTTGTTCACTGTTGCTTTTAGCAAAAACCCATGCCAGGTTTCCAGAATTGGAAGCTCTGTATATATTTTTTTAGGCAAAGAGGTCTGCTTTATCAAAAATGCCCCATATAATGATGGGACTTTAATTTTTTTTTTTTAAAGTCTGTAAATGTTCTAGCCTTCGCAAATCTTAAGTTATCAAGCTAAATATTAATTTATAATTGAAAGAATGTTAAGGGATGATTGGTAATCAATTTGAGCTAAATTTATAAAGACTTTTTGATTAGATAAGATTTGGAATTATTGGAAAAAAAATTTTGAATCTCTTAATATTTGTGAATTCCGAATATATATATATATATATATATATATATATTCGGAATTCACAAATATTAAGAGATTCAAAATTTTTTTTCCAATAATTTCCGAATATATATATATATATATATTCGGAATTCACAAATATTAAGAGATTCAAAATTTTTTTTCCAATAATTCCAAATCTTATCTAATCAAAAAGTCTTTATAAATTTAGCTCAAATTGATTACCAATCATCCCTTAACATTCTTTCAATTATAAATTAATATTAATATATATATATATATATATATATATATATATATATATATATATATATATGTATATATATGTATATATATATATATTGTGTAGGAGGCTTATAAATAAAGAGAATTGATGATTTATTCTGAGAAAACATTTATTCAAAGTCTCTGATTATATGAAGGAGCAACCTATAGATAGTACGCTGTCCACGGTAGAACTACTCAAATTCGCGAATCATCAGCAATATGTCGAATTATTACGCGCCGTGCTACGCTCGCACCTACGCCTAACGGCAAAGTAGTACGTATTATAGGTACAAATGAGAGCAACTATCGATGGTAGTATAATAATATTTTCTTGTGCCTCACAATTGTATATATTAAATAAGATCGCTGCACCGACACCCGCACTCTACACGGAAAGAAATGTTTGGTTGTGGCAACTACGTTTTCGATTTGCTGTACACAATGTCTAAAAAATTAGTTGCCTTAACCATATCGAATAGTAACCTCAACTATTCACGATTAGTTCTCGATTGGATTAGTTAGGGTAACTAATCCAATCATTGGGACTAACACTCGAATAGTTGGGACTACCATTCGAATCGTCGGTATTATCACTTGTAATATCACAAGAGCTTTGAAATTATCGAATATTTCCTGACAGGTTCGTTGCAAACAAATAAACGAGTCAAGTTTTCCAGGTTAAAAAATCACGAGCGCGTAGCACAAGTGATTTTTCTGGAAAACTTGACGAGTTTATTTGTTTGCAGGGAACCTTGAGGGAAATATCAGATTAATTTCGAAGCTCGAGTGGTATTCGGGGGATTATTTTTTCTATTCAAATTGCGACAAATGGAATTGCACCATAAAACAAAAATTATCATTCTGACAAGGAAATTTCATAATCAGAACAAAAACCTTTTAATTCATGTTTAAAGTATTGCAATTAAATACACAATTGTTATAGACATTTGTATATTGATTCCAGAGTGAGGTTTTCGATTTAATCGTAACCTACTCATATCAAATAAAAATCCTTTGACTGCCACAATAAAATTCAATCTGTCAGTTTGACAGATGGTTGACGCGGCTAAATGTTTTGTTTTATATAGATAACCAACACGCAAAATTATCAAAAAATTATCAGTATAATACCGTGCAGCTTGCCCCACGTGACGTCGAATGGTGCAATTCCATTGGTCGAAATTTGGATGGGAAAAATAATCATTCGAATCGTCGGTATTGCCATTCGCATCGTTGGTATTACCATTTGAGTTGCTAGGGAAATAGAATAATCGATTGTTTGTGTCAACTCATTTCTTGGTTATGGCAACTAATCTTTTTTTTCGTGTAATCGCGAGCACAGCGCGGAAGTTTTCTAGTATGGTAAAAATTATCAGACCCTTCTCTCTGTGTAGACAATATTATCGATAATATTGAGGGCACTTACCCTGCATTTTCAGCGGCAGAAATGGACATGTGCCTCCTCTCATCGGGGGTGGGCGTGGCGCGAAACTGCCGAGGGTGATCCGTCGTAACAAGGGTTGCCTGGACAGCTCCTCGACGGATTCACTATTTCGTATATTTTTTTTTAATATCTTTTAAATATCTCCTCTCGTTCTCTCGGACGATCCAAGGGTGCCACGCGGACACATTAACGATAGCCACGAAGCGTTGGTATTTGCACCGCCGCGTTAACACACGTGCACACGTCAACTGGCAACAACCAGAGGACAAAGGACAACAACGGTCCGAGTGACTCGTCTTTCGTCTCTTCGAGTCAAGGATTCGAGCGCAGCGACTCACTAAATTCGCCACACAAAAAACCACCACTGGTTCACTTTTCTCTGGGCTCGATAAAACCGCGACACCACAAACCTTGCCGCGCTCTAGACTGGCAATCCTTCCTGGAAGTTCCCTCGCTCGTATTGGAAGGAAGACTCAGCGGGAAACGACGGAGATCCCGTTTAATCGACTATTCGATTCGTCCCTTCAATCTTTTGCTTTTTCTTTGCTTTTTCTTTGCTCACGAACCAGACGATTCTGCAAATCAGAAGTTAGACTATTCTGTACTTTGCTCATCTTTAGGCCATATTGTTTATGGATGGTTGACGTTATATTGCGAATGATAGAAGCGTGTGCATTTAGAGATATGTTAGGTATTGGGAACTATAAATAGTATGTTAAAAAATGTCAACTGTTTTTTTTAGCATAAATAAAGTAAATATTTGATAGTTAGGATCCAAATGGAAAATGTGTATACAAATATACGTAAGCGTTCATTGTTGATTATATATCTTGACATATTTTTGTATGTACTTCATATCTGAAATATATTATTTAGTCTGTTTCAATAATATTTGAAAATTTTATGAAAATTAAATTCTAAGAAAAAGGAAGAATAAATTTTAGTCATTCACAGTGAAAAAAAATTTTGATTTTCAATAATTTACAAAAACTTAAAAAAAATGTATAGAAAACTTTTGGGCAATTTTTAGTTTTAGAAACAATAAAGTGCAAGAATAATTCGTTAAATTTTCCGCTGCACGTCACAAAAATATGGCACACGCAATCAAATTTAAAGGGTGCCTTAATTAACGAAACGTAAAATAGTATATTTCACTGAGGTCTCCTTAATTTTAACATGGAATGATTATTTTTACTTAAACTTGAGATTCAGGAACGACGTTTTGCGTTTTATTTTTGTGTAATTTAATTTCCATTGAATTTTCAGAAATTGGTGAAACTGACTAATATATTTTAAGAATATAATGTATAAAGTACATTTCTTAAAATATATAAGGGATGTATACTTTATTTTCATAGAAATCGTAAAGTCAGCAGATACCGTAAGTATATAATAGTTAAATGAAATTTACGTAACTATAACATTAGTCGCTATAATAAATATTCACCACTTATAGTTGCCAGACCTACCACGATTTTTCAGTGTGTGATATGGAAGCTGCACATGGAGAAAACGGTTGTCGGGTGCTCTCGAGTCGGTAAATACTGCGCTGTACCCGTGTAATCGAAAATTCATTTTCACGGAGTTTCACGACTCCTACTAATCGTATTTACACGCGTTCCATTTGTGTGCGTTTCTAATGGTGCGCGTCTATATGTATTCGCGATAGAAGCAAGGACTTGAACTAATTGCCCATGAAAACCGAAAAATCATTTATATTTGAAAATAATCCCTTTACGAAATTTTTTCGTTTTATTTTATAATAATTTCTTTAGGAAAAAATATTTTTATTTCAAGACAATTTCTTTAAGAAAAATTATTTTTATTTAACAAAATTTCACTATGAAAAGTTATTTATATATGAAAATTATTTCCCTATGAAAAATGTTTTCCATTCGAAAAAAATTTCCCAATAAAAAATTATTTATATTTGAAAATAATTTTCCTATAAAAAATTGTTTATATTTGAAAATAATTTTCCTATAAAAAATTATTTATATTTGAAAATAATTTTCCTGTAAAAAATTGTTTATATTTGAAAATAATTTTCCTATAAAAAATTGTTTATATTTGAAAATAATTTTCCTATAAAAATTATTTATATTTGAAAATAATTTTCCTATAAAAAATTGTTTATATTTGAAAATAATTTTCCTATAAAAAATCATTTATATTTGAAAATAATTTTCCTACAAAAAATTGTTTATATTTGAAAATAATTTTCTCATAAAAAATTGTTTATATTTGAAAATAATTTTCCTATAAAAATTATTTATATTTTAAAATAATTTTCCTATAAAAAATTATTTATATTTTAAAATAATTTTCCTATAAAAAATTATTTATATTTGAAAATAAATTTCCTATAAAAAATTGTTTATATTTGAAAATAATTTTCCTATAAAAAATTGTTTATATTTGAAAATAATTTTCCTATAAAAAATTGTTTATATTTGAAAATAATTTTCCTATAAAAAATCATTTATATTTGGAAATAATTTTCCTATAAAAAATTATTTATATTTGAAAATAATTTTCCTATAAAAAATTGTTTATATTTGAAAATAATTTTCCTACAAAAAATTGTTTATATTTGAAAATAATTTCCCAATAAAAAATTATTTATATTTGAAAATAATTTTCGTATAAAAAATTATTTATATTTGAAAATAATTTTCCTATAAAAAATTATTGATATTTGAAAATAATTTCCGTATGAAAAACTACTTTCATAAAGGGTAGTAAAGTCAGCGTTACCCTAACTATACAATATTTCAAAGAAGTTTACGTAACTATAACGTTAGTCGCCATAATTAATATCAGTCACTTTTAGTTTCCAGAACTACGATGATATTTCACAGAGTGTGAAATGGAATCTGCACATGGAGAGAGCGGTTGCCGGGTGCTCTCGAGTAGGTAAATACTGCGTTTTACCTCTGCTCGCGTAATCGAAAATTCATTTTCACGGGATTTCGCGACTCCTGTCAATCCCATTTGCGCCCGTTCTATCTCGATGCGTGTCTATGTGTGTACGCGATAGAAGTACGGAAGGGGTTGAACTAATTGCGCATGAAAATTGAAAATCGATGCGTTTCTATTCCACGTGACGTTATCGTACTGTTGTCGATGTAGTGGTTGTGCAATCGTCGAGTATAACACGCCACGTGACCTAGGAGACGTTGGAGATTTAATGGGGAAGCCTGCGGACCGTGACAACCCTAAATATCGATCGACTAGCCGAGCCGTCCTTGCACACACGCCAACCAAATGCAGCAGCTACACTATTCGGGTAGGGCATGTATACCCGAGGGGATGTTCAGTCGCGACAGAAAAGAAAAAAAATTGTCTACGTCTAGGCAATGCCACTGACTAAACTTGGAGAATATCCACCGTATAATATTTACACAGAGGAAGAAAAAAAAATCTTTTCTACATATTTTCCTCCACTATGGCGACAATATCGTGTCACACGTGTCGTCATCCGTTATTCACGATAGGTAGAGTATTGAATGTCACGATAGCTATTAAATTCTGGATCAGCGCCATTTTCGTTTCGACGACGTGAAATCGATTTTTTTAAATTGTGTAGTTTCCGGGCCGATTGTTTGTGCGCGCTTTTATTTTGATCAACTGAGAACAGCAGTCGAATAATCGAGAGATAAGTTCGTTAAAAAAGAAAATGGAGGCACGAGATTGTCCAAAAAAATAGCTCTATGTTTGGATTCGCGGTTGTATAAAGCGTGTATCAGAAGGTCGTCCAGCGGGTCGATTTTAGACTTGAAATATAAACTTCGAAGCTGACATTGAAAGACTATAAGTCTACTAAAAAACAGCTACAAGAATTAAGAAAATTCTAGGAAATATATTATGTTATCTGTAGATTTTAGGTAGATTTATTATTTTCTAATACCAATTCCAAAGATTAAAATCGTAGCTGTGAAAAGATTTTGTATTTAATTTTAGTTTTTTTATGTCTATTCGGAAGTTTAAAATCATCATAGTGAACAAGTATTCCAGTCAATTCTACATTTTTTTTAAACCTAGGGTGGACATACCATTTGTGGCCATTTTACCATCAGTGGCTACCCAAAAAATGTATATATTAATTAATCATCAATCTATTCAAATTACTAAATGAGATTATTTTACATGAATCAAAGCAAACTTTATATTAAATATGCAATGCTTAAAAAACCTAATTGTTTAATAAATAATTTTCAAAGCCTTTTGGAACGTTATTATTTACATGCAATCGATATAGCCACAATTTAAGTACTAATATGGCCGAAAACGGTACTTCTACCCTAATTGTTTTGCAAGATGACGCACATGGCAATCAATGACGAAGGGAAACGATAGGCGAGCGATAGTAATAACCAATACAGATAAAAGTACTTACCGTTTCTCAGGGTCGAAGATAGGGGCTCTATCATATCACATTGAGCGTCAAGGGGATGTTGAATGCGTTGTTTAATCGTCTTGTGAAAACAGCCCGAAAATCTCCCGCCGACGCTATACAAATATGTCCGTGAGCCAGAGGGAACTTTAGTCCTCGTTCGTAATCCTAATCTAGCGGATCGTCGATGAGGTTTAGATACGCCGGGCACAGTGGCCCGAATTCTCTTCTATTGCGCGTACCAGCCGCACAAACCAACATGGTTGAAAAAAACACACACACACACTCAACACACCGTCACACACGCACTCTTCCTTTTTTTTCTTCAGCTCTCGTTCTTTCTGCGTCTCGGCGATAGGCGCACGTTCGGCATACGCAGAAGAAGCGATTAGAGGTATCTGCGTTTTCTTTTCCCTCTCTCTCAGACTCGCGACACAATTCAAGCTTTTTTATAATCCTCCTTGTCTCTTACACATACACACACACTTGTCCGCGACAGGCTAATAACGAAACTAATAAATTGCTACTGAGTCGTTCACAAGAAGAAAACAAAAAAAAATGCTCACCTTACGGTTAGCAAAATACACTCGTCGCGATTCAAGACAAAAAAAACCACGTAAAATCTTTTTGAAATCGTCTCGGTGGTCTTGGCAGCAGCAGAACGCACACGTCTCTATCGTCTTCGCTGCCGTTCAACCTCTGCCTTCTCTCCTTTTTGCCGGTTCGCGTAGGTTATGGCCAGCTTCCCGTCGAAAAACACCGCGGGGCGCCACGGGATGTGCTGCCGCGCGCACTACACACTCTCTCTCTCCCCTACTACTCCCCTTCGTTGCTTATTCTTGTTCGCATACTGTGTATTGGCGGTTGCATCGCCGACGCACGTGTGTGTCTCTCAAGCAAAAATGTAACAAACAAGAGATCGTCGAAACTAAAATGAAATTAGTGATGTTTATCGGCGTTCTTAACGTTTATTTAGGAAAAGCCAATTTCCCAACTTGCACCACCGCTCGATCAAGCAGAGCAACTCTCGTATATTTCGTGCGCCACTTTATTTTTCAATCTTCTTCACAAAGTCGCGATGTTTTCGAAGGAAAAACGTGGTTAAGCTTTGCACATGCGTAGAGAATACACGCGATGTTGGTGCGAAAGAGATCGAGAATCGAGAATTGTCCTTCGCGTGTTAAGCGTGAATGCGTAGCCTCCTTGCCTCTCGTCGCCGCCGCCACTCACTGTCCTCCGCCGTAGCAGTCTTCTCGCGATAACTTCTACTCGGCGCGCGCTCACTCTGTCTCTTTCTCTGTCTCACTTCTCCTTCTCCTCCTGCTGCTTCTCCTCCTTTCCTCGGGCTTTCTCGCCGTGTTAAACACGAGCGAAAAGCTTTAACTCGTATAAACGTATTTGGAGGGCCGAAATAGTTGGTGTTGCTCCTTTCCACGTCCTCGTTGCTTCTCTCGCTCCCTCAGTTTCTCGGTCCTTCGACTATATATACGTGTGTGCACTTGATTAGCCGTGTGACGTCACGACACGGTTACATTGCTCGCGATTGTCACTGGTTCTAGGAGGAATACGACCTCGTCTCGTAACTCGTAGCTAGTGTTATCGGGTTCTTCGCTTTTTCCACTATAAGATGCTAATATTAAAAGCGTATTATCGTTTGCGTATACGCAGTGAAAGGAATAAACCGGCGCTCACGGGAGCCAGCGTGAAGCACACTCGCGGTATACGTGAAACACAACTGAGTCAAAGCGAACGCAAACTCGAAAAGCGCGTACGGCAAAGGCAAGGCCCCGATAGACGGCGACACGGTTTATCACGACGGTGTATACTGCGAACAGGGCAGCGCTCGTCGAACAGCCGTTCTCTTTTCCGTACCTCACCCATCACCACAAAACCCGATTACTCACGTATATTCCCGAAGTTGAACGGAAATAAACGAGAACTACCGTTTCGACACGAAGCCCCTATTCAATATCAAGTGCACGAGTACACGACCCGTTCCCTCGTGGACTTGGCTTTTACCACTTTGGATTCAACTACACCGACACGATATACACTCCTGCCCAATTGCACCACTTTTACCTACGTTACTTGCTGTACACAAGTACCTAGTTTCCTCTTGCTTCATAGTATTATATATACTATTATCCAGCAGTACCTAGAATCCCCACCACTTTCATACTCTATTCCATTGCGAGACCATTCCGCCCAATGCTCATTTACCTTTCTTCTAGGTGTAGTGTACTATCAACGATATGAACACCAGCGTTTACAACTACCGCGCTATTACATTACACAATATGGTTGCGCACGTGGCATCGAGCACTAAGCATGTCTCACGAAGTCGATGTTTATACACAAAAATTCATTGTATTTATGAGGAGGAATTTTCATTTCTTTAAGAATTTTGATGTTTACTTCCTACTGCTGTAATGATGACCCAATTAGGGGGTTGTCCGTACCATTGATAATTATTGATTAATACAATAAAATTCGATATTTATATACGAAAATTCATAGTATTACAAATATTGGTTAACACACTAAAATTCGATATTTATATACAAAAATTTATTGTACTTATGAGGAATTTTTATTTATTTAAGAATTAGGATATTTGTTTGCTACTGCTGCAATGATGACCCAATTAAGAGGTTGTCCGTACCATTGATAATTATTGATTAATGTACTAAAATTCGATATTTATATACAAAACTTCGTTGTTCTTATGAGAAGGAATTATTATTTATTTAAGAATTAGGATGTTGGTTTGCTACTGCTGCAATGGTGACCCAATTAAGGGGTTGTGCATACCATTGATAATTATTGATTAAGACAGTAAAATTCGATATTTATATACAAAAATTCATTGTATTACAATTATTGGTTAACACACTAAAATTCAATATTTGTATATAAAAATTTATTGTACTTATGAGAAATTTTTATTTATTTAAGAATTAGGATATTTGTTTGCTACTGCTGCAATGATGACCCAATTAAGAGGTTGTCCATACCATTGATAATTATTGATTAATGTACTAAACTTCGATATTTATATACAAAACTTCGTTGTTCTTATGAGAAGAAATTATTATTTATTTAAGAATTAGGATGTTGGTTTGCTACTGCTGCAATGGTGACCCAATTAAGGGGTTGTCCGTACCATTGATAATTATTGATTAACACAGTAAAATTCGATATTTATATACAAAAATTCATTGTATTACAATTATTGGTTAACACACTAAAATTCAATATTTGTATATAAAAATTTATTGTACTTATGAGAAATTTTTATTTATTTAAGAATTAGGATATTTGTTTGCTACTGCTGCAATGATGACCCAATTAAGAGGTTGTCCATACCATTGATAATTATTGATTAATGTACTAAACTTGGATATTTATATACAAAATTTCGTTGTTCTTATGAGAAGGAATTATTATTTATTTAAGAATTAGGATGTTGGTTTGCTACTGCTGCAATGGTGACCCAATTAAGGGGTTGTCCGTACCATTGATAATTATTGATTAACACAATAAAATTCGATATTTATATACGAAAATTCATAGTATTACAAATATTGGTTAACACTAAAATTCGATATTTATATACAAAAATTTATTGTACTTATGAGGAATTATTATTTATTTAAGAATTAGGATGTTTGTTTGCTACTGCTGCAATGGTGACCCAATTAAGGGTTTGCCCTTTTCATTGATGATTATTAATTAATACACTAGAATATCATATTTATATAAAAATTCATTGTTCTTATGAGAAGGAATTATTATTTATTTAAGAATTAGGATGTTTGTTTGCTACTGCTACAATGGTGACCCAATTAAGAGGTTGTCCGTACCATTAATAATTATTAACACACTAAAATTTAATATTTATATATAAAAATTTATTATACTTATGAACAATTTTTATTTATTTAAGAATTAGGATATTTGTTTGCTCCTGCTGCAATGGTGACCCATTTAAGGGGTTGTCCGTACCATTGATAATTATATATTAACACACTAACATTCGATATTCATATACAAAAAATGATTGTACTTATGAAGGAGTTTTTATTTATTTAAGAATTAGGATGTTTGTTTGCTACTGCTGCAATAGTGACCCAATTACGGGTTGCCCGTACCACTGATAATTATTGTTTAACATTCTAAACTGCGCTCACTCGGCTATTTAAAAAACTATGGAAACATGAAATTTACTCACTGTTTACATTGAACGAAAATTAATGTATCTTTCATAGTAAAATTAAAAATCTTTCGTAAAATTAATAAATTAAAAAATTGCTACACACAAGGCGTTAAATTTTAAGAAAAAGTTTGTGCATGAAATCTTCCAACACGGATCATTAATTCCCAAATCAATTTTTTTACACTATACTTACACTTGATTTTTCGGATTTCTCAGGAGTTTTAATAGCTTCAAAAGTACTTTTCTCTACCTTCAATTTACTTCTATCTACTATCGAATAAATTGTGCACCAATCTCTTTCTTACTGTCTAACAAAAAGATTCTTCCGCATAAATATTTTCAACTATAAGTCGAAAAAATAAAGAAGACTTAAAACTCTCAAAAATAATTTGCTTCTGCCGTTCATTCGACCACGGTATGATCTGGGTGTTAACCATTCTAGAGTTAATACTAAAAAAAGTAGAACTCTTCTCCGACCAATTTTTAATTATACCTGATACTCCGATTTCCTTGATTAAATTTACGAATTCTGTAGAACTAGCAAATTCTAAATTTAAAAATTCTGTAGAATTTGCAAATTTTTCGTGACGTCTATCACTTCATACAACGCATTCAATAAATTATATACGACTTACCGAACAAATATTAGACAATTCAATTAACAAAAATAAATCTTACCTGTTATTTTACAGAATTTTTAATTGAAAACATACGATGCGCTGCTACTGCTGCTGTTGCTACGATGACCTAGTTACGAGCTTGCCAACGTATTGGTAATTATTGATTAACACTATAAGGGCTAAACAATCTTACAATTTCTCGCGCCTCGGTACTCGAGTACTGGGATACTAAATTCATTACTTCACCCTTCAATTGGTGCACTAATGATTCAGTGTTCATCCAGTTAATTAATTATTGCATTTCAGGTTTAGTCGTAGACGTAATGACATTCAACATCAGCATTGTAAATTGCTTTATTGCATAAAACGAGGATGTTAAGGAAGGGGCATAGGCAATTTGTGGTTACTACGTTGCACAAAAGTTGTCAAACAAACTGACGATGGAGAGGTTTTCTCTCTGTTGGGCTAGTTGCAAAGCAGTGCGAGAATTATTGTCGAGGACAGAGAGATCGGTAACGGGGATCAAGAGATTACAAACTGTTTGCGAAGCTGCCAAGACTGCGCGATGCAGGGCTGTGTATCCGTCGGCATCTCTGATATTCGGATCGGCGCCAGAATTCAATAGCAACTCGACAACCCGACTCATGCCTCGCATAGACGATCTGTGAAGTGAAGTCGCGTGTCCGCAGCGAGTTACCGCGTTCACGTGTGCTCCATTTTCCAGAAGGACTTTGCATATTTCACAATGCCCACCACGAGCCGCGTAGTGCAACGCCGTGTAGCCCGCGGAATCCTCGAGGTCTGCGGAAATTCCTTTTCTTAAGAGACTCTTGACCCTATCAAGATCGTTGTTTTGAGCTGTTAAAAAAAAACCACAAAAAATTAGTTGCTTCGAATATTTAAAAAATTGGCATATTTATAAATCTATGATTAAGGGGGAAAATGCAGAAGCTAACAAAATTGATTTGGGATTATTAGGGTTTCTTAAAGTTTAATATTTTGAGAAAGTTTTTCGCGACTTATCACGACGGTGAGTGTATATATGGGGTAAAACATGTCAAGGCGGCCACACGAATTTTTCATTTCAATAAAAAGTTTTCAAATTTCTTGAGGATGTTAGTCTGGCTGAAAACAAAAATTGCAAATTTTTTCAGATTTTTTTATTGCATATTTCGGCCGTTACAAATAACTGAAAATAATAATCGTTAATTTTTTAACGCCAAAACTGCGGCTCTCGCAAAAAAATCATGTTAAAAAAAATTTGAGGCATCTAACGTTCTTTTCAACAAATGTTTTTGTAATTTTTTCTACTCCATTTTATGCTATTTTTCAATTAAATAATATTTCAATTTTTTTTTCTCCGAAACTGCGTTCTCGATTCAGATGAGATTTTTACATTTTGTTCCTTAATATGTTAAGAACCTGAAAACAAAATGGCGAGATGGGCGGCGACTTCGTTCCACAGTTACAGCTCTTCGAATGATCGAATATAACGGTAATTTAATGTGTAATTGCTCTCTGCGTTCAATAGGGTTGAGACTGTCAATAGAAAAAATCTAAAGCCCGCATCACTTGTTTATTTTTTGTTATTTTTTATTTTAATTTTTTTTAAATTAGATTAATTGGCAAATTCCCCCGTACCTGTCGTCCACACTTTGTGTTCACAACGGAGAACGATGGTCGTGTAACATTGAGCACGTGAATATTGAACTCAAGACACATTCGTTCACCACGTTTTGCCAATTTTCGATTGATCAGAAAAGAGCACGATGATGAATTACGTGTCATCAGGAAAAAAGTTTCAATTCCATCAGTCGATAAAATAAATGTATTAAAAAACCCAAAAATTGAAGAGGGAAAAATATCCGATGCAAAAAATGCAGTGCGGGCTTTAGAATTATTATGTAGACAGTCTGTTAAACGTACAGAGCAATTACACATTAGATTGCCCTGGTATTCGATCGTTTGAAGAGTTGTAACAGTGGAATGAAATCGCCGCCCATCTCGCCAATTTTTTCTCAGATTCTAGACATAGTAAGGAACAAAATGTAAAAATTTCAGCTGAATCGGGAACGCAGTTTTGGAGAAAAAAAATATTATAATTTTATTCCATTGAAAAATAGCATAAAACAGAGTAGGAAGATTTTGCAAAAAATTTATTGAAAAGAACGTTAAATACCTTAAATTTTTTGTTTATGTGATTTTTTTGCGAGAGCTGTAGTTCTGGCGTTAAAAAATTAACGATTATTATTTTCAGTTTTTTGTAACGGCTGAAATATGCGATAAAAAAATCTGAAAAAATTTGTAATTTTTGTTTTCAGCCAGACCAACATCCTCAACAAATTTGAAAACTTTTTATTGAAATGAAAAATTCGTGTGGTGGATTTGACGTGTTTTACCCCATATATATATTCCAATCCGTTTTTTTTAAACTACTTTTTTCTGATTGGTATCTGAAATATCTCGAAAGCTCCCTGAACTAATTTGTTTAAAATTTATTTTAGTTCTATGTATAATAATCTAACGTGTATAATTTTTTTTTGTTGCAAATACCAGTTTTTTAATGAGAAAAAAATCATTAACGTATTTTCTTTTCAACATCCTTACATTACATTAAAACTTCAATAATGTTGTAACAAAAATTGCTAATTTAAAAATCGGCAGTGATACGTCAAAAACCTATTTTCATATTCTATCAGATTTTTTTTCTGTATATTTTGAGAAACGCACAGTTTTTATATTTTTTTTAAGGCTGCCTCTCCATCTCGCCATAGTACAGCAATTTTGTAATGATTTTTAATAAATAAATTGTAAACGTCCGTCTAAATATATATGTTTCACTATAAAAAAGTTCCATCCAATAACTTCAACAGTTTTTCACCAAACAATTCTGCAAGATACCATTTATTGCCATTTAATACTCTTATCGTCACCACCTTCAAGATTAAGAAAAACATTCCATTTTTAATTCCTCTAAGAGGAAACTTTCTTTTCAGGAAATTTTTTTTTTCGAGATTTTCATGTTAGAACACCAAAACTCATGAACTATTCGACCGAAACAGCTCAAATTTTACTGCCATATAGAGTACTGTTCAATCTTCTTCACTATAAGACTATTTACGATTAGAAGCGTAAATCGTTGGAATCACATCGAATTAGTGTTTCTTTTTGTAAAAAAACTAATTATATTCGCAAAAACGTGCTGAAAATTTACTTAGTATCCGTTTTTACGTACCTGCGTACCAGATGCCGCGTTCGAATTCCATCTCCGATAAAGATTGACGAACTCCGACTTCGTTGCCCACGCTATGATTGCAGCACGCATGATTCTCGGTGCCGCAACTCTCGTTCGAATGATCCATAATGAGTTATCTGGAACTCACTATTAATTTTGTTCGTGTAGCTAGAAACGTTGTACCAACGTTTCTCAAAACGATCACGCATCTATATCTCTGTATTCCACACAACATCCAAGTCATTCTTTTTATGCAAAAATTAAGTATCAATACTTAAAATCAAGTATTCATCGTTCATGCCATTTGGGGAGAAAAGGGAACAGAGGTTTTCGACATCAAAATATTAAAATACTGCAGCGTAAATCGGAATCAAGGCGCTTTTTAGAATTCTGGTTTACTAAAGGAGCTTTTTGCAATATTTAAATGAGCAAAGTTAATATTGCGCCTTAATATTGACCCACTCTGTACGTAAATACAGTTACCATCAATAATGTATATTTATTACACAATTACACATGTATAATATGCGAAAAAGAAATCCAGTCGTACATGACGTCAGTGTCGGTGCGTACTATAGTTTGTATGCATAAAACAATACGGGTGTAAGGAGTATCGGAAGAAGTAGTGCAAAAATACATTTTCCGTAAAACGTTAGGCGCTACGAATTAACAATACACATAATGTCCAACGACATTGTTCTCCAAGTTATACGCCCGTGAAAATTCAAATATATTCTACACAACGTCGACACTCTAATTTATTTCAGCATGACTCGCTATAAAGACTCGATTTTTCTGAAAAAATTTGTAAAAATTTGATTCTTCTCCAGGCGAATTTACGCCTCGTAATTATATTTTTTCTATGTATATAGGATATTTTACACATTAGTGGAACGTGATGTTTGAAGTATTGGAAGTAAATATGCACCTTCTCGAAATGGTATTAACGACATGATCATTGAGTCGCGCGCTTCTTTCGAGTAATCAATAAAAAGGACTAATAATCTCGATAATTATCTAATACTAGAGGTATCTGGTAACTAAGTACATTTCCCTATAATCTGCACCTGTATGTGTGGACTCAAAAATCCCCTCATTTCGGATAACTTAAGATTGCAAAAAAGGCTAGAAACAAAAAGTGAAGCTCTTTCAATAAGCTAGTTGGTCCTCGGGAATTTATCTGTCGATGGTATCGAATTGGAATGAAATAAACAATTGCAGAAAAAACAGCTTCAAGAGCTGACAAATGATTCAACAGTGAATAACATACTGTAATAAAGATAATCGAGAAATAATCACGCGACATTCGCTCCAATACACATAGTACATCAAGTATGCAAAAAATCGTATGACTATCATGAGTTTTAAGTAAGAAAATAATTGGACACTGCTCGATAGTCGATGGTGGTGCAATTCTACACTTATTCTAGACACTATGTACTAGAATTCTGTACCCATGTACTATGCAGGTACGAATGCGAACGAAAGCGTGGAAAGTATTTTTGTGTTGGCCTTAAATCTCTCTCTGTAGCGTCCATAGTATCTCGGCTTCACCGGTGCTGCATACGATCCGATAGCCCAGCTCTGCTAGAGCATTTATAATGGCTATCGGAGGTCCTAAAATGAAATTTTTAGCGGTCATGAATTTATCCATTTCACACATGAAACAGTCAATCACTAATTGTTTATTAACAGATGTCACGAATTCTTGAAAATTTAGTCAAACATATTTATCATGAAAAGAAAACCAAGTTATTACTGCCATTGAATAAAATAAGAAATGATCTTCCATCACAACTTACAGAAAAATTATGAAGTACCTCAATAAAAAAAGATACCACTTTTGACTAATTACAATAAAGCAATTCTTAAGATAGATCGTATAATTCATTTCCTTGTGAGAAGCAATGATAAATTATTATTTAATTGTACACGTGAATGGGAAGCAAAATAATGTTTTTTTCTGCAATTTTTATTTTATTTTCAACAATTGGTGATACATCCTGGTGCTTATTTATGGTAGTTTTGGAATTGAAACCAAACCGCCAGTGGATACATAATTATGATGAAAGCTATGATCGATAGGAGAATCGCGTGTTTGAGGTCGATGTAGTAACAATTGCAATAAATTTAATGATATGAACCTTTCATTATAACGCCATTGACGACCTCCGTTCCAGAGTTCGGAAATCTTTTGGATAGCGCCAGGACCTCATCGCTTGTCAATCCAAAGACTGCGCTGTCCGAAGCGAACGGTGAGCCTTTTACCGCGATGTAATAGAAACTATCGCTGCCAAGTAAACTAACTAGTTTTTCCGTCATTGTTCCCATAGACCCTCTGACCGAGCCGTTTCAAAGATTTTTCAGACTTCGTTGTCTTTTAGTTCTAGAATGAAAGAAATATATAAAATCGTTTGTTTGATTTGCTGAATTTTTTAATGATATTTTTGTTACCTTTCACAAGATTTTCTTGACAATAATGAGAAGATAAAAAAAAAGTCAAAGAATTTTCTCTCAATTCTATTAAATAGCTATATTATTGTACTTAATGTTCTACTAAGCGGAAATGGGCATTCAATTCAAATGTACTTAAAATACATTATGGAACAAATAATGATGATTAATTATTACGTGGAAATTAAAATTGGCATATTTCTTCAATGGTTACCCTAACAATCACGGTAACTTTCAAAACATGTCGAAATAACCGTGAAATGACAGTTGTTTTTTACCCCTTTAGTGACTCTCGGAATTTGTCAGAAAAATCGTAAAAATGACCGTCGAGTCTTACTAATTTTTTGACGGTCATTTCTACGGTTATTCTGACAAATTCTTAGAGACACTAAATTTTCGACGGTCATTTCTACGGTTATTCTGACAAATTCTGAAAGTCACTAACAGGGTAAAAAACAACTGAGTCATTTTTCGATTATTCAGAAAGTTGTCGTGATAGTTAGGGTACGAATTTAGATCAATTATTTTTTCACGATGAATTCTAATACTTAATAGGCGTAATAATATATAAATATTCATTGCTAAATGTATTTTGAATATATTTTTATCAAATGAATGCCTATCCCTGGCAGGAATAATAATGATCATCTTAAGACTTTAGAGATTATACGCATGGTATATTTGGACGATAAATGTTTAATACAATTTCAGTAGGTGAATAACCAATTACATATGGGACACAATTATTTTACGGTAAATATTCCTATGCTAACATGAACCAAGAAAACCGGCAATTGCCATAAAATTACAAAATTATACAGTCTATGGTCACACATCTGCCATTTCCTGTTCAAGCAGGTGCTTTTCTCGCTCTTCTCTGATCTCCATCATTCGGTTTTCATGAGCCATTTTCATCTCGCTTTGTGCCTTATCTCTCTCATATTCCCACTGGAGTCTCTCCAGCTCCAAATTCTTTTTACGCAGCTCCAACTCTGCAACACGTCTCATTATTCGCCTCTCCAAAAGCTGCTCCTGAAGAATTTTGCTCTGCAAGGGGGAGTGACTCGTCGCTGTTCTTGTAGGAAGCAGAGGCCACTGGGATATTCTGCGGAGAGCTGGTTTTCTCTGAGATGAACGTTCTGGAGGTGTTGTTACTGGAAAATGAATCAACAGAAAATGTTCAATTGAATCCAAAGACTTTTGCTTTTATTATTATCATGATCTGATTGACTTTAGACTAAAAACCATATTTTATTAAATATTTAAATAATGATATTTATCAATGAAGAAAAATATTCCAAAATCCATGTAGCTGTTTGTTCATGACAATATTTTGATTGTGTGAAAAAATCTCCAGTTTTCAGTTAAGCTGCAATTATTTTTTCCTTCCTAAATAAAACTTATAATTTTTGTGTCATCTAGATTTTTGCATATAATCAAAACATTGCTATGGTTAAACAATTATTCTGTTTTTCTATAAAACCCTTCTAATTAATGTTATTTTATGCTTTTTATGTTAAACAAAAAAAAACTGGTCCTATAATATGTTATATTCAGGTTCAACGATAGTTTTACTTTATCGGGATCCTGTTATAAATAATTAAATGCAATTTCGACATTTTATTTATTCTTTTCATATGAAAATAAGTTAAAGTTACTTTTTGCCCCAAGTCAGTGAAGCTGTTATTCCGATATAATATTTTTAACACAACCTACCAGTAGAGCTGCTTTGGTTGGCAGACTGAGAAGTATTCTTGATATTCACAGCCTCCCATTCTTCGTTAGTAGATTGCAAATCGCTATTAGATCCTCTCACAGCTTCTTCGACTTCAAATGTCATATCGACATCTTCGCTGCATTCGACAGTCTCAACTTCATAGGCTTCGTCCCATTCGCCCTGAGTATTATTTTCACTCTTGGGTTGTGTCCATGCGATGGTCTTGACGCTCTGAGCGTTGCCTTTGTCTATTCTGTGTTTGGAGAAAGTTTCTTTCACGGATTCCGGACACTTGTCACATCGCACCAAGTGTTTCTCCATGCGCGTTGCATTTTGTATATAAGACTGATTGCAAAATTTGCAGAATGCGACTATTTGCGATCCGTCTATTTTTTTGTTATAATAGTTCCATACGATTCCTGGTTTCTTCGTCATTGTGACTGTAGTTCTCGTTTACACACCGATAGTCAATTATTTCCTTTCAAATACGCGTTATTTATCACCGACGCTCAAAGGAATGTTCAATTTGTCAACTTAGGTAGACCGTAACAGGAGACTCGTTATCAAAGTGTCCCTAATTGATGCATAACCTCGAATACAACGGAGCTCGATGCGGCGGGAATCTGTCGCAACCGACTGTATTCACTGGTTCGATTATTACTCAACCGGAAAGATTTTGATAGGAAAATCGGTTGAGCACTTTGTCTGCCAAAACGGCAGCCCGATGCTTCGGCTTTTGGCGATTTATTTGAATTAATCGCAATCTCCTTCTAACTAACGCTTTTCTCTTTATACTATTGTACCGTTTGCACAAATGAGGAATAAAAACACAGGCAGGCGCGCTCGTACACACACACACACACACTGAGGTCACTAAACTGTGGAATACGCGAAGCTGATTGGCCACAGCTGGCCAAAAGTCGAATTTGAACCAATGAGCGCAGTCACTGAAGTATAGCGACTCTGTGATTGGCTTTCCCACGCATCCGGCGACTCAAGGTGGTTGTCGCTGGACGGGAAAGAGGGGATGATGGACGCAACACGGGACGCAAGGTGAGGGGCGGGAAAATACAGCTATGACACTTTGTGCTTCTAAGAAACTCGGAAATTTCCCCTAATTAATCGATTGGTCTGAAAAACTAGACGGCGTTTGTACCGAGCAATTTTTGTTGCGTGGAAAAACACGCATGATTCATAATTTCTTTTAATGGAGTAACAGAAATATTTCGTTTTTTGGCTAATTCATAAAAACGTAAATTAAATAAGGGAAGAGCGAAATTTGAATGGGAAAGAATTAAAAAGAATGTTCAAAGTAATTGATAATAATAATTTACTGTGAAGAAATAAAAAAAATTGCACTGTTTTAGAAAAAATGTGAATAAATTTGAGTAATTATTCTTTTGCAATAAATGATAATATTTCACAGGTGTAGTAATCCATAATCATTCAGTCAAGAAAGTATTGAAATAATAATATTGAAGATTAAATAACTATATTTTAATTGATAATATATTTTGAAAATGAGGCTTTCTTCATTTTTAACAAAAACCTAAGTTAGAATTTCATAATGATTTACAATGAAATATTTTTTATATCCTTTTAATTGCACCAATATCAACGCCATGAACTGTTCTTTTCTTACTCACACTAATAATTTTATCTAATCAAAGTTGTTTATCTAATCAGAGAACCTCCCATTACTGGTGAATTACCTCTATTTGTTTATTTGTTTCATAAATAATAAAATGATTATTAAATTATTATTATCATTTTTGGAATATGCTACCATATATCAGAAAAAAACAATATAAATATTGTATTAACATCAGAATAAAAATATATTATCACAAAATGAAAATAAAAATGACATGAAAGTCTAAATAATGAGGAATTTTAGTTTGGCCATTACATTTGCCATTAACCATCTTTATTTTCTAACTTTTTCCAGCAAACCTGAATGGAAAAACTTTCTTTTAATTTTAATAAAATGTTTATACTGTTTAGTACAAATTATTTGTGGAACAAATAAGCAAATGGAGTGAATAAAAAAATAGTGGTTGTAAGTTACAACTTTGACTCGAATTTGTAACATTTTTTGTAATCTCCAGATATATTCCCTTGCCTGATAAGATTTTACATCAAATTCTACTTATAATGATTAAATTTAATAAATGTGTAACACAATTTTATTCTACCAAAATGAAAGATTGGAATACTTGACTCTACAAAACATAGAGTAGTAAGACAAAATTCTGAAAACACATCTTAGCACAGATGGATAAGATAACAAGATAAGACATACCAGCTTTGACAACAGGTACTGGGTCAGGCTCAGGCTCTGAGAAATCCTTTCTCATAGTCCACATATACTCATTGTAATCTTGCTTGACGCTTGTACTCGAAGATGCAACAACTTTGTACCCGAGGACTTCCAGTGCCGTTAAAATAACACAGGGATGTTGCAGATATACTATTGTAGAATCGTCGCAATATCCTCCAGACGCAAAGCGACTAAGTTGCTCTATGTCAGCCGCTATAACAGAATCCATTATAATTTTCCACAGGCCTTCAGCATATTTTGCGCAAACATAATTGTCATAACCTAAGCATTGAACTATTAATTAGTAGAACAATCACAGCGATATTTATCACTTATTTACTTGACAAAAAGAACTTTTAAATGCGAAGCTCATGCAGTTTTAACGGCAGAGCTGATGAGAGTAAAGATCACAGATGTAATCAAAAGTTTTATAGAGTGCAATGTAATGATATTCTCTTTTTTCTTATACTAGACAGACAGTCTTACGACAATGAAAAAAAAAAAAAAATGTGAAGACGAAAAAGGGTTTGTAAGGAAAGGGAATGATACCTTTTAAACCAGAAACAAGAACTCTCCAGGGATACCTGTGACTGTAGGATGCGAGGTTACCACGAACCAGAATGTATGGCATCTGTGATTCGAGTTAAAACTGCAATATACAGGTACACATAATGTAAGCAGTATGTCGAATAGAATATTTTTTTTTGTGCATCGGCTGATAAGCACTAGAGATTCTAATTGAATTCCCATGCGTGACACCACATATAGGCCTGGCTGTGGCAATTTCGGACATTTCACACAATTAGCGTTTGTATTTGCGTGTTTATTAACGAACTCCCATCCCTTGACGTCTTTTCTTTTCAATAAAATTCGAACTTTTCGACTCAGGGGCATTTGGCAGCAATTTTTGAGATTGAAAAAAATGGATGGAAAGAGAGGCATGAATATCGAAGAGTAGACCTCCGTGACATTCTACAACCGTGAAAAAAATGAGTTACGGCACATTCCGAATTTTTATTGCAAGACAGTTATTATAAAACAACAATAGTACTACAAGTTACGCCCATTTTTCTACTTTAACGTGACTCTATTGTTCCCCAAATTACTGCAACACACTTATTAATATTTTGGTCTATTTACCATTTACAATTAATGAAAGATTTATACGGCAGCGTACAGTCCACTATGTTACTCCCGATCAGCTGTACGTCTATAGGATTCGGTTGTCTTAGAATCACTGGTGCACAGGTACTCGCGCAATGGTTGCGTCGTGTTTACCTTTGACGCTAGCAGTTCCATCTGCAATACAAAACACACTGCGCATGGATAGGAATCTTTGTTTTCTCGTCAGTACAGTCGGGGAAGTTATAGCAGTGATATTAGTATATTGTGTATCAAGTGCGTAAAGTAAAGCTTTTCCGCGTGAGTTGTCACTTTACGGAAAATGTGCACTTTAGCCCCGCTAAACCCGCCGGGAAAGTTCACTTTTCGATCGGCTATTAGAAAATAGTAAATTATACTATAAGAACGGCAAGTGCGTGATTTTCAGCGAGAAAATAGTACATTACGTTACAAGGGAGGGAAGTGCAACTTTTTACCGAGAGTGAAGTTTGATTGAAGAAATGCACTCTCGGTGAAAAGTTGCATTTCCCTCTGTTGTAACGTAAGTACTATACTTTTCTCCCGATTGCGCTAAAAAATAGCCACATTTCGTGTGTACAACAAGGACGGAAAATAAGCTCATTTTTAACAAATGATGACACGCATGCGTAGTATGGTTTTTATGGCTCCCGCCGGGCAGGAATGAGCTGATTACGTCCCTAGGGTGGTAATGAAAGCGGACTGCGCATGCGTACGACATTCGTAAAAAATAAGCGATTTCCCACCCGCGTTGCGGACACGAAATTTGTGCCCGCTGCATTACTTTTCTTCCCGCCGATCAAAAATCGGCAATTTTCCACACGCGTTGCAGGTATGGAATGTGATCTTTTTAGCGTAGTCAGGAAAAAAACTCTTTTTCCAGCTCTTCACAGTAACAAACCTCGTTGTGTTACTTTTAACAAAATTGTTTTCTGCTTTAGGGATTTTTCTGTTAAATGTGACAAGTAATACATAGATTGTGTACATTTAATTTATTTCTACATGTTAAATCTACAAAAGTAAAAATGTCACATTAACAGAAATAATTCTGTTAAATTAGAAGTGACCCAACATAAAAATTGTTTGAAGATCACAAATTTCACCAAAGGTCACGAATTTTTATTATACGATAAAAATCGTTTTTTAGTTATAATTTTCAAATAAAATTCCAGGGTAAAGTTTTCATATTTAATAGTAGCCCAAAGGTTTCAAATATTCAATGTTTCGATAAAAATAAATAATTTTGTACAAACTAATATTCCACTTCGACGTTTTTATCTACATCAATTTTTTTTAGAATAAGGCCAAATTTAAAAATATATGATTTCCGGCAAAAATAAATATTTTCTCCTGTAATCTTCCCCGCTTTCAAGAATTCGGTGCAAAAGAAAATAATACGGATTGCGAGGTACGATCAATAAAAAAAAATCGGTCTTTACTTAGTGAATAATAAAAATGTCTACAACTGTAAGCGACTTTTAAATACTGTGTGACCGAGCGTTCGTGACGTCATCTGATAATAGTGGAAAACATAATTTCTACATGCGATTGAGAATAAAAAAGGAAAGTTTAAAAGATCGTCATCCCGAAGAACTCCATTTTCGAGTATGTTTACCTAGTTACCTCAATAACTTCTCTTAGAAAGTTTACTCTCAGTTACGACATATTCGTAAGCGACAATGACTTTTTAAAACCGTAATTTTTGCCGGCGTCCCAAAGACGCACTAATTTTGAATGCGCGTCAAACTCCACCAATTCTGAATTCCAAAACCGATTTCAACGGAAAATTCTTTTCCATCTCATAGAATATAACTCCAGAAAACCAACATCCACTGATAACTGCTATGGAGACCAAACTCATGATTCACAAAAATGTTCCGAATGTCAAAGTAAAACCATTCAAGGATCAAAATTACGTCAACGCACCGGAAGTACAAGGTTGCACTTCCGCTGCGGATGAAAAAATAAAAGCTCAACAATCAACCAAACCACAAAGTACTGGATTCGATTAAATATCGCCCTGAAACTGATCGTGCCATTATAATTTAACCAGACACGAGTTTAATCCAAAAATTCTGCATACCATTTAGAAGGTGTTTTGATGCAAGTAGGACGGTGCGATTGGCAGGGAGTGCACAGAGCGTCGGCCATGTTAGCAGGGATGGGGATACGGGCAGTGTGGATGGTGCGCTGATTGAAACTAGAGTGGATCGGAGAAATAAGCAAGTCGGCCGCGACATCGGAGAGACTTTCCGTAAAACAATATAGTCCCTCAACTGCATTCCATCGAACCCGTCGGGAATAACATAATCTGGTAAATGTTCGAAAGTCTTGATCGTCACTCGCGTCTCTCGACAATAAGACACAGAAAGAGCGAGGGAGAGAGAGAGAGAGGGAGATAGAAAGAGAAAGAGAGAGAGGGATAGTTCCATCGTGTTGTATGTGTGTTTTAACGCCGGTGACGGTGAAGGAAACCCAGTGGCGCAGCATTGTGTGTGTCGCGGCGCGCGTTGTCGCGTTTTCACCGCGTTTAGCAAGTGCTAATCCAGCAGTGTCACACTCGCGTGACTCACTCCAATAGCTTTTCTGCGTTCTACCGTCGAAACATTGAGATCTCTGTGTTACAGCAGCTTACACACATATATACATATATATATATCATACATATATATCCTTCCAGTGTTTGTATATCACGGTACTATTTCATTAATCTTCCCGTAATTTTTACTTCCTCGTTCGCCTCTTTCATTGTCGCTTCATATCTTCTTCTTCTTCTTCTTCGTCGTCGACGACGACGTCTCCCCTTCAGAGGCCCAACTGTTTTCCCCAGTGCGTCCATGTCACGCGGGGGTGTGTACGTGTGACTGTGTATTTGTCCGACAGAGCGAGAGAGAGAGAGAATGAAAGAGTGAGAAAAAGGACAGAGAGCGCTACAGGAAGGAGTGTGAGCGAGAAAAAAAAGTGTAGTTCGGCCCCATCTGGTCGTATACCTTGGGCGATAAGGCGATCATACTCGGTAATCGAGCAACCACGATAATTGCTCACTAACGAGTTGCCAAATGTACCTTTTACGCCCAGTACTCGAGAATTAAATCGCGGCTGGAAGGCTTGAGGTTTGCCGATTCCAGAGACGAGGCGTCGTCACCGTTTTGACGACTATTGGGTGGGGGGAAGGCCGAAGAAGAGGGAAGTGTGTAACGTCCATCGCGCGCCGTGTCACACGAACTGTCATGTCATAAACGTGCACTCCGCACACGTTCTATGTTGCTCGGTTCGTTACGTTGTACATACATACTATCAAAGCCACTGGAGACTCTCTACGATTATATCGGGGACCCCTGACGTTTTCGCTCTTCCGCCACTCTCGTTCACTCGAGCAGCTACTCACTGCCGGACGTATAACGTCACGATAAATCCTCGAATCGTATATCCAATTATATAGGACAACAGCGTTCGTGTCCTAACGGTAACAATCTCTCTCTCACGTGTTTTACCACAGTCTTAACGATTCTGGTTGTTCTCTGTCGCGTCATTCGTTGAGCTTTCATTAACGCACTCTGTACCGAGGTTCCATCTTGTCAATTCAACCTTCCAGTGTACACACGGCAGCGCAACACACGAAACAACATCCCGATCGTGCGTCTCTCCTGCGTCGTATTTCACGAGCTGTTAAATGACGTTCGACACACATTCATAAAACCGTTACACGCGCGCAATTTTTTTTTTATTCACACTTTTTTATTTATTTCGTATTTGCATACGGAATTGAGTTACACAGTGCTACTAGGGCAGTTATCATTTTTTTTGTTTCGCATACATTAGCTATTCTACGCAGCCTCTTTTGGAGGAGCTTTTTTTTGCTTCAAGTAGATAGAATATTGAGTTTTTGTGTCGCAGGTCATCATGGCTAACCGGGGTACGGCCCAGAGGCCGAACGGTACACAAGGAAAAATTTGTCAGTTCAAATTGGTTTTACTTGGAGAATCGGCGGTAGGAAAGTCAAGCTTGGTCCTTAGGTTTGTCAAGGGACAGTTTCACGAATACCAGGAGAGTACAATAGGTGGTAAGTTAATTGAAATATTTTGTTTGATATAAGAATCTTGTTTTAAGCTCCAAAAAATTTGATTTTATTGTGAAAATGTTTTATTTCCTGGAATAGCTGCATTTCTAACACAGACTGTTTGTCTGGACGACACGACTGTGAAATTTGAGATTTGGGATACGGCAGGACAAGAACGTTACCACAGTCTTGCCCCTATGTATTACCGTGGCGCTCAGGCCGCTATCGTTGTTTACGATATACAAAATCAGGTATGTACAGCCTCTTTCCTTCTATCCTCTTTGTAAAACATTACCATTTGTTAATCTTTACAATAATCAAAGCAATAACAGATTAACAAAACACATAATTATATTTTTGTTTATTAAATTAATAGTGTAAGCTCTGTTACAAAATATTATATAGATGGCAGTTTACATAACAAAATCAATTTTCATAAATCAATGTAATTAAGAAAAAGTCTCCCCTCTGTGATATAATTCCTCCTAGAATTCAATTAAATGCTAGATTTCAGAAGAATGACTTTACTAAACTCTCAACAATTTAAATGAGTAACTTAATAATAAGAATTATAATTATTGTGATTACCAGTCGGTCTAGCTTAGGAAATCTAAAATTGTGTGTCTCTATTTTTCTACAAGTAGGTAACTTATTTATACTCAACTTTAATAGACTTTTATTATCGAGAAATGTGTTACTCATATTCAAATAGTTATATGCCACAAAAAAATAAAATTCTTATATATTAAATAAAAATTAACAGTACAAAGAGCTCAATAAAAACTTACTAACAAATTTTTTAATATCGTTTGAATGCAGTAACTTTGTTAAAAATCGACTACAAATAACTTCTACATAGAAAATAACGAAATCAATCGAAAAGAAAGATATCGAGCAGATAAACGTAAACATAATAAACGAATTGTTATTGTTATCAGGAAATCTAAAACTGGGTGTTTCTACTTTTCTAAAAATACATAACTTCTTTGTACTCAACTTTAATAGAATTTTATTATCGAGAAATGTGTTACTCATATTGAAATAATTATATGCCATAAAAAAATAAAATTGTTATTTATTAAATAAAAATTAACAGTACACATTGCAAAGAGTTCAATAAAAACACACTAACAAATTTTTAAATATCGTTTCCATGCAGTAACTTTTTGAAAAATCGTCCATAAATAACTTCTACATAGAAAATAACGCAATGAATCGAAAAGAATGAGATCAAGGAGATAAACGTAAACATAATAAACGAATTGTTTTTGTTATTAGGAAATCTAAAACTGGGTGTTTCTACTTTTCTAAAAATACATAACTTCTTTGTACTCAACTTTAATCGAATTTTATTATCGAGAAATGTGTTACTCATATTGAAATAATTATATGCTACAAAAAAATAAAATTGTTATTTATTAAATAAAAGTTAACCGTACACATTGCAAAGAGTTCGATAAAAACGCACTAACCAATATTTAAATATCGTTTCCATGCAGTAACTTTTTGAAAAATCGTCTATAAATAACTTCTACATAGAAAATAACGCAATGAATCGAAAAGAATGAGATCGAGCAGATAAACGTAGACATAATAAACGAATTGTTATTGTTATCACTGTTTTTGCTCAATAACTTGTTTTTATAGTTTCTTTATCAAACCCTCCTTCGTTTAAAGCACTGTCGCAAAGTGCAATACAGACAGAATGACTAATTCATATAAAATCGATTCAGGACACATTTGTACGTGCAACAACGTGGGTTAAAGAGCTCCAACGGCAGGCAAGTCCAAGCATAGTGATAGCTCTAGCGGGCAACAAGGCTGATCTTGCGAACAAGCGGGTGGTTGACTTTGAGGAGGCTCAGAGTTACGCGGACGCGAATGGTCTTCTCTTCATGGAGACATCAGCCAAAACGGCCATGAACGTTAACGATATATTTCTAGCTATCGGTAAGCGAACAATTTCGAAAATTCATAAACACTTGCTCCATGCTTTTCGCTGCTGTAGCTACTGCAAACTCGTACATTTTGTTCGTCGGGGTTAAAGCCAGAAAACGACCGATAACCCCCCGAGTTATCGGAGCATATCGCGTAGCGATTGATGGTTCGGCGCTCGCTCGGCTTGAAATGATCGAGGTAACAAAAAAAACGAGTTAATAATGGAATTACAAAAATTCATTTTGTCGACGTAGATTTGACATGGTAATACGAGTAAAGAGAAAACCCATATGGAATTCAAACGCTCCCACCTACTATCTCGTTACGCGTTCTTATCAACGGTTCTCCGGTTGCTCCCCGGCAGAGATGTTCGATACGCAGCAGCAACAGAATAGTTGGCATATTTCAAGTGTAGCAAAAATTTCTACATCCGTTGATAAACTATTCTCCGTTTATTTACAGCTAAAAAACTCCCAAAGAATGAACAAGCAGGAAACGCTAGTACGAGCGGTCAAGGACGTCGGCTAGTCGAATCGGAAGGGCAAAAAACTGCAGCGGGCAACTGCTGCAAGTGATTGGCCAAAAAATTCGTACGTGTCAAGCGTCTTATATTGGTATCTAAACAAATATTCTGTAACGAATGAGAGAGAGTGAAAGAAAGAAGATGCGAGAGAGAGAGAAAGAGAGAGAAAAAGAGAGAGTATTCCGGGAACCGGATTAAATTATTCGCGATTACGCGTTTAATCTGACGATCGCCGATCGCTCACACTTTTTCATACCTTCTTCTCTAGATGTATGTGTACTACGTATTTGCCAAGGAGACAAATACAACGTGTCGATAAATTCGTATGGAATATGCATCGGGTAAAACAATACAAACAAAAAGAAAAAATTAAAAAAAAAAATAACAACAAATACAAAAACAAAAACGATACCATAGGGTAAGCGGGCGCGAGGACAGAAGTAAGTGAAGTGAATGGACGAGATGAGAATAGAAAGAAAAAATTAGGGAGTCAGCAGCAGCAACGGCGACGGCGGCAATAGAGCGACGGCGATGAAAATAAAGAAAGAAAGAATGAAAAAATAAAAATAAATAAATAAATAAACGACGACGACGACGACGGCGACGAGTGTGATCGATCCACGATCACTCGCTCGAGAGGTATCTGGAAAAATCAGTATGTCACAATGCATCCGACGATATCATCTATTTTGAGTATCGAGTCTGTTGGAGAAGGCGGTGAGTCCCGTTTGTTATTCTAGTAGTAATGGGCGGTGTTCGTTATAAATATATAAATATATATAAATACATTATATACGATAAATCATATATCCGATATGATTTATTTGAGGAGTAATAATAATAATCATTATTATTGTCGTCATTATTATTATTATTATGATAATAAGTAATTACGATGATTATGATGAGGATGAAAATGATGATACTACATTTACGTGTACGGTATAATAGTAACAATGAACTTTTGGCACGCAAAATCTTGTAAGATAGTAGGGGCCATTCCTGCTGCTATAATTATTATATATTTTCTTCGTCAGATTGTATCGTGTAATAACAATTATAACTCTAAAGCATATTGTATATTAATTTTATTGATTACTCATGATAAATTATAAACGATTATAAACGTAAAAAAAACATAATAAGAGGAATGGAGTTGAAAAGATTTTTCAAGTAAATTTTCTCAGTTATTCCCATTGTGTTGTCGATAGGCTTTTGGTTAGATTGGGTTAAGTCACTGACGTGTGTTTCAGCGGTATCCGGATTTTATCAGCCAACGTTTTTAATGTAAAAGAGAAATGGAACGACAAATTAAGTCATTTCAGGGTTCAGATGACTCCGTCGAAAATATTCGACACTTATTCGCGTCTGAGTGCACTATTTCTTGCGCGGAACGTCCGGTAACCGATCGTAGGCAATGCAAGTCAGAACCCGATACTGGTTATTCAGTTAATTACGACGACCTGTGCGGACCTTGGTCGCTTCGCGAAAACCCGTTTCACGTCAGACAAGATGTCCCTATAACGCCACGATTATGCCTTTGGAAATTGCTTACACCTGAAGGTATCGCCAACGTTAAACGATGTCTTCACGATGAGACAGCGATAAAACATTTAATCGGTGAGTCGAAGTGCTCAGCTGGTCTTTATGTCGACTGAATAAATTCTAGATCGAAGTATATGTCGTGTTTAGGACAGGAACTCGGGGATAAAGATCCGCACTTTAACGACAACTGCCGGGACATTTTCCTTGAACTGGCTTGGTCAATTATCAGATTCGCGAGGTACGAACTTTTTGCTATCTGCTTTAAAGTGATTTCACTCGGTCGGTAATAAAAAAAAAAGTGTACTATGACTAATCGGATAAACGATGAAAACGGGGAATTGCGTCTCACAGTTTTGCACTTCATAATTCTCGACGTTTTTTTTTTCTTAGTGTTTGTTTCGGACGGAAAAAATTCTGATGGGCGTTGAAAATGTAGTTACCTTTTTTTAACTATAAAGGTTTGCGTTTAGATAACTTTTAATATTCTCTCGGTTTTATTAATTATGTTATTCATAATTTTAAGTGCATATGTAAGATCTAACATCTGACTGCATGTGCGCGGTTAACTCGGGAGCGGCTCGATCGATTTACGTGTGGTTTTTGCTGATAGAATCTGAGAAAGCTTTGCAATATTACATCTAATGAATATTCGTTTAATGAAAAAGGAAGTATTTTTAATTATTGCTTGAATTTTAAAGCAACAACGAGCAAAATAACCGCTAGTAGGCCATAATTTGTGAGTTTTACAATTAAAACCCTGAAGTTTTAACGAGAAGTGATAAAATAAGACAATAACTTAGAAGCCTACTATTTAATCAGTTGTGGGCTTCGTAATTTAAAAAAATGCCACCAATTTTAAACACAATAACTGAAAGTTTCTTAATTAGTAATTACATTTATATACTCACTAAATAACTTTATAAAAGTGCTCAATGCCATACAAATACAAGTGATTGTCACAAATGGTGTAAAGACCACAATCGGTACATTCCTGTTAAAAAATATTAATAGAAACCGACAAAAATGCACAAAAACCTTATAGATCCAGATAAGATTCTATGAGGATCTATGCGGTTTTCGTCTATTTCTATCGGTTCCTATCCATACTTCTCAACAGGGATTCTATCTCTCCTTTATTCCCAGCAGTCAGAGAGGAACAAAATACATTTAGTCTTAAGCTATCGCTAATTCCCTCAGATCGTTTTCTTCTTTTGTTATAAAGAGATAACCGATTTACTGAAGAAGGCACTTCGGCACTCCTAGGAATATTCCACCTGACTTTCACCTTCTTTCTCTCCAATCCTTGGCGCACTGCGGAAGAAACTTACAAGTTCTTTTACGAAACCGCCCTGCTCCACTCTGTCGAGGTTTGCTGCATCTTAAATTCTCTAGATTTCAATAATTAACTTTCCAATTCCCGCAGAATCCACCGAAGAGCTGTGAGATTTTTACATTTGAAGAGTGCAAAAAATCTGTCGAATATTTCTTGGAGATACTCGTGAAACACTTGCCTCTGGTGCGTTTCGTTTGTCTGCCAAACTACAGCTGCATTTTGAATCTCGCAAAGCAGAATTAAACAAACTCGTGATCGTCGATATTTTTGTTTATATTATCTCCGATAAATCGTATAAAAATTAATGTATCAATATATCTAAGTATTCAATAGCTACAGACAATAGCTGTATAAGTGTGTGCGGTATAAAGTTAAAAAGTTTCACAATATCTAGATGTCAGATTTGAAGCGCAAGGCAAATTCATTTGCTTGCCGAAGATTGATATCCAAAGTCACGAGCTTCATCTATGCTCGTTTCGCTCTGCCATCCGTCGTGGATTTTCTCCACGTGTCGACGAGTCTTGCAACACAATTCTTTGCTCATGCGTTCCAGTTTCGGTAACCACCAGGAATTACCGCGTGGTAATGTTCGTCTTGAATTCCTCGTTAGGCAAGCACAGCGTCGCTAGATTTTAAGATAACGAGAGTTAAAAATGATAACATGCTTTGCTTATTTACATTCGGAGCAAAGATAAAGAGCAAGTGTTGCACGTACCTTCAATGGTCGTGTATAAACAGTTGTGCTGGAAGCTGTGTCATTTTGTCGTGGTCTGTAAGGCGTACAGCATTTAGAAGAGTGACAAACAGGCGAAGTTTGGCAAAAGTTTGACTTAAAAGTTCGACGATTCTGATTATGTCCCACAATAACGCATTTTTTTTTCCTCATCGAAATTTCGCTGAGCATGTTATTGAGCCGCATAAGCTCTCGCACCGTCGCCACAAGCGCTCTGTAAATTTCCGTTCAGCCTGACTTTGATTCGTTAATAACAGACAAGGGTTTTCATCCTCTACTTACTTCTTTTCAAAGGTCAATTGCGCGATGCGGTTCTTCTCGTCTTTGAGCTTCTTGGAGAGAGTTTCTACGAGTCTCCTCTGCTCGTCCATCCAGGCTCGTATGCAAGAGACAACGTGTTGCGATTCGTCGCAAATTTCTGTTCTGCTAGTCGCGACACTTATTAATTCCGCTGAAACGCAATCGAGAGTTTTGCTTTTCGCTTTACATTCGCCTTTCAGTTCCAGAAGAGCGTTGTGTGTGTCCTCGAGCTAAAATTAGGAATAAGATGTATTATAATCGTACAAAGTTGCAATTTGTCAAAAGAAATGTTACCTCTTTGACGCATCTGCAGCCGCTTTCTGTTAGACGAGTATTCTCTTCTATCAGGCTGTAATTTTCTTGTCTACTCTCTTGTAATTCTCGCGACAAATGATGCTTCGCTTCCTCCAGCACTGAAACTCTCTCCTCGAGATTTTCAATCTGCCTACAAGCGTCTCTGTATTTTTCTGTAAAATCTTCTTCCCTCACGGCGAATTCATCTCGCGAATTTTCTAATTCGGATCTCAGCATATCCACCAAATCGCTCAAACGTTTGCCTTCTTTTTCAGCGCTCGATAACTTGGCGTAGAATATTTGTTCCTGGAAAATGTTAATTCTCAGTATATTGCGTTTTTTTACTGCTGGTATTGATTGTGCACACAGCACCTGCATTTACAGCGCATTTTTACACCGTTTTATTGATTATCTGTGCTGTGCTTAGCTTACCATGGCTGTGATCGCGTGCTGCAAGTCCACCTCTCGTCTTGCCGCTTGGATCAACAGTTCTTGGCTCTTGTCGAAGTCCCTGCTAACTCTCTGGTAATTGTCGTCAACCAAACGCAATTTCGAATGAAGGGTTTTCAACTAGAATTGATTGAATCGTGCGCACAGACATAATAAAGGGACTTTACTAATGCTCGATAAAAAAAAACGTATTTAGCATTCAAGAACCGTATAAAAACATTTTTTTATTGTTTGTAACGGTATTTCAATAATGTGAAAACATCGCCAGATTCTAATACAAAAAGAAATGTAAATGCTCCTTTTCATAATAAAAAGTTTTACTTCTACAAAAAATGATATTGTGAAGAATAAAGAACTTTTACAATTGATTATATAGAGATTTTTTTACTCTATCAGAATATCGTTAAGAATAATCAATAGCGTGGGATTTTTTTATGCGATTATTTTCACCAATAAAAATAAATAAAAATGCTGGTGCAGTTCTTCCTTAATATTTAGGATCGTAGTAGGACTACATATTTGGGATCACATTTTTTAAATACCTTCTCTCTAAATTCTCGTATCTCTTCACGCGCCTTCTCCTCGAATATACCATTTTCTGTTTTAAGGATAGCGTGATCATTCTATAAAATATAAAAAAGCACAGTAATAAAATTTAGCTGAATACTGGAGTAAAAATTATGAAAAAAATTTACTCAATACTTTTATAATTTGGTAATCCGCTTGCAGCTTGGCCATCTCATCGGACTTTTCTTTCAGTAATCGTTTCAACGAACAAATTCGCTCCCGCAGAGAACATAGCATTTCCTTAGAGGAGCGCAGTTCTTCAAGACACTCTCCGGTCAGTCCTTTTGTCGACGATAGCTGATTTTTCAATTGTCTTATCATTTCGACTTCCCGTTGTTTTGGTCGTTTGCACTCTTCGCACGTGACGAATCGATGGTCAACCTGAAGAACAATTAATTATCAGTATCAAGTACCATTAAATAAATTATAATTCTGTAAGGTAGCTAATTTAAATTATGACGCACCTCATCGCTCTGCGAGTGTCGAATATCGCGCATTTTTTCTTCCGAACAGCAGTCGTTACTCTCTGCTGTTCGTCGCAATATCGTCAGCTCTTTCTTCAAGTATTCGTTAATTTTTTCCAGTCCTTCAGTTCTCTGTTCATAGATTTATCGATTATGGGCATCGATTAAAACACATTTGAAATTGAAATGATTATCTCATAATATATAAATACCTCGAATTCTTTTCTCATATCTTGCAGCATTCCAAGTTCCTGTTCCTTGTCCCTTGCTTCGGCGATCAATTTATCAAGTTCAACATTTTTTCTGTGTAGTTCTTCCTTAATTGTGTTGGCATCGATGTCCTGTACGACCAATTAATTAATTTCTATATTATGGAACATAGGAAAGTAATAAATTAATTAACGTAAGCTTGTAAACATACAACACGTACAGCAGACGCTGAAGATTCCGTTCTCAGCATCTCTCTTTGCCTAGCGTGTTGTAATTCCGCGATTAAAATACGCGCATACGCAAGATGTTCCTTCAGCACAAATTCGAGTTCATATTTTTCAGCTGTGAGACAATCTTCATTCTCCAGAAGTCTGTTATTCCTTTCCTTAGCCAATTCCTGGACGCGATTATTGTCGTTCAACTGATTCTTCACTTCTTGATCAAAAAGCTCAAAATCGATACTACGCCCACAGAGTTGCCTCTTAAGGTCCTCGTTTTCGCGAAGCAGGAAATTAATTTTGTGTTGAATTTCCTGACTATCTGCAAATTCGACGGCGTCAGTCCACGTCGAACAATCTTTGCATTGGGATTCCTGTTGTGTATTGCTTTCGCATAACGATGAGGACCTATAGAGTCATCCACTGTTTAATGGCATTAACAAATAATTTAATTAAAGCTAAAGGAATTAATGTTACTTTATTTTCCGCAATTCTCTCTCCGCTTGCCGCCAGAGACGCTTGATTCTTCGGTACTTTTCCTCCAAATATCTTTTCGACCTCACCATATTATCCATCTATAAAAAACAATTCCGTTTATATTACTCAAAACATTTATATATAATATAAAATATAATTGCGTCTACTCAATGCAATTTAGGCTCCACAATTAATCCTATAACGGTACTTTGGGGCAACTCGTTACCCCAAATTTTTATCGACAATTCTAAATTTTATAACTTTCCAGATATTATATCTTTCAAAGCATCTTAGATGCATTGAAACGAAATAATTAAGCACTAATATCTTTGCTATTGACGAGGACAAAAGATTGTCGCATTAAAAAAATGTATTGGGATTAGAATAAAATGAGTATTTAAAGAGCCGTAGGAAAAATTGTCCCCCAAAATATGCGATTCTAAGGTTAATTAATTCCGTACCTTTGCTTTGACAATTCGAACGTCCTGCACATGACCTCGGAACAACTCCTATCAAACATAGTTCAAGTATTAAAAGATATCTTTTAAATTAAAAAAAATTATCTCCATGGAGAATGAAACTCGTCAATTTTTGGTCGCATTTTACGTTTAATGTCACAATATACATGCAGTACATCAGACGTAGAATCGTACCTGAGCCTTAATTAATAACGAATAATAGACGAGATCTTTACGAACAATCGTCCTCTGCAATTGTTGTATCGCATCGCGTTGGAGTTCCATCAACGTACCTTGCTCCGCTGCCTTCGGAAAATATACGTGATTTGAGTCTTAAATATTTTACGTGTTTGTGATGCAATCTAAACAAATAATTATGAATGATTCACCTACCTCTGACAAACAATCGTTGTACTGAGCTTGAGTCTCTTTTAGATACAGAGACAATATGCGAATAGTTTCGTTTTTATCGCAGCACTGCAAGAGAACAAGTAATAAGGTTTAACGTTAATTTAGCACACTAAAAAAAAACAACGAAAATCCTCACAAAATACGTACCATGCTAAATTCCAAATGGAAATTGCGTGCGAATTCATCGACGGATAAAATTCTGAGCACACTAAATAGGCCTGTAGGGATGCAACTGCATTTTGCAATGCGCTATTAACTAATAATAATTAATAATGACGAAGGGGTTATAAAAATGGATAGGAAAGAGCAGGAATGCAAAACACAATTTTTGTTTGTCACAATTATCTTGATCTCTGTGTATATTTACAATTAAAATATCTTAAAATGTACAACGGGTTAGCGTACACAGGTGCTCGCAGTCTTGTAAAAGTTAAAAGATTGCACAAATCGATTTTTTGTTTTGTTTTTTTCTTTTCATTTCCTTTTGGAACACAACAACGATCAAGTCTCGTTAGTATCACTTTAAACGTCATGCACGTCGCCGCTATTGAATATAGTGGGTGTTATTGGATTCCACACCTCACTCACAGCCATGTCGATCGTGGTCTTTTGTTGAGGTTGTTGTTGTGTTGCCAAACATCTTTTTGCCTCGACGACCGCCTCTCGCAGGTGGCCGATTGTTTGGTTTTGAAGCTTGCTCTAAAAAATTGCGGCGGATCATTGATAACCATATAAAAAAGCAGAGATTTAAATAAAACTGGATTCAAAATACCTTTTAGTTGGAATACATTTTAACAAAGAATAATGATACGATTATTTAAATATAAATTATCTCAAATCAGTTCATTTCATCTTTGAGAAGACTAATTTCAACTGTCTTGCGTAATTGCTCATACTATATAGACCGAAAAGTATTTTTAATTCATTTTTATCGAAATATTATCAAACTTCGTATAAGTGGATGACTGTAAATTAAAGTAATGAAATTTCTTTTGGCAAACGAACCTGTTCCAGTAAAAGTCTCTTCTCCTCTACGTGCTGTCCTATTGCAATGTTTTGTGCGTCGATCTGTAATTGAAAAAACGTTTATTTTCGACTTTAAATGAAAACAACAAATTATGTAACACAAAATTATCATTGGCAGGGTACACTTAACTGTACCACTTACTTCGTCTTATTTATCACGATTCTTATCTTGAAATTCTTATCTTGGTAGGGTCTTGAACTACTTTTATTTCAATTTGCGGGCAACTTGCGGGAAAAAAATTAATCGCGTTTGGGAGATTCAGGGTAGAAATATCGCCAGAATAAATACGAACATAAAAAATGAGCAAACTTTTTCGCAAAATTATGTTGAAACGTTGAAAACTGAGCTTACCTTTGTTTGCATTTTCTGGTGTAGATCTTTCAATTCAACGTGCGTCATAGTGATAGAATCCTTTTGAATTCTGATGATCTCGTCTTTGTCTTCGAGCTTGAAAAGAAATGAGAAATTTAGATAAAAATCTGGAAAATATTTAGAGAATTAATCTTTATACACTCACCAACTTTTCCTTCGAGCGCAGAGCATTCTTAAGTTGCTCCATTTCTGATAAGTCGGGTTTGTTATTTTCTTCTTGTCTGGTCGACGTCTCGGATGCAGGCATGTTCGAATCGCTCGGCGTGCAAGAACAGAGATTGCAAACTCCAACGTCGATCTATAAAAGCAAAATAACCAATGTATTAAAATAGCATTCGTAGACAATTTCCACGTCGGGAAATATAGGTCAACTGACCATTCTCTGCTTGGATTGCACTATGGCTTCTAAGGCGTCTTGCATTTTCGTGTGCGCGTAATCCAATTCTCGTTCAAATTTATCCATTCTCAGGATTTTCTCATTGAAGACTTTCTGCGCCATTTCATTATCCAATAACTATGCAAAGAAGAATTAACAATTAATCAGCTAAATTTGAATATTTAGCGCTACGAACAGTCAACTTAGCCTATTTACTACATAAGTATTTTCGATATTGGTTCTAACTTCAATCAAAACATTCTGAAAAAATGTAACCAATAGCAGAATAATATTAAGAATGCATCGTACATTTTAATTTAACGAAAGAAAAATACATCCCAACGTAAATCTCAAAAAATCTATTCTTTCGGTATTATTTTCCCATTATATTTATTCAAAACAGGGTCTAAAATGTTCTTCAATGCGAAAAACGTTTGACGTTACTGTTATTTATTATTATTAAAAAAATGTATACTCACAACTCTTTCGGTTTCACATTGCAATTCATTCAAATTTTGTTCCATGCTGCTTAATTGGCCCCTCAATTCACCCATCCATAATGCTCCAGATTGATTCTGTATTACAGATTTTTTAAATTTATTTATAAACATTTTTCCACATTCTTTCAAGACGATAATAAATTAAGCATATTTTACCTGCAGTAGTCGTAAATAACTTACGACCTGCTCAACTACTTCAACAACTTTATCAACGACGTCCTTAGGATTATGTATATCTACGGGTCCAGGAATTTTCTTTTCAACAGCGAAATCGACGACGTCTCGAGACCGTTCTGAGCGAGCTTTATTTATCTCGTTTTTAATATCTTTTAATTTCACCTCCCCAGAGGCAACTTTTTCGCTGCAAAAGATTCTTTCTTCCTCCTATGAATACAAACACGAATTATAAAAATGAACACTTTAGTCTATCCTCAAAGAAAGATTGTTTGGATAAAAAATTACCTGTTTTTCGAGACGGTCAATTACACTCGATACGTTCTCTTTCGTCCTCGTTAAAAGACTATGCATTTGTTTCACGACATTCGACAGATCAAGATACTGAAAAAAAAGTCCAGTAAGTAAAGTCTAGAAAATAATTATCCCACTTGCAAGCCTGTAATCGCTAAATGCGATGTCGACTTACTCGCTGGTGACGAGTTTGCAAGTTGCAGACAACAACTTCCATCTCTTCTCTCAAGTTTTCCGTTGCCGCTTGTGCTTCGACTGTGCAGACTCGGAACTCCTCCATGGCGTTGAATTGGCGGTCAAACACATCCCATTTCTAGCAAAATTATAATAAAAATTGAACCACGATATTTATTATTAACAAAAGGGTAGCAAAGTAATTAAAAATTACCCATCTCTCATTGAACTCTTGAGTAACTCGAGCCTCGTGTTGCGAAACCCTATCTTCCTTCTCGCTTTTCTAAAAAAAGCAAAACACGTTATTATTATTTAACCAGCACAAAGGGAGGAGATGTCGAAAAACGAACCTCAAGTGCTCTTTCCAAAAGTACAAGTCCATTGCTATTTTCCATACAAACTTTTGAGAGGTTTCCTATACTCTTCGCAAGTTTGTGCATCGTAATTTCGCTATCACTGTGTCTAACTGCGTTTGTCTCCGTCTAAAATAAAATAAAATTCAGTCGATACACAATAATTTGAGATTTATTTATTTTTCGCTTAACAATAAACGCGATATCTTTTCGAAACGACAAATTCATTCGATTATATTGTAGTCGAGAAATTGATTCCTATTTCGCCATTTATAACACGTTTACAACGTAGAGCGCTTACGAGTGCCCGAGGCTCCTTTCACCGTCGAAGTGTCTTTTTAACAATAAACATTTGTCAGTGTTGAACACGTCAACGAGCCAATCTTAACGTTATCTTGCTCGTGTCACTGCTCGTCGGCGTTAATACGGTATACTGAAAAACGTTTACCGAAGGCGTGGGACATCACGAAAAGGTAATTAGCGATAAACGGACAAAATACGAATACGAAATACTTACACGATCGATAACTTCGCTCTTATAGTTGTCTAAAAGTGTGCCAATGTCTTTGAGCTTGACGTGAGCACTTGCCATATCCCGTTCATAATCCTGCATTAAATTTCAATGAATGCACATTAATATTTCCGGTGAGTCTATAATCGGTAAATATATGTTAATTAAGTTAATAAACAACCTCGCGTTCCTTTGCGTGCAATTCCTCGAGAACTTCCTCGAGCTGAGTTCTCAAATTAAGGAGAGCTTCATTCTCTCGTTTCCACGATGCCTTTGCGTTGTTAAGGTCGGACACGAGATTGGACTGTAACGGGTTATAAAGATTAGTTCATGATAGTTTAATGTTCCTGAAATTATCTTTATTTCCTCTCATTACCCCATTACGATCTGCTGGTACTTGCGACGATCCGTCGTCCGATTGGTCACAGCATACAACGTCTGCGTTAATTCGCACTCTGCGTCCTGAAGATCCTGGGCCCTGAAAAAAACAAGATCAGTAATAGTAAGTATATAATTTCGTTAATTTATGGATTTCCTACACTCAGAGAAATCGTAATAGCACAGTCAACTATAAAGTGACTACTATTCATTTTTATTACATGCAACTATTTTTATAGTTACGATAACTACGAAAATAGTTATGGTAACTATTTTCTAGTTATAGTAACTATTTGATAGTTGTGTCAACTATAAAAAAATTGTTGTACCAACCATAAATGAATAGGTGTCACTTTATAGTTACTAATACCATAATTTTCTCTCACTGTATGAAAATACATGCAGATGAAATTTATGTCTTATGTCAATGATATATTTGAAGAGTAAAATATGTAGGCACTTAAAATATATGTTGTATATTTCGTATATATTTCACATATAAAGATATTATATTTTTCAGATATTTATATATAACATATGTACTGTAAAAAAAATCTCTATGGAAATTTGTTTACTTGTATAGGATGATTTTGTGCAGAAACGTTCGATGGTGAATTTAATACAAAAATAGAGTAATATAAAAGTTTTCTTTTAAACACAAATGTTTTGTTATTGCAAAACAAAAAATTCTGTAATTGAACAAAAATTCTATAAGTGTTTTAACATTGTATCGACAATATATAGCATATATGAAAAATATATGAAACGAATTATTTAGAAATATTTGGCATAGCCATGATATTTCGATTAACATATTATAATAAGCATACAGGAAAGCTCAGGATAATGAAACAAGGATTTTATTATCATCTAGTACAGCATAATATAAAATAAGGAATAATTAAAGAAAAGCACAAGTTAAAATTCGTCAGGAGGCAGTTTGACCTCCTCAAGCCATTTTGACTTGGCAAAAATCCTTGCGAGGAGTAGGATAAATGGAAGGTCGTGTAATAGTGTTCTTACTGCGCTCCTTTCTGACACGCGTATAGCCGCGGGGTGACAATTTGCTCGTATGCTTCAGAATCTGTTTATCGGCTTCACGAATCTTTTCGCTTCGCTCAATGTTCGATTTCAATTTAAATGCGTCTCTCAAATCTACCGAGCCAATCTCAATTGCCTGATTTTCTTGAATGTAGTGTTGCAAAACAAGTTTGATGTCATGTTGTCTTGGAGACGTTTTTGGAGTACACGGTACGACACCCAATTCCCATCGCGACTTTGAGAGTTTTCTTGGGGATAACTTGGCGAGGTTTTTAGGATTTTCGGCATTATTAGTGCCTAGGAGCTGCGAAGGTAAAGGGAAGGGGAGTTGCGAGTGTCAACGAACAGATTTTTTAAAAGATTAGAGGATAAGTGCTTACCGTGTTGCTAGGGCGTTGTTTTAGCTCCCTCCGCATGCCCCTTATAATATCCTCCTTGAATTGCATCAGCATATTAGCTCGACGACACTGTTCTTCCAGCGCAGCCACTTCGGCACGTAGTGACATACCCATATCGTGCTTTTCAGCAACTTCATTAGTCAGAGCTTCTCTTGTCTCCAAAGATTCCTGCAGACAACGTAATACGATGTTCGGATAAAGACCATTAAATTTACTGCCAAGCCTTGGCTACAATAACTATTAATCAAATAGAAGCGACCAACTTTTTCCACGCAGCTCAGCCGACGCGATAATCGCTCTATTTCCAAAGACTTGTCCTCTAATTTGGCTCGCAATTCTTTCACCTCCTCGCTATCGCCCTCAGACTTCGCTTCTAAGCGAACTGGCTTTTCTGGACGTTCTTCTTCGGCGCTTTTTTCCGCTATTGCACTTTCCACGATATCCACGATTGAGGCAATCTGCGTACGAGAATTAACGAGATCCCGCACGAAAAGACGCGTGAAAAACGCGAGAAATTAGGATCTTTTTAAACACTCGAACTTCAAACAATTGTAAATGCAATCCAAGACGAGATTCATCAAATAGTGAGAATCAACTGAACTTTGTGGTAAAAAACGACTATTTTTTGTTTATAATATTCAGTTCATAAATAACGAAAGACTCACGTCTGATTCAAAGTCGCTTCCCACTGGCCTCGAGCCTGGAACGTTTGTTTGATTTTTCCTCGCCGATCGCTTCTTTAAACTATCCCTGAGTGATTCGAGCATCGAAATATACTTTTTTATTGTCTCTTCTCTGGAAGCTAATTTATTGTCAAGATCCGCTACTTTTTCCTGCAATTCAGCTTGGTATCTGCAACGAAGTATAATCCATGAATAACGTTGCATACTTTCATACGAAAAATCTCTGAAAAACGAGATATCGAATCGCTTACTTGCGAGCTTTCTTTTCATTTTCGCCAAGAACTTCTAAACGTCTTTTTAAGTATTCTAGGCTCTCAGTATCACCGACATCCTAGAAAAACGAGCGATACTAGTTTTAAAAATTAATCAGCATTGTTTAATATATAAATGGATGGATAGTACAGGATTTTATTGGACAATTGAAAGCGGTAATATGACAAGAATTTCTCGGGGAGTGTAGGATGCAAAACCGACGGAAGGCGGGTTTTATTAATAGGATAGGGGCATGAGGCGCGTGTCTGTGTCGTTAGTATAGTCGGAAACGGGAATATAATCGACGCAGTTGCAGAGCTTATTGCTGGAGGAATGAACTGAAGGTTCTTGCGTTAAACCATCAAGCTCCAAAATCAATCTTAATTTCTTGTCAGTGCTGGAACATTGCTTTACCTCTGTGCAGGAACAGCTGAAAAAAAAGAACAATTAAAATTAGTAGGCTGTTTTTCTCCCTACAAAATAAAGAATTGAATGAGAAAACTTACTCTGCAGGTGCTGGAATATCATCTGCTTGGATCTCAAAGAATTTAATACCCTTGAGACTCCAGCAATTTTCACACCGAGCACGTCTTATCAGTTCCAGGAGACCTCTTATGTCACTTTCTAAAAATTCAATCTTCTGCTGCAAAATTCCCTCATCCTGTTCCAACTGATAGATACGCTTTGATAATGCGTTTACAGTCTGGAATTTATGAAATGTGGGGAAATTATACAAGTGATAAATTAAGTAAAGTTTTAGAAACAATTATGCATAAACCTGGATGTTAAATGTAGTTTTCCTGTTTATGCAGCTAAGATATTTCCTGTTATACCAATAATTTAATATTCATAAAGGACAGAATGATATTTGAAATACTCTTTCAAACAAAGAAATATGATTAATGTTTATTAATGACTTAAAATTCTGTCATTTCGACAATAATTATGAATAATTTTGGGTCATCATTATTTTACAATGAATACCAATACTTCAAAGGCATAATCATTCAGTCATAAATAATAAAGTTTCATTGAAAATATATTTGATATCCTTGGCAATCCCTGTGTTCAATACATAAGTAGAAAATCTGTGTTATAAAAAATTATGTGTTTACTACAATTACAGATTGAAATTCATTCAATGAAAATCTATTTTAAACACTTTTTTAAACAAATAGAAGTTGCCAAAAATTTGATCTGGGCATTTTTGTAATAATTATGAAAAATTAAGGTTTAGTAATAAAAGTAGTATTCCAAACACATTTTCATGGAAAATATAATAAAATTCTGCAAATTCGCACATACCAAAAATAATTCAAAAATATGTGACAAACTGCACTAAATAAAAACACAATTTTTATACTATCATCCAAATAATAAAAACAAAACAGCAAATAAATAAAAACAGAAAATTCTGCAATAACACATAAAAATTTCTGCATCCCTTGTGAAAAAAGTCTCCAGAAAAAAAAAGCTTACATCTTCGCCAGGTTTTGTGAGCCGGGACATTTTTTCAGAAACAATTCCAGCTGTTTCCTTAAGTTTTTCCTCAAGCATTTTGACTCTGTAGCAAGCAGCTTGCTCCAAATCCTCGACAGTGCGTACCAGCATAACATTTTGTTCTCCCAGATCCTTAATCCACTCCTTCATTATCTTGAGCTTCATCTGGCAATAAAGACTTGATAAATAAACGATCGGAAAACGTAAATATAAACTTAAAGCAAAAAAGCCTCAAAATCTTACGGGAATAAAATCCGTCTCGTCACCGGTAGCCTCCTCCTCTTCTTCCTCCACTTTTTTCATTCGAGCTTCGTAAATCTTACGAAATTGATCGAGTATCCGAAGTCCTTCGGTCTCGCCGCACACATCTCCCGTCTCGTCGTTTACAGCCCTGCAGCTGCTGTTCGTATCACGGGGGTGCTGTTCCTCCGACATGACAAAACCACCCGCGGAACTCTGCGAATTATCGCCATCCGAGGACATGATTAGCTTTTTAAACATGCACACAAAACGTCGCGAGTGCAAAGACACGAGTACAACGACACTTGTATTTTATTCGCCCACGAAATTTTACAATCCCAACCCTTTAGCTCTTCCCCTCCTACACTCCGAATCTCTGTGATGTCGAGCGGATACTGTCTACTACACAATGCAGCAGCAATGTGTACTGTCAAACGATTATATTGGTGTAGTATTTATACAAGGATTTCAGTCATTATTAGTAGTAGTAGTAGCGTAAGCGTAAGGGAAAAGCTCGGCACGAGCTCAATGATCTTTGCGGAAAGCCCGTAAGATGGCGCTGTACAGATCGTCGATAGAGGGGAGGAAAGACATTTGTAAATTATCCGCCACGTGCTTTTTATCCGTAGTATTTTTTTAATGCCAATTCCGAGACACTTTGCATCGGAGCATGGATCAGAAATTGAAAATCATAATTTTCTAGAAATTGTATATATATATATGTGTTTAATTGAGACTTGAAGATGCAGGTCTCTAATCCAAATAACGTGAAGATCTATAATTTGAGCGCCGGTAAATCATTACCCGAGGTTAGTAAGAATGCGTCAGAAGTATGAGGAGGTTAGTCAGGAGACTTGGAAAAAAACAGGGTTTATATTCATTGTTATTTACAGTGGTTGTCGGAGAGAAAGCGTAGAAGCTTATTGAAAAAAAATGTTGGTGAGTATTACGATGTTTTTGTTGTTATGTTATCTTAACTTTGGCTGTTATGTGCATGATTTTTTTTTGTTTTCCAGACATACGAAGACGCATTGAACTCATCCAGGATTTTGACATGCCTGGTGTGAGTACTTCGATCAGAATGTCTAAAGATGGGCAATACATCTTAGCGACAGGAATTTATAAACCAAGAGTCAAGTGTTTTGATGTCAATAACTTGTCTTTGAAGTTTGAGAGATGCTTCGATTCTGAAGTTGTGACTTTTCAAGTTTTGTCGGACGATTATAGCAAGGTCAGTAGTTTACAATAATTGAAAATGTTTTGTTATTCTTTACTGTAAAATATGAGCTAGTATTTTAAATATAGTAGTATACTGATTAATTAAAGGATTTAAGTCTGACAGATCCACACATAATAAAAATTACAGATAATTCAATTAGGCGATTAGAATGAAAAAATTTGTTGACTGAAATTATTGGCAATTTGTTTGCTTAAAAGAAGGATTCAATTAAGTAATTGGATGACAAACCCCAGTACTAAATGTAAATTTTTGTCAATAATATTCTAGATTAAAATAGATGTGATATTTTGCAATATTTCATTTTCCTTGAATATTTTTGCCATACCTCCATCTGTTTTTTCAAAATTTTATTAAATCCTTTATTTAAAATAATCTACAGCAATTTTACCTATAATTTGTATTTTTAAATATACCTTGTATGTTTCTTCAATTTGTTCAATTTGCATACTTGGAATTTGCAGGTATAATTGCTGTGGAAACTTCATTTTAGATAAACTTGACTACAGTTTCTGAAGATAAAAAACTAATACTTTAAGGTTTCAAGGCACAAATAACTTGTGTCTTGTTGTCAGTTAATCGGAATTCAAATAAATCTAAAACATGTATTAATAATTAATCACAACTTTATCCACAGGTTGTTTTTTTGCACTGTGATCGTCACATTGAATTTCATGCAGCTCACGGAAAGTATTACAGGCTGAGGATACCAAGATTTGGTCGCGACATGGATTACCATTATCCTTCTTGCGATCTTTTTGTTGTTGGAGTGAGGTAAGACTTAAATTTTTCTGAACAATACTTTAAGATCTCGAGTAAATATCTCACACTAAAAATTTTTTTTTTTGAGTTCAGTACAATGTCGATTATCCGAACTAATTGGGACCAACAATCGTTCGGACAATCGAAAATTCGGATGACCAAACATCAATATTTTGGGAAGGGGGAGGGAGGGACTGAAACGCTTAAAATATTAGAATATATACGTATAATATAATACATATATATTAGGGTGTGTCAAAAAACATTTTAAATTTATTTTATTTATTTTTTTACTGCAAAAGTATGTATTTTGACCTTAATATCCACCTTCTATACGAAATACGCGACTTAATTTTTTTCTAATTTTTTGAATTCGAAATTCGTTGAAAAACAAAGATCGCGATTGAGACACCTCTAATTATTATTTACCAGTGAATTTCTTTCGCACAGTCGATTGTTAGGTCAGTCCCTCGAGTTTAAGCCATGAAGACCCAAAAGAAATGCGATAATAAGCAGTAACCCGAACAATAACGACTTATTCTCAATTTCTGCTTTTTACTGCCTATTATCATAGTTTTTTGGGTCTTCACGGCTTAAACTGGAGGGGCTGACCTAACAATCGACTGTGCCAAAAGAATATGCTGACAAATAATATTTAGAGGTGGCTCAATTGCGATGTTTATTTCTCTACAAATTCCAAATAAAAAAAAGACATAGAAAAATTTAGACTCGAATTTCGTATAGGAGGTAGAATTTGAGGTCAGTATACATACTTTGGCTGTAAAAAAAAAAAGAAAAAAAATTTATTTAATTGAAAAATTATTTTTGTCAATTTCTGCTTCTTACTGCTTATTATAGCACTTTTTGTTAGTTTTCATGGCTTAAACTGGAGGGGCCGACCTAACAATCGACTGTGCCAAAGGAATTCGTTGGCAAATAATATTTAGAGGTGTCTCAATCGGGATCTTTGTTTTTCAACAAATTTCGAATTAAAAAAATTATAAAAACATTAAGTCGCGTATTCCGTATAGAAGGTGGATATTAAATTCAGAATACATACTTTTGCAGTAAAAAAATTAATGTAAAAAATAAAAAATTAATTTTGACACACCCTAATATATATATATATATATATAATATGTATGCATTTATCGAAAATGAATACCTTAAATATATCATTGTTAGTATATATTATATATTCTGATAAAACCGCCGGACTCTATATAATATGCTATTTTCTTGGGAAAAAATCGAAGATTTTTTCGGTTTTTTTCGTTCGGAAAACCGAAAATTCGGATAAACCGAATCGCTGTTCAGATGATTGACGATTCGGATAAACCAAATCATCGTTCGGATGATTGACGTTCGGATAATCGACGCTCTACTGTATTTATGTACCATATATGAAGCTTGGATGCATATACCGTATATTAATTTTCAGATACATTCGTAATTGACAAATACAATATTGGTATATTAAAATGAACATTACAATATTCACGTACTGTAATTTTCAAATACAAGTATCGGAGAATTCTTATACTATTCTTAAATTTACAATAAAAGTATATTAATACGAAATTCATAAACCCGATTTGTAAATCTCATATAGTTTGTATATTAAATTCACTTGCATTTTTTAAAGTGCATAATTATAAAAATATTGTGTAAAAATTGCAGCAATGAGATCTATCGCTTGAACTTAGAAAGAGGACAATTCCTACAACCGTTCACGAGCGACGCTTCAGCGATAAACAAATGCACCATCAATCCCGTGCATCATTTATTAGCTGTAGGCACACAGGAGGGAAAAGTCGAAGCCTGGGATCCACGGATGCGAAATAAAGTCGCAACTCTTGACTGTGGCTTCCATTGCGTCACACAAGATAGCAAGTGAGTCTTGTCTTTTCTTCTTCCTTAGTATTTAGCTAATCGTAGCTGAGTTAATTGATTAACTAATTGTTTATTTTCTGGCATAGATTGGCATCTGTTCCGTCGATCACGTCTCTAAAGTTTCACGGAGGTTTAACGCTGGGTGTCGGAACTGTTACCGGACAAATTTTGTTATACGATATACGATCAAATAAACCATTTATAGTAAAAGATCACATGTACGGTCTGCCGATAAGAAACATTGAGTTTCATGATAAAATGGAACTTGTTTATTCCATGGACAGTTCTATCGTCAAAATATGGGAAAAACAGACGGTAGGCATCGAATTGTATTAGAATTTTATGAAAATACGACTGCACTTTAAATTAACAATCGGTTTTTCCGTTTTTAGGGAAAATTGTACACGTCCATAGAAGCCGAATCCGACTTGAACGATCTTTGCGTTATTCCAAATACAGGAATGCTTTTCCTAGCAAACGAAAATGCAAAAATGCAGACGTACTACATACCCAGTCTAGGTCCTGCGCCCACCTGGAGTAGTTTTCTTGACAATCTCACCGAGGAACTCGAAGAACTTAATTATGAGACTATCTACGATGATTATAAATTTGTTACGGAGAAAGAGCTCGAAGAGTTGGGTTTGTCTCATCTCAAGGGCACAAATCTATTGAGAGCTTACATGCATGGCTATTTCATGGACGTTAGACTATACAGAAAGGCTAGAGACGTTATCAAACCTTTCGCCTTTGAAGATTACAAGAAAAAGAAGATTCGTGAGAAGATAGAAGAAAATGCATCGAATAGAGTTCAAATAGACAAATTGCCACAGGTCAATAAGGAATTGGCTCTTAAATTGATGGACAGCGAAGTGGATAAGACCGCGAAGAGCAAGAAAAAGAAGAATGCCGCTGCGGCTGGTACTCTTCTTCAGGACGATCGATTCAAAGCACTTTTCAGCAATCCAGACTTCCAGGTCGATAAAGAATCCGAGGAATATTCTCTGCTTAATCCTGTAGTTTCTCAGCTCGACAAGAGCAGATCGAAAAAACTACGAGAAGCCGTGGCACAAGAAGAAAAACGTCCGAGAACTGCGGTCGAAGAGGAAGAAAATGACACTGCTAACCGTAAGTGCTGTCGTATATTCACGTTAATATTTGCACGTAAACTAATTTTTCTTTTATTGTATTGGAAGTTATCCAATTTCTGGATAAACGTATGCTGAACTTGTTGCTTCAATAAAAATGAAACAAACAGTTAATTGAAAGAAAATGTAATAGTCGACAAGAGAAAAAACTATTCAACCGAATCGTCTCTAAATTTGAAATTAATTAGTCACACCGTTTTCGAAATGTCCTAGCCCCAACTTCGAAAACTATATGTCAAGATAATCAAAATTCAACCATAACGTTACGAGTTTAATAGGATCCATTTTAAGACAAAAATTTAATTAAGACTTAAGTTTATATTATGCGATTCATAATACGGTCTATTGTAAGATAAAAATTTAATATCAACTGTAACTCAACATAATGCGAAAATTTCTGAAGGAAACTTAACTCAAGGCGAAGAATATAACAGTCGCTTCAGTAAATCGTCGATAACTGTTACAATTTTCCGAATTTCTACATCATTTTTAGGCATTTCTAGTACTGGAAAATTTGCGATAAGTAAAACAACACGAAAATCGAATTTCCATAAGAAATGTTTGAATGTTACCAATTAAATGATATTTTTTTAAGCAGTTAATAATAGACAAAACAATGAATTTCTTTCAAGACGACGGTGGGTCGAGTTTAGATGAAGATTCAGCCAATTCGAGCTCGGACGATGAAAAACCTTGGGTAAGAGAAGTGCAGAAGCGGTACAGAATTGTCAAGAGAAACGAGAAGAGAAAGGAGATGGAAGAAGAGGCAGCCGAGGCAGCGAAAGAAGATGAGGAAAATCCGAAGAAGCGAGGAACTCAACCCAAATTTTATGAAATCAAGGAGGGCGTCGAATTTAAGGGAGGAAAGACGTATATGAAAAAGAGGGACAAGTGAGTCAACTTTATTCAACAACTCATGAAAATTCTCCAAATGTTTACGTAATTTCCAATAATTATTATTTCAGGGCAAGTCTTGAAGATCGTTTAAGGGACGAGGATAGTCACAGCATAAGAGTTACCGGCTCTAGAGGAAATAGAGAAATGACCTTCACCACAGGCAAAGTAAATATATATCTAATCACTAAATTTAAATAATAACTTTCTTTAAGGTAGTTCTGTCGTGAAGGCAATCTAAACTCATATGCATGAATTTTTGACATCTTGTAATTTGGCTATTCAATTTTACTTGCACAAAATCTTGAAGGCTCTTACCGAGTATTTGAATGAACAATTAAAACTTGAAAATCGATCTTTTTACACGGCGCTCACGGGACGGCTGGAAAAATTGATCTTTAAATCGAAAATTAACATACTTAGATCAAAGGTAGAGAAAAAATAAATAGTACTACGGATTCGCAAATCATTCAGGAATTGATGCATCATGAAAAAAGGTGAAGTCTCCGGAATAATGTTTAAATGAACCCAGATCAAAGTGTACGATACCGGGCCAAATGACGTTTCCTAACCTAATTATCGTAAAAATGAAGTCAAATTCATACTAAACATATCAACTATTTACAAATAATCGTTTTAATCTGATTACGACAATTTCGAAGGATTCTCGATTATTTTTTATATTATTATTGAGGCAGTCAAAGTGATTGTGTATGGTTATTTTTTAATGTCATGTAGACTCTGAGATTTATGACTCCGGCGTACCGACAGAACTGCCTTAATCCGTAATTAAAAGATTTCAATATGTTTATTCAATTTTGAGTACTTTTGTTACTGATATCTTATCGCATTACTTACAGCGCAAAATTGTGAAACGCGATCAGGTAAAGAGGCACAGAAAAGAAAATAAGGGTCTCCTTCGACCAGCTGGAAACATCGGAAAAAAGAAGTACTGAATAAATATTTTGATTGAGACGTTTTGAAAGAATATTACAAATTACAGCTTTATTTTCCCAGAACAATTTCCTGCATTCCCGCGCAAGATCCATTCAGTGCAATACATCGACAAAAATGTTCGATAATCCTCGCGAAATAATATCTCAAATGCACACAAGTAGCAACAGATATCTCTCAGCAAAGGTGAAGTGTCATCGCACGCCAGTGATATAAACGAAAATGCTGCGGTAGGGTATATACTCTGACCGTTGAACTATCGACACAATTGATTCGTACTTTCGTACCGGCTAAACTTTATAGTATTCGCGACAGATGTCTCAGGTAAGTTGACAAATTCATTGAAAATATTGATAAGCTTGCTGAATATATCGATGAAATTTTAATGTGCGATTTCACTGAGTTATTATACTGAAATCACAACACAAAAGTCAGGATTGCTGATATTACGAGGGGCGAACAAAGAGTCAGTATCTGACGGTATTTGTACGTAAACAAAATGGACCAGTGAGCTCGAGCAACAGTCTCGGACTGATATTTAATAATGAGTCACGAAGCAAAAACTTTTAAACATGCTAATGTCTCCGAACTTAACCAGTATCCAGTAAATACTATATATTTTGTGCTCCGAACGCTGTTTGTGACAGGCACTTGCACTGACGAGTAACCAGAAGTCCGCTTCATTGAATTTTCAGACGAATTCGAGTTCTCATGGCTCGTCGAACAGCAAGGATCCGCCGAGTATGGAAGATAATCGTCAAGATCGACAGCAATTATTGGTACCGTCGGTCCTGTCGGATTTGCAGTTGCATAGCACCGAAGTAAGATACATCCTCACGGAATTATGTATTTTTTTAAATCTGATTATTTACTCTGAGTTGGATCTGACGATCTACTGTAATGGTGAAAAGGATCTTTGAGACAATGCAAAGATCTTTCGACAGATCGGAGTGATCGCGGAAACACCAGACTACGAAAATCTCAGCATATCGGCGGTGCTTCATTACTGCAAGAACAAGATACTCAGACCGTATCTTAGGCTTTTGGCTGTTATGGGATTGCGGCCCACCAGCGGTGACCACTCCGAAAGTTTTGCTCGCAATTGCTTCGCCAATTTTCACACACTACAGGTCACGATTTTTATGTGCATTGGATATGTTCTGCAGTACATGGCATGTTTTAGGTAAATCATTTAATCTGTACTACATTATAAAATTATTTGATTTTCTAACTTCGATTAATGAAGGCTCCGCAATATTCACGCATAATTCGATTGGCATTCTTTTCATTTCGGCAAATAAGTAATATTTTAAAATCCGAATCGATTTGGGTCTTCACAATAGAAAAACGATTACAAAACTAAATTTCTGCCAAAAATCCTCAAAATCGCAAGTTCTGCTCAGAAATATTGATTGTTTCGTAAAAAAAAGTTTATGCACGTGTTCGTTTTTTTAAACATACAATTTACCGAATATATGATTTTTTAAATGAATGATTATAGTAACTTAGGATCTACAGATTATGAGTATCTTCATTACGAAAGCTTTATGTTCAAATGAAAGTGAACACGGTTTTGTGAAGAAAATGATTAATCGTGATTATCCTGTATTCATATTATCGTCATAATTAATTGAAGTAATTATTAATTACGAAAATAGGGTTACCAATTGTTATGCAATTTTGCTTTGATATTGCCTTATGCAAGCACGATTCATTTAATGAATTGCAGGAGGGACAGAGGATTTTATTACAAGCTTTTGCCGGTCGAGTATGAATTTGAAGCCACCCTGAACATCACAAAGACTATGGTTTACGAGCAAATTTGCTACGGAAATGCAGTCTTCAGCTATTTAATACCGAGCACTCTGCACTTGATAGCCTACCTCTACACAGTGTACTTATTCAGAGTGAAGGAGAACGAACAACTTCAAAATTTAATGGAGAGAGCGTTTCTCTTGTCATCTAATCCAGTGAATCGAGGCAATCAGAAGAAATTGGTCAGAGTATTGTGGTTCTTTATAGGGATGAGTGTTGTCTGGATGATCGTGGCTTTGGTCAGTGTAAACGTTATGATGGCAAAAGGCACCATTCTATTTCAGTGGCTGGAACACAGGTAATTGCTTTTTAAAAAACGATATTAATAATACATGAATAATGCGAATTAGGCTATAATTTATTTGTAGCCCAAATCACGTCAAGCTTACGGCCAAATGCCTCTTGATAATTTGTACTCTTTGGCACGATATGGTTCAAGGAACTATTATTACCAGTTACTGTCTGCAAGGTCAACTTCTAATGTCTCACTTGACTTTTCTGAGAGCCAAATTGCTCCAGCACACTTTGCCAGCTTTGGACTGGATGAAGGTGAGTGTTGGCTGTTATTTAGCTTTCAATAATTAGAAAAAAACTATTCTGTAAAGTCTGAAAAACGTTGTATCAAATTTTTTATTGCACAACTTTTTCAAAACAATATAATATTTCTATGTGATTTTTATTATTTCGGAGTACGTGTATATGAGTCTTTTGCTGCCCAAACTTTCTCGATGATAAATTATAATAAAAATAAATTACCTCATAGTTACATAACATTTTTAGAAACTAAAAACTGTTCATTTCTTTTTTTCTTCAATATTAGGAAATCTCAGAATTTAAGAAATTACTGAAATACTTGAACAACGATTTGGGACCGGCTGTGTGCATCTATACGGTTGTAAATTTGTCGTGGGCGACGGCTGGTATTGCCTGGTTACTCAAATACGATAGTATAGATAGCAAATCCGAATGTATCACTTACGTTAGTGTTATAAATGTGATACTTTGGATACTCGTGTCTGTGGCTCCGTTTATTCAGGTAATATTTCAAATTTGAGCACGAAACGTTGTTAATAAAGTGTATGGCGAATTTTACCTTATTATTAATTGCAGGCAGCGCGTTTAACGACAGCTTGTTCCATGATACAGAGCTTAGGACACGAAGTGCGTACCCGACCGTTCGTTTATCAGGGAACTTCCGGAGAGGATCTGGATACGATACTTCTCTACTGTTCATCGTTGAAAATGTGTGCGAGACTCTTCAGGGTACCAATAACTGGTCGCTACCTTTGTCTTCTCTTAACTGTCGGTAGTATAACCGTTTTAACACTCGGTCAATGTCACTTTTTCTCATAAATATTGTATGTAGTAAACTTCACTCGTACGTTCATCTCATCTTCGTTTCGTAATTATTTTGTACATTGCATAGTACTGTGCACATAAATTTACTGTACCGCAATTGAGGAATTGGTATAACGGATGGTATTGAGGGCTTCAACATTTAATACATGTATAAAATGTGATACGATTAAAGATTAGTTCCTTTATAAATAATTTCAATTAAGGTAGTTATGATATTGGAAAAATATGAGGATTCTGTGGGCTTTTTTGGAAATATAGAAACTAAGCTTTAAAGAAAATTGTTGTTTTATTAATTATATGTGAAAAAAGAGTGATTTAGTATTATAATTTCATACACTTTTGCTTTTTAAATATCCCTGGTAAAAATATATTATAGAGATTGATACAGATCGATAGAATTTGAATTTGATCGTATGTTATCATCTCTATCTATTCGGACTTTGACCAATTTCTACAAATTGAATAGTTGTTATTAGTTTCCTTTAGTTTTCGTTTTCTATTGGTTAAATACGATAGATACGTTATCAGGATGTATGGTACACTAACGGATTTATAATATTTTATAATTTTTTTTAAACTGATGTTTTAATAAATTCTTAGATCTCTTACTATCCGACATCAATGCTCTTATTAGTATCTTAATATGCTTGATTATTTATTAGATTTTTCTCGTATCGCGAAGTACTCAAATACGGATAAAATAAAATTTTCGGTAAGGAATGTATACGTGAAGCAGTCTTACAGAGTTAATTAACATAAATAATTTAGTAAGAAAGATGCTAAAAAACTGCTCAATTTACTGTTGTTACTCATAAGTACGTGAAGCCGCTTATATATTACTGATGTATATTATATTACAAGAACGAGTTTGGATGGAATATTTAGGCAGTTTATCAGAGATCATGAAAGTTAAGCAGCTTGGGCCGCGGTCATTACAAAGATGGGTGACCAGAAAAAAACGTAATTATCCGGTCGATTTCTTTATTTTTTTTTTTTTGCTTGGAATAGTACATCATGGGTATATACGTACAATCTTATATTTTTATTATTAAATTAAATACAAAAATTATATTATTTATAATAATATTATAGGATATGGACGAAACATATAGGATTTCGATCATAAATTTATGATTGTACATCGTAAATTCACGAACCAAAGTCCATATTCGGAACGATAGAATTTTTTATAATCGTTTTCTACCCTGTTGGAAAAAGATTGAAACGTACTGATAGAAACCGATAAAAATGGATAAAAACCGCATAGATCCAGATAGAATCCTATCTGGATCTATGCGGTTTTTGTCCATTTCTATCGGTTTCTATCAGTACGTTTCAATCTTTTTCCAACAGGGTAGAAAACGATTATAAAAAATTCTATCGTTCCGAATATGGACTTTGGTTCGTGAATTTACGAATCCTATCTGGATCTATGCGGTTTTTGTCCATTTCTATCAGTTTCTATCAGTACGTTTCAACCTTTTGCCAACAGGGTATCATTTATTTTTACCAGGGATCATTTGGCTCTTAGCGAGGTATACAGAAGCCTATTGGCAAATACTTGTTTCTTCCGAAAATTTGGTTTTTCATTCGTTTTTGTGAAAGTATTGTAAAAGATCTATCTGACAGTTATAAATGTCAATAATATGCAAACAAAAATATTCAACTCAGGAATTATTATTCTAAAATAAAGTCATAATCTTATTCCTATTTCAAATTGAATTTTGACAAATCATCGTGAAAATTGAAAGCATTGAAACTTAAATATGTTGGTCTTGAGCTATACTACTTGATTCTAACAATTAAGTAAATTAAACTATCTGTTCAAGTCAAAAACACTTTTCCGGCGAAATAATTATTTCGGAAATTGAAAGATAACAAAAGTAATTCATAATTTCCCGCGATTGAGTCACACGTAGAGCGAGCCACTAGACAAAAATGGCGGAATTAAATAGGGGGGAGAAGACTAACGAGCCAAACATACGCAAACACCGCAGCAGACCAAATTAACCTTAAATTAACAACGTCCTGTCCGACACTGACTAGTCAAAAAAGTTATTTTACAATAATTTTCAAAAATCATGCCGGCCACAGCGACTCATAAGTTCGTCACGTTTCTTGGATTCGTCTCGATACTACACGCAGCGTATTCCGCAGCACAGCGTAAGTTTACACAGAAAATATACTTACTTTATTTTTCTAAAGCGGAGTCAATTAACAATTTTACGTATTTCAGATCGATCTTACCTTCGAATAACCGAACAAGAGTTCACAACCCTTCCAATCGACGTTAGTACTATTTTTTCTAATAAACTTTATTATCTGAAGCAGTACATAAAAAATTGTGTTTTTTCTGTTTAGATTCTAATTCAGGGAGTTTTGAGCCTCTTTGTCGTCATGTACGGAGCTATGTACATAGCTGGTGATTTTAAAGAGATTCGTGCTGTTGTAGACCTAGAAAACAAGTCATGGGAAACACTACGCAATTTGCCATCATTCCAGACATTCAATCATCGAGGAAGATCTCTTTCACCCGAATTCGTGCAGCCGTATTGAATAACCAAAGATTAGCTGCTAGCAGCAGCTTTTTTCTACTTTCTAAGTAAATGTTGCACAGCATTTTGAAACGTGCACCATTTCTTGGTATTAGATATAGATTCATTCATTCGTGTTGCTCAACGGCAAAAAAGAAAAAAACGTATTGGTATAATGTGAAATAATGACAATGGGTTGAAATAATGAGACGAAGATTTCGAAAAAATCGTGCAACACCCTCGTAAGCCTCATTATTAAGTATTACGTTCGTTTATTCGATGCGAAACATTAAAAAAAATTGATAATATCGTTAGATCACTTCTTCTGCTTTTTCTTCTCGGCCTCCACTTCCTTCTCCTTCTCGATTTCCGTTACGTACTCGCCTATCGTATCCGTATCCAGCATCTGCAAATTATAATTATTTTTCCATTTTAATTGTTGCATGGAAGAAAAATAAAAAAGGCATTTAAAAAATACAAAAATATTGGTGCAGATAAATTTTCCAACTGTGACATTTTTTTTATAAGAAAAAGCTAATGACAATCTAAAAGTAGCGAATTATAAACAAAAATAAACGTAGATGTAGCTTCTCGTTTAAAACAGAAGTATTCTATGCATTTTTATATTTTTAATACGCGACCAGGAATGGGCATTAATTCAATGAAAATATATTTAAAATACTTTTTGTATAAGATAACTATGATTAACCATTATGCAAAACTAAAAATGTTCACATTTGTGCAATAATTATGAACAATTTAGATAAAGTATTTTTTTTTTTTTCAATAAATTCTAATATTTAATAAACTTAATAATCCTTAATCATAGAAGTATTTCAAAAACATTTTCATTAAATAACTGCCCATCCCTGTACGAGACTTAGAGGATGCAGACCTGAAGAGGCTGGCCTCGACGCATCACCGCAATTTCTAGATTTTTCTGTCCAGACTGCACCACTTCCAATAACGCTCTTATGGCAAGTTTGATGGATCCTCTCTCTGTCGCAACTTCCTCGGGTGTGTAATACTTTTCTAAGAATTCTCGGACAGTTTTAGCACTCCGACCAGTTGCGTTTGCCTGCAAGTACATTTAATATTAAATTGTTCAATTAACGGCAGATTTAAAAGAGGTGATTCTTACTTTCCACTCGTAATAGATGCCGGATGGCTCCGTTTGATAGAGATGAGGAACACCGTCATAATCAAAGCCAGCTAAGAGGCAAGATATACCAAAGGGTCTTCTGCCGTTGCTCTGAGTGTATTTCTGCTTGAGTCCTATAAACATAATCACTTTTTATAAATACTATCCAAATAGACTGTTCAAAACATTTCTAAATTTATTTAGTTTACAGGTACCAACATTTTTTATGCATAGACTGTGACACTGAATTAAATATACAAGTCTGATGTAAAATTAACATACTTTTATATTAAACAGGAGTTTTTAAACTTTTCCATATACCATACATTGATTTTAAACCATATTTTTGGATTATATTCAATTACTAACTACTTATGCATACAAAGTTCAAGCATCATTATATTAAATTTCAAATTACAAAATGTAATGGCCAGAAAAAAAAATGAGAGTAAAATATGATTATTAATAATATTAGAAAACATTATTCAAGTTATATATTGTCTTTTAATACAGAATACAAATCTGCTAGATTTAATTTTTAAACCTTATAAGCTTATTTTCCTGAAAAAGCTTCAGGAAAATAAGCTTCACCAACATTTTTTATGCATAGACTGTGACATTGAATTAAATATACAAGTATGATGTAAAATTAACATACTTTTATATTAAACAAGAGTTTTTAAACTTTTCCATATGCCATACATTGATTTTAAACTATATTTGTGGATTACATTCAATTACTAATTACTTATGCATACAAAATTCAAGCATCATTATATTAAATTTCAAATTACAAAATGTAATGGCCAGAAAAAAAAATAAAAATAGGAGTAAATTATGATTATTAATAACATTAGAAAACATTACTCAAATTATATGCTATGTCTCTTAATACAGAATACAAATCTGCTAGATTTAATTTTTAAACCTTATAAGCTTATTTTCCTGAAAAAGCTTCAAAACCCATGTTTGGTTCTTTTGGTTGGTTTTTTTTATGTAACAAAAAAAAGTATTGGAAAATTCTTAACAATTAAATTTTATTTGGATTTTAAGATTTTTTTTATGCAACCCAAATACCAATACAATTGCACATGGATTTTTTATCAATAAAAAAATAAGTACTTTTTTTTTGTCTAAAACTATTAATCTATAAATTTAAAAGATTGCTAGATTCTTGTTTATAAACTATGTTCAACTTTGACTTAATCAAAACTATTACTTATACAAACAATACAAATCGATATAATAAATGATCCGTTATAAATATCACATTCTCATATCCTAGTAAAATGAAATTGAATTACCTGCTATGTAGCGTGTAATGTACTCCAATGTGACAGGATCTTCTACAGTCAGTTTATGACTCTGACATTCGATCTGTGCACGATTGATCAAAACCCTGGCATCCGCTGTCAAACCTTCATCACACAAAAACTGCATAAGAAAAGCGCGAAAAAAAAAAAATCCTCCAATCACAGATTTACAATAATATTACCTGCAAATGCCATAACTACGTGATCGTCCAGGAGGCATATTTTGCGAACTGTACGCTCCTCTTGAAGTTTGGCAACCGACTTTTTCTCGACTCCCAGAACAACAACGTCAGTTCCGCGTACACCCACCTTAAAAAAGAAAATTCAATTTTTCCATACGTAAGAAATAAGCATCAACTTTGCAATTGGAATAAAAACACCGGAACACCGGGAACTCGAGGAAATCATGCAGAACAATAGTTTGTCTGTTATGGACTTGAGGTTAAATCGGTCAACAAGACTTACCGCTGTAGATCCTTTTCGCACAGCTTCTTGAGCGTATTCAACTTGGAGGAGATGTCCGTCCGGTGAAAATACAGTGATTGCTCTGTCGTAGCGGGCTGCCATTATAAATCTTTACTAAAGAAAATCTCTTCGTGATATTACAGAGTTAAGTCAGCTAAATGACTTGACCGTTTCCCGGTGCGACGTTGATAACTTCACTCGCAACTGTCGGCAAGATTGTCAACCCGACGTCGTTGCATGGCGATGATGAAGCGTCGCCGTGTCAGGTTGGTAATATTTGCAAAGCGCGGGGCTCGAATAATTGCGAGTTTCACTGCTGACTTCAGAGCAAAGAAGCGTTCGGTCGCAACGCAATAATAATGACAGTGATTGTCTCAGCTAATCTGGTGGCAGAATCGGCGTCTGGGAATTACGGTAGTAAAATGGAATCGAAAGTGCGATCCTACAATAGGTGTCGCACAGACTAATGTTATCTTATCGTAGCGTCATCTAAATGAATAATAATTCGCGAACACGAAGAAGATCGACGAAGATTGCATCATTGACATTGTAAGACAAAAATGCAGGATTTTTTTTATTACAATTTAATGGCGAAGATCCGGAATTACCGATCGCGTCGCTTTATGAGATATTGTAATGATATTATTAAAGCCACAAAAAAAGAGTTTTCTTAAAATGATTTTGAAAAATCAAGTTATGTAACTGTCTGTCTGTTTAAATCGAGTATTCGTAACGAAACAAGAAAATCACTTCAACTTTTGAGCCGTTTCGAATCCCACAATAAAGATTATTCTTCAAATTCGTGTTACATTAAGATGATGTGAAACCTCGTTAAAAAATCATTTCATTTTGTATCGCGTATATGCAAGCGGAACGATTCTTACTGCAGCAATACTGCATTACCGAAAATCGGTAAGATTTTGATGTGGAAAACGTTTCTTGCACTATAGTAACGCAGAAATTAGTCTTTTGTTTGTTTAACCGCGGATGCCGCTTTTTTAGGGCCTAAAACAAGATTTCCGCGGAAAATAGCGTTTCGCGTCAAAAACGTTGAAGCAGTTACCGCAGTCATTGCGTAAATGAGAGAAAATCTGCAGGTAAAATTCAGATGCGCTAGTTACTAAAGATTCTATGCACAGTATGCGGTATCTGTTCAATTCGGAACGCACGCTATGAGAGCGAGAGAGACAGCATTAGTGTTCCGAGTTTGCTTCAAGTTTCGCCGCGTCAGTTGGTTTTTTAAATGAAAGACGAGAACGTCGCGTTGCAGAATTCTTATACGGAAAAGAACGTTCTCTTCTTCCATCCGAATAATCTATCGTGGCAGAAAAATTCGGATTCCAGTTAGTGTTATAATAGAATAGTTTCACATGCTCTTCATAGAACTACAAATACAAAATTAAGTCAACACCGATATCGGAAGTTTTTTTATCTTAAAGAAGTATTTAATATTTATCATTTATTTATATAAGCCATAAAAAAGGGTATATTTTTTAATTATAAAATTTTAGATGCGATGTACCCGAAATATCATTATTTAAGTTCTAAAATTTAAAAATTAAAAATAATCTGTAAGAATTTTTTTTCACATGTGCGTATTTGTTAGGATTATATAACCTGTATTTTAAAAATTATTTGAGACGATCCTTTTGTTTAGTCTCTGAACTGATATGGAATCGTCTTATGCACTTGAAGGTCATATACTCGAGGTGTCAATCACAATAGCATACAGTGGACCATTGATGTAATGTCTCTTTTTAAAATTCTAACTCGATCAAACTGTTCTGCATAAGAATTATACACTCAAGCGCGGTGCTCCCTTCACTTCAATTCGCGCAACAGAAAAGACAGTACAGTGTTCTCGCGTGTGTTAGAAAAGAACAAAGACAAAAAAAACACCAGTTGGTTCGAAACAATCGAACTACATTTTTGTCTATTCGATAAGTAGCGACTGGAGCCAGTCCCAACTAAATACCCAACCATTTCGATAATTCGTTCGTTAACGATCGTTATTATAGCTTAACATCTGAATGTCGAGGATCATTTTTGAGTGAGTCTAGCAGACATAATAACTACAGATATGAACTCTCTAAGATAGAATCTATAAATATGTTTTATCGATACACACGATGATAGAAAACGTGTCGAAACCGCGATTTCCATTAGAGCAGAAAGGTAAACTAATATCCGGTGACTTGAAGCTTAGACGTTCGATTATGAGACAAGATAGGTGTTTTTTATTGCTTTCCGACAACCGCGAATGTCTTGCAAACCGGTAGAGTGGGGGAAGCGTAGATTAAAGCCTTATTACAAGCGCAGCAATACTCTCTGGGTGAAACGAGTGGTCATTGTGAAGCGTTCAGTCGAGCGTAGACATCGAGCCCTGTTCGGTATATAAATCGGTCCCGTATCGGTCGCTCCTGTCACAGTATGTTTTGCGGGTATGTAGAACGTTCTTTTTTTTTTTTTAACCTTTCTACTATTTTTTTTTCTCGTGTTGTGTGTTATCGTTCCATTCGATTTTCATAGTCTTTAGTTTTATAAATCGAGTTCTTATGTTTTGTCGACGATTGATCGTCATGTGATGAGTTACGACCTCGGCGATACTATGTAAACCGGTATACTACAGATGTGCAAAGAATAGAAGAATCAAAGCAATATAAACACAACGTCTGTGCCTGTGATGTGTGTCGAGTACTATTTAATACCGATAGTGTGACGATCGAACGAACGCGATAAACGTGTCACTTACGCTGAAGAATCAGCGAGTGCTCTGTATTAGGACTATGCATTGTAGAGATTTCAATGAGATAATCGTACACTTGTTGCATGTACATAGGTAGTGCTATTGACACCGAGCTCATGACATTTGTAGGTCGTTCGTGTTGCTGTATACACAGCAGTTATGCCACGGGCAGATCTATCCGCTAATATAACAGAAATTGCGCAATATATTAATTTGCAGTTTGCGCACTGATTCGGTGAAGAATGGACGTGAAATTTCTATACAGTGAACATCTTGCAATATTTTTTCAACATTGTGTTACAGTTTTGCGTTTTTAGAAAAATATTCTTTAATATTTTAATAGATATTTCGGATTTTTAGAAAGTTGTTAAATTCGTAAATGAAAAACGACTGTGTTAGAGTGATCAATTAATTTGTAACTTATCAAACAATGATTTTACGAAAATGTCGTACAACGATTTAACATTCTTCTAAAAATGTTTACATGCTATTGAAATGGCGCAATATATTAATTTGTCCATTGTACACAGGTTCGGTGAAGAATGGACGTGAAATCTCTATACAGTGAACATTTTGCAATATTTTTCAACATTGTGCAACAGTTTTGCGTTTTTGAAAAAATATTCTTTAATATTTTAATTATAAAATATTAAAAATTTATATTTTAAATATAAAATATTAAAAATTTATATTTTGAATATAAAATATTAAAAATTTATATTTTAAATATTAATTATTAATTTAAATATAAAATATTTTATTTAATATTTGGGATTTTTAGGGAGTTGTTAAATTCGTAAATAAAAAACGACTGTGTTAGAAAGTGACAAATTAATTTGTAACTTATTAAATACAATGATTTTACGAAAATGTCGTACAACGATTTAACATTCTTCTAAAAATGTGTATACTCTATTGAAATGGCGCTACATATTGATTTGCCGGTTGTGTGTTAATTCTGTGAATAATGGGCGTGACATCTCGTCGTAGCAAATTTTTTTTTTGTTACATTTTGAAACATTTTTGAGTTCATTGAAGTTTTTTTTTCTTTTTTTCACATTTTATGGGGAATGAAATATCGAATTACGCCACATTTTTCTTAATTGCCTATTTTTTTCTAATTGCAGTACAGATTGAATTATCGTGATTTTGCCTAATTATTTTCTTCCGATGTTTTTAAGGTACATGAACAATCTGAAAAATACTGAATATCAAAATTTTGGTAATTAAATTCGTAAATGATTAAGCTATGAACTTAATTGCATTTTGTCACTTATTGAACAAAATAATTGTAAAGAAATGTTAACACCGGTGTTTTGTGGTAATTCATAACTTTGCATTTTGTGCCGGTGCACAGGAGTTGTCGTGCGATAACGACGAGTTCTCGCTGTTTGTAAAAATAAAACAATATGTCAGAAATGGTATTGTCTTAATTATCTGCACCAGTAAAACTGTTGAAGTACGTTTGTACAGACACGAGCATTATGCCTGCAAGGAATTCTGGATAAATGCAAATAGATACAATTTTTTACTTTTTTTGTATTGTAAATGTCAACCCGAGATGGAATTATAGTCCATCGATAAATTAGACATTGGGTCTTTTTTAAAAATCTTTAAAAAATCTCACCATTGACATACAGAAGTAATTTATCTTTTTTAACTCGGCGTCGAGTCACTAGCGCGACTCTTGATGTGAGTTTATAATTTGTGACTTGAGAATAGAGATAATAGTCCTGCAAATGTTAGTTTTGAAAGACTTATGCAAATTTTTATTCACTATGCAGAAACTGACCACATAAGTATTGACATATTGTGGGCTAGAGAATTTAAAGCAATATTTCATACTAAGAAAATATATTCTTGACATACGCATACATAACATACTAGGCCGATAGAATTGCAATGTGGTAAAAGGACAATTATACTGCAATGAAAGCATAATTAACTGTCGGCCAAGTAAATATTTCAATAATATTTTTCTTAGACAATTAAAATCAGGAAATGTTTACCGGACGGTATTATAAGCTTTAATAACTTCCACGTGGTATTAAATATTATGTGGGCTATGTTTGCATATTTTTTTTTATTGTTGAAAATTGATATGGAATATTATTAGGGGACTTTCATCCATATTCTTTGTTGCGTCCTAGTCATTTTTTACACCCTTTCCTCTATTTTTAAATAGTTACATATACAATAATAATTATTAACTAATTACTTTCGAAGCCTGAAATTATTCAATGATTTTTATTTTTATTTTTTTCAATTTCAACGGAGTCATATCCACTCGCGGGCAATCGCGACTATCTAGAATACGTGACTTTATCACCCATTATACAGTGAACATTTTACGAAGTCTCGCTGACCGCGCGTGCAACGCGTAGTCAGCACCCTTGAGCCTCACCACGGCCACCAAAATTCGCCTTTTTTCTTATCCACTTTTACTTTGTACCTTTCTTTCAACACTTTTAAAATCAGTCTGTACTTATCACTGAATCAATCATGTCACAGTAAATATTACACGATACACGAAGTCCTTCACTCAGAAAAATCTGGTAATTGAAAAAAAATATAGTTAGACCGACGATAATCTAACTATTAACTATAATTCCCAGGAGGGATGTCTATATTTTATGGGTTATAGCAAATATAAGAAAATAGTTGGATGAACCATTATTATAATTCCCAACAGGAATATCTATATTTTATGGCTATAACAAATATAATTATAGTAGCAATCATCAAAATGATAATAGTTTCAAAAAGGATGCAAAGTAGAACCTTGCACATTGCTTCCTCATTATTTTTCGCTTTTTACAAAGTGACCTCTATGAGGAAGTACGTAATTCAATTTTGGCTTCCTCATAGAGGAAGCTTTGTAAAAAGCGAAAAATAATGAGGAAGCAATGTGCAAAGTTCTACTTTGCATCCTTGTTGTGTAAATTTTCATCTCGATTCGTCACGCCGTTTGAGAGTTATGAGCAATTCTATTTTGGGACAAGCGGTCATTATAAATTTAAAAAAATAAAAATTATATATGTAGCAATGTGTAAAGTTCTACTTTGCATTTTTATTTGCATTGAGTAGATTTTCAAATATCGTTTACAAAATTTTGCTTTTTAATACTGGCGAAACCGGTAAAGCGTAAATTTTGAAATTTACAAAAAAAAAGGATTTTCGCTCTAGCGAAAATCGTTTTTTTTTTGTAAATTTTCGCTCTAGCGAAAATCGTTTTTTTGTAAATTTCAAAATTTCGTAAAATCTGAACCACTTTACCGATCATCGTCAAATTTGGTACGTGGCATAGCAGCATGTTCCTTTTCATCTGTAAAAGGTTTCAGTTAATTGGTGAAATTCGACGTGATTTATAAAAAAAAATGGTTTTTTTTTTTTTTTTCGAAAAATTCAAACATCTATAAAATCTGAACCGCTTTACCGATTTCGCCCATATGCAATGCCAAACAACATTGAACGTATATTTATTTATAAACACCTATTTAGCGTCTTATTTTTACGAAAGTTAGAGCGACCACGCTCTTTTTTCAAAAAATTAAAAGTATCATAAAATCAAAACGGCTGATGTTTTTTTTTTAAATCTCAAAATTCAAAGCGAGGCAACTACTCCACTTGCGTGCCAAATTTGAGCCATATCGCTCGAACGGTTACTGAGTAATAGTTCATCGAATTTTCGGAGCCCAGGACACACACACACATACGGACATTTTTTTCTAAACCACTTTTCTCGTCGTTTTGGACAATTCTAAGCATACTGGCATGAAAATCTCAAATACAAAAACTTTTCATGAAAACAAAGCTTCCTCTATGAGGAAGCAAAACTATTCCAATAGTTTCAAATATGCCGTTTCGTTGCATATACGATTTCAACGTTTGTTTTCAATAACCTTGCAAGTATCGTTTATTGAACCATATTATCATCGCTTCGTTTTATCGTGTGAAATCGTTAAATCAACGATATGCTTTTCTCTCAGTGTTCGTTACGTTGAGCCGTAGCGCCACTAATTAATATTTTACAAGTACGCGTCGAGTATTTCCGCGAGTTTCTTTAATATTATATTCAGTGCATCGAGAATTACTCCGTGAAGCAATTTTACAGTAGTTAACTGCGTCGAATGTTTAATCCCCGATATATTAATAATATCATATTACATCCGTTAATATTATAGTTCAATATTTAATTTCAACGTTATCGGGCATTTAAAAACATTGTTAAATTCAATAATTTAATTTGAATAAACAATAATTATTTACTAAACAAATTAAAAAGTGTAATGATCTAAAATCTGAGATTTCAATCCCTTAATTGAGCAGCGTCCCAACAATATATATTTCCGTTATTTTATCCTAAATTAAGGCCGGGATGTAACATTCTTAAAGTGTTTACTCTTTAAGTCTTTCACCGTGCCAAAATGAGTACTATCAGAGTTTATTAAATCTTTCAAATAAAGTCTCGACTCCCAGTATTAAAAAGCAATTAAGTTGAATTAATATTTATTAATTGCGTCACAACGAGACATAACTCTTATTTATTCCATTTGATTGAATCTTTGGAACGCGGATAGATTTGAATCGTAAAAGAAATATTTATGTATCCGTGTTCATCAATAACACTCACATCATTACTTTTTTTTTTATCCGTTCACATATTTTTATTTAGATGTCGCATTTAAAACATTTCCGCAAACTATGTTTTTCATTCCGTTTCTAATAGATTTACATATTATATCCTATAAAATGAGACGTATCGTAATTGCATTAATACTAGAATGGAATAGAATACATTAAAGCGCTGCTACTATCGAATTTAAATTCAATGGTAGTTTTTATCACTCTACTTGAGCAGAATTGATAAAAATGTCAACAAAGCCATGCGATTATTTATCGTCAAATATTTTATCATGTCTTGAAATCTTTTTAAGAGCATTTGGTACACCGGTGAGAATTTCTTCGCCCAATGTTAAACGCCTATAGGTCTGTCTCTCTCGCACTATTTTTCTTTTACCTCTCAGAAAAAAACGACTGAATCGAATGAGGAGCCAGAAGCTTAGCCCAATTCTGCCGTATTTCCGCATATTCTCTCAAAATTTGAGCCTTATCAGTCGAGTAGTTTAGGAGAAAACAGGTTTCGAAATTTTGAGTGGTGATGGGGGAAATACCACTGCCTCTTAACGGATGTTATCTGAATTTCTTTTTTATAGTTATATGAATTTTTAATACAGAGTACTTTCGAATTGGTTTTCTGCTTTCTCGGCAATGACATTTAGAGCATATTACCGAATGAACCGCTTTTCACAGGGCAGAACGTTACATATGACCTATTACTTGTAAAATTGATATTCGACTAGTAATAAATACATTGTAAAAAATATGTAGTGTAAATTTCCATTACGGGAAATGAATTTTGAATTTAATATGCTAGTGAGATGTAAAAATACAGTATTTTCTATTGAATTCTATGAAAATTAGGAAATGTAATATACAAATTTGTAATTTTACTACAATCGTGTATTAAATTGAATATATTATCTGATGAATGAAATATCCGGTAATGTAAATTTGCATACTTATTCAACAGTGCAGTAAAACAACATATTTAAGGCCTCAAATATTTTATCTCTTAATATTTTTTTTCAATACTTGCACTCAGAAAAGAATCTTTTGCTGATAAATATAAAGTGACACTATTGATTTTAATTTCATACGACTATTTTTCTATGCTTACGTTAACTATAAAATAGTTGCCGTAATTGTAAAAATATAGTGGTAAGTATTTTTTTATAGTTAATACCCTAAACATCGAAAAGAGTCGCGCAGATTAAAAATAAATAGCTATAACTTAACAGCTGACAACACGTTCACAATTTCTTTATTTCTTGATAAATTGTAATGTAGTTTCAACGTATATGATAAATTATCTGATCTTCCTTGAAACGATCATAGAAACGGGATTTTATAAATACTCGGATTACTCGGAAAATTTTCCACACAATGTAGCCTACCTACACCTAAAATCGGATAAACTGCTTTTCACAGGACAGAACGAGATCCGGATTGAAAATCCCCCGTTTATGTCTGAATCAGAACATACAGGTTGTTATACTGTTCCAACAACTGAGAACGTAATGAGCATTGACGGTGATTGGAATTAAACGGCGTTTGTTGATGTTTGTTCTTTAAAAAATATGCGGAAGTTATTTTCAACTTTTTTCTAATTTAATTCTTTTTCTAATTTATTTCATCTTTCCTCAAAAATAGTATAACGTATGCAAAAATATTTTGCCAGAGATTAAAAATTTTGTTTGTTTTATGGCTCAACGGTGTATATATAATTTTTGCAATACCAGGAATTAAACAAGTGAGATATTTTCGAATGAATATCCACTATTTTTATGTGATGTCCTCACCTTTAAATCCTAGCTGATCTTTACAAGAGAAAATCAATTGAAAGTCACCATTTCCTTATATACTTAAATACAAAAAAAAAACTAAGTAAAAGTGCTGACTTTCAAATTTTACTTTTATTCCCTATTTATTTATTCTTTTCTCAACAGAAGGAGAAATGTAAGTGTAAAGAATAAAAATGATATCAGCTTTTTCTTTTATTGTGCGGTTGCAAAGTACAATTTAAGTATAAGTCTTATTGGCTTTGTAGTTCAATATTCTTCAATGTCAGTTTACGACTTCCACAAAGCAATCGTTACTTTCGGTTGCTTTGAAACTCACTTTTTATTCGTAAGAGAAAGCGATTTGACGTTTTAAACCAATTATTATGAGTGAATAAAACCTCCTGAAGAATTGTTGAGAATTATATTTGCGATAATCTGGTGAAATATGGAACGTAGAGAGTATTGGTCAATATTAACTGATCTTGCGCAAATCGATTAAATTATATCCATCAGTTTATTCGTTCCATCTATGTTCTAAATAATGACATATCCGAGACTGAACTAAGGATGTTCAATATCGGAGATACGAATCTTTTCCGCAGACAGATGTCGTTATCTTCAAGATGACACTCGAGAATAATTTGATTAGAGAGATGGCAAATATATTCATAATCGTCGTATTATCTTGATAAGATGGCCGAGATTATAATCGTGTCGTCTTATGTTAGTAGGGCGATCTTGGCGCCTCGTGCTGATAAAAAATGTTATCTTAACTTGATAAATAAATCTTGTTCGCAATTTTTGTTTGCTGACTTGCGTAAATTTGTCTATTGCGTCGATACTTTTTTCATATCTGATTTTTAGTCAGAAACTGTTCAGTTTTTCGCTGCGTAAGTCATTTTTCGTTAGTCTGGTACAGAGATCATCAGATTTGATTATTTCCGTACTAAAGTTACCATTAATTTCCTGATATCAGAAGAACTAGCATTTTTTTAGAATAAAAACATATTTAAAAAATATTAGTAACTTATTTTTATTTTAGTACTGGTTTCAAAAGAATTAGCAACGTATTTGAATTTAACTACTAATTCCGGCGCAGTTAGTGACGGATTTGGATTAAAATTCGTTTTTACCTTTTTCCAATCCCTTTTGGAATCTGCAATTTAAATATAAGTTTATTACAGATTTGAATGGGATTTTCTATTACAACTATAATCAATTACAAATTCCACACGAATTAAAATACAAATAAACAAGGATGCAAAGTAGAACCTTGCACATTGCTTCCTCATTATTTTTCGCTTCTTACAAAGCTACCTCTATGAGGAAGTATGTTATTCAATTTTTGGCTTCCTCATAGAGGAAGCTTTGTAAAACGCGAAAAATAATGAGGAATCAATGTGCAAGGTTCTACTTTGCATCCTTGTTTTAATTAGATAAATATACATGTTGTGGATTCGCTTTTTCTATTTCGTTATTACGTTATTTCGTGATTATTAGAGCGTTTCCGAAAGTGAATGTGATAATGTATATTTTTAAAAATAATTCAACATTCCATAAAATCAAAAATTTCATACCGTTCGTCACTAAATTATACATATATAATGGCTGAATATTGTTTCATTTATATACAAAATTTGAGCTCGCTATCTTAAGTTTTGCGAAAGTTACAATAGAGCGATAATGTCAATTTTTTGAAAAATTCAAAACATCATAAAATTTTAACGGTTCAACCGATTTTAACCAAATTCAATACCGATCACCGGCGTGTGAAAGCTCACATTCATACCAATTTTAAGATCAATATCTCGAAAATTGAAAGAGTTATTGCGTAAACAGACATTTTTCAAAAAAATTTAAAAACGCGTAATAATTTAACGATGAAGTGGATTTTAACAAAAATCTGTATGAACGATGAGGCTTGATCCCTCTATCTATGGTCCAAATTTCAGGCTGATATCTCAAGGCATTCCGGAGTTATAAAGGTTTACATTTTTCGATCGTGTAACATACACACATGCACACACACACACACATACACACACATACAGACATTTTTTCTAAATCACTTTTCTCGACGTTTTGGCCCATTCTGAGTGTACTGACATGAAAATCTCGAAAAAAAAATTTTCATGATAACAAAGCTTCCTCTATGAGGAAGCAAAATTAATTACGAAGTCTAAGTGTACTTAAATTTTTTGGCTGGACGTTGACTGGACAATTTCAAGTCTGACGATGTTTTATCCGGTAGCATAGCAAAGAAATAATTCTACTCACGATGTTCTTGAAAATGGAAAGGAAAATATCAATTAAATGATATACGAGTGAAAAATTATCTTGCTAAACACGGTCGTCACGCAAGTATAGAATTCGTGGGTATAACATTCCGTTACACGACTACTGCAATAGTGTAGTCACTATATTGTTTGATGTTCGATCAAGCATCGATGTCCCTGTACGACTTTCATCGCGCGCGGCTGTCGAGACGTGTATTTTATTATATACACGACTATATCGTATAGCATTGTTATGATTTGGCGCTTATGTAAGACCTTCAAGGAATGGTGTAATTTACACATGATTTATATTTAGGTGCCTATGATACTGTAATGCCAATTTATACGCCATTAAATCGAGTTCATAATGAATTAGCGTCAGTTAACTGTTTCCAGTAAATCATCGCAATGTGCAGATATATATATATATATATGAGGGATTCCATGCCAAATCGACCAGTCTGTGGCCCTCGACCTCGTGGACATGCTTCATAATTTTTATATGATTCTTCTAACTCAAAATAACATTCATGATTTTTTGCAAAATCTTCAAACCAAATTTGAGTATGCTATAACTTTAAAAAAAAAAATTCTGGGGCCGTAATTTTAAAATCTGAAAAAATTCTCGAAAATCTGGTATTAAAAATGAAAATTTTTGGCAATAATTTGATGATGTCCGGGATTTTTTCCCCTCGCTTGGAACTTTTTTTTTATTTAAAAAAAAATTTATTTTATTTTTTTTACTACCAGATGAACTTTGACAATGGTTGGCGTTCCAAAGATTAAAAAACACACATTTTTCCAGGGGAAAAAATGAATAATTAGGTGCCATCGCAAATTCACAAAAAGAATTTTAAAACGTTAAATGATTTTTTTTTAGATCGTCCGTTAATATTACAGTTATCTTAAGAAAAAAAAACAAATCGACCAATTTTTGCCAAACCATGAGAAATTGTGCTATTCCTACATATCGACTATATTACAACGGGTCTTTAATTTTTCCGAATATCTCCGGTGATAGCACACAAAATCGCCGCTAATTGGGAAATAACACGTGGCAACACGACATCTGGTGGATTTTTCAACTACTTTATCCCAGTCGTCATAACTTATTATTTTGTAAAAAGAAAACAATTTATCATTAATATAAATCGATATTCATAAGTGGATAAACATTTTTTGTATTGATATCCGTTGAAATAATTAAAACTCTTACAAATGAAGAGTGCAACGTCTTCACTGACTGCACTGAAAAAAATGTCATTGATTCAATAAATCCATCGCTTGCGGGCTGCCAAAAGAAGTATTTTTTAATCAACTCTAGTTCTTATTCGTTCAATCCCATTTAACATTGAAATAATAAAATATAATTTTGCATACTTTAGAGTTATTGTTTCGATCTCGTATGGAATTGGAGGAATTAGAGTTCAAATTAACTTGATAACGCTTGTTTTTGGCAGCCCGCAAATGATGGATTTATTGAATCAATGACATTTTTTTTCAGTGTGGGATAACGCGGCCACTTTTGCTTGGTGTTGATTCCCAATATTATTATGTGTACTTTCTCCTAATTCTTTAACCTGAAAGTTTCCCTCAAAGTTTGCCGAAAAATTAACTAATTTTTAATTGTAATCCGTACAAAAAATCACTAAATTTTCGAATTCTTTTTGTGATTATGCATGTAATGATTGATTTTGCTTCCTCATAGAGAAAGCTTTGTTTTCATGATATTTTTTTTTTCGAGATTTTCATGCCAGTATGCTTAGAATTGTCCAAAACGTCGAGAAAAGTGGTTTAGAAAAAATGTCCGTATGTATGTGTGTGTGTGTGTGTCCTGGACTCCGAAAATTCGATGAACTATTACACAGTAACCGTTCGAGCGATATGGCTCAAATTTGGCACGCAAGTGGAGTAGTTGCCCCGCTTTGAATGTTGAGATTTTTGAAAAAAAAATCAGCCGTTTTGATTTTATGGTACTTTCAATTTTTTTAAAAAAGGGCGTGGTCGCTCTAACTTTCGTAAAAATTAGACGACTTTGCTAAATAGTTGTTTATAAATAAATATACGTTCAATGTTGTTTGGTATTGCATTTGGGCGAAATCGGTAAAGCGGTTCAGATTTTATAAATGTTTGAATTTTTCGAAAAAAATCATTTTTTTTATAAATCACGTCCAATTTCACCAGTTTAACCGAAATGTTTTACAGACGAAAAGGAACATACAACTATGCCACGTACCAAATTTGATGATGATCGGTAAAGTGGTTCAGATTTTACGACATTTTGAAATTTACAAAAAAAGACGATTTTTGCTCTAGCATCAGTAAAAGTTGATAATGCGAGACAAAAGTTTGTACTCAATGGAAATAAGAATGCAAAGTAGAACTTTACACATTGCTTCATATGTAATTTTTATTTTTTTAAATTTATAATAACCGCTTGTCCCAAAATAGAATTGCTCATAACTCTCGAACGGCGTGACGAATGGAGATGAAAATTTACACAAAAGAGGAGGATAAACTCCGTTTTCGTCATTTCGATTAAGGTAGTCCTTGCACATTAAGCTGAGGTCAAATAAGTTTTCGAAAAATGGGAAGGAATTGTAAACATTTTTCGCCAATATAAATAAGGCTACAAAGTAGAACTTTGCAAATTGCTTCCTCATTATTATTGGATTTTTACAAAGCTTCCTCTATGAGGAAGCCAAAATAGATTAACATACTTCCTCATAGAGGTAGATTTGTAAAAAATCAACAACAATGAGGAAGCAATTTGCAAAATTCTACTTTGCAGCCTTTTTTACAGGACTATTGTTTCTTTTCGGTAGTGAAAAAAAGAAAAAGAAAATATTGAAAAAAATCGAATTCAAGGGAAGAAAAATCCTGGACAACATTAAATTGGTGCCAAAAATTTTCATGTTTTATTTCAGATTTTTGAGAATTTTTTCAGATTTTTAAATGACGGCCCTCAAAATGTTTGAAAAAAATATATAGCGTACTCAAATGTGGTTTAAAATTTTTGAAAAAAATCATGACTGTTATTTTGAGTCAGAAGAATCATATAAACAATTATGAACCAATTCCTCGAGGTCGAAGGTCACGGTCTGGTCGATGGTATGGAATGCCCCATATATATGTCCATGGCCCTCGTTAGCTATCCGTCTGTCGCAAGTGTCGAGAGTTTCTTAAGTTATCACGCTGTCGATGTTTAGTACGCGTTGCGATCGCCAAAGCAAAGACGAATGCACTGCGCTTGATTTCTCTTTCCGCGACCTCCATAAATAGAGCACGTGGTATTGTGTCAATTGTCTATATCTTGCGCATGGCCATATCTTCACCAAGAGAAAAAGTTTCCTTGATTCGAAGAAATCGGTAGATCGAATTTTTTTTCATTGATTCCTTTCAAATATTTACGTGTTTCCAATAAAATGTTGCGTTTGAATTTCAAAGGGAACATTTGATTGCCTTTAAAGTAACATTTACCTGATGAGAATCAAGGAGATATTTTCATTGATTCAAAGGTTTTCACTTTTTCAGCATGTTGAAAAACGGTTTCTTCGCTTTATGGAAAAGTTGCCTTAATTCAATGTCACTACATTTCATTGAATTTCTGATCGTTCAAAGAAAATATAATATTAGCTTAAGTATATTATTTCATGATTTCAAAGAAATGTTTCATAAGTTGGGATTTTCAAGAAATTTCTTTGAATCAAGGCAAGTTTTTCACTTGGTGTTCACAAGATGATTGCAAAAAAAATGTGCAGTATTAGTCTTTCACAAAAAATGATACAGAAAATATCGTATAGAATTAATCATTTGCAAAAATGATTCGTAAAATCTGTAGGAATAAAGTTAGATAAAATAATACTGACTGTATTTTGTAAGATTAATCCTTCACAAAAATATAATGAAAAATATTGAGCTTCTTCAGAAAATATTGTAGAAGTATTATGTAAGGATCGTATTTCTACTAAAATTGATCGTGAACATTTTTGTACAGATCTACTGTTGGCTAAAATCTTTAGGCATGGTTGATGCTGATTGAAAGAAATGTGTAAGATTGACTCTTTGCTAAAAAGATATGTAGAATTGATGCTCCCTAAAAATCGCTGTCTAGAATTGTCGTCGACTGAAATATTTACGAAATACACGATTTTGGCAGAGAATTGATACTCCGCTAAAAACGTATAGGGTTCACTTCATCTTACATAAGTGTATAACATAACAGCTTCTCTGAAATTATGTGTACGATTTAGTTTACACTAAAATCATTTGCAGCGTTGACCTTGACCGTAATAAACGTGTAGGGTTGATACTCGATCAAAATCGTGTAGGATTAATACTTGATTAAAAGTCGTGTAGGATTGACAATCGATTATAAGTCGTGTAGGACTGATAATTTATTTAAAAACCGTGTATAATTGATCGTTGATCATAAAAATCGTGTACGATTGGCAGGTGATTATAAGTCGTGTAGGACTGATACTTTATTAAAAATCGTGTAGGATTGATCCTGCCTGAAATAAGTGTACGATGGGTGCTCCATTAAAATCGCTGTGTAGAATTCATCCTTCCATAGAAATAATTGTGTATGTTTGGCCCTACGATAAAAAGTGTTGGATTATTTTATTTTTATTTTTGTGCAGGATTGAGACTTCCTTGAGTTTGCATTGATACTTAAAAATTATTATGATTATTTTTCCCATCCAAATTTCGACCAATGGAATTGCACCATTCGACGTCACGTGGGGCAAGCTACACAGTATTATACTGATTATTTTTTCAACTCCAATTTCGACCAATCAGAGCGCGGTATTCAACATCACGTGGTACAGTTAGGGTAAAATTATATCGATAATTTTTCGAAAATTTCCCGGCTCGGTTGCTAAGCGATAAACAATAATTTTTTTGACACTTGTAACCTCTGCGAATCTTTAAAACGTCAAGGTACTATTAACGGTCGTCAATATGAGTGAGTCAAAAAAGCGATTTGGTGATGAATCGCTTCAGAACATCGCTAAAAAAATAAAACAAAATGTCCCGGCAAATACAGAAAAGAGTAAAAAATCGATTTGGGCGCAATTCACTGCATTTTGTGCAGAGAGAAAATATGTGTTGGATGCAACATAGGTTTTTGTTCTGATTATGAAATTTCCTTGTCAGAATGATAATTTTTGTCTCATGGTGCAATTCCATTTGTCGCAATTTGAATAGAAAAAATAATCCCCCGAATACCACTCGAGCTTCGAAATTAATCTGATATTTCCCTCCAGGTTCCCTGCAAACAAATAAACTCGTCAAGTTTTCCAGAAAAATCACTCGCGCTACGCGCTCGTGATTTTTTAACCTGGAAAACTTGACTCGTTCATTTGTTTGCAACGAACCTGTCAGGAAATATCCGATAATTTCAAAGCTCTTGTGGTATTACAAGTGATAATTTTTTGATAATTTTGCGTGTTGGTTATATATATAAAACAAAAAATCATTTAGCCGCGTCAACCATCTGTCAAACTGACAGATTGAATTTTATTGTGGCAGTCAAAGGATTTTTATTTGATATGAGTAGGTTTGGAGTTGTATCCTTGCAAACTATTGATGAAAAAGTAAAGGGAAATGTCCCTGTTAATACGATTAAATCGAAAACCTCAGTCTGGAATCAATATACAAATGTCTACAACAATTGTGTATTTAACTGCAATCCTTTAAACATGAATTAAAAGGTTTTTGTTCTGATTATGAAATTTCCTTGTCGGAATGATAATTTTTGTCTCATGGTGCAATTCCATTTGTCGCAATTTGAATAGAAAAAATAATCCCCCGAATACCACTCGAGCTTCGAAATTAATCTGATATTTCCCTCCAGATTCCCTGCAAACAAATAAACTCGTCAAGTTTTCCAGAAAAATCACTCGCGCTACGCGCTCGTGATTTTTTAACCTGGAAAACTTGACTCGTTCATTTGTTTGCAACGAACCTGTCAGGAAATATCCGATAATTTCAAAGCTCTTGTGGTATTACATGTGATAATTTTTTGATAATTTTGCGTGTTGGTTATATATATAAAACAAAACCTCATTTAGCCGCGTCAACCATCTGTCAAACTGACAGATTGAATTTTATTGTGGCAGTCAAAGGATTTTTATTTGATATGAGTAGGTTTGGAGTTGAATCCTTGCAAACTATTGATGAAAAAGTAAAGGGAAATGTCCCTGTTAATACGATTAAATCGAAAACCCCAGTCTGGAATCAATACACAAATGTCTATAACAATTGTGTATTTAACTGCAATACTTTAAACATGAATTAAATGGTTTTTGTTCTGATTATGAAATTTCCTTGTGAGAACGATAATTTTTGTCTCATGGTGCAATTCCATTTGTCGCAATTTGAATAGAAAAAATAAACCCCCGAATACCACTCGAGCTTCGAAATTAATCTGATATTTCCCACCAGGTTCCCTGCAAACAAATAAACTCGTCAATTTTTCCAGAAAAATCACTCGCGCTACGCGCTCGTGATTTTTTAACCTGGAAAACTTGACTCGTTCATTTGTTTGCAACGAACCTGTCAGGAAATATCCGATAATTTCAAAGCTCTTGTGATATTACAAGTGAAAATTTGTGATTACTCACGAACATTGCATTCATGTATCCTATTGTTTAAAAGCATTAGGCATCGCATATATTCAAATTTAAAAAAATGTTGGCTTTTATCGTTTGCTTCTTAGGATAAAAAGAACAAAACTGATTGTCGGAGGAGTAGTCCTATTGGTTGTTGTGGCTATAATAATCGCTGTAGCAGTGCTACTCACACAAAACTCCGAGGAACGTATCACACAGGGCTGGGGAAAAAGATTCGAAAGTGTTTCCGAATTAGGAGTCTACTCAAAGGTAACACGTAATTTTCTCTCAGCGAATTCAGTGATTTATTTAAAAAATAAAATTAAATAAAAATTCATAAAATTTCAAAATATTAACTATTTTATTGAAATATTTTTTTCAGGGTGCGGTCTCGTCAAACGGAGCAGAATGTTCGGCAATAGGCTTGTCCATGCTGAAAAAAAATGGTTCTGCGGTCGACGGTGCTATCGCCGCATTATTGTGCGAAGGAATTGCTTCCTTACACAGGTGAGCGACTTTATTGCACGTATTTTGATCCTTGGGTCCGTTCCGTTATGGAAAAGCAAGTTAATAACTTAATTACATGTACCGCGTAGCATGGGACTCGGAGGCGGTTTCTTTATGACTATCTGGGATCCAGCGAACGGAGGTCAGGCCGCGTATCTAGACGCTAGAGAGACGGCACCGGCCGCTGCACATAAAGATATGTTCGGTGGTAATGCTACTGTCGCCATGTACGGTGAGTCTTGGAATCGATTAAAAAACTAATTACCACAATGCTTAATAGTTACGTCATGTCCTTCCAGATAAATATACATTTTAATCCCAACAGCTTAAGATGTTGTGAAGGAATAAAATAATATATTGAAAATATCTCCAAGCTATTCCCAGTCCTTCAATATATAAAAAAAAAGAAAAGGACTAAAACCTAAAATAGAACTTCCGACTTAATAATCGAATAGGAGTTTCATTACTTTCACCAGTTTAATAATAGATAATTTGTCTCATAAATTCCGACATATTTTAATATTCGTCCCGAGTGTTTTAGTCAGTTAGACGATGCTTGAAATATAATATTTTCATATTTTTTAATATTAGACGGATATTGAAAAGTAAAACAAAAGGCGAGGGACGAATTGTTTCTAGCAGCTTTTTATTTTCATACTTTTATTTTTTTTTCATTCGACTTTTAAGCCGTCGCTGAAATCCTTTTTATCCCAGTTCTATTACCTGTACGCTCAATTTATCAACGTTTATACCCGTTTTTGTCCCACTACCGATTGTTATTGTGACGGCCCTGCATTGCATATAAGAATACGAATCGAATGAGAGAAATATATAATTGATATGAGCGCAGAGCGCGCTCTTACTCACAGCCTGAATAATCCGGGTTCTATTCCCGGTGATCACCATATATTTTCTCTCTTCGATACTTCGTCAGTCCATCCGCAATGCCAATATCTACACATTCCCGAACTCTCTGCTTGGTCGTTACATTATCGATCATTCAAATTAAATCACGATTATTCATTTGTTATACCGGAAAATTAGAAGATAATTACTCAGAGTCTTCTAAGACGTAGCAATATTATATAAATAAAATATGCCACTTCGCTGGAACGAGCAAATTGATAACTTAGTACGGAGACTTCGTTACTTAACATACGCCTTCAGGAGACTAAAGTCTGTACTGGACATTCAAACCCTTAAAACAGTATATACAGCAATATTCTTGTCAATATGGAGATAAGGCATTGTAGCATGGGGAGGAGCTACGAAAACTGTGATAAAACCTCTCGAGACCCCACAAAAAAGAGTGTTAAAAATAATCCATAGCAAGGAACGGATGTACCCAACTGAGCAATTATTTCAAGAAGCGAGAGTACTAGACGTAAGGCAGCAATATTGTAGTTCGATCCTGAAATTCAACGTGAAACACAGACTATACAAAATACAAACAGCAACAAGAAACCGCAGATCGGATGCTGAATATAAAGCAGAAGAACCTAAGAGGAAAACGACGATCGAAAGAAAATGCTATGATTACATAGCCCCAAAGTTAATCAACGCGGTGCCAAAACATTTCCGGGAGAAGCACTATAAGGTAAACGTACCAATGGTGGGACAGGTCCCAATTGAGGGACACTAAAGGGATATTTGTAGATACTAAGAGTTTAATGGATAAAATATTAAAAAATAAATCTTCCAATTGTATCTGTTATATATAATTAACATACGTGAAAAAATTGCATGTTTTTCATCGTAAATTGAAAATGTAAATAATAAGTATATTAGCGGATCTATGGTGTTCGAGCTTTTCAGCAAATCCCTAAACCAATTAGCTAAGGAGAGCCGAATAATCATTAATATGATACCCCGGAGATTATAGTTCGTTCGAGACTTTCCATAGGTATTTCAAATTCAGAAATTCTTAAAGTTTAAGATTACACTGTCAAATGTTACGTACAATATCTTAAAACTCGTAATTTTTGTGTCCCGTTATTGGAGCTGACCGAATATACGTTGGCACCACTGTCCAACGTATGTTCCGCGACTGGGGCAAGTAGTAAGCAATCTCGCTGCGACCCAGAGCCGGGACACAATCGCACGATTGACATTTTGACGCGGATGTTGGGTTATGCGGTAGCAAAAACTTCATTGATAATTTACTAAAATATATATATGTATTTTATAAACATACATGTTTTATTTATTGCATCATAGGTGTATATATGTGTACCGCACATTTTTTGGCATTTCTTTTCAAGCAGATGCATTAAAATTTGTAGATGTCCACCGATACGCACATTTGGTGTCCCGGCAGCGGGACATGCACAAAAATACCCGTCCCGGCACTGGTACATCTGCACTTTTCAGCGTTTTAATCAATAACTATTTATCAAACAATCAGAAATATTTTTATTGTATAGTTTTTGGAAACTAGAAACTCTAATCTTGCAATTCGTTACCACCATTTGCAAAATAATTAATATATGCATGCGGAAATTGGCATACAAAACAGACACCGCCTTAAACGTCCCGCCATTGGTACGTTTACCTTAAATGTGATAATAGTACATATAAGGACGTTATAGATAGCTATATAGAAACAGTCGGAAGAGAGCAGTGAAACTAAATGAATAATTCGCGATTTTAATTTAATAATCTCACCCACGAAGTAAAAACCACACTTCTAGCCCAACCATTCAACGAATATCAAATCAAATACTAATAAATACACGCAGTTAAAAAAAATAAAACTAATCGATATGTGATACATACACCCACATTCAAGTGTAATAGCGCTTTTCGTGGGCCAAAAATCTACACTGAGAGAAAAATCTGGTAATTTAAATAAAAATATAGTTAGACCGACGATAATCTAACTATAAACTATAATTCCCAGGAGGAACGTCTATATTTTATGGTTATAGCAAATATAAGAAAATAGTTGGATGAACCATTAATATAATTTCCAGGAGGAACGTTTATATTTTATGGTTATAGCAAATATAAGAAAATAGTTGGATGAACCATTAATATAATTCCCAGGAGGAACGTCTATATTTTATGGTTATAGCAAATATAAGAAAATAGTTGGATGAACCATTAATATAATTCCCAGGAGGAACGTCTATGTTTTATGGTTTTAGCAAATATAATTATAGTAGCAATCATCAAGATGATAATAGTTTCAAAAACTATTCTAATCGTTTCAAATATGCCGTTTCGTTGCATATACGATTTCAACGTTTGTTTCGAATAACCTTGCAAGTATCGGTTATTGAACCATATTATCATCGCTTCAACCATAAAACATTGCAAGCCTTCCTATATTCGTTTTATCAAGTGTAATCGTTAAATCAACGATATGCTTTTCTCTCAGTGTATATCAATTATAGCGCCTTGAGGTGCTGGAACAGCAAAAGGACATAGCATAGGGATAGTCTCGTAAGAAAATAGAATAAAATACATGAATTATTTCAGGTGGTAAAGCTGTAGCTGTACCTGGTGAACTATTGGGCTACTGGGAGGCTCACCAAAAATACGGAAAACTACCCTGGAAGGATCTCTTCGAGCCGGCGATAAAACTGTGCGCTAAGGGAGCTCTCGTTAATAAATACCTAGCCGAATCGCTGCAAAAAAAAGTATCGTTGATACGAGCGGAGCCGACGTTAGCGGAGATTCTCATTGATCCCAGCACGAATTTCACGTGGACCGTCGGTATCTTAATTGCCTTATCTTATTAATCGTCGTATGTAAAATGCGTCGAAGAGTACATTTATTTACTTACAATCATTCATGAATATACTTCTTATCTTTGACGCAGGTTGGAGATAGAATAAAGAGACCCAAACTGGCTGAAACCTTGAGGAAACTATCGGAACAAAATGCCACTGAGATCTTTTACAATGGCACGATGGGAGAAGAATTGATTAAGGAAATTAAAGGATTTGGCGGCATCATGGAAATGCATGACTTGCGGAATTACACGTACGCCTGACTCGTTTGTATAGAAGATATATATTCCATTCTTTCCAGATTTTCAGTGTAACTCTGTATTCTTAAGTACAATGTAATTCTATATAAATTAGGAAACACAATCATAAATGAAATACTTCCTCGACTGCCGAACTTTAGTCGATAAGAGGTGTCACGGGTTCAATTCTCATGTTCTCTGCATTACGATAAAGTATTGAACGTTTTTACACGCGCAGCATTAAAAAAAAATTATAATACTTCTTTGAAAAACATTTAAAATCGTGATCACTTTCCGGCCAAGTTTTAGACTTTTTTTGTAAATTACACGACCTTGCTAAAATTCAATGGTTTAAAAAAGTCCCTACCCTTAACTAAATACCTACGCTAAACTAAACTTATATAGTTTGAAATGACACTCAATTTTTTAACTCATGGTGTTTGGATCCATCATTTTTTTGGAACGTTCCTACACATTAAAGGATCTTATGTCAATATTTCGCATCTTCCTTTCACATGATAGTAAAAATATCTACTTTTATTTGATCTCCAAATTTACGATCAAGAAAATAGTTCTTTTTCGGATGTCACGGAACTGTTCGTCTCAAATTCATATTGTTAAGTTTTATAATACAATTTTTGTCCATTTTATCGCAGTGTCAAATGGAAAAAACCGATTGTAGCTGAGCTCGGTAAATTGACTATGTACACGGCACCTCCACCAGCCTCCGGTGTTATTCTCAGTTTTATAATGAACGTTCTGCGCGACCTCGTGCCGACGGCGGACGAAAAGGTGTTTTGGCAACGAATCGTGGAAACCTTTAAGTGGGCATACGCTCGACGAACAGAACTTGCAGATCCTGACTATGAGGACATAGGTTTGTTGCTAGTTAAGATTTGAACCCTCAGAGAAATTGTGGAAGCCCTGGCAACTATAAAGTGACAGCTATTCATTTTTGATTCTTGCAATTTTTTTTTTGTAGTTTTTTGTAGTAATTAAAAAATTGTTCCAGCCATGTGTTTATTGTTGCGACGACTATTTGATGGCTATCGTAACTATAAATAAATAGTCGCATAGACTTAAAATGAATTGTTATCACTTTATAGTTAACGACCACAGAATTTTCCCTTAGTGAATTTTTTCTGATAAAGAAAATGCAAGCCTGCAATTAGTTCATACAGAGATTCATCGACTTTCCAGAAAGTCTCATGAACAATCTTACGTCTCAATCTTACGCTAACAAGATACGAGACACTATAAAGGACGATTGGACGAGCCATAATCCAAAATATTACGGTGCTACGGTTGAACCGATTAAACATGCCGGAACCGCTCATGTTGCTGTACTCGCTCCTGACGGCTCCGCGGTTTCCGTTACATCGACCATCAACCAGGTGTAAGTTAAATAAAATTTATAGTAACCGATTTGATAACGCGAATTGTTATTGTAACGAAATAATAATATTAATTATGCCTATAAAAATGATATAAAGTTCTATAATATAACAACATTAATGACACTTCTTCAAGAAAAAGTGTCCTCAAAAAGTGTAAGGGTCTTTCCAAAAAAATCAGTTAAGTACAACAAACTTTCCTCAAAAAGACATTTGTTGGAATATTTGTAAAATGGAGCAGATGTCTTTAACGATGTAGGAGTGCGATGGGGTGCTCAACTTCTTGAAAAGTCAGAATTCAGAGAGAAATTCGAACACTTATTGATGGAGTAGAAATTTGAAAAAAAATCAAGCATACAAAAGGTGCTTAAAAGATTAATTTTGCATATTAATAATTGCAAAATGTTATTAACAAATAGGTGAAAAAAAAATTGTTCAACAAATTATCCGTCAACCTAACTTTTTTGTCGAATGAAAATGATTCGTTAAGTTTTCTGAATACGTATGAATTTTTTCAGAATTTTTTCTAATCGAAATTTCGTTTTTTTGGAATTCATTTTTTTTAATGCATGTTAAGTCGCGAATTTTTCATATGTGCTTGTCACAAAACCACCCATTACACCCAAGAAGTTTCGAAACGATTGATCAAATACATTCGCGAATACAGCTCATACAAGAGAAAAAAAACCGAAATTTTCAAACATTAGACAAAATTCTGAAAAAATTCACTAGTATTCAGAAAATTTAAGGAATCATTTTCATTCGAAAAAAAAGTTAGGTTGACGGATAATTTGTTGAACAATTTTTTTTTTCACCTATTTGTTAATAACATTTTGCAATGATTAATATGCAAAATTAATCTTTTCCGCACCTTTTGTATGCTTGATTTTTTTCAGATTTTTATTCCATCGAGAAGTGTTCGAATTTCACTCTGAATTCTCACTTTTCAGGAAGTTGAGCACCCAATCGCGCTCCTACATCCTTAAAAAACGTAATCACTTTTGAGTGGACGAAAATGTCGTTGAAAAGTGAATTTGCTTTGCTTTCAGTACAGAATTGTTCTTTCAGTACGCTGTTGTAAGCATACTTTGTAGATTCTTTTTTTCTTTTCTTACATTCGTAATAATAACTATTATTGAATTGCAATTACGAATAATTATTGCAAAAATAATGCGAATGAATATTTTTCACTAATTCGGCCAATTTTTATTTTGCATAAATTATTGTGTAACCAACAGTGGAACATACAGAAGCCACTGAAAAGTTAACAAAGCTAAAAAAGATATTTAGTGATGCAAATAAAATATATTCACCACTTATAGTTGCTAATCTGAAGGACGATGCTTCTTATGTAGAGTAAAAAACCTTACGGACATATATGTCAGAATTCATTCGCGAAAACTGCATGCAAATCAACGGTTCGTTCATGAAGAAAGACAGATGTTGGATTTTAATACTACGTAGTGTAAATAAAGATAGATATTATATGATTCTTATTATTATTAGAAAGATGGATGATAATTACAACAGTTCTTCCGCAGTTTAGGTGCTATGATTCGCTCGAAAAGTACGGGTATTATATTCAACGACGAGATGGATGACTTCAGTTCTCCCGGTATCACAAATGGTTTCGACCTTCCACCATCTCCTCAGAATTTTATCAAGCCTGGTAAAAGGCCGCTGAGCTCCATGACACCAACGATAGTCGTGAGTCTTTATACTTTGCTTCTGTAATAATATACTCACATTCTTTTCAACTCCTCCATCCTCATCACTCTCTTTTCAAGGTTGACGAGAATAAAAAAGTTCGGCTTGTCATCGGAGCTGCCGGGGGAACGAAAATTACAACGGCAATTGCTTCGACGATGATATTGAACTTATGGTCTGGATACAACGTTAAAGAAGCTGTTGATGCACGAAGGCTTCATCACCAGGTATGTCTGCGTCATGAATCGCAAACGGTTATCGGGAAATATCGATCCTTCGCGATATTATGGCAAAGCACATCGATATCTGCTAAATCACGCATAATTTCGAAATGTACATTAAAAACTACTTTTTTCCAATGTTAAAAACGTTTTACAGATCAAAAGAATAGCTCATATTCTAAATATATCCACAAGCTGAAGATTAGTCATTAAATGCACATTTCCAGACCTTTTGCATTGGAAAAAAAATCATGACTTTACAAAAATTCACATTTGCGTATTACTTCTGCATTATCTTGCTGTTCTATAAATTCTTCTGATAGGTCTGTAGCATATGACTTGCACTTCACATTTTCGAAATTACCTGCAAAGTTTTTACGAATTCCGCAATGCAACTTCGCAAAACCGTGAGAACAACTAAACCGATTGTACAGATAAATAATTGTGATTACCAACAATTTGCAGGTGCTCCTGATGGCTGTGAGCTATGAGGCAATTCTGTCAATTACTTTGATCAATAGATTCTAAATATATATATCTATATCTATCAATCTATATAAATATAGTCCGTGACTTGCACTTTAGTTTTTTAAAGCCGCCTGTAAAGTTTTTATACATTTCGCAACGAATACAAACCGCTTGTAGAGATAAATAATTGAGATTATCAACAATTTGCAGTTACTGCCGGTGGCTATAAGCTGCGAGGAAAATCCATAAATTCTTTTGATTAATCTATAGCATGTGTTTTGCACTTGAGATTTTCGAAATTGTCTGTAAAGTTTTTATAAATTTCGCAATGCAAACTGCGCAAAACCGTGTGACCAACAAAATCGCTTACAGCATGAAATAATAGTGATTACCAACAATTTGCAGTTGTTGCCGATGGCAGTTAACTATGAGCCAAAGTTCAACGAGTCTCTACTATCGTACATGAGAACAATCGGGCACAACACGACGGCTTACGAGGGAATCGGAAGCGCAATAACGGTGATAGCTCAACACGATGGCCAGATAACCGCTAATTCGGATTATCGTCGAGAAGGAAGCGTCGCTGGCTTGTGATTGATCAGCTTTAAAATAAGATACAATCGAACTTTTTTGCGGTCTAACTTTATAAACGTTAGAACATTTCGTTGTTACCAATGGGCCGAAGGATTGGAAGATGTATTATTAGATGTTATATTTTTTAATAAAAAAATAATTTTATTCACACAGCCTCGAAAATTATTCAATACTAAAGTACATGCTATCGTAATCATAAATTTATCACTCTATAATTAATTACGAACTGTCGCTGCTCTCGGAAAGATTAGCCTCTTTCTTAATATTGTGTAAAATACGTTTTGCTTTCTTCGTTCTTCCCGGACCCTTCTTTGACTTTCTAAAAACCTCGATTGCCTTTAATTTCTTCTTCAACGCATTCGCCTTATCTTTCTCACGCTGCGGGATATATTCCTCGACATTTTTACCGTTACGCAAAGCGGAGGTTCCTGCCACGCTCCCCTTTGCCACTTGGTTCTCAGACGGGTCGGCAACTTCTGATCCCACAGCAAGTGCCTCAGCCTTTCTCGCCTCTTCTCCTACCTCCTCTGGCGTAAAAAATCCCGATTCGACTGCTTGTTTTTTCGAGGCTTTGACTTTGCGTTTTCTGGGCTCTTTCGCTTTACCGGAAGTTTCTTGCTCCTCGACATTGTCATTTTCGTTCGATTCCTCGGCGACAGCTCCATTTCCCAGTCTTTCCACAGCTTTTTTTACTCTCTTGCTTAGATTAGTTTCTATTGACTTCGGTATGGTATCTACCCGGAAGTAGGACATTAAGTCTTTCTGACTTTTTCCTTCCGCCAATTTCTTCACCATCGGGCCCATCGTTTCCTCGAATTTCAATTTCGTCCAGCCAAATTTTTGTCGCGTGTAGTCGTTGAGCAGCGTTAAATTTGGCTTGTTCCATGTGAAAGCCTCCTTCGATTCGTCGACTGTCGGAAACATATACGCTTGGACCACCGCTTGACTCGGAAATCCTATAAATTTATACGATGATATTGCCGACTTTTTAATTGAAGTTTTTATCAATCTTGGCCAAAAGAGTGTGGTTATTGAATTGATTCCCTCAAAAATATTTGAGGCTCCATATGATTGATCGCTTGCCCAATACAACAAATTTAAGGAGTGAATTTTTGATAATGTTAATCGCGTAAAACAAATTTCTTAATTTTGTTTATATTCGGGCAATCAAACGTAAAAAAAATAATATATGGCTTTTTAAAACTGAAATCGTTAATTGCTTCCTCATACAGGAAGCTTTGTTTTCGTGAAATTTTTTTTTTTTCGAGATTTTCATGTCAGTACACTCAGAATGGTCCAAAACGTGGAGAAAAGTGATTTAGAAAAAATGTTTGTATGTGTGTATGTTATACGCTCAAAAAATGTAAACCTTTATAACTCGGGAACGCCTCGAGATATATAGCTGAAATTTACACCGTAGATAAAGGGGTCAATGCTCATCGTTCATACTAATTTTTGTTAAAATCCCCATGATCGTTAAATTTTTACGCGGTTTTGAATTTTTTCAAAAATGTCTGTTACCGCGATAACTCTTTTAATTTTCGAGATATTAAGCTCAAAATTGGTATGTATGTGAGCTTTCATACACCGGTGATCCTTATTAAATTTGGTTAAGATCGGTTGAAACGTTAAAATTATATGAGATTTTGATTTTTTTAATTTTTTGATTTTTTTTCTGCGATGCGAATTTTGGTATCAAATATCAAGCTGGGAGTTAAATGAGTACCAAATTCATGATTAACAGAAAAATACGTCAGATATAGCCCAAAAATGTTGAACGACACCATATTTTCATAGCGAGGTTGTACAGTCTATATTGCGAAAAGTAGCGATTTATGTCGTATAAACTATCCATATCCTTGCTTCCCAATAAAACTTCGGAAAACACCGGTTTCTATAGTGTTCTACAAAAAAAAACATAGAAGATAGAGTATTCGAGGGAGTTTCCGGACCGTTCGTCCTTATTATATTTTTACAAAGCGGGAGTGTGCGCTTATTTATTTATTTAAAACAAGGATGCAAAGCAGAACCTTGCACATTGCTTCCTTATTATATTTCGCTTTTTACAAAGATTCATCTATGAGGAAGCCAAAATCAATTACCGTACTTCCTCTTAGAGTTTGCTTTGTAAAAAGCGAAATATAATGAGGAAGCAATGTGCAAGGTTCTGCTTTGCATCCTTTTTTCTCTCTAAATGAGTGATTACCTTTGTCAATGTCTACGTTGCGAAGTTTGCTACGAAGCGCAGCACGACCGGGACCAGCCGTTCGTCCTGATTTAATCCACGAGCAAAATCTCGTTAAACCATTGAGAAGATTGTCGCCTTCGGAGGGAAAAGCCGCAAGTACTTCTAAGGCAGTAACGGGACCAATTCCCGAAACTCCCACGGTATAATCACTGCCGACTAGAAGTGCCAGTTGAATCATTTGTTGCCTTGATAGCTCTATAAAAAATAATGTCATAAAAACACGATATAGAATAAAAATAATTCAACGAAAATGCGCTTCCTATATCTTACTAAAATGATGTTGAATGTCGGTCAATTTATATTGCTTAACGCGTTTGTTGTTGTTGAAAAAATTCTTATAAACGCAGCGTCCTCCAAAGAGCCAAATATCAGAATCATCGGTTATCGTTCCATCTGTAAGTTCGATACTTTCCAAATAAGCGCATTGAGCTTCGGCTTCCATAGGGGCAACGATATACGGAATTCCAAAGAGTCGTAAAAGATGCTAAATACCAAAAAAGCCAATAAATACGCAATTTTCTTTGCGTGTAATTTTGTTCGTTGTTGTAAAAATGCAAACCTCTGCTTCCATGCGCATTTGATCGGTTACAGCCGTGGCTTGCCTCTCGAGCTTCCCAATATTTTCCGTGAGCTCGCTATGTTCGGTTTCCAGTTCAGCCTACAAAAATAACAAAATTTTCGAGAAGTTATTCTTCCAACAACAATTATATACATTACAAAACCACGTACCTGCATCGAGGCAAGTTTTTCTTGACTCGCTTTCAGTAATTCGGGCTTAAACTTTGCCACTTGTTCGCTCAGAACATCAGCGCGAGATGTCGAAGGTTTAGGAACTGATTCCACAAGTACTTCATCCTTCGTCATCGCCACATCAGCTTTAGATTCATTGGGAATATTTGGCTTATTTTCCGGTTCTTGCGACTTAACAGGCGAAGCTATTTCAATTTTTTCAGGCGTCGAAGGAAGCTCTTCTACCTCTTGACTTTTCACAGGCTGTGTAAAATCGAAACTGCTCGAAAGATCTTGCGTACTGATATCCGATGACTCTGCCGGTTCTTTCATAAAAACATCGGCGAATATATCGTCTTCGCCTTTGAGAGCCTCGTCCGATTTAACTAATATTTCCAACCCGAAATTAGATTGCGGAATAGGAACATCCTGAATTTCTACGAGATCTGAATCGGTATCAGAATCGGATGTTAAAATCTTCGGTGTTGAAGGAGAATTGTCTGCCTCGCTGAGTTTAAATCCCGAATCCTCTCTAGATTCTTTCTGCGGACTTGATATTTCGATGGCTGAGGTATCGCAGATTTCTGTAAGATCGACTAAGTCCTCAGCATCAGAAAACGTCTTGGAAGAACTTGCTTTATTATTATCTTCCGTATTCTCGACCGATTTCTTTTCCGGAGACAGAAGAGAGACTATTATTTCATCTGCTGATTTCTCCTCATTTTTATCATTAGATTTAGCGGCTTCTTTGCTTTTACTTTTTTGCTTATCTTGCTCAATAAGGGCAAAGATTTCTTCCTGCGGAAGATCTGCGTATTCCAGCATATACGCTACTGCTGGATTTATGCGTTGTTTGCCGAAGAATTTTTTCGTGAGCATCGGAGAAGGTTCCACGCTCTTCGCGGGCACCATCGCGTCATCCTCGGAATCCCAATCGCTGTCTAAAGCGTATTCGTTGATATTTTCGATTACTGACTGCGAAGTCGTCGTCATGAACGACGAATCATCCTTTCCAGAATCGATAGAAAATTGTTGCTCGCTTTGCTGACTATTTTCAACAGAAGTTTCAGTACTTGAAGGTTCTTCGGTTGAGGAACTTCTGGGCAGTGATTTAGGATTGTTTATGTATATTACACGCGATGAGCTATCGGATGCGATTCGAAAAGCGTCGTCACGACTCTTGGTATCAACGCCCTGATCGGTCAACAGCTTTTCCAATTCCTCAAGAGTCATCGTTTTTCCTCCCATCTCTTTTTCCGCAGTTTCTAAAGATTCCTGTACTTGACGTCTTTTGAGCAACCGTTTCATCTGATAATCCGAAAATTGATAAGATTCTCTGGGCAATTCGTGCAAACGTCCCCAAGAATTTTGCTTTCTCGTTTCTTTGAGATCTGTGAGAACGTTGTAACGAACGTCAGCTGGAAGAGCTTTAAAATCAGCGCTGGTGACGTCGACGCTGTGAATGTTTCCCATCCATCTGGTTTGTTTTCGAGGACTCAAATTAACGGAATCGTCGGAATCATAATCCTCGTAATCGTCAATCATTTCGTCGGATTGGCTGCTGTTCAGGCTCGGAATTTCGGGTAATTTGAACATGTCATCAGTGGAATTTGGATTCTTGGCTGACGAAGTCGAAGCTTGGGAAGAACTTCCCTTCTCGCCAGTGCCAAGCGCACCTTTCACTGCTGCATGCTTAATTAGATTCTGTATTAAGTCGGTCTTCATCTGCTGAGCTTTGGTCGCAGCAATTGCCTTTTGCTTCTTGCGAGATGCCTGCAGAAACATTTAAATGACTATAAACTTTCAGATTTCTACAAATCAAAAATATAAGTAAATAAATTATGATAAATGCCAAAAGTAATCTACGAATTATAGTAATGAGGATGTCCGCATTATCTGGTCTGCTTTTTAACTAAAAACAAATAGGTTTCATCTTATTACGAAGAAAATTCCAGAAATAAAAATTATAAACAAGCAGCTGAAACATCATTTTAGAAAACATATATTTTCTTTCTTGCTTCTGAGTTTCCTTTTTTGAAATTTAATAAAGCCCCAAATTTTGTGCTTGCCAAAAAGCAACTCAGATTATGTTGAATAATCTCAATATAACAGTTTTGTTGGATAATTACAATAGTATTTTTCTTGAGCATCGGCACACCTCCATCAAAGACAAATATCGGCTTTATTTTAAAATATAGTAACTTGCATATCCTGTGGAACAATCCAAGTAGATGAGCATTTGGCACGGCGTTGCCTCTTCGATCCTGATAACCTTGTAGGACCTGATGTATCCATATTGATACATCTGTTTATCGCAGTTCAGGTAATATAAGAAAATCTTCAATAAAACTTCACAATACACACAGAATTTATCACATTTCCCATTGAATTATTTGAGCGTTGTTTTATTAAGAAATGCTTAATCTTTCCTTTACGCAATATAAAAATTAGCATACAAAACATGAAGTCAGTGTTTAATAAATTCTAGAATTGAAAAAAAAAACAATACAATTATTGTTACGCTAAATTTAGTGATTTCTGCATCAAGAGCTGTAATCATTTTAATGTATAGAATTTTTTTTAATTCTCAGATTACTGAAGCGGAAAGTAGTAGGATTTTTGAATGTTTATGTATTTTAGTTTGTAGCTTTAAGGTTAACATTAAATGCGAATGCTAAGAAATACGATAATTGCACAATTGGCCATAGTTTTTGCAACTTTGATTAACCAAAGATGATTGATAAAGTATTTTTATTAAAAGGATACCGATCGCCAGGACTTTTCCCTCGAGTGTTTCCAAAGGAACCGGCTTTCCGGAGGCATCCAACAATCGCCACAACCCGTGAACCCCCATGGTTCAACGAGTTATTATTATTTACCGCTGTTTGAAAGATAAACTGTTGTTCTATTACTGCCACTTAACCTCGCTGCAGTTTCGGATACGTTTTATTATCGACAGTAGCAACGAACGCCACACGGATCTCTACCCGTATTTTCGTACATCTCTTCACTTAACGTCAACCTTCATAATTGCCCGGAAATAAATCGACAACATGATATATCAAAGCGATTCCGATTCATAATCAATAATATTTACAACTTTGATTTCTACCAATCGATATTCGTGCATTCATTGGTGCGTCAAGTTTGAAGTTTCCTGCGCGCGCAACCACCAATTTTTAAAAATCAATTCATGTTAACAAAAGTTCGAGAATGCGAATTATCGTGAAATGGAGTTTTCCACTCCCTTAACTTTTTTTTCATTTATTTATGTGTTCTATACACTGTTAAAAATGCAAGAGAATTTAGTATACAAAACGATATGAGATTTACGAAACGAGTATATGGATTCCATATTAATATACTTTTATTGTACATTTTTACAATAGTATGAGAATTCTCCGATACAAGTATTTGAAAATTACAGTACGTGAGTATTGTAATGTTCATTTTAATATACAAATATTGTATTTGTCTATGACGAATGCATCTGAAAATTAATATACGGTATACGCATTCGAGCTTTATGTACGGTATATTAATTTTCAAAAACAAATGTTTTATACTGTTAAAAATGCAGGTGAATTTAATATACAAAACGATATGAGATTTACGAAACGGGTATATGAATTCCATATTAATATACTTTTATAGTCAATTTTTTAAATAGTATGAGAATTCTCCGATACTTCTATTTGAAAATTACTAAAAATTAGTATTTGTCAATGACAAATGCATCTGAAAATTAATATAACGGTATATGCATCCGAGCTTTATATACGGTATATTAATTTTCAAACAAAAACATTTTATAGTGTAGGAGCCAGCAAAATAATCGGTGATTCAATAATTGTCAAAATGCAACACATCAAATGAAAGTGATTCTGATTTACAATCAATAACATTTACAACTTTGCATTCTATTTTATCAAAAACTTTTCTGCGCGTGCAACCACCAATTTTTAATAATCATTCAAATTAACAAAAGTTCGAAAGAGGCTCTATAGGAGCCAGCAAAGTAATCGAGGATTCAATAATTGTCAAAATGCAACACATTAAATGAAAGTGATTCTGATTTACAATCAATAACATTTACAACTTTGCATTCTATTTTATCAAATTTTTTTCTGCATGTGCGACCGCCAATTTTTAATAATCATTCAAATTATCAAAAGTTCGAAAGAGCGATCACCGTGAAATGGAATTTTTCCTTCCCTTAACTTTCTTTTTCACTTATTTACGTGCTCTATAGGGGCCAGCGAAATAATCGATGATTCAATAATTTTCAAAATGCAACACATCAAATGAAAGTGATTCTGATTTACAATCAATAACACTTACAACTTTGTATTCTATTTTATCAAAAACTTTCCTGCGCGTACAATCCCTAATTTAAAATAATCATTTGAAAGTTCGATAGAGCGATTACCATGAAATGGAATTTTCCCTCCCTTAAGGAGGTTGGAGCGCTCCACACTAGTCAAATCGGTGCTAAATTTTTAAAAGCGTTTCTACAATTTCAGACGGTTTAATAATCTGTTCCAAGGTGTTAATCACATAGCAGCATTAGTTCTTGATATTCAAATACATTCACAGCTGTGATATCAACAGTAAATCGATCAATATCGGCAAATTTCCAATGTTATGTTTTTTCATCCAGTTTTTTAAAAGGATAAACCGTAATATCAGGCCGATTATGACGACCAATAGCTCATTTTGTTTACTAAAAGATATTCTACCGATTCGCCGTCTATTTTTTTAAATCGTATTAGTAGTTCAAACGATACAACCGTTTGTTTATCCTATCATAACCTAACATCAAGTATACAAATGGCTGTAACTTTTGAACGCCTGATACTATAGAAAATCCAGACGCTCAATCGATTAAGGATCTTCCACTGATCAAAATGAGATATGTTTCGTCATAATCGGACTGATATTACGGTTTACCCTTTTAAAAAACTGGATGAAAACACATAACATTGGAAATTTGCAGATATTGATTGATTTACTGTTGATATCACAACTGGAACAGATTATTAACACCTATATGATTAACACCTTGGAATAGATTATTAAACCATCTGAAATTGTAGAAACGCTTTTAAAAATTTAGCATTGATTTGACTAGTGTAGAGCGCTCCAACCTCCTTAACTTTCTTTTTCATTTATTTACGTGCTCTATAGGGGCCAGCAAAATAATCGATGATTCAATAATTGTCAAAATGCAACACATTAAATGAAACTTATTCTGATTTACAATCAACAAAATTTACAAATTTGCATTCTATTTTATCAAAAATTTTCCTGCGCGTGCAATCACCAATTTTTAATAATCATTCAAATTAACGAAAGTTCGAAAGAGCGATCACCATGAAATGGAATTTTTCCCTCCCTTAACTTTCTTTTTCATTTATTTACGTGCTCTATAGGGGCCAGCAAAATAATCGATGATTCGATAATTGTCAAAATGCAACACATAAAATAAAAGTGATTCTGATTTACAAGTAATAACATTTACAACTTTGCATTCTATTTTATCAAAAACTTTCCTGCGCGTGCAATAACCAATTTTTTTATAATCATTTAATTTTACAAAAGTTTAAAAGTACGATCACCATGAAATTGAGTTTTTCCCTCCCTTAACTTTCTTTTTCATTTATTTACGTGCTCTATAGGGGCCAGCAAAATAATCGATGATTCGATAATTGTCAAAATGCAACACATAAAATGAAAGTGATTCTGATTTACAATTAATAACATTTACAACTTTGCATTCTATTTTATCAAAAACTTTCCTGCGCGTGCAATAACCAATTTTTTTATAATCATTTAATTTTACAAAAGTTTAAAAGTACGATCACCATGAAATTGAGTTTTTCCCTCCCTTAACTTTCTTTTTCATTTATTTACGTGCTCTACAGGGGCCAGCAAAATAATCGATGATTCGATAATTGTCAAAATGCAACACATAAAATGAAAGTGATTCTAATTTACAATCAATAACATTTACAAATTTACATTCTATTTTATCAAAAATTTTCCTGCGCGTGCAATAACCAATTTTTAATAATCATTTAAATTTACAAACGTTTAAAAGAGCGATCACCATGAAATGGAATTTTTCCCTCCCTTAACTTTCTTTTTCATTTATTTACGTGCTCTATAGGGGCCAGCAAAATAATCGATGATTCGATGATTGTCGAAACGCAGCACATCACTCATCCGCATCGAGAAACTACAGCGCATCTCTCTCACGTATTAGTCGGCCGAGAGCAGACCCATGACGAATGGTAGGAATGGGAATGATGATAAATTGATGAAAAACACGCATCCTCGCTCCTTGCAACGTGAAGACCGCGAGAGAAGCGGAAAAGCGCGTTGCCCGAGTAGTAATAAAGGGCTTTAGTGTAGCAATGGATACAGCGTTACGATTTCATATATGGTACATATAATACAACATAGCGTTGTATGGGTACGTTTCAGTGATAGTAAGAAGGTTTTCTATCACACCGTACCGCTATACTTGCACGATAGCCGCTATGGCACAACTATACGTGCTTTAAAAGTATATAGTTGCGTGGCCGGCGGTGGTATACCTATGCCTATGTACGTAATATGTATCATGGGGATGTGCAAATATATAGAAGCTTTATATATGTATATGAAGCATTCTCTGTCAATTGAGCCTCACTCATTTTTTCTCAGTTATTTTTCACAATTGGCTAAATTTAACAAATACTTAAATAGTACTTTTTGCAATTTTTCAAGATTTTTATATACATTACTTTAGATTTACATTACTTTAGATTTTTTTTTCGACGTATCTCAATTTTCATTGGACGTTCTATTTTTACTCCGGAAAATCAAATGTTGGCGATTTTTTAAATATAGAATCAAAACTAATTTTCGAACATTCTTCAATTTTGACAGAACAATAAAAATTACCTTTATCTAGAAAAAATGGTTTATTCATTGGTAGAATGTAATTTATCAGGTCCATGATACATTTGTTTTTTTTGTAAAATATAATTAAAATCTGATATATGACAGTATAACTTTTATGCCAAAATATTTTTCTTCAGTGAATTGAAGTTATTAAAATGACTTAAAAAATGCAGCATTTAAAGAGATAATGAATACAAAAGTCTAATGCGACTAAAAGCAGGGATGCAAAGTAAAACCTTGCACATTACTTCCTCATTATTTTTCGCGATTTACAAAGGTACCTCTATGAGGAAGTATGTTATTCAATTTTTGGCTTCCTCATAGAGGAAGCTTTGTAAATCGCGAAAAATAATGAGGAAGCAATGTGCAAGGTTCTACTTTGCATCGTTGTTTTAATTAGATAAATATACATGTTGTGGATTCGCTTTTTCTATTTCGTTATTACGTTATTTCGTGATTATTAGAGCGTTTCCGAAAGTGAATGTGATAATGTATATTTTTAAAAATAATTCAACATTCCATAAAATCAAAAATTTCATACCGTTCGTCACTAAATTATACATATATAATGGCTGAATATTGTTTCATTTATATACAAAATTTGGGCTCACTATCTTCAGTTTTGCAAAAGTTACAATAGAGCGATGTCAATTTTTTGAGAAATTCAAAACATCATAAAATTTTAACGGTTCAACCGATCTTGACCAAATTCAATAGCGATCACCGATGTATGAAAGCTCACATTCATACCAATTTAAAGATCAATATCTCGAAAATTGAAAGAGTTATCGCGTAAACAGCCATTTTTCAAAAAATTAAAAAACGTTTAATAATTTAACGATGAAGTGGATTTTAACAAAAATCTGTATGAACGATGAGGCTTGATCCCTCTATCTATGGTCCAAATTTCAGCTTGATATCTCAAGACATTCCCGAGTTATAAAGGTTTACATTTTTCGATCGTGTAACATACACACACACACACACGCACACACACACACACGCACACACACACACACACACATACAGACATTTTTTTTAAATCACTTTTCTCGACGTTTTGGCCCATTCTGAGTGTACTGACATGAAAATCTCGAAAAAAAAATTTTGAAAACAAAGCTTCCTCTATGAGGAAGCAAAATGAAGCATTGAAAAAAAAAATGGATTCAAAAATCTAATACGACTAAAAAATGGAGGATTGAAAAAAATAATGGATACAAAAATCTAATACGAATAAAAAAATGGAGCATTCAAAAAAATAACGTATACAAAAATCTAATAGGACTACAAAAATGGCGGATTCAAAAAAATAATGAATACAAAAATCTAATGCAACTAAAAAATAGAGCATTAAAAAAAATGTATACAAAAATCTAATACGACTAAAAAATGGGGCATTCAAAAAAATAATGGATACAAAAATCTAATCTACTAAAAAAATGGAGCATTCAAAAGAATACTGTATACAAAAATCTAATACGACGAAAGAAATGGAGCATTCAAAAAAATAATGTATACAAAAATCGAATACGACTTAAAAAAATGTAGGCCTTTCCACAAAAAATCGTAATAATTTACACAAAGTACTATCAAGGTGCAAAAGTAAACAGACCGATTTTGAAAAACATGCGAGCGATTTACAAAAAAAAAAAAACGCGTTGACAGAGAATGCTTCATATATATATATATGTGTATAAACTACTATATATAGTATAGCAGAGGGATTATATCGCTGTACATACTATATCGTCATGATCGCGCGCGCAGAAGTGGAGTGAGGTAGAGGCCACCCACTCTTTCCCACAGCAGGTTTTTCCCACGCCCCCCATGGTAACCCCAACATCCTTTTGCGGCAGCAATTCCACGCCGCGTTGCGTGGAGAGGGAAGCCAAAGTGTATACTGCCGTCGGCGTCGTAGAGACAGTGTGGCCGAGCACACAGTGGAGCAGGGCATCTGCTGAGCACTGTGCGCCGCGGCACTGAGCGACGGATAGACAATATATAGTAGTATCATACATATATATATATATCGGGGAGAGGGTGGAGGCGCTAGGGTCGACCGGGCCATTGTACAACAGTAAAACAATAGAAACTGCAACCACTTAACCGGCAGTAATAACTCTACGCGGTACCTACGTTACGCCGATCGCGGGGACAAGTTAGTTTGAGCGAGATCACGACGTGGAAGAGACGCGTACACACGCGGACTATACCCAGTGTTGTGTATTTATCATATATAGATAAACAACGTTACGAATTTAGACGTCTATCGGTTACATTACCTTGTTATTTTTAAACAAAAACGCGCTGACAATCCTCAAATTCGTTAATATAATAAGACTTTTAAAAAAGTCCTCAGCTTAAACGTCACTAAAACGTGGCAAGTCGTTAAATGTTTATGACTCGAGTGGCATCCCTGTGAATAAGGATATTCATTATTTATATATCGAGGATTTATTAATTTATTTAAACGCCGGTTTAAAACTATTGTAATTAGCGGTAATTTAAGCATATAAATTTCCGGCTTACCGAATCACATCACATTTATTATCGGCTCAGATATACACGAAAAATTACATATTTAGATGCCTAAATCTCAGGGTAATTTTCCAGTGGAAAAATAACATCGAAACTAGTGAATTTCTTATAAAAATATTGGAAATCAAACTCGCGACAGCGAAGAGTTTACGTGCCGACGATTTGGAATTGGCGCGCAAACGGCAAATTTTTACGGCGGATATGTTGGCAGGACTGTTCGGAAAATTCGGAAAGTGAACAGGTGTTTTTTGAATGGATTAGCCAGGCTCCTATTCTAGCCTACCAAAGTTCGTGAGACAGCAGCAGCAGCAGCGGCGGTGCGTTAATGCACACACAAGCGCGAAGCTCGGATCTTCCTCGTGTGATGCGGCGCGATCGGTACTCTCGTCATTTACGGCTGTAAAACTATCGCCTCTCGACGATGATTGCCGTGGGAAAGTCGTACACGAGCGGCTCTCTTTAGTCGAGGTGAGTGCGCGTTTTATATATATTCTCATCTCGCGCGTGGTGGATGTATTTTTTTTTCGATTGGTCATCTCATCTCTCTTGGTCTCTGGGCATCGGATCTCCAAACTTTCAACTCGCATGTAAATAAACACTCGTCTCGTAACTCAAGCGAATCTGTGGCATCAGTGAAACTGGATAATGAGTCTTAATCGATCGAGTCTTTAGACACTTTTTAGTTGCAACGCTTTTTCACAACCGTGACTGTATTTATTTTGTGGATAGTCGAAAAATATATGTTCCCAATACATTGAGGCTTTGTTCAGGTATGCATCACGATTTGGAGTTTATTTGCATGCTTTTGAGGCTTTTGTGCTCACAATTTTGATGTTTATTTGATGAATTATGAAGTTGTGTTGTTTATGTTAGCCAAGTGTCAATAATTCAGTCAAAGCGATGTAGCAATTCCTGAAAGTCTTTATCGATTGAGTCTTTAGATACTTTTTAGAAGTACAAAGAAGCGTTGTTTATGTTAGCCAAGTGTCAATAATTCAGACAATGCAGTGCAGCAATTGCTGAAAATCTTAATCGATTAATTCTTTAGGCACTTTTTAGTTGCAATGCTTTTTCACAACCGTGCCTGTATTTATCTTGTACATAGTCGAAAAACACATGTTCCCAACAAATTGAGGCTTGGGCCAGATATGCATCATAATTTGGAGTTTATTTCTATGCTTTGAGGCTTTTTCGTCACAATTTTGATGTTTATTTGATGAATTACAAAGTTGCATTGTTTCTGTTAATCAAGTGTCAATAATTCAGTCAAAGCAATGCAGCAATTGCCAAAAGTTTTTCCTTGGGTTAGACACCGGCTAACCTTTCGATGCAGTGTATGGATAAATTTTTATCGAATTTACTATGTAGCCTATGGAATATTTATCATATGTGCACTCAAAAAATTTGTTTCTGACATTGAAAATACATCAGCTATGTATCTGTGTTTGCAGTTTTTTTTACTCAATAATTCTTTATTCACAATATTCTTATGTTTATTTAATAAACAACAAAATTATAAATTGCAAATTGTTTATTGCTTAATCAAAATCTCAAAAATGTAGTGAAAACAATACAGCAATTGCAGAAAGTGTTCCATATGAATAAATGCGGTTTAACCTTTTTACGTCAATACGTACAATTACCAAAACAATTTTTAGAAAAATTGTGAGTGTGGCTCATGGAATATTTATCGTAAATGCACTAAAGAATTACGTTTCTGATATATAGAGTTTTTTTTTCCAACAATAAGATCGTTTATTCATGAAATATAAATGTTTAGTTGATAAGCAATGAACTTTTTTGAATTTCTTTATCACAATGTCAAAAGTCTAGATTATGCAATTCAGTAATTGATTAGCATCCTTTATCGATAAACCCTGCATGATATTTCTATGTATGGCACAGAGACAATTTTAACTAAATTCATTTTGCAGCTATCATTTGGTGTTGTGAAACTGGGCTTCTCTGCTGGTAATTAAACAACCGGATTAATGTTGTTATGTAATAGTGCAAACCGTATCGGTGATGCACCGACATAAATTGTGTCACTGAATTAGACAATTCATGCCGTAGTCGCCTGCACAATTAATTTATTAACATGAATATGCACATGCGCAGACCTAGTCATGGCGTGAACTCTGACTCTGTGTCTGCTTTGTAAATAATGTCGTTCTGAATCCTATTCAGTTGCTACTTTAATTCATCGATAAGAAATTTAGAAGATAACAGTTTTTTTCTTTTTACCCACTGGACTGTTTTGTTTTAGTAGGTCTCTCTTTCATGTCTGGCTATGCTTCAGTCACCACCAGATATTTAAGGAGATGAGTTTTATTCAGTGAGGAAAAAAAGACCTTAGCTCCGTTCCCACGGTGCGAGCCGGTTTCCTCTTTCCTGATTGTAACCAGGCAATTCCCAGCTCATTTATTGCAAGATTTCTTGCATTAATTATGCTCTGCTCGAAACAACACTGCTTCCCACGAACAAAATGCCTCTGTTGCATGCACTTTTGCACCTGTACAATGCAAGTAATTATAAGATATTAATATAGTATATTTAAGTCTTGTAGAATATGCATGAACATTGTCAAATCAATTGTTTGTTGCATGGGAAACAAGATTTATTATTTTATTTTATTAACTGTTAAACAGATTGGAGCGCAATGCACTAATTAGGTCAGTGCTAAATTCACCAAATTGTTTTTAGTGTTCATAGATTAATGAACAATGAGTGGTCTGTAACTACAGCAAGAATTACATTAAACATAAGATGTAAAATAAAATGCTGATGATAATTTCTGATGTGATGCTTTCTCATTTATATTTTTAAACTCTTAGAAAGATTCTTTTATAAAAAAGTTTATGATTTTTAACCAGCAAATGTTATTAAAAGCATTTGAATGAACAATTATTATTCAATCATCAATTTAAATATTAAGTTCAGATTGTTGAATAATATTGTGAAAACAAAGTTGCTAGGAGTTGCTGTTCAAACGTTTACTAATTAATTGAAAAACTATTTTTATTTATTTAATATAATTTCTTATATCTCTGAAGATTTCTTAACACAATTTACACGTTCTTATGAACAATTAATCGCGTGGGATTTTTTATACTATTAATTTTTTACCAATAACAAAAATAATACATCTTATCTATAATTGGTAAAATCATCCCCTAAGGAAATTGTGTATAAATAAAAATGAATAAAAAAACAGTACATGTTCCTCCAACTAATTCTTCATGATTTCGTTCAATTGATTGCAGATGAAAATTCGCATCTACGTAGCAGCGTGAAGTGGCCTCATGAGCGTGTTATGAAGCGGTGACGTCGTTACTTGTCCCATTTACAACAATCGTGGAAGCAAAGATGCCTCATCAGTTTGGCTTACCGACAATGGCACACGGAATGCAATCACCGCCGTCGCCAACCGGCGGTGTTATGTCGGCGTATCCGCGTTTCGGTTCAGGAGTCTACAGACCGGATCATCAGGATCAGAGACTGACGAGAGAGGCGATGGAGCGTTATTTGCGCGACAGAAGCGACATGGTGATCGTGATTCTTCATGCCAAAGTAGCCCAAAAATCGTACGGTAATGAAAAGCGTTTCTTCTGTCCACCGCCGTGTATATATCTCTTCGGGGACGGTTGGAGAATGCGTCAGGAGCAAATGTTGCGAGAGGGCGAGTCTGAGCAGTCGGCGCAGCTCTGCGCTTTCATCGGTATAGGAAATTCTGACCAAGACATGCAGCAATTGGATCTAAATAACGGAAAGCAATACTGCGCGGCAAAGACGCTCTACATTTCGGATTCGGACAAGCGAAAGCACTTCATGCTATCTGTAAAGATGTTTTACGGCAGCGGTCACGACATCGGTGTATTTCACAGCAAGCGAATAAAGGTCATATCGAAGCCATCGAAGAAGAAGCAATCGTTGAAAAACGCGGATCTCTGTATCGCAAGCGGTACAAAAGTCGCGTTGTTCAATCGTTTACGTTCTCAAACAGTTAGCACGCGATACCTTCACGTTGAAAATGGTAATTTTCACGCAAGCTCAACGCAATGGGGTGCCTTTACAATTCACTTGCTGGACGACAACGAAAGCGAATCCGAAGAGTTTCAAGTACGCGACGGTTACGTGCATTACGGTAGCACGGTCAAGCTCGTTTGCTCCGTAACTGGAATGGCTCTGCCTCGGCTTGTTATCCGCAAAGTCGACAAACAAATGGCGAGTTTAGAGGCCGACGATCCCGTTTCCCAGCTCCATAAATGCGCTTTTTACATGAAGGATACCGATCACATGTATCTCTGTTTGTCGCAGGAGAGAATAATACAATTTCAGGCGACGCCGTGTCCCAAAGAGGCCAACAAAGAGATGATAAACGACGGCGCATGTTGGACTATAATAAGCACCGATAAAGCGGAGTATCAATTTTTCGAAGGTATGGGACCTGTAAGATCCCCTGTTACGCCCGTTCCTCTCGTTCACAGTTTGCATCTCAACGGCGGCGGTGATGTCGCGATGCTTGAGCTCAAAGGCGATAATTTTACGCCGAATCTTCAGGTTTGGTTCGGTGATGTTGAGGCAGAAACTATGTACAGGTGCCAAGAGATAATGCTTTGCGTTGTACCCGACATATCGCTATTTAGAGGCGAATGGCTTTGGGTACGCCAACCAACGCAAGTTCCCGTTTCGCTGGTTCGTAATGATGGAATCATTTATGCCACCGGACTGACCTTCACCTACACACCGGAACCCGGACCAAGGCCTCACTGTCCACCCGCCGACGAAATAATGCGAGCCCCGCGCTCGATACACAATCAGGCGAGTATGCCACCCGCAATGGCTGACGTACCGTGGAATACTCATCAACCACCTCAACCCGGTCTCTGATATTTCTCCAGTGACTTGAACGCTAACCAAAGCTTTCATGCTAATTGCGTGCAGCAACAAGAAATCGTACAGCTGTACGAAAAGAGCAACGATCCCAAGAACAGTGATAGAAATCGATTTCTCGAGGATGAGACTATGTCGGTCAATGAAGATGCTTCTATGGTAGACTCTGATGACTCCGACACATAGCGAATCGTTCAACGATGAACATCGGCTTAGAATTCCACAAGTTTTTGAAGAAATAACGAAAAATTTCGTAAAAGGAAATGAAAAGATACTACATTTTTGTTTACGACTATGTGAACAAATTTTACTGCTGTTTTTAACTAAAACTGGCCACGGCGACCAAATTCTAAGGGTTGTTCAATTATATAAAGACACGATCTTCATTCTATTGAAGTGGCCCTAATTCTTTATAGCCGAAGCCTTTTTTTTGCATAAAGCAGTAATTAATTATTTGCAATAATACGCGAGGACGTCAGACGAAATTTTATTATTCTGTGACGAAATTTTTTGGTGAATTTTAACAAAATGTGGGAGACATTCTATTGTCGGCTGTGCCATTGATCAAAATCGTACATCGACTTGTTTATATATACGAAAAAAAAACATTTTAACGTTTATCTGTAACAATAATTATTTATCGGCGACGCGGCGCGGATATGCTCCCGCTCGTTCAGCGCCACAATTATCGACTAACGTGCAACAACAGGGAAAAAGACTATGGAAGTGTGTATTTATCACGCTATTTCCATTCCATCCCGAGCGATGAAGACAGAATCTTATTTTATAAAATGTATAGCGTAAGGGTAATTTGAGTGATGTTATCGGCGCTACTTGTGTAGGTATGTGTGTGTTGTCTGCGAGTGCGTGCTTCTTGAGTATCCGATGCTGATCTTAATCCCAGAGAATCGGCGATTACGAGACCAGACAATGGGCTGCGACTAATTGCATAGTGATGATGAACCTGATTCATTGGCATAATTGTAAGGATGCAAAAAGTGTTTTTTTTTTTTTTGTTTTTTATTTCCACGTTCCCTAAATTGTCTTAGATGTGTAATGGAGAAGCTCAACATTGACACGAGAGTCCCAAAAAAGAATCGAGTGTAAATATCATGATAAATACGTGTGAAGAAGTTTTCACGTAGATTTTATCGCGTGTAGATGCAAAATTAGTTTTTAAGAAGAAAAAAAAAGTGGAATGATTAATAATGACTATAAATAGTATATAAATAAGATCGCGCATTGATCTTAACGAATGTACGGGAATTTATATTTTGAAAGAGAAATATGTATATAAAACAGCGACTGCTGTTCGCAGCAGTGATTTAAAAAAAAATGTTCCGAGGGTTTCTTTGTTTTCGTCAAAGTTGATTGTAAATTTTGCGAAAATCATTTTTGTACTCTGTGGTAACGTTAAAGAGGATACTTGATCGATGAAATACAACTGAAAAAATATTATACATACGCCTACGTACAAAAGAGAATGACTAATCGACTATAAAACGGTACGAGATGATACCTATAATTATTACAATAAAACAAACTGTATAGATATTCTCGCATAATTGATAGCACTAGCAAAAAGAGAACAAAAATCATATTCGTGAACCCTTGGTTGTTCAAGGATATATCAATTTACCAGGGTGATAATGTAATACGAGTTGTGAATATATCTTTTTCGCGTTGCCCGAAAAGAAAAAAAAAACATTTGTAATGAGCTTAGTATAAAACGAAAGAGAGTAATAAACGAATACCGGATTTTCGTTAATTTGCTCGTCAATCATTGATTATATCCCCCTTCGACGAGTGCAAACTTTTGCGATTGTCGCGATAAAAGTGATAATCCTTTAATGGATTTTATATTCGGGCTTTTTCTCAAGTGCTTACGATAATAATCCTCTTTAATAAAAATACTTTTTAATAAGACCGAGCATCCACGGCTTCAAATGAATAATGAAAACACTGAATACTTTGACGTCAATTAAAAAAAAAATAAGTATGCACATTATTAATTGTTATGCAAAAAATGACTTCAAGAATATTCGAAATAGGTTTTCATAACTTTTCCGTGGTATTAAATAGTATTTTATTAATGTCTTTTTCGAATTTGTTCAAAACACATATTACTGAAGTTTTCTAGAAAGTTTTCCTTCGTGCCAATAAAGGTACAATCGGAGCACTTCAGCCTTAAAAAAAATTGCTCTTAAATGTTTGACACTTCTATACTGGAAAAATAACATTTTCTTAAATAATCATTTTATTAATATTAACACGAACATGCGTTTTTTCAGTACCTACCAAATATTTCCAGAATTTTTGGATTCAAATACAAATAGATGTTTTGTAAAGCAGATACGGTGGAATTTAATGGCTTAATGAAGTTCCCAGAATAATTTTAAAAAAATGTTTGACACCTCTGAATAAAAAAGAACTGAAAAATCACTCTTTACGAGAATACGTTTTTTTTTCATGACGTTAAATTGAAGAATGTATTTTCAATCAAATGCCAGGTTTTATCATATATTTTTCCAGAATTTTTGGATTGAAATACAAAAAGAAGATTTGAAAAAAAGTTAGGATATCATTTAACGAATTAATAAAACTTTAAAATAAAGTGTACTAGGCGGATTACAATTTTATCTTGAGACTCTAAGCTTGAGCAAGAGCCATCACTCAAAGTTGAAACCAGTCAAAGTCGAAACGAGTACAACACCGGCAAAGAATATTTATCCCAAGCCGACGAGAGTAAGCACAAGAAAATATAGCACATTACAAGAGGAAACGAGATAACATCGGTTCGTTGAGAACACCTTACTTCCCGAAGGAGGGCTACTTATTGTTGCGGAGAGGAATGTTGGGGAATGCTCCGTGGGAATTTACCCACAATTAACATTCGTATTGTGTCGATGGTGACCATGGTTATCTTTATAATTCTCAACAGTAAAACAGTACCTCTAATAATAATTACATTCTTACGAAGAATTGGACGGATACTATGTTTGGACAATGGAAGATTTTTACCCACGGGCTGCTGATGCTACTTCTTAGCGACGTATACGACTACGTCTGTTGTTTCTTTGAAAACAATAATAAAAAAAGATGTAGAGAAAAAAAATTATAAGAATCTTTCTATCTGTCGGCGCACGCACGAACCGCTCAATCGAATTTAAATACGACGCAGCTTTAACATCGTAGATATATATTATTTTACAGAGACTGTAGCGAAATAATCTTAATCGTAACTGAATCATGTACAAGTATTTGGGCTAGTGTATCTATACGTACTTATACGAGAATCGTTACAAACAAATTCGCACCTACCGACTTATTTAATATCCACCAAAATCGCCAGACTGTTTATAGATACATTAACAATATGAGCAACTTCAACGAAATTAAAAATTTAGACTCACCTCGAGTACTAAATTTTTGCTGCTTCTTTTACATTCAGCATTCTTGCCCTTAATAGACGATCATACTATTTTATCCTTATCGTACGTTGTTTGTTTAAATTCGTGAGCATAAGTGAGATATATGACGTTAAAAGATCGTCCATTTTATAACCGAGAGAAGTTTCGCAGAGGAGCTTGGAACCTCGAACCAAGTTTCCTATTGTCATATGGAAGTACGTGTTGCCCGACGACCAATTGGAGATTCTCGTAAAGGGATGCGTCACCAATATATCCTGAAACAAAGTACAATAACGTTATCGAAAAATCAATTTTATCAGCGATCTTTTATTATCGTTTTCATGTTTCGTCGTTATCGATTTTATTTTTATGCTGTTATCGTTTACCTTGCTCTGGGGGTGTATGAGGCTCACACCGTGCTTGTTAATGGCAATAAGTAACAATTCTGGATAGTTTGGCTCTGTTGTTTGTTTTATCTCGAAGAACGCGGAACCGAACGTCGGCCAGCGGTAAACGATCTTCAGGAAAGTTATTTTAGCGTCCTCGGGACTCATTCCTACGACAAATCATTATTTAAAATTCGTAAATTACAGAAATAACGATTATTATCAATAATTGATATATATTTACCGGCGTCTTGATTGTAGGCAGCGATTATTGATCTTTTCCAGTCGTTTGCGCTTTGAATCTTTACCAAATCGCTTGGTATGAGTTCTCTTAACATTTGTCTGGGAATTTTGAAGTACAAATTAGATGTATGGATCGTTATGTAACGCGACAAAGAAATATGCGAATATTCGTGTTGAAGTACTCACGGAATTGCCTGCAGCTCTTGTTTGCTTTCACCGAATCGAACTCTGTACACGAGCGCTGCTAATCTTGATGCTTCTTCTTTCGTGCACTTGTGGTACCCTGAAACATTAATTTATTTGAAAATATTAGTCATTGATATCTTTCAGGCAGTAACTATCAGTTAGTTTCATGATTCCGTTAGACTTGCAAACCGTTATTACTTTCTATCACTGAACACGTATCGTATAATTTATTTAATAGTTGTTATTTTTGCGGCTTTCAAAACAAGATGTGCACATATTTTTATAATTGCTAAAAAAAATACATTTTATGAAAATTTCATACTAATTTTTTTTTTAAATCTAGAGATTTGTTTTTCGCAATTAATTATATACAATAAAGCTCACAACTTTAAAAAAAAAGTTTTCAGAAATGACGATTTTTACGTTTTTTTCACGATTTTTCATGAAATTCGATTAAGAATAAAACATTTTTCCTGTTATTAAAAAATTGAGACATATTTTCATGAACTTTGCAGGTTGTTATTGAAGAAAAATAGACATTCACAAAGAGGATTGTTCTACAACACACCTCTGAGTAGTTTTGGTAGTTCCTGATGAAAGTGGAATATAAGATCAGCATTTCGGTCTTTTCCCGGTACTGTATTCGTCCACAATTTCTTCATGAAGAACACTTGGTAGGTAAATTGAGGCGGTACTCCTAAACATAAAAATAATTGGTAAGAAACCCATTCAATATTCATTAGCATTATAAATTATGTTAATTCAACTTACCATCCCTCGATGGTCGAGCTTTTCTGATCCAGTCTGTCAAATGTCTGACAAAATCAAAGAAAAAGTCTCCTTCCGGAACGGAAATGACTTTGTCAGCAATTTTAACAAACAAGCTAAATCCCTCAGCGGAGCGTAAATTTAACCGTTGTGCGATATTCTGGCAGAAGTCTTTAGCCCTTGTAGATGAATCCACTTCAAAAGCCTGCGAAATAACGATAATATAAATGCCAGTCTAGATTCTAAAAAGATTTAGAATTTTCGGTGTCACGTACTTCGTCGGTATCGTCGGGGAAGTAAACCTTATGGAATATTTGTGTGGTTTTGTGCTGAATAGCCTCCACTTCCACTTGATGAGGAGGATACTTTCGTTGACCGTTGCGCAACGTTTTCTGTAGCCTTTGCAGTGAGTCTTGAGAAATCGGATGCCGTCGTGTACGCAAGAAAAGCGTCAACTCCTGCAATAGCATAAGCAAGTAAATTTCAATACTAATTCCCTACTATCACAATAGAATAGCCGGATAATAGAGCTTACGTGTTTATAAAGAAGAAACGATAATAATACTTCAAATAAATCTAGACAAACCTTAAGTAGACTCTGACTGCAGGTAAAGAGGCCAGTAGCAAGCCACATGAGTTCCCAGCCTCGTTCCTCGCTCAATCTATTTCGATTGTCCGTTAATTGTTTCATTACTTGACAATAAATCTCATCGCGCAATATTTCATTTTTAAGAGGTCCGTCGAATATAAGATCGGTGTATTCGTTGCCAATGCGCGGTCGTTTAGTCGGCAAGTCTCCCATATACTTAAGAATCGCATTGAAAGCAAAACACGCTTCTTCAGCAAGTTCTTCTTTCGATACAAGTTTTTTCAATAGCGGCTGTTTTATAGGATCCCTGGAATGTCGCCAAAGCTCATCGGTATGACCACGACGCGCGGTCGTTAAGGTCAAAGCTTTCGACATTGTTCTTTTAGGAGGCGTTCGGAAATGATCGATAGCATATTCGAGAAGCGTGTGCGGTTTGTCACGCGACTCAACGCCGTTTATCTGCTGCGGGTATAATCTGCGTCCGTTTTCGGAGCCCTCGATACTGAAGAGCGCGAGAATATCGTTCGGAGGCTTCGATAATGACGGCAAAACATAGACAGTTTCCGCTGGAAAATCTCCTTTTTCGCCGCTTCTTTCACAGCTTCCAATACACCAGCCCGAATTTAATACCGTTTCCCCGGTACTTTCGTCCTCGAGAGTTATCAGATCTCCCTTCTGAAAGTTTAAAAACGACGAGCCTTCGCCCGGCGCTTTGTAATCCTGAAGCGCTATAACAAATTTACTTCGTTTCTTGAGTCCCTCCAAAAAGTACACAACCAAATCTCTGATATCCTCGGCATTCGGGCTCTGAAACGTAAATTCCTCTCCTCGCACCGTCGACAAACTGAACGTTTGCGTAAACATTTTGTTTGTTTTTTGACTAGACACGGTGGTTATCTCGGGGAAAGAGAGTTCCAGTAGCACTTGTTCCTGATCGTCGACCACGTAAACTCCCGTCCAATTAACCGCTATTATCACGTCGTTCTTCGGCAAATTTGGTCCGGAATTTCTGTAAGCCTCGTAGAAACGCGAGAAGAGCAAAGGCCATTTGAATTTAGCGTAACCGACGATGTCCTCTTTTACACGAAGTGCCGGCACTTTTTCCTTGAGGTAATAACTCTTCTTGTAAGCTTGTAATACAAGATGACCCCATCGATCTATAGCTTTGTCGATGCCGGAGAAGCAATAATCAGGAATATAGTTGGGTAAGAGGGCGAAAAGTCTGTCGACGTTCATGTCCGTGTGATATTCGATATAATATTGCTGCGCGGCTATCATCGCAAGATCTTCTTCCTTGTCGCAGCGATATTCGCCGAATTTCACGCCTCTTACAACCTGTTGATAAATCAAATTCGTAGCGACTTGATCCTCGGTTGGTTCGTGCCAAGGAGCAAATATTTCCTTTCGGAAAAAGAGTCGCCAGGGAGCATTTCGCTCTTGGGCCCCTTGTTCCTTCGCGTATTGCTCGCATTGCGATATCGCATCCATAACATGATCTCCGCCACTTCCAAGGGACGAAACCTTGTCGAAAAGCGCGATGTAAAGCGAAAAACCGAACTGATCGCGCAGCGATATTTTGTCGGAGAGTTGATTGCACAATTCCCTGGCCGTTGTGGCCGAATCAGCGAGAAGAGTTTTTGTATTTCCGTCCATAAACGTTATTGGAAGCATTATTGGCTTTTTCGATTTTGTTGCTTGTAGCTCGAGCCAACTGGGCGGCTGATTTCGAGTTCCGTTATTGAATGTTCTCTTAAGACGATCCTCGCAGTATGGCGCGTATCCTGGTGGACCCTCTCTGATAAATGCTCGAAGGTAGTTGACAAATTTTTCCGAAGGAGCAAAACAGCCTACGCATAATGATAACAAAATCCAGCCTCGAGCGTGCGATGATTTTGATGGATTATTCGTTAATTGTTTGCAGATTTGACAATATATTTCGTCGCGTAATTCTGCTCGGAGTATTCCGTGGCCGATTATGAAGTGAAGCTTCTCGAGATTCGACGTTGGGCGAGCTTCGAGCCAGGATTGATAACTATCGGCCGTGTACTCGTCTTCCTGAAGCTTTCGACGAACATCTTCGCCTAATTTGTTCTTTCTTTTGAGAGTGAGTGACACCAGTTTGTGCCTTATAGATCTCGCGGGTTTAGGCTGCTTGAGGAACGTATCCTGTGAGAAATAGAAATGTACGTCGTTTAAAAATCTTTTTTTGAAGCGAGGGCATTTTTATAGCCTATTTTTGTTACGTCTATCTTACGTACGGGATCCATTCCCATCATCTGTGCTTCCTGGAACTCCTTGCTTCTTATGAAATTACGCCCCAAAGTTGCTGTAACCTTTGACATTACCGATGTTGTGTCCCTGTCCATCGTGTGATAACGAGGCTCTGGCAAATCACCTGTGAATCTGAGTATGGTGATCCACAATGCTTGCGCCGCCTGCAATTTATGATGTGAAAAAAAATTGAGAAAAAAGAATATAATAATGATCCGGAAAGAGCGCCGCAATATTTTGAAAATTTTATTGATTAATTTATTCTCAATAATTGCCTCCCTAAAATATTATGAATTAATGTGAATGAACTCCAATTTACTTATAATTATTGAAATGCATGAAAATGTTAATTTCTGCAAAATAGTTTGTCGTAACTATTCATTTCAAAAAGCATTTTTTATATTTTTCTAACTGAATAGTATTAAGTTATGGTGATGATAATAATTAAATGGCAATCAACGTAATGCAGAGCTCTACTAACCAGTTGATCCCCTTGAGTATGAAGCGGTAGAAGAGGATGTTTCAACGGTTTTCTAGAATACTGATGTGTAATATTGCCCTGGAAATAAGTCGCAGCAAACTTTTGGAACTTGAATTCCGAAAGATCTTCCTCGTCTTCCGAAGCTGTTTGTACCGGACTGATGATCTCCTGTTGATCTGCCTTAGGTGCTGGCAAATCCTGTTGAAGAAAATTTCAAATTTGTTTAATTCCACTACACCAGAACATTAGAATTTTTCTACACCAACCAATTGCTGTATTAGCGTAAAAACTTACATTAAAAACGGAGGTTTCGCGAGTTGGCGTGGGAGTTTCATTGCTCGTGTCTGGTAAAAAGTCGAACATTTGATCAACCATTTTGCTGTCATCAACGGGTTCATCCTGTTTCTTAGCTGCATCGTTTATGAGATTCTTCTTAATTTCCATTCTGCGTCGATCTTCAAGCTCCATTTCCATCTCTTCTCTCTCCAATTCTTGCATTCGTTTCTAAGTAAAGAAAAAAATGAGTTATTCATAAGTCGTGACGAGAGAGAAAAGTTAGTTTACGAGATATTACGTACTCTGTAATTTTGTTCAGCAATTTCCTTGGCGCGTTTATTTCCTTGATCCTTGAGTTCGCGTTCTTCCTTTTTCCGCAAACGCAACGCTTCTATGTGCAGTCTATACTCGTATTTGACTTTCTTATAGCGTCGTTGCGCTATTAATCTTCTTACGTGAGCCTGTATTTTCACAATGGCCCACATTTTCTTTCGGTACATTCTGCGGACGAGATGGCCTCGAGCTCGAGCTTGTAGAGCTACAATGTGACCTCGGAGATGACGGAATCTGTGCGACAATACTCGCGATCTTATAAGCGCCTGCAGACGCATATAACCGATTCTCATGCTCTTGTATCTCTTTCGTTGTGCGTATCCTCGCCAATTTTTCTGCACTATTATGGCAGCTGCTCGCATCCGCAAAAAGCGTCTTCGATAAACCCAACCACGTATGTTACGTTGAAGGATAAGAATTTTGCGCGTTAAAACTCTGTCGCGCTCTTGCTCTAGGAAGAGATCGTGTGCGTCTTTCAAAAAGACTTTTGTGTGACCGAGCTGATAGTCCGATCTGCCGAGAACCACGTGACAGATTCTTGCAGTAGCCGCTCGACAATCAGTCTGAAATTACCCACAATTCTCGGTTACGATAATCAGTATTTTATTCGCAAATGTAATTATCTACTTTAATCTTTAGCAACGCCTTTTCCATTGAAAAAATATTTTTCTTTAAAGTTGAACACTTTTCTCAATTAAAGTAGTGAAAAAATTACAGTTACAACAAACGCATTTATTAAATTTTGTTTGCAGCCAAAAGTTTGATTCAATCAGGTCTTGAATTAATTCACGAAATGAATAATTGAGTTTTTTGATAATTAGATCAATCCTCAAAACAAATAAATTTAAAAAATATATTAACAGTTTATTAAATCATTAATATTGTAAATCAACGTTCTCAGAATATGTAAATATTCTTCATTTTTTTTCAGATTTTAATGGTATCAGAAAGATCTTAAAATCCTTATAGAATCTCATTTTTCGCGAAAGGTGAATACGTTCATCCTTAACACAAAAAACGGAATACTCGCACTAGTAAAAAGTTGATATACCATTTAAATTATCGCAAAATCAATTTCGTTCATATTAGATCACATGTGCAGCAAAAAATGCCACTTTTAAAGAAGCGCAAATATTTTTAATAATTCTTTGCTTTGCATGCAATGTACCTTATGCGATGGCGGTATTCCAGAGATAAGAAAGCGATATCTCTCCACGAACTCGGGAAAAGAATGTCGAATAGGATAACCAGCTCTTCGAATTCGAATTGTTTCCATCATGCCGGAATATCTTAATTGCCGGCAACAAAGACCTCGATCAAACATCTGTAAGATTAAATCATCGCATTAAATATTTGTTTCATCGTTCATATATGGGCGTATCTCACAAACCTTCAACTTTCACGGCCTCAGAGAATAAAAATCTAATTATGGAGCACAGGATCGCTAATTTTTTGTACTCATCTTAAGTCCTTTAGAAAGCAATATTCGTTCATGGATAAAGATTATCATTTTAACTAAAAATCATTTATTTGGTGCTACTTCATTGTAGGAACGATGTTATTGTGTTTTACAAGTGTTTAACTTACTTTCCATTTCACTTTTTTTTTTAAATGACTCATTTGAAGGCAGTTTTATCCCTTCCAATAGGTCATTTTTCTAATTCAATTTTACTCAATTCGTACGCAGAAAATGAAAAGTATGACTGATAATGACTCTACTAACGCAAAATATAATTTAGATAATTTCGGAACGATAATAGTTTGAATTTATTATGCGAATTTATAAACCTGACATTCTCGAACCTCACAATTGATTACATTTAGACCCAGAAAAAAATTGATTCTCGTCTTGAGGTCGGGCACATCTGCGCACATCTAATTCGTGATAAGAATAACGTACTCAGATGGAATTTAATTATCTTACTTGACTAGTTTGGCCGGATAACGATGCGAAAAACCTGACATTTATTCTCCACACAGCAATATGAGTTCATGTCGCAGAACGTTGCGAGCAAAATAATTGACTCCCCGACATAAATTTCACTTCATTCAATCCGTGATAATACTACCTTTATGTGCATTCAATTTATTTGGCTCAATTAGCTTGTGTTGATATTCCTGCACCATGTAACGGTGGATTTCAGGTTCACCATCGAAACCGAGTGACAGACGTTCACAGGATCGCTTAATTTTCTGACATGTTTGGCGATTACAATTAGGTACATCATGTTCATTGCACCTTACCAGAATTTCATGATTTTTTTCTTATTTTTCTGAAGGTGTATATCAATGCTACACCCGTATGAAGTGACGCGAAAATCAGAGTTACAAGCGAAAACGTTGTTAATTTCCGCATTTGAACCAGGATAAAACAGTCTATTGGTGCATTATAAAATTAAATTATTTTTTTTTCAGATAGACTTTGCTTCGTACATCTTAGTAAAAGTTTGATACTCGCGTAATTCATTCTGTGTAAATTACTATTGCATTCCGCAGTCGAGTTACACGAAAGTCAAAGGTTTGTGAGATATGCCCATATGTATATATGAGAAATACTGACCATCGGCTTTTTGTACTCATTGGGCTTGATGCACCTGATAAAAAACGGCTGACACGTGCTGAGAGTTCTCATCAAGCAATCCAAAGACTTCTTGAACTGCGTCGATAAGGTCGGTGCCCGTTTTCGCGTTTCCGATCCCATACCAATATCCTCAGCAAAACAAGTCTGCAGGAATTTGTTCGTTGATATGTGAATCAACTGGAGAAGATCTGCGCTGAAAGTGTCTCTGTTTTTCTCCAAGAAGCTCCGCGTGTCGTAGAATACCACGCCAGCAAAGTGATTCAAACCGAATGATGTGTTTATGTCTGATTTTGGCTTCAAGTAATTTCTATGAGTACCATGGGTTTTGTGGATTTTGGCAAGCATCGTTTGATCGGTACCCTGCAAATAAAATTAGTTAGTATTCAAATTCACAACGCTGTTAAGTAACTTCTAAAGCATGACAAAAATCTAAAGAACGTACAATAGTTAGTTTCACCATATTTTGAAAATTGAAGAGTACTTTCATTAAGGATAAAGCTAAATGAAAAATTTCGTTTCTTCCTTTCGAGTATAGTTGAAAAATAATTGCAGCCGCTTCTTGAAAAAAAAGGGCTCAGGCTTTAAAAGTTAAGGACTACATTAATGAAATAAAGACCATTCGGGACTTTTCCATATTTTAGTCCCTTCAATTTCACCGCCAAAACCATCTTGTTGTGATAAGAAGCCTCAATTTTTTTGTTTCCATTTATTATATTTGAGCTTGCAAGACAAAATCTTTTATTTTTAATTCTGCTACACAAGTACAGAATATAGATGTCCTTGTTACGTGTCGGGCTAACGAGACGAGGGTTTCTTATTAATTTTATTTGGGATCTTGTTCGATAAAGAGTAGAAACTCAAATTTCGAATTATCACGCTTTAATAAACACTAATTTAATAAAGTGGAACTTCTTATGTATCACCAGTTATGACAATTAATAATTATATTATCTGATTTATCCTTAAACTCTAAACTTGAGCAATTTAAATGTATTTAAGACATAGTTGGTTTGTGATTGGTTGAAGACTGATTAGTTGGTTTAATGATGGTAAGCCTTCCTGCTTGGGCGATAGTAAAGTGGGGATAACTAGTAGCCGTCGACTGGGCCGAAAATGCTGACAACGTGTGGTGCATAAGACCATCGAACTTACTAGGAAATTAGGAAAGAAGTAGAACACAAGTTGTTGCAATAATGTGAATGCGGAAACGGGTAGGCAAATATAAAGGTGAATGTTTAATGGATATTGAATCGGGATTAGCATTTGGGAATAACAGAAGGACAAATTATAAAAATGATAATAGTTTAATATAAAGAGAAAAAAAATGGCCAGGACGTAACATCCTCTTAGTTTTAATAACAGAATTTATTTAACGTACCTTCGGGAACTTCGATTCCTCGTCAATCAAAGCCATTATATTGAGTTGCTTAATCGCAATGAGATCAAGTGCATCTTGATTATCTACAAATTCGATGTGTTGCCAGTTAATGCCTTCATGATTGTATTCTTCCTGTTCGAGTTTGAATATATGCCGCACAAAGAACTGCTGGAGATTCTCGTTCGCGTAATTAATACAAAATTGTTCGAAGCTGTTGTGATTGAAATTTTCAAAGCCGAAGATATCGAGAACGCCGATAGCGCTGCGCGATACGTGCTTCGGTCGGAATATCGCTTCGTTGATTTTTCTGACTATAAGCACGAACAATCGTCCGTAAATGCCCTTAACGAAAGCGTCTCTTATGTCGACCGATTGATCCCTCGAAAGGGTCGACACAACTGTCTCTCCGTGAGCGAATATCGTTCGTCTCGTGAGTGCGTCTATCAGCGATTGCACCGGTACTCCCAGCAATTGTGCTACCCTCTTAACGTTTGTCTGCTCGGGAATTTCAGTAGCGTCTAAATTATCGACGACCGTTGCTCTGTATTTTATATTTCCCATATGTAAAAGAGCAGCGAGTAGCCTCAGAATTTCCCATATCTCTGGATCGGTGAATAATAGAACCTTCATTGCCGATCGAATATCGGCGAATTCAGCAGCATCATCACGACCCTCGCAAGTTATACTGCCACCCTGGAAAGTAAAAAAAACGTCAAACATGAAACATAATTTAGTAATTTAGTAACGACCCTCGCAAGTTATACTGCCACCCTGGAAAGTAAAAAAAACGTCAAACATGAAACATAATTTAGTAATTTAGTAACAGAATGATTCGATCACTCAAAGATATCATTTTTTTTAAATATGCTGTAACAAGTATTGAGGATAATTGCCACAGGGCAACTATGAAGGTACAAGGTATACCCTGTTTAAAAAATCCCATTGATCCCATTTAAACTCATAAAGTCCTGTTGAAACCATATCGGTTTTTATCGGTATGAATCGTGTTTTTTGTCCATCCTATTGGTCTAAATAGGATTTTCTAAGCAGAGTAAGTTTCATCCTATGCCAATTATAATCGAATTCTTAAAAGAATAATTTCGTTAGGGTAGTATCTTAATTATTGCTAGTGCATTTGACTTATTTTATAGTTGTTTGAAATTTTTCTATTATCATAATTGCCTTAATTTAATTGCAATACTACAACTAATTGAAGATAGTTATCGTAACATTCAAAATATATTAAAGACGCAATAAAAAAAAGGTAGTTATTAATAATTGCCTCAACTACTACGATTTATTGGAGTGTATTATGAAGATTTCTACAACGGCAATCTAAAAGTTAAATAATTTGATAAACACATTCAAATCTGAATATTTACCCCTGTTAGATATTTGTAGGAACCAGCATCTTCCAGCTCCAGTTTCTTTTTTTCTTCATTCGAGAGTCCAGCGAGCATGCAATAAAATATGTGATAATTCCTCTCGTCCAAATTCTGCGAGACTATTCGTGATTTTTCAAGCAGATATTGCTCTATTTTCGCTCCTTCAATAACTCCCTGATCGTTAAAGTGAATGTCGATGTATTTGCCGAATCGAGACGAGTTATCGTTCCTGACGGTTTTTGCATTTCCAAATGCTGCAAAAATACATTTATTTATATATGCTAATATAGTCTCAATTTAAATTGATATTATAATTTATTCCAGAAAAAAATCTTACCTTCGAGAATTGGATTGGCTTCAAGAATCTGTTGCTCTATCCAAGAATGTTTACCGCTAATTGCAGCTAGATACTGCAGAATTAATTTGGTACTTTCTGTCTTACCAGCTCCACTTTCGCCACTAAAACAGACGCCATAAATGTTAACGAGATTGAGGGGCGTTTTATTATTGCTTTCGTCAATTATCTAGCATTTATATTACCTAATTACGATGCACTGATCTTGTCCATATCGATTCATATGAGCGTAACTGTTATCCCCAATGGCAAATATGTGAGGTGGCAATTCTCCGATTTTACGATCCTTGTAGAGCTTTATTTGCTCGGCGGTATAGATTGGCAATATCTGATACGGATTTACGGCGACCAGAATTGATCCAGTGTATGTCTGTAACGAGCATAAACAACGTATATTCAACCTACTTCCAGGCGCCTCAAGATATATGTTAGAAACTCAAAGTACAATCTACTCACGTAAATGAGATTCTCGTTGTATCGTATCAGAAGATTTCGTAATATACCAGCCTCGTGGAGGTCTCCGAGGCTGATCATATCCTCGACGCCCTGCACCGACGTAGCGTGCATCGCTTTTATTCTTCGCTCCGGTGTCAGCCATTGTTCCTGCTCAAAAACAAACAAAAAATACAATAAAAGTCAACGAAGCGCAAAAAAAATACAAGAATTCGTATTATTGAATTAATTAGAAACTTCTAGTTACATCTGAATGTCTACTCGCTAACACAACATAGCAATTACAAAACAAAAATATGCAGTACAAAATATTTGTTTAAATTCTGTCGGATAAAAAAAGATCATTTAGAATTACTGATTTAAAAAAAATGTTTGTTATAAAGATGCGTTGTCATCCGAATCCAAAAAAAAAAAAAAATACAAAATCCTTACCAACGAAAAGACTAAATCGATTTCATAAATTAAGTACACAACTATAATTTATTCAAAGTGAGTAAAAAACATCATTTTATTTATTCCTTTATAAAACACACCTTGTTATCGTCGTCCTTAACTTGAATCCTTCTACCTTCGGCCGATATTACCCGTGCTCCAATAGCAACGTCGAATTCTCTCCCCGATATTGGTTCGATCCATATGTAATCGCCCTGTAACAAATGAATAAATAATAAAATTAAAATCTCTGTACATATTTCCCTTTCTTAAATTACCTACCGATTGTCTGCTGTACATACACACATAAGTACTACTATATGCCCAGCTATAAAACATCGGAGCCACGATATAAAATCGGCATGTGCTTCGCGGTAACTACAGAATACTGGCTAACGCGGTTTACTAACGATGTTACGGGGAGACCGAGTAAACCGAGGAAGGATGCAACTGCAGCGCACGGCTCGGTCAAGTGCAAGCCTACACAACACCGCTAGCTGTATCTTAGCGATGAACATAGTTTCCTAGCGCCTCGCGGTATTAGTTATAGTTAATAGTGTATAGTAACAAAGATAGACACGGGTTGCAAGCACGAGTTGCACGCACACAGACAGACAGGCTCTTGGTAAAGTCCGAGCGCGGATATTTGTCCGTCCTAATTGTTCACTTACCGGAACATCGGGAGAGCTCTTCCGCTCTTTGCGCGGCTACACGGACCGAGGGACCCACCGCGCCTCCACGAATCCTACACCCACTCCCATACAGTCGGTACATATATCTACACCATACGCTCCGTTTTTACGCTACTATTAGATCGCCTATATGAGTCATTCTTTGTCAATTTGTCTAGTATTTTCGGTTTTTCTGGAATATGCCGCATAATTTGCGAGATTTTGATATTTTTGTGCACTTTTTTTACATTTTTATTTAAAGATTTTTTTTTTTCATATTAAAAATGGTTTTTTTTTGTAATCGTGCATATATCCACCATACCCTTAATGCTACTATTAGATCGCTTATATGAGGCATTTTTTGTCAATTCGTCTAGTCTTCTGGGTTTTTCTGGAATATGCCGCATAATTAGCGAGATTTTGATATTTTTGTGCACTTTTTTTACATATTTTTATTTAAAGATTTTTTTTTTCATATTAAAAGTGGTTTTTTTTGTCATCGTGCATATATCCACCATCCTCTTTACGCTACTATTAGAAGGCTTATATGAGGCATTCTTTGTCAATTTATCTAGTCTTTTGGGTTTTTCTGGAATATGCCGCATAATTAGCGAGATTTAGATATTTTTGAGCACTTTTTTTTACATATTTTTATTTAAAGATTTTTTTTTCATATTAAAAATGGTTTTTTTTGTTGTAAACGTGCATATATTCACCATATCCTTAATGCTACTATTAGATCGCCTATATGAGTCATTCTTTGTCAATTTGTCTAGTATTTTCGGTTTTTCTGGAATATGCCGCATAATTAGCGAGATTTAGATATTTTTGGGCACTTTTTTTGTACATATTTTTATTTAAAGATTTTTTTTTCATATTAAAAATGTTTTTTTTTAATCGTGCATACATGCACCATACCGTTAATACTACTATTAGATCGCTTATATGAGGCATTCTTTGTCAATTTGTCTAGGATTTTGGTTTTTCTGGAATATGCCACATAATTAGCGAGATTTTGATATTTTTGTGCACTTTTTTTCATATTTTTATTTAAAGATTATTTTTCTCATATTAAAAATGGTTTTTTTTTGTAATCGTGCTTATATCCACCATACCCTTAATGCTACTATTAGATCGTATATATGAGGCATTCTTTGTCAATTTGTCTAATCTTTTTGGTTTTTCTGGAATATGCCGCATAACTAGCGAGATATCGATATTTTTGTGCACATTTTTACATATTTTTATTTAAAAAAAAATTTTTCATATTAAAAATGGTTTTTTTTTGTAATCGTACATGTATCCACCATACCCTTAATGCTACTATTAGATCGCCTATATGGGGCATTCTTTGTCAATCTGTCTAGTCTTTTGGGTTTTTCTGGAATATGCCGCATAATTAGCGAGATTTTGATATTTTTGTGCACTTATTTTACATATTTTTATTTAAAGATTTTTTTTTTCATATTAAAAATGGTTTTTTTTTTTAATCGTGCATATATCCACCACATCCTTAATGCTACTATTAGATCGCCTATATGAGGCATTCTTTGTCAATTTGTCTAGTCTTTTCGGTTTTTCTGGAATGTGCCGCATAATTAGCGAGATTTAGATATTTTTGTGCACTTTTTTTACATATTTTTATTTAAAGATTTTTTTTTCATATTAAAAATGTTTTTTTTTTGTAATCGTGCATATATCCACCATACCCTTAATGCTACTATTAGATTGCCTATATGAGGCATTCTTTGTCAATTTGTCTAGTCTTCAGGGTTTTTCTGGAATATGCCGCATAGTTAGCGAGATGTAGATATTTTCGTACACTTTTTTTACATTTTTTTTTTTCATATAGAAAATGGTTTTTGCTATCGTAGATATATCCACCATAGCATTTACGCTACTATTAGATCGCCTATATGAAGCCCTATTTGTCAATTTGTCTTGCCCATGGCCGTATGATCAAATCCACCGAACAATGACGATCAGAGCCAGCTCCAGTCAGAAGAAGAAGTAGAAGTCAATTTGTCTAGACTTTTGTGTTTTTTTTTAAATATGCTGCGTTTTTAGATTATTATGATTATATTAGCGAGATTTAGATATTTTTGTGCAGTTTTTTTACATTCTTTTTCTTCCAGAAATTTTTTTTTCCGTTTAGAAAATGCCTTTTTGTAATCGTACATATGGGTCATTCCATACCGAGTGGGCCATTCATTCGCCATCACGCTAATTTTTCTGTAGTATGTAAGCATAATAATGAGAATTCTATGAAATTTTTAGAAACATCGGAATGGTCTGTTTCAATGAAAAAAAGATTATTACTTTATTTTGTCAAAAAATGGCGGAATTTTTTTTGAGCGACTATGTAAAATTTTATATTAAAAAGTACATTTGAAAACTTATTTTTTATACACGAACAAAGTTTTTGTACTTTCGGTAATTTTGAATATACAACGAATTAAAAAAAATGAAATAAAAAAAATCGTTATTAAGTTTTGGGTAAACCATAGCTGCTAAAATTCTGAAATAATTTATGTATGTTCGTGATGCTTTGAACAACTTTTGAAAAAAATTATGAGCACTTTTTGCAAACATGCTAAATTTGAGTGATCCACTTGGTATGGAATGACCCATATATCCCCCGTACCCTTAACGCTATTATTACATCTTCTATATGCGGCATCCTTTGACATTTTATCGAGTCTTTTAGGTTTCCTGGAACATGTCGCATAATTAGCGAGATTTTTATATTTTCTATGCAGTTTTTCTTTACATTTTGTTTCTTCCAAGATTTTTTTTTTTCGTTTAGAAAATGCCTTTTTGTAATTGTACATATATCCTCCATATCTTCCGCTTTTGCGGTGTTATTACATCGTCCGTATGAGATGTTCTCTGTTAATTTATCTAGTGTTTTGGATTTCTTGAAATTTGCCGCATAATTAGTCAGATTTATATATTTTCTGTGCACTCAAAATTTATTTTTTCCAAGAATATTTTTCTCGTATAGAAAATGCCTTTTTGTAAATCGCTTATATCCTGAAGGAAAAAAAATTGCAGGAGAAAAATACAGAGCAGAATTCTTGTGAAGTTTTAAATGCAGTTGTAACGTACGTCATTTTATTTTTTTATTTTTTAACAAAAAAAAAAAAAAATTTGACAGTTTATTACTAAAATGTCATAAGTTCTTTTAATAAAAAAACGACAAATATAATTGTACTTAAAATATTACAGAATTTATAGTAATGTGGGTAGAATTTGCAGAAAATCCTCAGCGTCGAAATTGAATATTCTAGGAAAAATTCTTAATATTCGTTTCTGTCGGAAATCGCACGAATTAATTTTTTCTCTGCTTTAATTTTCGTCTTTCACTATTCCGTGGATTTCCAACATAACACTAAAAAATCTATAAAATTCAAAGTTAACTTCAAATATCAAACTTGAAGTTTTTAACTGAAAAATAAAACTAGAAGTACAAATTTTTCACGCAGTATTTTCCTTATGCTATTTTTTTCTTCTAAAATATAAATTTAAAAAATGCAACTCCTTTATTTGTACGGACTGGAAATCGAATATTCAAGCAGTCAAAAACATCCTTAATATTCATTTTTATCTGAAATTGCATGATCAGTACTTTGCCTCATCATTACCGAATTTTCGATGGATTCTATATCTAAATAACGTTACAGATTTTATGAAATTTCAAATAAAATCCGTCGAATTGATAAGAAATAATAATAACATTCATAAATTTTCTTCGACAATTAAAGTTTTCGATTGCAAAAAAAAATCCATTTGTCTACAAATTTCCTTCCACAATTGTTCTTTTTCAGCATAAAGTTGTCAACACAAGGCATAACCAGCGAAAAAGAAATCAGAGAAAATTAACAGAAAGTTCTCTCAAGCATTATTAATATCTGTCCAATTCTGACAAATATCAGAGTGTCAGAAAAGGAGGTAGAATTGACACAGAATGCCTCATACGTGCATGCACGAAGGTACACGTGGCCCCGCAATCAAACGCAATGTAACGCACGTTGAATACGACTGCACCCCTCGCGCTTACAGCGGTTAAACATATATATTTTTTCTTCCTCTCTCTCCTTCATCGTAATTATCTACTTCCGTTCTCCGCGCCTTGTCCTATCGAAATAAGCAGGGGGATCCGACGCTTTTATGTGTGTTTCGGCCCCGGTGAAAGATACAGATTATCATCCCAATGGAAAACGTGCACCGGCGTTTTACAAAGAGGCATGTCTTTGCATTTGCTTATGTGTCCTTCAGGCTCATTATAATAAGTGGCCTCCGGCATGCGTCTCATTCTTTTGCATCTACATGTACACGCGACATTTGTCTCGATGCTCTGTAGACATTTTCACTCGCGTCACAGATTCCTACTGACCGAGTAAATTCGGGAAAGCGCGTGTTCGACTATCGAGGTGTTATATACGATAGCCAGGGGCAGCTTGGCTATATATACATATATGTGTATGTATATATATATATATATTTGTGGACTTGACACGACGTGATGGCTCAGCGAAACTCGATGGAAGATCGGGATACACTCACCCGGGTAACGATGACCATCTCTCAAATCGCGGTCGCTGGCCCGCCACCTGAAATACATAAACATGAATGATTTTAATGTTTATATACGAAAGTCTAGAGCTAAGTAATTACGTGGGGTCGAATCTCAAGCAAATAACAACAATTAATCTTTCAGTATTTTAAAGCAGAGGCAACTTCTAATAGCAATAGTGCACTGAGAGATAAATCTGGCAATTTAAAAAAATATATAGTTTGACCGACGATAATCTAACTATAAACTATAATTCCCAAGAGGAACGTCTATATTTTATGGATATAGCAAATATAAGAAAATAGTTGGTCGAACCATTAATATAATTCCCAGGAGAAACGTCTATATTTTATGGTTTTAGCAAATATAATTATAGTAGCAATCATCAAAATGATAATAGTTTCAAAAATTATTCTAATTTTTTCAAATATGCCGTTTAGTTGCATATACGATTTCAATGTTTGTTTCCGGTAACCTTGCAAGTATCGTTTATTGAACCATATTATCATCACTGTAAAAAAAATGTACTTGAAATTTAGTGTACTTTTACTGGAAATTTTTATTCATAAACCAGTATATTAAATTTAGTATACAAGTGTAATGTAAAATTAATGTATGGTACAGCACATTCAATAATTTACTTTAATTTTACAGCAAAAGTACTTGAATTTTAATAATTTGCTTTAATTTTACTGGAAAAGTACATGAATTTTATAGCACAATTGTATATTAAATTTCGATGACGAGTTTATGAATAAAAACTTCCAATCTTTTCTAACAGTGATCGCTTCAACCATAAAACATTGCAGATCTTCCTATATTCGTTTTATCATGTGAAATCGTTAAATCAACGATATGCTTTTCTCTCAGTGTGATAGGAATAATATCAGCTATATAATTACTTGAAGATATTTCTAATTGATTATAATTCTCTAGTTAGTCAAAAGGGATTTGGAAAATGGAAGACCATTATTTAGTAATCATCAATTATTCGCATTTGAAACTGTCGATATTTATAATGGTAATAAGAATAATATCAGATATATCATTTCTTAAAGATATTGCCAATTTATTAAAATTCTCTATTTAGTCCAAAGGGATTTAAAAAATCGAAGATCATTATTTATTAACCACCAATTATTAGCATTTGAAGCAGTCGACATTTATAATGGTAATAGTGATGGTAATAACAATAATATAAGCTATATCATTTCTTGAAGATATTTATAATTAATTAAAATGTACTATTTAGTCAAAAGCAATTTTAATAAAATGCAAGGTCGTTATTTATTAGCGATTTGTTAATAGCATTTCAAAGAGTCGAAACTTATAATGGTAATAGTGGTGATAATAATGATATGTGATTGCTCGATAATTACTGTATAGTACAAGATATTTCTAGTTTATTCAAATTCTCTAATTAATCATAAGCAATTTAAAAAATATGTAGGATGATTATGTATTAAGTAGAGAAGCTACGTCGATGGTATTCCTTGGACTTGATAGTGCAAAAAATTTGCATTGAGCATAATTTTTTTTTTCGTTTATTATGCAGTGACCTGATAATTATATGATTTATTATTATCATAAGTATCATTAATTGTTTTATTATACAGTGAGGACCAGGTCAAAATAGACAGCCCAATGTCGTGATTATAAAGTTGATCGAACGATAATTTATGACCGGGGGTCATGATTCGTGGATTTAAAGTTATCGGCTCGAAGTGTTTAGTTTCATATCAGAGTTGTACATGCCTAATACTTATAGAAATAATAATGATGATACGATCAGCTTTATAATTATGATTTTATAGTAATAACATGTAGCGATTGTAATGCGATGATTAAACTTTGGAATGGCTGCAAAAATTATTATTTTTCAATAAAAATTGACGCTAATCTTTTTGAAAAAATGGAAAAAAATAAGTAATGCATTATTTATTTCTTCCATTTTTTCCACTATTCCTTGCAATATTAAAGCGAAAATTAGTATTTTTTTCAGCTGTTCAAATGCTTACACCCTATTTTATAATCACTAGATATTATTATTATGAAATCATAATTACAAAACAAATTGGCACTGTAAACTATATCTCATGAATTAATGGGGATTTACAACTCTGTTTCATATACACGGCAAGGCATCTTAGTATTTCTTGATTTCCTACACTGAGAGAAAAGGTTGTTAAAATTTGTTAACAGTTAACAAATCTTGATTAAATATGGCGAAATGAACCATTTAGTTATTCTTATTGAATTTCACTTGAGCTAAATAAAATTTGCTTGTCGCAAATGAAGCTCGCTGACATTTGTTAACAGTTAACAAATCTTATTTGGCTCAAGTGAGATTCAATAAGAATAACTAAATGGTTAATTTCGCCATATTTAACCAAGATTTGTTAACTGTTAACAAACTCTTCTCTCAGTGTAGCATTTCATCGTCAATAATGGCTCAATATGAGATAAAAAATTAATTTTGTGTGCTAAGAAACTAATATGTTGGGTCAATAATTGATTGATGTATTCAACAATTAATAGTTAAACCAAACTGATAAATTTACCATATTTGACAATTTAGTTAGCCATGAAAACTACCAACTTCTTTTCATACATAATTTCTTAAATGAATGACTTTAAAGGGACGCGTAAAAAAAGGTATTTATTTATTGAAGACAAATATTTAATTTTCATATCTTCAGCAGAATGTTTCACAAATTTAAGAAATATTCATCTAAAGAATAAAATGATTTAAATTTTGTCCCATTCTCGAGTATAATGTAAAATAATTAACCGCTGCTTTTTCGAAAATTATAATGTGCCCATAAAATTTAATGGGTTTCATAATTAGCACAAAATAATTATTACACTGTTAAGGGAGACTATACAGGCGTACATGAGACATTTTTGTTCTTTATTTCATGTATTTCACAAAAATGTGTGAATGACACTAATCTTTAATGAACATTATTTTACCATTTACACTATTAAATAATTCTATAACATGTAATTCTTTTCTAAAATGAAAACATTGTTGCCGGCCGGTTGAATTCTCGCCGCCAGCAGACCATACTATTATAGTAGATCGCATTTCTATTTATACAACCGCCATATATCAATGTAGAAAAAAATATATAAAAAATTGCATGCACACCGTTGTGTTAGAGAGACTTTAGATTAGATTAGTATATAAGTAAGTTGGGTTGCGGACAAGTGCTGAGGTGCTTTAGCGATTCGCTTTTGCGCTGATCATTATATCCAAATAGTTTTTCTACAAAATTAACGGGCGTATTACCACTTATTTAGATATTCTTCTGTGTGATTCTCTTTTTTAATTGTATTTATTTAACGTCGCATCAACAGCTTAGGTTATTAGCGACGAGTACATGTTTACCCTTTATATTTTCTCTTTTTTTTCCTCCCTTAACCTAGTTACAAATTTTTATATACATTGATTGCTTTAGTAAAGTCTAGAGTTTTTGTAGCATTCGTTTTATCTTTAAGGCACTCTTTCAGGGTAGGAGGAAGACACAAGTTGATCCGAAGGCTTCGATACTTAGGGCATTCTATAATCATGTGTTGCACTGAGAGCTACACTGAGAGAAATTAAGATGGTACTGGTAACTAATCAGTGATAATTATATTTTATTAGTCCAGGTGACTATTTTCGTAGTTACATTAATAGTAACGTAGTTAATGTAACTACAAAAATAGTCACCTGGACTAATAAAATATAATTATCACTGAATAGTTATCAGGACCATCTCAATTTCTCTCAGTGTGGGTGTTGCGAGAGTCACATAATTTAATTGGAGATCGATCGAATAAGTGCACATGGGTAAAGTGTGCGTGACCTATTCTTAAGTGAGTAATGGCACTTAGGTTTTTCCTATTTGGGAAGTCCGGAGTTTTAGTGTGTGTGATTCTGTATGTACGAATTACACGTATCTTTATTACTGTACTCAATCAATATCATATTATGCCATATCAATTTGTCTTTTCTGTTCGTTTATTTTTAATATTTTGGCTGGCTGTTTTGCCTTCAAATGTAACTATTAAATAACTGTGTAATATGTAATTATTTTCTAAAATGAAAACATTATTGCTGGCCCCTTGAATTTACGCCGCCAGCAGATCTTACTGTTATTGTAGAACGCATTTCTATTTATAAGAGTGCCGTACATCAGTCTGGAAGTGGCTATCGATGTACGTTAGAGGACCGGAAGGACTGACGTTCGTTCCAGGAGTAATTGAGAGGAAAGATAAACCGAACAATGCAGAGGTTAGTCTGGCAGAGTAAATCTAATCGAAGAAAAATTCTCGAAGAATTGTCTCGCGTGGTACTTTGGTATATACACCGAGAGAAAAGATTTCATTGACGCCAAAGAAATGGGTGGATTGATTTTTTTTTCATTGATTTCAATGAAATAGTGCATTTAAATTTCAAAGAGAACATTGCATTGCCTGTAAATAACGATTTACTTAGTGAGCATATAATAAACAAACAGTTTCATTATTTTAAAGAGACGTTTTCATTGGTTCAAAGAAACGTTTTCATTGATCTCTCTCTCACACCTAACCTCACTTTTTTATTTTCCGGTTCTCCCGAACGAACGGCTTCGAATTTCGAGGAGCCAGAAGCTTAGCCTATTTCTGCCGTACTTCCTTACATACTCACAAAATTTGAGCTTTATCTGCCGCGTACTTCAGGAAAAAATAGCTTTCGAAATTTTGAGCTGGTAAGAAGAAGGTTTCATTGAATCAGAGACGATATCTTTGAAACCAATGAAAAAGGTTCATTGGTTTAAAGAAATGTTTCTTCGAATCAATGTCACTACTTTTTATTGAGTTTGAGATCATTCAAAGAAAAGATAGTATTGAAATTCAAGTGTTTCATTTCATTGGCAAAGCTTTCCGTGAATCAATGAAACTTTTTCTCTCGGTGTGCATACATCTAACGTGATGCAGGCCTCGATCACCATTACAGTGGAGAACCTACAGCTTTTAATTCTTTTTCCATTTAATAAAGGATTATTGAAAAAATAGTAGTAGTTCAAGACATTTATTCGACAGAATTTTTACAAGACAGTATTCACATGTACATTTTTTTAACGCCTTCTTTGTCCAATGGGCCATCGACCATGTGTCGTTCAGCCCGTGATTTTTTTATTTTTTGTTTTTTTTTTTTACATATTATTAAATGAAAAAAAAAATTATTTAAAAAACTTTATTTATTTATTATTATTTGGAATTCCATTTTATAATTTGGTGAGTACGTAGTACTCATACTGTACAGTCGAAATACAATATTTTATATTTTCTTTTTTTTTAATTAAGAAGGAAGAAAATGTGTTTTAAATTTATGTCTCCCGAATTTTTATATGTGGGACACATTCTTCGTCAACTGAGATACTTTTTTCAGACCCCTTTCGGATATGCATAGCATAAGTACCGCAAATATTAAGATTAATATTAATCATCACTTTTCCCTGCCTTGCATTCTATATATTTTTATGCAAAAATGCAGATATATTAGCGAATATATATTTACATGTACAAAAAAATATACTTGTGGATATTTTTTCGCTTATACTCATCAGTACTAGAAACATATCATTTAAATTATATTACACATAAAAGATATATCCATATTAAATGTAAAACAAATATATGTACGTTTATAGTAGCACAAATATCAAAATTTATATCCCAAATATTTTTCAGCGCAAATATATTTCTATGTACTGTATTTCCATGGACAGTTGGAGGAGTAGAAACTAGTTGATTCCAGGAGTAATTGAGAGGAAAGATAACCCGGACAATCGAGAGCTTAACACAGCAGAGTGAATCTAATCGAAGAAAAATTCTCGAAGAATTGTCTTGCGTGGTACTTCGGTATATATATTCAACGTGATGCAGGCCTCGATCACCATTACAGTGAAGAACCTACAGCCTTTATTTCTTTTTCCAATTAATAAAGGATTATTGAAAAATATGTTATTCTAAAAACTTTTTTTTATTATTATTTGGAATTCCATTCTATAATTTGGTGAGTACGTATTACTCATAATGTACAGTCGAAATATAATATTTTATATTTTCGTTTTTTTAAATTAAGAAGGAAGAAAATGTGTTTTAAATTTATGTCTCCCTAATTTTTATATGTAAGACATTCTTCGTCAACTGAGTTACTTTTTTCAGACCCCTTTCAGATATGCGTAGCATAAGTACCGCAAATGTTAAGATTAATATTAATCATCACTTTTTCCTGCCTTGCGTTCTATATATTTTTATGGAAAAATGCAAATATATTAGCGAATATATATTTACGTGTACAAAAAAATATACTTGTGGATATTTTTTCGCTTATACTCATCAGTACTAGAAACATATCATTTAAATTATATTACACATAAAAAATATATCCATATTAAATGTAAAACAAATATATGTACGTTTATAGTACACTGTTAGAAATTTTTGTATGAAAATTAATATAAAGTATTGGAAGTTTTTTGCGGATACGCGTATATTAAATTTAATATACAAATATTAATTAATATATAAAAAAAATTGTTGTAAAATTAATATACAGGATACTAAACACTTCATAAAAGTTGTGTTTATAATATAATTATTGGAACTTTACAATATATCTGTATATTAAATGAAATTTAATATACCGTATCTGCACGGAGAGAAAAGTTTTGTTGCATCAACAAATCAGTTGCTAATATAGTGACAGCAAAGCCTTATTTCTTACCTTAACAAAAATGATTTGCTAGGCCAGAAAAATTATTTGTTAGGCCAACAAATAAAGTTTGCTGTCACTATGCTAACAAATGCTTTTTCTCCGTGTGGAAAAGAACTTCCAATACATATATTAATTTTCAAAATATTTTTAACAGTGTAGCACAAATATCAAAATTTATATCCCAAATATTTTTCGGCGCAAATATATTTCTATGTACTGTATTTCCATGGAGAGTTGGAGGAGTGGAAACTGGTTGATTCCAGGAGTAATTGAGAGGAAAGATAACCCGGACAATGCAGAGTCTAGCGCGGCAGAGTGAATCTAATCGAAGAAAAATTCTCGAAGAATTGACTCGCGTGGTACTTTGGTATATACGCATGTATATGTATCCAGCTTGATGCAGGCCTCGATCACCGTTACAGTGGAGAACCTACAGCCCGTAAACCTGTTCGCAAAGTGGGTTAGCCAGCAGCAGCAGCAGTAGCAGCAGCAGCGTCGACGGTAGGATCAGCAGCAGAGCCACGAGACTCTCGGCACAGCTTCAACCTCCGGCCCCATTGGATCGATGATCTTTCTCCGCGCAACTAGCTCTTGGTTGTAGTAAGTATAGATCCGAGTCACTGGCGAGTGCATTTTATTCTTCTATTCCAGCTAATGCCTCGAGCGTTCATTGTCCGAGTCATCTTCAAAGCTCTAATCTAACTCGAAACAGAAAGGATTGCAAATGCAAACTCTGCGATGCACCGATGCACACGAAGCTGTATTTACTCCGGAGACTTTAATGCCTGGAGCGCGAACAACCAACACTAGACTCACTAACCATAGGAATTTTTGTGATGGGTTTCATTGATTGAGAATTATTCTGCGATAAGCATTTTGGAAATTATTTATCGGTAAAGCATTTTTTTTAAAGGACAAATAAACGACGTTTCTGATTTTTGCGAAACGAAAATTTGTATTATAATGAAGTATATATGTATACTTCATTTTATAATTAATATTTTACTATAGTTAAGGGTAATGATTAGTGAAAGATGTTGAAACTTTTTGATAACGGCAAAAAGAAATCATTTTCAATGAAATTTCACGAAAAACCGAAAAGGAAATGGAGTAGTAGGATTTTGTACATTTTTGTGGTCCCATTTTTTCAGCAAATTTCTTAGATTTTGAACATGGGGAAAATGGGTTTTTAATATTGAAAATGTATTTACCTCTTTTTTTCAAAAATATTACTATGAAATTTGAATGTAATGAGGGGAATGTATGGGACGGGACGTAAAAGGCGAATGAAGCCATACTTTGGAAAATAAAATACTATCCTATACTATACTATACTATACTATGAAATTTGAATGAAAATTAATATTTTTTTGCAGCTATTCAAAAGTTTATACGTAAATTTATAATAACTGCAGGTTATTATCATGAAATCATAATTATAAATTGTACCGTCGTCTTTATTTCTAAAATAATTACGGTTTACTAACAACTATTAAATCAATAATATTATGCATTTTTATAAAATGAAAATATGAAAGTTTTTTATTGAAGAAAAAATCATTTTAATTGACAAATCGAAAAGTATTTACGTTGCATTTTTATTCGAATATTGTCAAGATCTGATCAACTTAGTTTAAAATGGCTATATTATTATGAAATCATAATTATAAACTGTGCCGTCGACTTTATTTCTAAAAGAATCAGGATTTACTAATAACTATTAAATCAATTATATAATGAATTTTTATGAAATTAAAAAATGGGGATTTTTTAAAAGAAATAATTTTTTTAATTTTCGAATCGAAAAGTATTTACGTTGCATTTTTATTCGAATATTGTCAATCTCTGAGGAACCTAATTTATAATGGTTCCGGGTTATTATTATGCAATGATAATTATAAATTGTACCGTTGACTTAATTTCTTAAAGAATTACGATTTACTAATAACTATTAAATCAATTATATTATGATTTTTTATAAAATGAAATAACGGGTATTTTTTATTGAAGATATAATTATTTTAATTGTTGAATCGAAAAGTATTTACGTTGCACTTTTATTCGTATATTGAAAATTTCTGAGGAACTTAGTTTATAATGGTTGCAAGTTATTATTATGCAATAATAATTATAAATTGTACCGTCGACTTCATTTATTAAAGAATTATGATTTACTAATAACTATTAAGTCAATTATATTATGAATTTTTGTAAAATTAAAAAATGGGGATTTTTTATTGAAAAAATTGTTGAATCAAAAAGTATTTTCGTTCAAGTAAATTCTAATTCTGTTGTAGGCATATAAACACGCGCATTCCGCCCTGATTCCGTACCGCTAGAGCGTGGCCCCCTCTCCGAGCGTATGCAACGTGTAAAATGACGATTTACTATAACGATAATTAAACGGGGGGCCCCGAATGCCTTCGACGAGACGAATTACCTATTCCACAACGTAATGATACTCTGTGTACAAACTTTCTCATTACAACTCGTCACTTATCGCATTTCTGTGCTAGTTTCAACACCGGAAATTAGCGCGGCGAGAGTTAACAATCCCAAGGTCAATAAGTCTTAAATATATATAGAAACAGACATTTGCTTTCCTTCGCTTCGAAAATACGTCGCGAGAAGCAGTAGCATTCCAACGTCGAGAAAATAATAAAAATTAACGAGATGGTAAGGTGTAATATTACACCAATATACCGGAAGTGGAATTTTTTATATACACAATAGATAATATTCTTTCTGATGGATTTTTCGACGAAAATATAACACGTATATTCAATGGATACTTTATATATGTTTTTTGACGAATTTTTTTTGTTTCAGAAATTTATTTTTACCTTATTAGCTTTCGCACATTTCATGGATTTAAACATTATCTTCTATCGATTATGATTAAAATTCATTTACAATTAATTCTCGCATAAACCAGACCTTCAAGGTCATCCAGTTTTGAGAGTGAATTAATAGAGTCAGTTTAGTATTAAATTTTACCAATGTCATAACTCTTTATTTCTTAAGGCATAATTTTTCGAGTATCTATGATAAATACACTTGACTCCCAAATACGAGAAAAATGTTTTTCTTTTGCAGCAAATTTCGCATAGATTATCCAAAATGTATGAAAACCTAAGAAAATTTATTTCGCAGATAATCCGTTGTTCCTGCAGTGAGTATATACATAAGAATTGACACACAAAAATAAGTGCAATTGCTGCAAGAATTGTGTTACCATAATAAGAAGGTTTGTTGTCGTTACACTGAAAAAATACACACGGAGTGACAGCAAATTTTTAGCTGACGCAGCAAGTAATTTAGCAGTACTGCACATTTTCAGTGGCAACAAAAAATTCGCTGCGCCAGCAAACGATTTACTATCACTCCGTGATTACTTTTCTCCGTCATATCAAGTAACTAAATTAGTTAAGAAAACAAAATTCTTGCTATTACAACATATTTTTTCTTCTCCAAGTAAATACTATTTTCGCACACTTTTTTCAAAAATAAACTGAGCTGTCAATCGATCTAATTGGAGAAAAATTTGTACTTTTTATCTATCTGTCAAACGATACATCTAGTCACGGATAAATTATCAATTTACTCGATATTCGTTGCAGTCTTCTGGTTATTAATCTTCTGATTATTTTTTCGAAAAATTTCTTCAATTTTAAATACTTTTCTTAATGAAAATAGTGGAAAAAACTTCGTTTTCGAAAAAAAATCTCAAAATTCGTGCTGTGGCAACACATGTTTTCTCCAAGTGAATAATATTTTTTCTCCTCTTCTGTTAATATAAACTAAGCTGTCAATCGACCTAATGTCATGAAAAACAAATTTTTACTTTTACACGAATTAATTATCAAATGGCAAAAAATTATTGATTCGGAAAAATTCTTAAATTTTGAACTCTTTTCTTAATAAAAATAGTGGAAGAATTTTTTAATTCTTTTTTTTACATGTAAATGTATATTTCTTTCTTGAAATATTTGTATTTCACGATAGAAAAATGTATGATTTATTCCAATACATCAAGTAACTAAATTATTTAAAGTAATAAATAATGAAATACTATTTTCTCTCTTCTGTCAAAGTAAACTAAGCTGTCAATCGACCTAATTTCGTTCAACAAATTTTTTTTACTTTTTTATCCATCTATCAAACGATACATCTAGTCACTAATAAAGTATCAAATGGCAAAGAATTCCACGATATTCGCTAGAGTCTCCTGGTCATTAATCTTCTGAGCATTATAGACGCTGCGGTAACCACGAGTGTAAAGGTCGAGGATGTTTGAGATGCACGCGAGAGCGAGAGAAGGACGTACGTGGCGGTGTCTACCAGTCGCAGCAGCGACGAGGAATTCTAGTGACTGATCTCGTGTCTCCTACACTCACATTATACACCTACATGTACATATATATGCATATGCATGTGTCATGCAGTAGCGTAGCTGGTACACGTGCAACGTGTACCCAGTTCCAGTATTTATGCCCAGTATCAGAGATATTTTCAAGAGATTTCCCGAGTTGAAAATTAGACCCTCTTCAAAACCTAAATGTAGCAATTCCGCGGGGTAAACGGAGGTTCCTCCATTCACGGAAAAAAAATATTAGTTGCCATAACCAAGAAATGAGTTGACACAACCAATCGATTATTCTATTTCCCTAACAACTCAAATGTTAGTTAGTTAACCTAATTTATTAGCTAGTTAACCTAACTAATCCAATCGAGAACTAATCGTGAATAGTTAAGGTTACTATTCGATATGGTTAAGGTAGTTCTGTCGCGAAGGCAATCCAAACTCATATGCATGAATTTTTGACATGTTGTAATTTAGCTATTCAATTTTACTTGCACAAAATCTTGAAGCCTCTTACCGAGTGTTTGAATGAACAATTAAAACTTGAAAATCGATCTTTTTACACGGCGCCAACGGGAGGGCTGGAAAAATTGATCTTTAAATCGAAAATTAACATACTTAGATCAAAGATAGAGAAAAAATAAATAGTACTACAGATTCGCAAATCATTCAGGAATTGATGGATCATGAAAAAAGGTGCAGCCTCCGGAATAATATTTAATTGAACCAAGGTCAAAGTGCACGATACCGGGCCAAATGACGTTTCCTAACCTAATTATCGTAAAAATGAAGTCAAATCCGCACTAAACATATCAACTATTTACAAATAATCGTTTTAATTTGATTATGACAATTTCGAAGGATTCTCGATTTTTTTAAATATTATTATTGAGGCAGTTAAAGTGATGCGTATGATTATTTTTTAATATCATATAGACTCGGAGATTTATGACTCCGGCGTACCGACAGAACTACCTTAAGAGTCAATGATACACCGGTGAGAATTTCTTCGCCCAATGTTAAACGCCTACAGGTCTGTCTCTCTCGCACATAGCTCTGTCTCTCTCGCACTATTTTTCTTTTAATTCTCACGAAAAAACGACTGAATCGATTCAGGAGCCAAAAGCTTAGCCCAATTCTACGATACTTCCACGTATTCCCTCAAAATGCAAGCCCAATCTGTGTTGTTTTTTTGAGAGAAAACAGCTTTCGAAAATTTCAGGAGTGGTGGGGGAAGTACCACTGCCTCTTAATTCAAAGATGGGTGTTGGAAGGGTTTAAATTTTAACTCGGGTTGTACATCGACTTTTCAACTTACGAATGAATGTTTTACTACAAGATTTTTTTCTCTTATCTCACATTGCCAGTGCGTATGTTTGTTTAAGGTTTTCGGCCGACGATAACGCGTAACTTGAACGTGATACTGAGAAAAATCCGATGAATGCGTAACCCGATGTCTATCTCTAATGTTTTTTTTCTAGTTTTTTTTTTTCAGACGGAATTTTTGAATATTTTTTGATGAGCATTTTAATTGTTCGGCTGCTGTGGTATTATATGGGAAATATTGATGTGCAACTTAACAATTTTTTTTTGATACCAGATTGCAAAAGTATCTGGCTACTGTGAGTCGCCTAAAATAGTTTTCTTATTTTTTATTTTCGGCTTATTTCTATAGAAACAATGTTAAGTAGGCGAAATATTTCTAAATAATTATCAGATTTTTTTCAATTCGTAAAAATACTTTGTTGAGCCGAACAAAAGTATGCATATTTCCGCATATAATACCAGCAGCCAATAAATTAAAATATTCATTTGTTCCGACTTTGATCTGCCTTCGTCCCCTTAATTTTCCACGTGCATTTTAGGTAAAGTTATTTTTTGATACTCTCTTCTCGGAAGAAAATTTCTTATGATTTTTTTAGTCACTTACTCTCATTATTTATACATTCTATGAATAATTATATATCGCCCAATGAACCCAATTAGGATGTATATATCAGTCTTAATATTATTCTTTACTTCAAAGTAATTTATTTTAATTGATTAATTTATGAATTTTTTAAACTTATTTTATTTATTTTATGTATTTTTCCAAATCCCGACTATTATATATAAGTAAATAAAATTTTCTCCTATCAAAAAATTTGACAACTCAAAAATAAAAGCTCCAAACGTTTGTCGCAAAATAATAATGATTAAGACATACGACAAATGTTTATAAAGGTAAGGAGGTTCACAACCCCGTTTATATATTCTTTGGAGGGTTTTTCATACCCATAAATTATGAATATCTGTCTTATTGGTAGAAAATAAGTTATTTTTGGCCGGCAATAATGTCCCGTGCAGAAATTAGTTTGGGCAGCCGCGATTAAATAAGGGGCCTTTTTAGGTATAAACGTGGCATCCATAATAGGGAATCTACTCTAGAACCCTACTAGGCTCAACAGAGGCGGCCACGACAAACTTCGGGGCCTAATCAGGCTTAAATGTGGAACCCTCACTACAGGGTCGCCCATATTGAGCCTCTAAAGGCCCGTACTTTCAAGCGTGACGAGCCTAGGGCCTCTAATAGAACTGGGGCAAACTAGAAAGGGCCAACTCAGAGCCCCAACTATTTTTCTACACGGGGTATAATCAATAATACTCAAATTTACTCAAATTCGACCGGTTATTCTGCCTTCAAATGTAATAAAAATTTTCCAGAGCCCGTGCAATGAAATAAATAAATAAAATATTCGCTTACTTATTTTTCCTTAGCATTAAAAAAATGCAATAATTCAGAAATAAAAACAGCAAATATTTGTCGTAAAATAATAATGTTTCAGCCATACGATTTATCAAATCAAGTAGTTTCATAACCCTGTTTACATAGTCTCGAATTTTTTACCCCTGAAGTACGAAAACCTCTCTCTTATTACCGTCAAATAAGTTATTTTAGGCCGGCAATAATGTAAACTCAATAATATTCAAATTTACTCAAATTCGACCGGTTATACTGCCTTCAAATGTAATCAAAATTTTCCAGAGCCTGTGCAATGAAATAAGTAAATAAAATGTTTTCTTACTTATTTTTCTTTAGCAATAAAAAAATGCAATAATTCAGAAATAAAAACAGCAAATATTTTTCGTAAAATAATAATGTTTCAGCCATACGATTTATCAAATCAAGGAGTTTCATAACCCTGTTTACATAGTCTGGAATGTTTTACCCCTAAAGTAAGAAAATCTCTCTTATATTACCGTCAAATAAGATATTTTTGGCCGGCAATAATGTAAACTCAATAATACTCAAATTTACTCAAATTCGATCGGTTATTCTGCCTTCAAAAGTAATAAAAAATGTTCAGAGCCCGTGCAATGAAACAAGTAAATAAAATGTTATCTTACTTATTTTTCCTTAGCAATAAAAAATGCAATTATTCAGAACCAAAAACAGCAAATATTTGTCGTAAAATATTAATGTTTCAGCCATACGATTTATCAAATCAAGGAGTTTCACAACCCTGTTTAAATAGTCTGGAATGTTTTACCCCTAAAGTAAAAAAATCTCTCTCTTATTACCGACAAATAAGTTATTTTAGGCCGGCAACAATGTATACTCAATAATACGCAAATTTACTCAAATTCGACCGGTTATTTTGCCTTCAAATGTAATAAAAATTTTCCAGGCCCGTGCAATGAAATAAGTAAATAAAATATTCTCTTACTTATTTTTCCTTAGCAATGAAAAAAATGCAATAATTCAGAAATAAAAACAGCAAATATTTGTCGTAAAATAATAATGTTACAGCCATACGATTTATCAAATCAAGGAGTTTCACAACCCTGTTTACATAGTCTGGAATTTTTTACCCCTAAAGTAAGAAAATTTCTCTCTTATTACCGTCAAATAAGGTATTTTTGGTCGCCAATAATGTAAACTCAAAAATACTCAAATTTACTCAAATTCGACCGGTTATTCTGCCTTCAAATGTAATAAAAATTTTCCAGAGCCCGTGCAATGAAATAAGTAAATAAAATGTTTTCTTACTTATTTTTCCTTAGCAATAAAAAAATGCAATAATTCGAAATAAAAACAGCAAATATTTTTCATAAAATAATAATGTTTCAGCCATACGATTTATCAAATTAAGGAGTTTCACAACCCTGTTTACATAGTCTGGAATTTTTTACCCCTAAAGTAAGAAAATTTCTCTCTTATTACCGTCAAATAAGGTATTTTTGGTCGCCAATAATGTAAACTCAAAAATACTCAAATTTACTCAAATTCGACCGGTTATTCTGCCTTCAAATGTAATAAAAATTTTCCAGAGCCCGTGCAATGAAATAAGTAAATAAAATGTTTTCTTACTTATTTTTCCTTAGCAATAAAAAAATGCAATAATTCGAAATAAAAGCAGCAAATATTTTTCATAAAATAATAATGTTTCAGCCATACGATTTATCAAATCAAGGCGTTTCACAACCCTGTTTACATAGTCTGGAATTTTTTACCCCTAAAGTAAGAAAATTTCTCTCTTATTACTGTCAAATAAGGTATTTTTGGTCGGCAATAATGTAAACTCAAAAATACTCAAATTTACTCAAATTCGACCGGTTATTCTGCCTTCAAATGTAATAAAAATTTTCCAGAGCCCGTGCAATGAAATAAGTAAATAAAATATTCTCTTACTTATTTTACCTTATCAATAAAAAAATGCAATAATTCAGAAATAAAAACAGCAAATATTTGTCGTAAAATAATAATGTTTCAACCATACGATTTATCAAATTAAGGAGTTTCACAACCCTGTTTACATAGTCTGGAATGTTTTACCCCTAAAGTACGAAAATCTCTCTCTTATTACCATCATATAGTTATTTTTGGCCGGCAATAATGTATTCTCAATAATACTCAAATTTACTCAAATTCGACCGGTTATTCTGCCTACAAATGTAATTTAAAAAATTCAGAGCCCGTGCAATGAAATAAGTAAATAAAATATTCTCTTACTTATGTTTCCTTAGCAATGAAAAAAATGCAATAATTCAAAAATAAAAACACCAAATATTTGTCGTAAAATTATTTGTCGATTTATCAAATTAAAGAGTTTCACAACCTTGTTTACATACTCTGGAATGTTTTACCCCTAAAGTACAAAAATCTCTTTCTCTCTTTTCCCATGAAACAAGTTATTTTTGGCCGGCAATAATACTCGTTTATTACCAAAGAACCGTTGCTCCACGGGAGATCCGCACCTGATATCATCGACGCGGGGGGAAGCGGATATACGTGCACACTTCTCAAGAAGAGCTCGAGCTCACCGGGGCTTCATACGTCGCGAGCTTGTCCACCGCGCGATAATCCGGTTCGCGTCGCAAAATACACTATAGTTCCGGGGCATAATTGAAAGAAATCGGATTACGCACTGGGCCGCACGGCGTTCTCTCGTCCTCACGAGCAAGCGAGTCTCTCTCGTGGCCGTCTCGAGTTCTATGAACCGGGGAATACTCGGTTAGGTTTGTTGAGCGCTTCGAGCGAGCAACGGTGCTTGAGAGTTCGGAACGCCGTGCGGCATAACGCCAGACACTTCTTTTCTCCGAGCATACTATAATTTTTCTCGAACATTATCCTAACGATATCCTCAGTCATTATCCGTTAAATCCCTCAGGTATTTCAAACAAACCCCCATAAACAGATTTCTTCAAGGTGAAATCAAAGGAAGGAAGAATGTCGACGAAAAAAAAAATAAAATAAAAAAACATTGAGAATGGAGTTAATGAATTTTCTCTGCCACATAGCGTAGCAAATACCAGAACGAGCGTTAACACACGTCCTGTGTTACCGATGTGTTCGTGACGACCGCGCAGCTTAGCAGGTGTCACACACGACGTTATAACACAGCCAATAATACTAAGTAAACCATTCGAAAAAAAGCACAACGACGTACCTTGTGCGAGTGAGGCGAAACAGCGATAACGAGTAGAGCAGATGCGTTGACGCTCGCGTTAAATCGTAACTACATGCACTGTACAACACACTTGGTATTTAGCTCTCCATTAATATACCTGTAGGTATAGGAGTCACCCACAGCCCGCGAGTCAGACACTGGACGAAGACGCGACGACGACGACTTATCTCATAACGTAACGTACTATGTTTATATATATATCTATATATATATATGTATATATATCGGTAGCTCACTGCCTCGCACCAACTCGACGATCGACGTTTTCACCGCCGATCGATTATAAATTAACTATAAAAAAAAAACGAGGGACTACAAAAAAACGGCACGTAAACACGATTCACTAAAAGACGAAGCACATTTGATTGAGGAGCGGTGGAAAAAAAAAGCCTCGCTAGGATATCTTACTGAGGATGGCAGGCCACGGCAGGCCACGGTGACCGGCACATTAACACGTCCGCTCGGGGAGTTTCGGTTTGGATCGGGCGTGCCAGGTGGAAGAGGTGGAAAGAGACTCGACTAGCGTGCTGCGGACGTATGCTCAGGTAGGGCCTCTTCTCGGGATCGTAACTGCGGTAGCGGAACGCGCGGCTATAGTGTATATAACGTTTCGTTCGATTCGTTTTCTCGTTCTCCTCTATGAGTCTATGGCTGCTGAGAAAAGCCGCGCGGAGATGAGAGGGAGAGACTTTGTTACGACGACGACGAAGACGACGGACAGGTACGTCCTGATAAAGCGATGTCAGACGACTGACCGAACAGGCTCGGCGGTGGTGGCGGCGACGACGACGACGACGAACGGCCCCGCCGCAATCCCCTATGCATTCTTTTACGGTACTCTTCGCGCTGTTCGCCATCAGAAGCTATTCATTTGCTGGCTCAGTGGCATGGGCGAATGTATAGGTACCTAAGTATGTATCTCCGTGATAATGTCTATGGAGCCTCCGGCTTATAATACTATCCGGATCTTCATCGCGAATCGTGCGTAGAGAAGAGTCCGCAAGAAGAGACATCGGTGTGTAAAGAGTAGCGCGAGGTCGGAACCGACCTGTTGATCCTTTTCCTACTATCGAGAGAATAGCGGAGAGTATATGTATATGCTATTGGCTTTGCGACTGCCTCTAGTCTACTTTGCTTCCGGGCGAACGGAGATCCTCTGGAGCTTTTTGCCACGAACGGAAAACTGGATCTAACCATCCGTGTCAATTACCACGAGATATAGCTACTATCCTCGATTACCCGAAAAGGAACTTGTTCTTTTTTTTCGTTAGGCTTCACGACCGGGATTCCCGCTATGGTTTCGTACGAATCTGATTCAGGTTGTTTTGATTATTTGATATTGGGAAGATGACGGTTCGTAATCAGGGTGGCCACGGTCATGGAAAACCTGGAAGTCAGGGAAAAAGAATTGCTCAGGGAATCAGGGAAAAGTCAAGGAATCTCAAAATTGGTCAGGGAAAAAGTTAATTGGCGTCAAATCTCCCATAAGAAGATAAAAAGTACATAGAAGGAAGTCTTGAAAAAAAAAAACTTTAGAAAAATGATGAGCAAAAAAAACAGAAATAAACCTTAAGAGCATATGAAATACCGCAATCGGTAATAAAAACGGTAATCAACTTTTTTCAAGCATACTGACATTTTACAGCTTCAAAACGAGTTTCATCGAATGCTCCAGTGATCCGCATTCGATGAAACTGTTTTGGAAGCTGTAAAATGTCAGTACGCATGAAAAAAGTTGATTACAGTTTTTGATACCGATTGAGACCGGGATGGTCGGGGGGACTTTCACATGCTCTTAATACTATAATTACAATTTTAATATAATTTGTCAATTGAACCCGATTGACAATACCTGATGCTGATTTTTTTAACACGATTCTGCTCGGTATCGAAGCACTTAAGTAAAATTTAAAAAAATGTTATATATTATTATTATAAGTATAATATAACATGAATTATTATAATAGTATTTAATGTGATGTGAAGCTTTATGACTCTAAAGATCGTTTACGTAATTTAAGGTTACAAAATAGATACAGAAAAAAATATGTTCATTGTTGATCGGAAAAATAAATCATTTATCGAAGACGTGTATTTGTTTTGGATACATTTTCATTGGCATCATGAATTTAAAAAAATAGAAATCGTCGGAATTTTGGTCAGGGAAAAAATTTGATTGGTCATGGAAAAATCAAAGAATTTTTTTCGACGAAACATACGACCACCATGGTAATGCGTGATTCCGGGCATTGTGCTTATCGCCCTAGTAAAAATAAATGGTAGAAAAGAATTTTTTTAAATCCTGCAGTTCCGAATACGGACGTTGGCTCGCGAATTTATGAAGCACTATGAGAAATTTACGGTCGAAATTCTATATGGTTCTTCCGTATCGTATAATATTATTAAAAATAATATAATTTTTGTATTAAATTCAGAGTTGTAAATGCCTAATACTTATAGAAATAATGATGATGATACGATCAGCTTTATAATCATGATTTTATAATAATAACATGTAGCGATTGTAATACGATGATTAAACTTTGGAATGGCTGCAAAAATTATTATTTTTCAAAAGAAATTCACGGTAATCCTGTTGAAAAAATGGAAAAAAAGTAATGCATTAAGAAAGTAATGAATTACTTATTTCTTCCATTTTTCCACTATTTCTTGCAATATTAACGCGAAAATTAGTATTTATTTCAGCTATTCAAATGTTTACACTCTATTTTATAATCACTACATATTATTATTATGAGATCATAATTACAAAACAAATTGTACTCTAAACTATATCTCATGAATTAATGGGGATTTACACCTCTGATTAAATTTAAGGAGGATCGGTGGCCACTCCCAAAGTCAAATCAGAGATAAATTTTCGCGATCGATTCTTTAAAGTTTAATGCATTAAATAATAACAGTGGAGGGTGATTTGTATTGAAGTATGTAGACTGAATCCAGAGAAAGATTAATACTCACGGATTTGCATAAAGATTAACTGATTAACGTTTCTTTTCAGTGTGATATATTTTCGTGCAGTTTTTTCCAAGTATTATCTTTAATTCTTTGCCGATTTTTATGAACGATAGCTCATTGTTTTTCTTAAAAGATACTCTACGAATTGACCTTCTAGATATTTCATAGTGTTCACCGTCTTGTAATTATAGCCTGTTGTTTATGAAAGTATTTTAATTTCTGTTAAACAACAGTCTAGAATTATTAAACAATTAACACTATGAAATATCTAGGCGGTCAATTCGTAGAGTATCTTTTAAGGTAGAGAATGAGCTGTCACTCATTGAAATCGGCCAAGAATTACAGATTATACTTGAAAAAAACTGAACGAAAATGTATTCCATTGAAAAGAAACGTTAATCAGTTAATATTTATGCAAATCCGTCACTATTAATCTTTCTCTGGATTAACTCTACATGCTTCAATACAAATCACCCTCCACAGCTATTATTTAATGCATTAAACTTTAAAGACTCGATTAGAAAAATTTATCTCTGATTTGACTTTGACAGTCGTCACCGATCGTCCTTAATAATAAAAATATACCATCGTAGGAGTAATATTAATAATATTACATTTTTCATTAAAAAAAAGTTTCATCTACAAATCTTTAGATTCAAATATTTATCATATTCAAGATTAATTATGATAGACTTCCTATAGCTGCGAAACGATGATAAGAGAAACGAGTCAATCAGCATGAAATTATTGTATAAATGGTAGAAAACTGTTTCATTTATATCAGGATTTTACCGACGTATTGTGATAATTCTTTGAGTCTAAACGCATACGATTTATTCCGATATACTTTGTATAATTGTGAGACGATAGAAAATATTAGGATCATTCTATTGATGCCTCTTTCATTATGAACGATTAATGTTGAATCATATATTTACGATATAACACGATACACCACAAACGGATAAAAATGTACAAATGACGAAACGTAAAATCAATATAAAAACTTATAAATCCGTTGCTGCAACATACATACCGATAACGTATCTATCATATTTAACTCACATTGAGAGAAGAGTTTGTTAACAGTTAACAAATCTTGGTTAAATATGGCAAAATAAACCATTTAGTTATTCTTATTGAATCTCACTTGAGCCAAAGAAGAATTGTGTACTATTAACAAATCTCAGCGAGCTTCATTTGCGACAAGCTAATTTTATTTAACTCAAGTGAGATTCAATAAGAATAACTAAATGGTTCGTTTCGCCATATTTAACAAAGATTTGTTAACTGTTAACGAATGTTAACAAACTATAGGAAACTAATAACAACGATTCAATTTGTATAAATAGATCAAAGTCCGAATAAATAGGGATGATAAGTTGCAAAGAATATGCTCCAAAATTAAAAACCTATTGATTGGTTCAAACGATCGCGAGAATAATCAATATTAAATGCCATGTTGTTTCGCACTTAAAAAATGTCACATAACGTAACGACAAAACTGATCGATAAAAAAATCAGGTGTACTTCTGTCTATATGAACTACAATCCGATCAAACTTGATTAAAATCACTGATGGTGAGGTCCAAAGCTGTCGGTATTAGTTGGAATGACCCATATATTTCACAGCATATTAATTTCGTATATTAAAGATATATTGCAGAATGCGAAGAATTATAAAAAAAAGTAATGAGTAAATTTCGAGTACTCACTATGTGTGTGTTATGTAAAAAAATCTTTCAAAGTAATCAGAAAAGTACGCCAAGAGAAATTTACTTAATTCTGTTTTTATAGGATACTCGCTTTACTTCGTAAATTTTCGTAGTTTCAGAAATTTTCTAAAAGAGCCATTTTGCTTCTTGCAAGTGCTTCATTTTGCAAATTTTCCAGGACGGCCATTTCGTTTTTCAAGGATAATTTGATTTATTTTAATTTTTTAAATTTAAAAGGACTGTTACATCTCTTTAGGATACTTTATTCAATATTTTTAAATTCCAGAAGGGCGATTAAGCTGTTCTAGAGCACTTTCTCCGTTTTATAAAATTTCCAGATGGGACATTATATCTTTCGAGGATATTATTTCCATTTTATAAATTTTCCAGAACGAACATTTCGCATTTTTGGACTCTTTTAGCTGGGAAAGGGTTGCTGAAGATGGTTTTACTTGAAAATGAAACTTCTTTCTAGAAAAACATAAAAAAAGAACATTCTTTTTCGGTTCGGAATTGCCGTCGACGCAAAAGTAGCCTGGACTCTGATCACCGTCGATTAGCTGGAAAGGAATGTTTTTTTTTACGCTTCAATACTGCAATCGCTCCAGCTACGATTTCTTAATGGATAGCTATCAAGAAATGGGCGTGTGATAATACGTGATAACGTGCTATATTTTTGTTTATCAGTTTTATACATTACTGATTTAGCTTATGAGTAACAAGTACACCTCGTTGTCCAGACTTCATACACGATATATGTATATAATTACTATATATATCGTGTATATTCCACGGGGGAATCAATGTTAGCGAAATATATGCAAAAATATATGTAAAATATAGGAGATTTTGGCGCATAGAATATACTTAACATATATGCTATATATTACAGATATATTGCACATACGTTCCTGCATATATTTCATCTACTCATATTTCTGTTAGGGATACTATATATATATAAATATATATATATAATACTAATATATATATATATATTATATAATATTCGCCACATTCTGGTTTTGACGTACAATCGGTGAACGTTTTGCTTACAAGAATACGAGAAGCCTGCACGAGCAAACGTTTAATATATATGTAATCGTCGCATTAGGTGACACACTCACTCACTCTCATATTATATAGTTCAAGCTTTATTTATTTTTATTTTTTTCGCACGTACGGAAATATTATCTATATGGAAGCGCGCATTGTCACTATTACAAGAAACAAAGTGAAACAATTGAAATCACGCAACGAATATCATCGTTACTGATTTCATTTTTCTGTAAAAACTCAATAATTCAATGCCCTTCGACATTTTTACTTACATTCAGCCAACAAATTGCAATCGGAATGTCGTACGCGAACGAAGACATGCTTTCAAAAATCTTGAGACTAGTGCGGGGCGGGATTATGTCGTTATCTAGCGCTTTCTCTTCAGGACAGCAAGGACTATACGAAGGATAATGGTTTAGACGTATACGCATGACATCCCATTAGTTTAGTAACGCACGAAATTATCTACGTGAAATAATTAGCCTCCGTGATCATTTGATGATAACACGTCTACGTTAGCGACTTCAGACAAAAGTAACAACGATGACGCGTTGATTAATTGGGGACTTACTACAACGCGACGTAAACGTATAATATAATAGCTCAACGGGGTGATTTATTTTTTTTTGGGGTAACAAAGCTTCCTGATTTAACAATAAAGTGCTAGAAAGATGACTCGAGTAATGGTATTTTTCCGAATATGCTTCGGTAGCTAAATATAAAAAATCGGCTTTAAGGGGATCGAGACATCCAAAAAAAGGCGTAAAAAATATTTTTTATTGGTGATACCGCAAGATAAAAGAAACTTGCATGTAAATCTCTTAGGATGCACATCAAGCTCTCTTTTTAGGTTTCAAGGCCTCATTGTCATTGAAACAAAATGCTTTCTGATTCAAGAATAGGGATTTTTTAATTTCAAATCCACATCATAAAGTTATTAATTAAACTGTAAAAACAATTTTTTTAACTGACTGGTTAATAGACTATGTTTATTTCAATTGTCACTAGGTCTTGAATTCCTTTATTTAAACCAAAAAACATTTTTTAACGAAGAAAATAACACATTCAAAGCAAATATTTGTTTACTAATTTGATGTTGAAGTTGCGTCAAGTGAAATTTTGTATATCTTTTCTTTCAGCATTCTGATCTTGATGTACATTTTATGAGGTTCCAATACAAGTTTTCTTAAGAAACAATATCAATAAAAATTGTTTTTCTCTCCCTATTTTGCGTGATTTCGATCCCCTTAATATTTTAGAAGTACAAACTTCGTGGGAATTCGGTAAATAGATTATTATATATACAATGAGGATTCGTATTGTTTAGCAAAGACAAAAACAGGGACTATTCGTCGAATAAACTGGCAGCTGAAACCAGATTTGTTGAAAATCAAGTTTTTTTCTCTCTCTTTCGTTCTCTCCCTCATGCCCTCGGCTCGAATCCACGGCGTTTGTTACTCTAAAAAAATACTTCGATCGTATTCGTCTCTGGTCATTGATCTAGAACAACGTGACTTTTGAAACACGGGCACGAAGAAAATATAGTATATCCCTTGACAATTACACCATTTACAAATATACACTTATGGTATGTATACCCAATGAAGGAGGAACAGTCTGCAAAGAATTTGATCCTGCGATAAGCTAGCCGAATTTCGTCTTTCTTTTTTTTACTACTATAAACTACGTTTCGTTTCTTCGCGATACGTGTTTTTTTTTTATAAATCACGATATTAGCGTATACGTTTTTACAGACCATTTTAGTATCGTGCGAAGCAAATAATGCGCCTGTGATCAGATGTGTTATAAAACGCGATCACGCGCGTAGGCTCAAAGTCAGATGCAGCATTAGTATTTACGTTATTCCTCTTGGTCTCCTTCCTTCCTTCGTTTTTTTTTCGCGTTGTCTGTGATTTGTCGTTGGTTCTTTTTATACTTTTCCCGTTTTTGGACTGGCATGTAATTTGCGTTTGATTGTAAACTCTTCTTTACTGGAGAAGAGCGGTAATATCCCAAATTTTGATGACTCTGTCCTGCCCAACGGTCAATAGCTTTCGTCGGGAAATGTCCAAGTCCATTGCGCTCACGCTGTGCTTCGCATCGTGAAACGATGCCAATGATGCTTGCCTGTAAGTTTAACAAAAAACGACGATGGCGGTTATCATTAACAGGTTGATTTGTACGATGAAATGCGATAACGACGACACGAAGATACTTACTCCCCACTCTTCAGTTGAATGTGACACTGATCGCATACGCGAACCTCGAACTCGAAACCCATCGCTGGTATCGGTAGGCGCTGTGTTGTGCATCGAGCGCAAAGAGCTCGGCCACAGTGACGGCAGTGATGTTGTCTCAATCCCAGTTGACGTTGATCCATCATGCCCCTCATATTCCAGAAGAAGGGTCTTGCGCAAGACTGAAAGAAAATTCACAATCATTTTTTCTAGCCGTGTAATATTTGAAAAAAAATTAAACAGGTTGAAATACTACTTAGGAGTATTTTTCTATAGATTTTGTTATATTGTTCAATGTGAAAACAACTTCAACAGGCTTTTTTTTTCAAGAAAAAGTATTCTTAAAAAATGTCACCCCTGATGAAATTTAAAAAAATGCAAGGCCAAAAGGAAATTCAGCCACTTTTTATTAATTTAGCTAAGTTCAACGATTACTTAGGATACTGTCAAATATTTAAATGTGAAAACATTTCTAATGGCGCTTTTGCAACAACAAAAAATCATTCTTAAAAAGCGTAACGCTTATTCTGAGTTTTTTTTAATGGAGAAAATGTCCTTAAAAATCTCAATGGCTTTTTGGAAAAATGTAGAAAATAGAAAGTGTCTTTAAAAAGCGTAATTATCCTTCTGGAAAACTTGTCAAATACAAGTGTCCTCTAAAAAATTAATTTTATCATAACAATAATTAATTCGCTCTTCCGTTGATCTTACTTCAAAGTGTACAGAATTTATCTAATCAGTGAAAAAAATCGACTAAATGATAATACCATTTTTTGAGTGACATTATTACTTTTATCCATTATACATTCATTTTTTGAGTGACATTATTACTTTTATCCTTATTATTTTTTACGTCTGTTAACTCATGTGCGATTAATCTTACTTGGCACGTATCGGATTCTTCCCAAACAGCAGCTTCTCGTCTTTGCGCAGCCATATTCCAGGCAACAATGACTCCATCTTCGCCTCCGGAAAGCAATATTCGCTCAGCACTCGCATAACAGAGAGCCGTGACTTTGTTGCTGAAAATTAATTACCAAAAATCAATGTAATTGATTGTTTTTCTTACAATTGTTGTAAAGTCTGTAGGCTCCAAAAACAGCTTCGAGATTTCGTTTAAAAAATCAATGTTCACCGATGGCCATGAAGTTCGTAAGCAACGCCCTCGCGGCCTCCGATATCCCAAACTCGTATATTTTGATCGAAGCTCCCAGAGAATAAAAGCTGCTTCTCAGTGTCCCATGCTAATGTCCTGATGCTTCCGCTGTGCGCACCCAAACTGGTGACCAAAGTAATAGAAGCAGCATCTACCTTCAACATCGTTATTTCTCCTCCGAAATCACCGATAAACGCGTGTTTCGATTGCTCGTCGAATCTTTGAGAGTTAAGATGAAAATCAAGAAAAATATACTCATATCAACATCACATTTTAGGAACATTATTATCGAAATTCTGAGTTGGAGATTTATTCTTTACTATACAATTATTATTATTACCATTATAATTAATAATGATCAAATAGAAAGAAAATTCCCTTGGCTATTCCAATTTAGTACATTTTCAGAATCTATGAAAGGTAACTGAGTTGCGATTATATAGAATAGGTATTTTGTAGTTTGTCTTCATAAAACTCTCTGATTTTGCAAAATTCATTTTACATTAGCACTAGAGTTTTTTACTATGCTAATAAAACAACTTGTTGAAAAAGGATACTGCAGAGCTGTGTACCAACTATCCACATAGCCATAACTGGTGCTGGTTTTTCCATATGATCCAAGCTTACGGCCGGTTTCGGAGCAATGAAGTTGAAACTGTTTATCTCGTCCGATGCTAAGAACCCATTCGCAAGAAGGAGCAAATATGACTCCAGAAACACGAGCTTGATGGGCAAGATATTCCCGCATTGCAGTCATGCGATTGTAGTCCTGCTCAAGTAGGAACTCCTGAGAATCAAACAAAGTGTTAGTTTATTTTAAGTATTACATGCTTCATAGCCCTAGTGTGCTCAACTCACATTTATGCTTCCATTTTCAAGTCCCACAAACAGCTGCCTTGATTCTACACAATAATGCAACGCAGTTGCTCCTGCTGTCATATACTGGCAAACACTGGGCCAGTACTGGCCAGAATCTCTTTTCAACCAAACCCTGACGGTTCTAAAACACAAAAATGCAATGGTTTAGATGCTGTAATCTGGTATAAAATAAAATAAAAAATTCTGATGAAATTCTGGATTGTCAAAGAATTATTCATGGTTTATTTGCAATGTACAACTATGTACACTTATTTTTAAACCTTAAAATCTCTATTCAAGTTTATGATAACCCTTAATTTTGCCTTCAACTTAGAACACATGTAAAAACTATTTTTATCAGGCAAATGAAAATATATTTTCACATATAATACCAGATGCCAAATTCATTATATACTGTATTAAGGGTTTTTCCTGCCAGCTTGTGATTTATAACCCACATTATTAAAGACAATTGACAGAGTTTCTGTATGACTGATTTTAACATAAAAATATTATTCCAGTTACACTTGTAACTAAATAGGAATTAGGTGAATGTTCCGTTAACGAAAATAAAATAATCTGCTTTCTTTAATACTTTGTCTAAAAAAGGGTATTACAAGAGATTAGTTGCTATGCTAAATTGCACAGAATGTCTGTATGACTAATTTTGACATCAAAATATTGTGGAAGTGACAGATGTAACACGCGTCATAGTATATAGTATATAATATCCCAATTAATCATGATAATAAATACACATAAGTGGCTTGTCGATGTTACAGTTTGAAAAAAAAAAGGGAATTAAGTAAATTGTCCATTTAGGAACAGAAACGATAGCTACCTTAATTAATACTTTGTCCAAAAAAAGGGTATCAAATAAACCACAAATAGACCGCAAGAGATTAGTTACTGTGTTACTGTAGAGACATTACCTACTGTGCCACACACCACAGAGTTTCTGTGCGTCTAATTGTGACAGCAAAATATTTTGGAAGTTACAGGTGTAACACATGTCACACGATAAAGCCCATAATTCCCCAATTAATCACGATAATAAACACACATACATGACTTGCCCGGATTATAGTTGTAAAATAAATAGGAATTAAATAAATAGTCAGTTTAGGAACAGAAAAGATATCTGCCTTATTTAATACTTTGTCCAAAAATAGGGTATCAAATAAACCACAAATAGACCGCAAGAGATTAGTTACTGTGTTACTATAGAGACATTACCTACTGTGCCACACACCACAGAGTTTCTGTGCGTCTAATTGTGACAGCAAAATATTTTGGAAGTTACAGGTGTAACACATGTCACACGATAAAGCCCATAATTCCCCAATTAATCACGATAATAAACACACATACATGACTTGCCCGGATTATAGTTGTAAAATAAATAGGAATTAAGTAAATAGTCAGTTTAGGAACAGAAAATATATCTGCCTTATTTAATACTTTGTCCAAAAATAGGATATCAAATAAACCACAAACAGACCCCAAGAGATTAACTATTGTGCCACACACCACAGAGTTTCAGTGCGATTAATTCTGACAGCAAAATATTTTGGAAGTTACAGGTGTAACATGTGTCATACTACATGTTAGAAAATCCGATTTAACGACAACAATAGCGTCTGCAGCTTCGATACTAATCATAATTCCATAAGTAATCCCGAGAATAAATACGCGTACGTGGCTTAAAAGAGTAAATCTGCGTACCTATCATCGCAAACACTTATGACACCGTCCTCCCGAGGGATGATTATCGCTGCGTTGACATCGTCGTTGCATCCCTCTAACTTTGACAGGAGTATCGGTTTTCGGCTGGTACTAAACTTGTCGTTATTTACACCCGGTGCGGGCTTTATTTCCGCTGCCATTACGACGTTGAAGCTATTATTTCGTCGCGATAATAGGCTATTGTCATTTGACAGTTGTCGGACTTCGATGCTTCTCCGGTTTTCTTCACAATTCAGAGCAGTATCACGGAATACAGCGACTAACAGTGACTAACAGAGGCTGAGAGCAACAGCACCAATGTCGTAGCGATTCTCCCCCTCCAATAAATACAGCCTCGCTTGTTGCCAACTTCCACAGTGTGCGGCGCAACGAGTGAGTTGTCATATTTTCATACGCAATTGGAGTTTCAAGTCGTGGTCTCTACATTTATGGGCGTAACCCCCTCACGTTCAATCGCGAGATTCTAATACACACATGCATGACAATTCCCGCAAGTTACTGAGAGAATTTCTTGTGATATACAAATGCAGCCATCCGGAACTTTGACAGCGGACGTTCAATCGCACCTGTCTTTTATCCAAGTTCGTTGTTAAACGCTTTATTTACTAGTCAATAACAACGAAATACATGTCAGCCAAAGGCATGAGCTCCACGTCCAAGGTAAACACTTCAGATATCAAGGGCCAAAGTCATCTGAAAAAGGGCATGATAATAAATTTTGTTGTTGATATGATTCGTTGACAAACACGCGTTAAAATTTTATAAAGTGCACGTCAAGCACTATAAACTTGCAACGTAGTCATTTAGTGAATCACAATACTGTCAAAAATACAAGGTTTAAAAAATTAATTTATAGAAAATTTCCCGAAAATGTCAACAGATTTTTTAATCCATTTAAGGCTGCTTTTATGTAGAAAAAAATTACTTAACTGTTGAGCTATTTTATGTACGAAAATAGTGATAAAATAGAAATTTTGAAATATTCTCTTTTTACATTCCTATGTGAAAATGTGTATTTTGTTGATGAAATTAAAATGTAGGGTACAATTATATTCCATTATTTGTTATATTATTTCACAATTTTTAAGAAAAATTTAACAAGTTTTTGAGAGTATTGAAGAAAGTTACAAGATTTTTAAATTGCAATTGCAGGAAATTTGAATGTTATGATTTTCAGATGATTTGAGCTTTCTGAATTCCAAAAAATATATATTCTGATAAAAATCTGTCAAAAAGATAGTGTTTTGAATTAATTTAAAGTTTTAATATTGATGGAATATTTTTGTAACAGAATGAAACTGACATGGTTGATGACGGCCTCAAACGACAGGGATCTTTTAGAAAACTCTTACCTGCGAGCACAAATGGTGACTCGCAGCTCAGTATGTCAATTAAAATGATCGACAGGCCAAATGTGCCCCAAAACACCAAAGAATATATTGTTTTTCTACAGGAGTACAATATACTATCAGAATAGTAAGTAATGACAATAAAGTAGATATAAAACGACTGTGTAGTTTTGATATTCAGTAATTTGCTTTCCTTTTCAGCAATATACTTAAAACTCGTGACCTGAAAGGAATTTATGTTATTCCATCGGCTCAAAATTCTTCCTGTAAGTCTATATCGTAGAACTTAAAGCGAAAGAATGTTTCCTTTAATTCATTAAGACTCTGCTTGTCTGCAGTGTGGTTTGGTGTTCAATTTATTCGTCAAGGAATTTACCAGGGTGGAGTCTTCAGATTTACTGTAACACTGCCTCAGAATTTCCCTGATGGAGGATGTCCGGTAAAGTACCATGCAATCTTTAAGTTGCAATTTTTTTTCAGGATTTATAATCAGGAAATGGAAATTCTTAAATGTCATAAAATGCCACACGACCTGACAAACAGCATAAAGCTTCATAAAAACCAAATGAGAAAGCTTAATTTTTTTCATAAACAATTAAAAGAAATAATGATGTACTAGCTAGTTGAATATATATTTTTTTAATTTCAATGGATGAAAGTTGGTTCTGATTTTGCGAGATTTGGATCTGCTTTTGCTCGACAAAAGACGCTGCTCCAAATTTCGCCAATGTGGCCGAAAAGAAAGCAAAATCAAGAGTTTTACAAGAATTAAAAGCAAAGAGAAACGGGGTACCAATGATACATATAAAAAATAGATCGTAAAAACAAAGTGCTTTTCTAAAAATACTCAAAGACCAAAGTTATTCATATGTTTAATGTACGTTGCTAATGTTTCTGAAATACAAATGTTTGTAACAAAATTATGCCATTCATTACTGTCCGTTTTTCCACTTACGATCTCCAATCACGATTTATGAGGACTTTATATATGGGCCATATATAGGGTCATGAAGAATCGTGATTTTTCACCTGAAAAAGACCTTAAATATAATGAAATTTCAGTCGCATTCGTTGTTATACACCCTAGTAATAAATATTGGTTTGCTTATTGCAGAAAGTTGTTTTCCAAAGTAATGTGTTCCATCCACTCATCCATCCAGAAACTGGTGAACTAGCGACGAATTGGGGCTTCCCAGAGTGGAAAAGAACCAACAGAATTTGGCAACTTATACAATACATAACTAAAGTTCTTACAAAGATAGATCCAAAGATGCCTGGAATTAATGAAGAGGCCTTGATGCTGTGAGTATCAAGACCTTGACCTCCAATCTACTTTTATTAGAGATGAAAATATTTTTTCAACGCCATTCTGGGGTACACAGGATCCCAGAATTATACAATATCATTAATTCTTGTATCACGTAGTGGAAAATAAAGAAGTCAGAATTTTTTTTTTACCGTATATTATTATAGCGAGGCGAATTTTATTGTAATGTCACATTTTGAAGATAAAAACATACCCGTACAGGTAAATTATCCAAACGTATATTTTACGATTACAAAATTCGTGAGGAAAGCACCGTGAAAATGTCACCATCAAGAAAAATAAGAATAGTGGTAGCTTGCCAAAAAGCGTTTTCAATGCAATTTAATTTATCTTTTAAAATATTTAGCATCTGAGATTTTAGGAACACAAAAAATATTTTATGATGTTTAATTGTAACTTCCTATAGAAACAAAAATTACCCTCTGGTCATTGGCGATAAAAAATGAAAAAAAAAGAAACATTTTCTAATTAAACAATTTGATGTGTTTTTTAAATAAATAATTGATAATTATTCTTTAGATACGAGAACAACATGGAGGGATTTAGAGAGAGGGCAAAGAGTTGTGTAAAGGAGAGTTTGAGCCAAGTTTACAATCCCCCGCTGACGGAAGATCCGCACTACATAACGTTTAGTCCTTACAACAGCGAGATTCACGATTCAGTTCGCCAAAAAATTTACGAGCCGAAGGTATTTTTTCAGATTTTATTTAAACACTTGGTTTAGATACAAAAATATATATTTCGTTGCAGAGTTCAGAGCAGAACAAAAGTACGGGTTTTTCGTGGGTTCAACCAGGATCCCTTCAGCCGTTTTCCAAACCAGAAGCCAGATAACGTTCGGTTTTGTGGGTTAAAAACTTCACAATATATTTGGCTATAACTTATAGTTAATAGAGCGAAGACTCAGAGCGTTAACTTGTATCGCACTGCTTTTACGGCCGCACCGAACAAACGTTAAAAAAAAGTATTTTTTATAACTTTGGGAAAATCATGGTAGTCGACGCGTTACACACGGTATTTATGCCTGCGAACGAGATCAACATCGAATCAACGATATAAATACTCATGTATATTATGCAATAAACCATTTTTGGCTTTGTTTTTGACAAGACTAATTCGCTTTTTTTGCCAGAAAACTTTCAATGATCCCTTTAACGAGTTGCTCTTTGGCGCCCGTAGTTTGTGCGCCGAGAGATCGCGCCATCGCTTTCAGGACTGGTACAGTACACTCTTTAAGCTGAAATAAATACGAAAGTTTCGCATACAGCCTCTGCTTTCATTTAATTTCAATTTTTAAAAAAATGTAATACATAAGTCCCCCACGAAAAAATGAAGATTTCGTTCTCAACCTGCTAATATGAGATAATTTATCGCTTCTTTCAGAAAAGATGGTTGTGACAATTGAATTGACACATGCGGAAAATTAATTAACGCAATGAATTTTAATTTTAATTAAACGAAAATTAGATTGCCCAAATCTCCTTTTCGTGAGAAGCAGACTAAGTTATTTCAAATTTTAGTCCAACTTGGCAAACGAAAATTTTATTTTCTATTTTTCTTTAAGGAACATGTATTACAGTTAAAAAAACGTATCAAAAATCCCGCCCTAAATTTTTTGTAACATTATTTTGATCATATAAAAAAACCTCAAGTATCAAATATAAATGTAGAACTTGCATTATTTAAATAAAAACGAAGTTTAAAAAATGACACTACAACGTAGTGTCATTTTTTAAACGTAATGTCATGTGTTTTTTAATGTTGTTTTTTACATGATCAGAAAAACGTTGCAATAAATCGATCGTGAGGGTTTTCGATTTGATTTTCGTTATCGACAAAACCAATAGTTATTTAATTTTGAAAAATTGGTGGAACATTTTCAAAATTACGTATCTGATGTACTTACCCGTCCAGAGTCAATAAGTCCTTGAATCATATAATCGTCGAATTTAGCGTTTTTGTCGACATCAATTTTAGTCTTCGATGCCGTTGGTCGTTTACTGCAAACCTCCACTCCAAAAATCTCCTTGTATTCCGCCGGCATGTTGCCCAATTTTTTCTCTATTATCTCAGTTGGTGGAACTAAAATGAAATGTAAATAGTTAAAAGAACAACTTAATGTACTTACTGACTTTTTCGCTGCAGGATTACGCTTACGAGTATTATCTTCAACCGTCTCGGCCTCGGTATCCAACGCTAAAGCCTCTATGTACGACAATTGAGCGTGCAACTTTGGATTGCGTAACATGTAAGGATCCCAATTGATTCGTAGTTTCTTGACAAGCTTTTTCATGAAGGTGCAGCCTGTTTCATCGATTAGCTCTTCCTCATCGTCTTCACCACCGTCGATGTACATTTTTATGTAGTCCTCTAAATTGTTGACTTGTTCTGAATTAAGAAAAAAAATAGTATTCAGAACAACTATACCGCACAATGAAAGAGACGTAAAAAGATTCTTATTGAAAAGACACTTATAGAGAAGTAGCGATTGGTACGAAATCTGGGATCGTTATTACAATCGTTAACTATTTTGAGGCCTCATTTTTTTAATTAATATAAAATATACGTACCAGGTATATACAATATACAAAATGGTAACCGTGTGGTCACGGTTACCAATTCGGTTATTTCGAAAATAATTACATATGTAAAAACCGTAAATCCACATTATAATGACAATACCGAATTTTTACTTAAAGCAATGAAATGAGTAAAAAAAATACAGACGCCTATTTCACCGGTTGTGGCTATAGGTATCCTTAAACGATTTTTGTATAATATTTGACAAAATCCTCGAGATATATAAAAATCTTCGTGTGAAGTCAAAATTAATTTCTTTTTTAACTTGGCGCTGAGTCGCTACCGCGTCTCTTCATAATTAAAAAATTTCACACACTATCTTATGTAAAAACAATTTTCGGAGTAGTCTTGGAGTAGTAGTACGCTGAGAGAAATTTATGCTTTGCAGGACAGTTTGCGCCATTTTACAAATTTTCCAAAAGAGCTGTTATTCTTTTTAGACATTTTTTGTTGACAGATTTTTTCACCTCAAAAAACACTGACAAATTTAATACGTTTATGCTATGAATAACTTAAAAACCGTGAAAAGTAATTCGATTCTCGATTAGTGATCATAAGAGGCAGTCATGCGCTGGTGAAAATTTCTTCGCCCAATGTTAAACGCCTATAAGGCTGTCTCTCTCGCACATTGCTCTGTCTCTCTCGCACATTGCTCTGTCTCTCTCGCACATTGCTCTGTCTCTCTCGCACTATTTTTCTTTTAATTCTCACAAAAAAATTACTGAATCGACTGAGGAGCCAGAAGCTTAGCCCAATTGTACGATCCTTCTGCGTATTCCCTCAAAATGCAAGCCTAATCTGTGTTGTTTTTTGCGAGGAAGCAGCTTTCGAAATTTTGAGATGTGGTGGGGAAGTACCACTGCCTCATAATAGTGCTCGCTCTGTCCAACCATTGTGATCTGTGTTTTACTCACCATAGAAGGCAATTTTGTACATGTAAAATCCGCCATATTTAGTGCACGGTATCATTTTTACAAGAAACGGTCCACCCCGGTCGTGTACGACACAAATTCCCATAACGTTCTTAGCTTCGCATTGGTAGAGTAATGCAGTGAACAAATCCTTTTCCTCTACAAAATAACTGCATTGGTAACACGAAAAAAAAGAAGTCTGCTCGGTAAAAAATTCTTTACCGTTGCTTGCTGCAGTATCAACACCAATGAATTTTGGTGGGCCAATGTGATACCTGAGCTCGAGCGATAATTTCTTAAAACCAAGCAAATCGAATCCTTTCGGCCCAGGCAAACGTATTTGTCTGATTTCCTTTTGCCTAAAAGATATCAATTCGTCGCCACATTTAATCCCCTTGCGTGTGCTGTCGGGCGCCTGGGGATTTGTCAAGTACTCGCTTTCCTAAAAAAGGAAGCGCATGTAATTAATGAATTTTAACTCATTAGTTATTTAGACATTGCACACGCAGCAGTTTGATTATTATTATCATTATTACTACCTATTCGGATGGATTTTTCCTTTTACAACTTTATATTACAATTACTTTCAATCTAAACAATTTTATATTGATAATTAATTTTTATGAAAATTTGTTCATCTGTACCTCATCTGACTCATCACCGATGGATTCATCACGACTGAGATGACGGTATATTTCGAGAATCTCGTTTGTTTCTCTACTCATCTTAACTTGCTTCAAAAATCTCGCCGACCTGAAATAACGACATTTTCCATTATCTTCAATGTTAAAGTTTGGCGTGAATTACTCTTCCTTGTAATTATTTAGAAAGAAGTTTTTTAAAAATCCGAACGCTCTGAGTCTCATTAGGTAACTGTTTAGAATTTAGAAAAAAAATCAGATAAGAGTTTAGAATAAAATCTTTGCAGCATTTTTATTTCTTTTCATTGATTGAAATTTCAACAACACATAAATGAGCTTTCATTTATAAATTTCGACTATAATTCTGACAAAGTGAATAAATAAAAAACAATCATTATCCATTATTGACGTTTGTAAATAATTATTAGATATTAAATAATTGATGTATGACCGTTAAGATTGAGAGCTGCTGTACAATTCCTACCCAGAAAAAGGTGAAATCACAGTCCTGATGTGCAAGCCATCTCCAATTCTCAATTTCAGATGCGAAGTCGCTCTGGCATCGAATCTTAATTGGACCTCCAAATCCTCCAGCGATATACGTTTAATGTCTTCGCTCTCGATGTTATTGGCGAGCATCTCTATGTCTTTGTAAAAAAGTTCGTGATTCCAATCGCTTCCCAGACCGAGTATTCGTAAATTTACATTTATTTCGGCGAAAGCTTTTGCGCGAAGTCTGATCCTGTGACGCTCGGCTTCGTCCTCCGAAAATGGATTGTCTCTGCAGGTGATCAGGATTATTTGACGCGAGGTCATAGCAATTTTCACAGAGGCAAAACAACGAGCTGCGAGCCAGAGAACATCGTGCAGAGGATACTCAGACTGAGTACCCATTTCTTTGTAATCATTTACCTGGTTGGTTACTGAAAAATGGAATAAAATCGATTTTTTTTTTTTCAGATTTTATTCAAACCATGTAAATTATAAAGTACCATTTGTTTTACTGTTTTTCATTACAATTGACTCCTGATGAGCCTGTGAGCATGAATACATGTGTGACTTTCTAATAAGCTCCTGGCCTGATACAATAAAAAAATAAAATAAAATAAGAAAAAACCATTTATCACGTTTATTTTTTACCTTTTCATAAATTTAATAAGTGATATTGAAGTATAAATGTCCATTGGGAAAAGGTAATTTTTTTGCTTTCATTCAAATATTATTGCATTTGAGAAACTTGCACTTGGATATCATAAAATATATATCAAGCAAAATGAATTTGCAGTTTTGTACACTGGTAGAGTGCACCATAATTATTTCAATAAAAAAATATAAAATACTTCACTTGTTGTGCTTCACTTTAAAAACTAAACAGTGAGAGAATTTTTAATTTCAAGTTCTTTTAGCAAATGTGATACATGATTAGAGAATAACACTTTTTATTTGATTTCTGTATAACAAAGCTGATAATTAACATGTATAAACAAATCATAATTTAACAAAAACTCACTGAATAATTTGGTTCATTTAATAATGCAATAATTTCAAATTTGCATGTTCAGACAGGATAGAAATTAAAAAATAGATTTAAAACAGAAAAGATGAAACCTGATAATACGCTTGATAGAAAAGTAACAAGTATAAATTTTATTATCTCTTCTTGAGTTAAATAAATCAATAGAATAAAATGTACTGACCAATGCTCTTAAAATAAGAAAGTAAAATCAACAGAATTATTAATTGATGTAGTAAAAAGGTACAAATTTCATTTCTATAGCGGAATATTTTCACATTTTTGTACTCACAAATGCTCATGACTTCTTTCAGCATATCAGTTTTAATTTCTCCAAACTGTTGTACCGTAAGTATATTTTTGGTTTCTGGATCCATGTCCCATTTTTTGGTACCAAAGAACACCAAGCCCATCCAATCTCTTCTGTTTATTGACAATTTCTGACTGAGAATACGTCCGTATGTCTGTGATACAAACAATACGATAAATGAATTAAAAAATTAGAGGATCTCATTTTTATCCATGAATACACTATTTACTTTTTACCTGGAGACATTGTTCAAAGTATGTTGAATTCGTCTCCGGATCGTCGGTAAACATTTCGGGTATCAGATCGACGATAAATAAATAGCCATCTCGGAATCCAACGGTATCCCATTCATGTTCAGCTTCCGCTTTTGGCGGACTTTGAGGTTGTTCCATTTTTTCACTACGTTGCAATTTCGAGTTTATGCAACGATTTTACGTGGCCGAAAAGCGCGGTAAACAATTAATGATCTATCTAAGCATACCTGCAATCACAAATGGTCGTGAGGTGCAATCAGTAGACGTGTTCATACCGGTTCGAATAATCATCAAATTACAAATTGCAAGATCTACGCCGGTATGTAAACTTTGTTAGCCTGTTTTGTTTTGGCTGGTGGATTGTCACACACATCCCACTCATTTGTCTGAAGGTCGGGCAGCCACACTCTATGTAACCGACCAAGTTTTTTAACGTACAAACTTTACTGATTACCCTGGTAAAAAATAAAAATTATAGAGACTGATACAATCGATAGAATTTGAATGGAATTTAATCATATATTATCATCTCTATCTATTCGGTGTTTGATCAATTTATACAAATTGAATCATTTTTATTTTCCTATAGTTTTCGTTTTCTATGGATTAAATACGATAGATAAGTTATCGGCATGTATGGCCTGGCAGGTTTGCACACCGAAAAAAACACTGAAAGAACAAAAGTCAGCCACCGAAAAAGCACCGGTGAGCACTCAGTGCTTTTTAAATGTTAAAAACACTGGAATTTTGGTCGATAGCGCCGAAAAAGCACCGCAAATTCGTTGGTTTGAGTCGTGAAAGTGCCATGCTTTAGGGTTTTTTTAAAAATACGAGTGACAGCCAAAAAGCAGCGTACTTTTATGGTTCAAAGTCACTATTTTTTCGAAGTTTTTTCGGTGGTTTCGACCAAAATTTCGGTGATTTAAATATTCGAAAAGCACTCTGTGCTTTTTTCGGTGATTTCGTCAGTGTTCGAACTTGCTACGGTGGTGCACGAACGGATTTATAATATTTTATATTGAATTACTTTCTATCTTCTTACAATTATAGAAAGTATATCGGAATAAATCGTATATGTTTAGATGACTGAAAGAATTATCATAATCTATGGTAAAACCCTGATATAAATTAAATAATTTTCGATTATTTATACAATAATTTCATGCTAATTGACTCGTTTCTCTTCTCGTCGTTCCACAGCTATAGGAAGTCTATTATAATGAATCTTGAGTATGATAAATATTTCAATCAAAAAATTTGTGGATTCAACTTTTTTTTAATGTAATATTATTAATATTATTCCTACGATCGTATATTTTTATTATTAATTGTAATACAAAAATTGTATGATTTATAGTAATATTATAGGATATGGAAGAAACATCTAGGATTTCGACCGTAAATTTATGATAGTACTTCGTTAATTCGCAAACCAAAGTCCGTATTCGAAACAATATGATTTTAAAAACTCGTTTTCTATCATTTGTTTTTACCAAGGATGTGAATTACATACCAATACTGATATATAAGTTTGTAAGAAATCCAATTGTCTTTAGTTGCACCATTCTAACGAGGTAACTATTTAGAATATAATCTCAATTTTCACTTTTTCACTTTTTTTTCATCGATGAAATTTTAATAACACATAAATAATAAATTCTGTAATAAAATGAACAGAAGTTTGTAAAGGCATATGGATAATAGACGTATTTAGAAGACTTATTATCGTTATATGTTTGAACTAACCATTCGCTATTCTGGATAAATAATAAGGGAAATTCGCTGTGTTAAAAATATATCTATCAATAAAACATGATTTGCATATCTATACATTTTTTATGAAAACTCACTTTTAAATACGTAAATTACCGAACGTTGATAAACGAGAGACCCTCTCAGTTTTGTATACATATCATCTGTGCATATCGTAACGTTTCTGTAATATATCGAAACGCAAGTATTTGGCCGCGAGATGTCGCTCTAAACACAACTGAAAGGTGTTTAGAAACTGAAATGCAGTGCTATTACAAAACCTGGCAATGTACTGTATCTAAATTTATTAAATATGATAAAAATCTCTAAGCATGAGTTATAATCTGCCCTTTCAACAATGTTCGATATGTTCCAACGTAATACATCTGGACAATTACAATTCAACTCTTCCGTTCCGAACCGCTTGTTTTTGCCCGAAGTAATGACGAAATTGTGCACTGTCGATCAGTCTAAACGTTGGTCGCAATACAAATAATTGCGATCCTCCGGATAGATCACAGAGATCGTACCTACCGCGCTCCCCATTGGGACCAATGCTTATTAAGGGCAATTATAAAATACCGAGGGTAGAGATACTCCTGTTGTACCTATACGGTCAGCTGAAAGGATCATCGGACCCATTCCCGGAAAGAAAGGCGGTTAGTTCTTTATCCTCCGGCTTAGAATTATTGTTAGATCGATATCGTAATCGAATACGTGGTCCAGTGAGTATATAGGTGGACATATATGGTACTAGATGATAATACCTTGCGCAGAGACCAATTTGTGAGCTTCGGAGACTTTGTTGCAGCGCTATCAGTGGCTTTGCACTGTGCAAACTTCGGCAAAGCACTGAGGCGACTTTCTTAAGGGGGACACCGCTGTAACTACCGTAATAAGACAATTATGGTGTATTTTTTCGGGAAAAATAATACATTGTGTAAACAAGATATTTTTAATATAAATATCTTTAATAGATTTGTAAAAATGAAATTTTTTATATTTGTACCTTCCCTAGAAAAAATTAACGATTTAAAAAAAATCCTATCGTTCCGAATACGAACTTTGGTTAGCGAATTTACGAAGTACTATCATAAATTTACGATCGAAATCCTGTATCCCTAATGGGTTCGGTCACCGCAAAAACCACCTCAGTGTTTTCTGGACTTCTTCGCACAGCAATTCACCGTAAAACTACTAAGCGTTTTTTAAATCTAGCGTTGGTGGTTTTGCTGTTTCGATCACCGCAAAATCACCGATATCCATTTCGAAAAGTTTCGAAATTTCCTAATATTTTGTAATTTGTATAATGGTATAAATCACGAACTGAATTACGGCTTAAATCATGGCAGATTTTACTTTGCAGTGAAGCTAGTTAAATGCTCTTACCGTCAATATGTAATTTTTAGTTGTATAAAATGTGTAACATTTGAAACTCTGAAGAGAAGACAATATCGTCTTTTCTCGTTCCACATTTCTAAATGGCTGAGCCATCTAAGGTAAACGGCCCTGTTTCTGACGCTAGTCCGGTTCCTGACGCGCTACTTTAGCATAGGCGGCTTCCCCCGCCGTTCCAGAAACAGCCAATAGTAATTCGTAAATGGTGGCATCACAAACTGCGACACTCGTGACGTCCTCGTTTACCCTATGGTTTTACATGGGCAGAGGACTGTTGTTAGATGGTCAGTGCAGCGTACCCCTATACTAATTTCATTTCCCCTTAAAAATCCCCTAAACAGCTCCAACTAAGTCAACAACGTTGAATAACCGCGTTTTTTCAAGTGTCGGTCAATTGACGGTGATTTTAAGAACCTTGGCGGTGGGTTCTGTTATTAAATTAAGCCGTTGGATCAATTGTTTGTAGAATGGGTAATTTAATTCGGCGAACGTGTTTTCCCATGACTTTCTTTATACTACCAACTTGTAGTTCAACTTTGCATGCACAACCGCCACTGGCTTGGCGTATAGTTTATAGGTTTCAGATTCGTAATTTACTTGGAAATATCGCTGCTTATTGGGCTCGTTTGTTTTATTTATATTGGGATCAGAGCTGTGGATTTTGAGTTTTTAAATTCATAAAAAGGCTGAATTTCGAAGAACCCTAAAACATACCCTAAATATTTTTTTCCCCTGTTTGTACCCTGACGAGACGAAAAAATCCCTGAATCTAGGGAGAAATCCGCTAACCTGGCGACACCGGGGCAGAGTGAGAGAGTTGCTTTACATTGTCACAAACTGGGCCCTTTACCTTATGTCAAATAGGGTGGGGGTCAAAATAGCGAATGACCAAAATAGTGAATGGCTAAAATAGCGAATTTCAAAATATGGAAAGTCTAAATATAGAATGGCCATCATTATGAAATTGGCAATTTTAGCCATTCGCTATTTTGATCATTCGCTATTTTGACCTCCAGTCTTATTAAAATGCAACCAAAATGGTGAATGGTCAAAATAGCGAATGGCTAAAATAGCCAATTTCATAATGATGTTGATTCTATATTTAGACGTTCCTTATTTTGAAATTCGCTATTTTAGCCATTCGCTATTTTGGTCATTCGCCATTTTTACCCTCGCCCGTCAAATAGTTGGGGCATCTCCAAAACGTGGTTCTTCAGTTATATGAGAGCACAGCAACTTGCGATAGCTACGTGTTTATATGCTCGAAAAAATGAACAATTGCTTGCGGGAAACGTTTCAAGTCGTTGGCCATCTAGCGGAGCTAAGCCGGTCATTACGCGTGCACCCGAAGTTAGTCCGCTAGATGGCGAACGAGCCGAAACGTTTCGCGCAAGTGAATGTTCGCCATTCTCTGTATAAGTACGGGCGATCATAAGGTATCGTCCGCCTATGTACTGACGTGGGTCATTTTTATTGTTTATCGGTGGCAAGACGGATTCTGCAAATTACCATGGCACTGAAAATTCCGTCGAGCCGTGATTTCTACCGTTATTTATACAAATGACAAAACATTACGAAATTTCGAGATTTTTCGAAATTCACATTCGTGTTTTTGCGGTGATCGAAACAGCAAAACCACCGACGCTACAAAAAAAAAACCGCTCAGTGATTTTGCGGTAAATTGCTGTGCGGTAAAGTGCAGAAAACATTAAGGTGTTTTTTTCGGTAATTTGAATCTGATCGAACGGTGGTCGAATCCACTAGGGGTGTTTCTTCCATATCCCATAATATTATTATAAGTAATATAATTTTTGTATTAAATCTAATAATAAAAATATACGTTCGTAGGGGTAATAATAATAATATTACAATTTTCATTTAAAAAAAAGTTTCATCCAAAAATCTTTGGATTCAAATATTTGTCGTACTCAAGGTTCATTATCGTAGACTTTCTATAGCTGTGAAACGATGAGAAGAGAAATCAGTCAATCACCATGAAATTATTGTATAAATGATAACAAACTTTTTCATCTATAACAGGGTTTTACAATAGATTATGATAATTCTTTCAGTCTAAACACATACGATTTATTGCGATATACTTTCTATAATTGAGACGTAGAAAATGATAGGATCCCTCTATTGATGCCTCTTTGATTGCGATCGATTAATGTTGAATCATATATTTACGATATAACACGATACACCACAAACGGATTAAAATTTACAAGTGACGAAACGTAAATTCATAGAAAGTATCTATGGTACAACGATTCAATTTGTTTAAATTCATCAAAGTCAGAAAAGGTAGGGATGATAACCCATTATTAAATCCCATTCAAATTATTAATATTTTCAAATTAAAAATATTTTTACCAAGGTTTAGTGATCTCAATAATAAAAAAATCATGCCATATTTAGATTATAAGAGGAATTATCGATGAGAGGGTAGATTCATTTACGTGCAGAATACAAAAAATCGATATTTTAGTTTAAATATGCTCACCTTTTTATTAGTTATTCAAAAACTATTTTTGCAATTAAAATATCGTATATTTAACAGAAAATCTTTTTGTTATTAATATTTTGTCCAAATTTAACGCTATTTAGAAAAATTTAGTCTGTAGAAAAAAGCAATTGAAGTTTAACAAATTTTGATTTATGTTAGAAGTTCACTTTGTATTGTTAAAGAAAGTCCAATGCTGATTTATTTTTTTTTAGATTTATCTTAAAAGTTCACATGTAAGTAAACTAATATAGATTTTATGTTCTATATTTGTATACCGCTACTTATTAGCTATAATAAAAGTGCTATTGTTTCTGTAACATTACGAATTGCAATATAATATTTTAGAGACACATTTTCAAGACTTTGAGCAGTGAAGAAATGAAAAAAAATAAAATTCGATAATCAATCAAAAATAAAACTCGATCGTAATAAGAACTGCTTTCATTTCACAATATATATTTTTTTCATTGCCTTAATCAATCCATACGTCAATTACTGTCAATTATCACGAAACGACAGAGTCAAAACGATCTAGAAATCGTTTTACTAAACCATATCGAATAAAAAAATGTTTAAAACGCAACTTAAAAAAAAACACTTTTAATAAATGACTTTCGCTGTATCTCAAAAATGACGCAATGAACAAAAAAACGGTATTATTAGTGTATGCAAATATGTTCGATATCTCGATCGCGTCTTCAATTTAATTCGACCCACTTCGTTGTTGTTATTCCTTATTGATAGGTTGTTGCATAACCTTTCAGGGGTGAGGTTCGGAAATCGAGAGTAGAGATTTGAGGGAGGCGATAAAAATAACATGCCGCTCGATGGCACATTAGTCTAGCTTCATTGATCTTGCTCGTCGCTCGACACGGATCGGGAGGCTGAAGTTCCGAGACTAGTCGCGCGTGGGTTGCCTTACTATAATAACTTTCCTCTGCAATAACTTATCTTACTGAATATACTGCATTGCTGCAGAGAGACAGAGAGGAAGAGCTATCAGCAATCGTGTCCTCGTATCCACGAAATTTTCGATCCACATATACCATAAATTTTGTTACAATTATATACACATATATATATTATATATATATGAGTTAAAACGATGCCGAATGAAAGAGGGAACTACGTGAGTACCAAAACTTGGACCCCCGCAGTTCCTCTTAAACGACCGGACAACATAATCTCATCGGATTACGCACGAGCGAGCAGAATTTTCACACCGTCGTACGAGAGGTAAATTCGCTTTCTCTACTATTCCTATAGTCAAATATGAAATAGTACATTACTTTACAAGGGAGGGAAGTGCAACTTTTTACCGAGACTGAAGTTTGATGCCCGAGCTAAGCGAGGGCAGAAATTCACACGAGGTGAAACATCGCACCCCTCCCACGTAACGTTCTATACATTTCTCCCGATTTCGCTAAAAAATAACCACATTTCGTGTGTGCAACAAGGACGGAGAATAAGCTCATTTTTAACAAATGACGACACGCATGCGCAGTACGATGATTACCTCCCTCGGGAGGTAATGAAAGTGGACTGCGCATGCGTACGTCATTCGTAACAAATGTGCAATTTCCCGCCCGCGTTGCGGACACGAAATGGGGTTATTTTAGCGAAGTCGGGAGAAAATACTTTTTCACGAACTTTCCGCGCAGGTATGGTAAAATAGTACATTACGATACGAGTGCGAAAAAACTTTTTCTGACGAGTGTGAATTTGCAGCACGAGCCGAAGGCGAGTGTTGCAATCACACGAGTTAAGAAAACGTTTTTCGCATGAGTATCGTACAAAATTTTATTTCACGAGGTGTGTAAACGATGTTTGACGCGCGCGAAGCGTGCGTAAAACCGCGTTCTACGCACTGAGTGAAATAATAGTATATTATGCCACTAGTGAGAGAAAGTAGACTATCCCTAACCGCGTGGTTACTACCCTCGCCTTCGGCTTGGGTTGTAATCTTACATGCGGTTGAACATAGTCTACTTTCCCTCCCTAGTGGCATAATATACTATTTCTCCCGACTCCGCTAAAATAACTCCTATTCGCTCATTTGTTACGAATGGCGTACGCATGCGCATTCTGCTTTCATTACATCCCTCGGGAGGTTATCAGCACATTTCTGCCCGGAGAGAGTAATAAAAACCGTACTACGCATACGTGTCGTCATTTGTTAAAAATGAGCTTATTCTCCGTCCTTGTTGCATATACGAAATGTCGTCATTTTTTAGTGAAGCCGGGAGGAAAGTACAGTACGTTACATGGGAGGGGTGCAACTTCCCTCCCTTGTAACGTAATGTTCTACTTTTTCCGACTACGCTAAAAAGACCACATTCCATGCCTGCAACGAGGGTGGAAAGTTGTCGATTCTTGACCGGTGGGACTAAAGCAACGAGAGGAAAAGTAATGAAGCGGGAAGAAAAGTGCCGCCAATGGAAGGAAAATTGCTGCAGCGGGCGGAAATGTGCTACAACGGGCGGAAAAGTGTTGCAACGGGAGGAAAATTATTCCAGCGCAGCGGACTCTTTTCTGCGCACTAGAGTAGATCGGGGCGAAATTCGATTATTTAATATTTTTACCTATTTGTGCCTTCGCGCCGTTGCAGGCATAAAAATATCGTCCTTTTTAACGTAGCCGGAAAAAAAGTATTGTATGCTACTCGGAAGGGAGAGGTTCTTCACCTCGTGCGATTATAGCCCTCGCTTCGCTCGGGCAGAAAACTTCTCCCTCGGCGAAAAACACGCACTTCCCTCCCTTGTAGCATGTACTATTGATGTACTATTAAACATAACAGTGGATATTTTTATTTATTGCAGGAATTGCAGACCCTGCATGGAACAGCTTATAGCGAACGAGTATCAGCGAATGTGGTGGCAAGAAAGAGATGCGTGGGGTCAACATTCACAACAACAAGAAAAGAGCAAAGGAAAGAAATTGCGAGTGAAAAACGAAGGCTCTTCTGAAAATGTTCGATATTTTTTAGCTTTACTAAGACTCAGTCGAAATACTTGTGAGAAGATTGGATTTACGATAGATATTTAATACCTACTCTAATTTCAGTGAGCTTAAGAACTTTGGACATACTTTGGGTTACAATTATAATTTTAAAGCAATTGTTAGTAGATTATTGAATTATCTTTACCTGGAGATATTTTATATTATGCTGTTAAATTCTGAGCACCATATAATTGATTATGGTTTACAATTTTGAAATAGTTATCGATTTTTAGTACTGCTAAAGATAAAATATGTTTGCATTGTTTTTAGGAATTTAATTGTCATTTTTTTTTAAATATTCATTTTCAGCAGTTAATCTAATTGTCCTAATTCTAATAACTTTCATATTTTAAATTTCAATATCATAAGGAAATCATTTTTAAAAACGGCGTTAATTTTGTCTAATTATGAAGACAATAACAATGAGTACATTAATTATTTAATTTTCTTTGTTTCTCAATAATTGAGCATAATTTCGTATAATTGCTTAGTACATAATTATTTTTAAAATTCACAATTTGCGGTAATAGGAAATTGAAAGTTCATTGTAATGGTGCCAATCTGCTAAGCAGCATCTTGTGCAAGAGTCTTTCACAAGAGTTTCGACTGTACCATCTACACAGTTACAAAGTATATCCTCTAATAGCCTCTTGTCGCAATTGAAACCGCACAAACCGATCGGCACGCGCTTTTTTCGCATTACACACGTCCAGCTTCTCGTTTTCCAGGTAGCGCTGGCAAAATCGTCGAGCAAGAATCTTCCTACTCTCCAAACAAAGGTTTCCAAGGAGGAAATCTCCACGAAGACGCGCGAGAAAAATCTCAAATCTGCCAGCACGAGAAAAACCAAGCGATAGCTGCGTTACATGAGAATTTAATTTTTCTCTTTCCCTTCGAATTTGAGATTCACCGAATAAATGGTCCGACAGTTCAACCATCAGCTATATTTATTGCATATTACGTACGATTTGAATTTCGAATGGGCAGGGAAGGGCGTGTCTTTAGCTAAGAATGTTCTGTTGAACGGCGTAAAGTAAAAAAGGCCAAAGAGAATGAGTGACGACATTGTATTAGTGTCTCAAATTCTCAAATGCTTTACAATATTCCCAATAAGTAATTGATATTTCCAATTAACCTGCAAACTTATCGTAAATATTAAAAATTTAATGGGAAAACCTAAGCGATGGAAAGTATAAAGAAAGCATTGAGTATACGCCGTATATTAATTAAATTTTGTTGGAACGTCTTTTGGACTAATTTTAGGATAGTCGTGATTTTGAAGCGACCCAGTAAACACATAATTGAACAGCAATGTAACCTGGAAGTTACATGTGATTGTAACAATGTAACGCTTGCGTTATGTTGCGGCTATGTAACGTAGGAGTAACATGTGATGTTTAATTTGCTATATGCAGGTAATGTTACTGTTATGTGACATATTCTCGTTGCGGTTGCATAATAAAAGCTATGAAACTGCAACGGAACGTGCAAGTAACAATTGGGACGTCACTTTTGTGACAGGAAGGCAATGTTACCGTTATGTAACGTGGTAACATTGCAAAAACGTTGCACGGGAATGTGACATTTACGTAACATATTACAGTGGATATGTAACATCGTAAACATTCACGTTATGTAACTGCTATATGCCATAGTTCCGTTACAGTTATGTAACAAAAATGTGTAACTGTAATGCAACATACATGTAAGGTTTGTAATGCAACTCCGGCTATACTCCGGTCATGTTACAGTCATGTAACGTGGCAACATTGCAAAAACGTTGCAAGGGAATGTAACATTTACGTAACATGTATATTACAGTGGTTATGTAACATCGTAAACATCCACGTTATGTAACTGTTATATGTCGTAGTTACGTTACAGTTATATAACGAAAGTATGTAACTGTAATGCAACATGTATGTAACGATGGTAATGTAACTGTGGCGACAATTCGGTTATGTTACAGTTATGTAACGTGGCAGCGTTGTAAGAACGTTACATATTCATACAGAATGTTATGTCCGCTAGGTGACTAACGACTCAAAAGTTTCTCGCAAGCGATTCGTGACCCTAGCGTGTATAAGACTGAGCGACTTCGCAGTTCAAAAGAAACAGTGGGATACTCTTCGGAGGTGCCCTAACTGGTTGGCATTATTCGCCAATAACTTGTTCTACTTGTAATTGTAGCAGCTATTTTTTTGATCTTCTAAGGGTAGCGATTTTGCAATCCGTGGACTTTTGTGGACTTTCAGTCGACAAAAGAACCTCACGTGAAGTTACCTTTCGAAGTTACCGTTTCGTAACTTTTACGTTACTTTGCATCAGTAACATTACGCCCCGTACAGGCAACATAACTGAATTGTAACGGTTATGTAACGCATGTTACATAATATGGCAACATTGTTGAGTGGGAAATAATAACTTACATGTAAGTTACAGGTGATGTTGCTGGTAACTTTCGGTTACCTTGCTGTTAAATTGCGGTTACATTGTGCAACATAGCAGTTACATTACGCAACATGCGGGCAACATAACTGGAATGTAACGGTTACGTAACGCATGTTACATAACATGGTAACATTGTGAGTGGGAAATAATAACTTACATGTAAGTTACAAGTGATGTTACTTGTTACATTGGGTTACAGTGCTGTAACATAACCGTGTTTACTGGGGAGATACAATACGTTAGAAATGCCTTGCTGACATTTCTAAGGGTAGCGATTTCGCAACCCGTGGACTTTTGTGGACTTTCAGTCGACAAAAGAACCTCACGTGAAGTTACCTTTCGAAGTTGCCGTTTCGTAACTTTTACGTTACTTTGCATCAGTAACATTACGCCCCATACAGGCAACATAACTGCATTGTAACGGTTATGTAACGCATGTTACATAATATGGCAACATTGTTGAGTGGGAAATAATAACATACATGTAAGTTACAGGTAATGTTGCTGGTAACTTTCGGTTACATGGCTGTTAAATTGCGTTTACATTGTGCAACATAGCAGTTAAATTAAGCAACATGCGGGCAACATAACTGGAATGTAACGGTTACGTAACGCATGTTACATAACATGGTAACATTGTTGAGTGGGAAATAATAACTTACATGTAAGTTATGAGTGATGTTACTTGTTACATTGGGTTACATTGCTGTAACATTGCTGTAACATAACCGTGTTTACTGGGGAGATACAATACGTTAGCAATGCATTGCTGACATTTTTCGCCATTTTACGCCGTTTCAAAATTGAAGCGTAACGACTAGTTTGTCAATTGCATTCAATACAATCCAAATAACAAATACAATCCAATAACAAATACAAATACAAATCTTTTCTAAAACAGTCAAATTTAAAAAAAATCTAGATTAATTTTATGAATAGAAAAGGTTTAAAAAAAAGCTCGAAGAAAATAACACATTTTTGTATTTAGGTGGAACAACTGAAATCCTAAATTTTGCTAAAGGTTTTAAAACTATCGTATCGCAAGATTTTGAAAATCGTTTGATACGAAAATGTGTCGAGCAGTTGAGACATTTTTTTGTTTTATTATTTACATATTGCCTACATTTCATGAAAAAAAAATCACCTAGTCTGATATGCAGGGGCAAACTTTTGGCCTGGACATTAAATTTGGATCTTGGAACACAACATTTTTCCATTTTTCTCCTCTTAAATGAGCTTAACAAGATTGATTTAATTCTGGAGAATGAAAGTACAGAAATGATGAGTTAACTAGCTTTACATAAACAGGTTTGTTGCATGAAAAGTGTTAAGACCCGTGAAATTTTGTGTCTAGTCATCGTCAAAACGATGTGCTTCGACGACGACGACGATTCAGTCAATGTGAGTGAAAAGCCACATCATAAACACGGATTGTAGGATGTGATGCAATGTGTCTTCCCACACGTTACGTTAAAATGTGAATTCAAAGATTTGTTACTTTTCTCCTCCGATTTTTCTTTCCTTTATTCTTCAATAGCATTTACGTTCTCGAGCTATTCCGTTAAAAGGTCCGTTAGAATATCTACTATACTATAAATAATTTACTATAATACTATAAGACGATATTCACAGACTAACGAGCGATGCGTTACTTAAGGAAAATTGATCGAGCATCCAAAATCAAGATTGTCGTAGATTCACTTCTCTTGTTTACGTGACGCTCATTTCTAAATACTGAGAGAAGAAGCGTGATACTCGTATTACCGTTTCACTCCCACTCGGGCCATTTTAGACTATAGGTTGCATCGCGAGTAAACGAGTATCTGGAACCACTGGATTCAGATACCATGTCTCATTATACTCCACATGTGAGCATCACACTATCGGATATTACACGCCCTGGCGCTCACAGGCTCACACGTAACGCTACGCCGATCATACCGCCAGACGAGCTCGTCGCTCGATGACACGACAGTTTTTTTCTCTTAATCGAGCGAAGATTCAGAGGAATCCCCGAAGACACCGTTGGGACCAGTTTCCGACACTTAAGGGGAGGAAGTCACATCTAAATTGCTGATAGTCATTGACAGATATCTCACTTGATGACCTGCCGATGTCATTAAAAAAATATATGAAGCATTCCATGGGTTATTGATAGGGTCATGAGCTTCATATTATTTTTTTTCCTTTTGAGATGTTGTCGAGCAATATGAAATAGTTCTCCAGAATTTTTTTCAGCCTTTATCGAAAACGTACGTTTTTATAATTACACGAAATTTGAATTTCTCCAAAGATACGTCGACGATTTTCTTTAATTTTTTGCAGTGATCCAATTTATGATCAGTTTTTGATAATATATTCTTCAGTTGACGATATAAACAAGCAGACTTCTAAAATATTACATTATAATATTTTATGTAATAATGAGTATTAACGACATCGCAGCTCACAATGTAAGATATACACTATAATTCCAAAAGTAGGAACGTGTGCAGAAATTGGAACGACTACCTTAAAAGTTTCGACAACTGAGACCAACTGAAATCAAGAATATTAGTCTTGAACTAATTTGACAATAATTAGTACAATAAATGTGAACGTTTGACTCGAGAGCAGGATTATCCTGCCTCAATGTTGCCGATCATTAGTCACTATGGATACATTTCTATATATCGATACAGCTTTACTATTATCAATCAATTTGCCGCCGCAACATTGCTTGATCGTAAACCGAATACTGATAGACCTTCTATCGTTGTAACTTTCTTTCGTCTTCAAAACCGGCTACGCAATAATTCATAAAAATTAATTGGCCTCTAGAGGATTAATAGTCGCACGTGCGTTTCCTCCTAAAGAGTAGAACGGTACTCACTCGGTACTTCTCCGATAATAAAACGTCAACGAGGAGTTTGCAACTCCATAATAACAGCATCGGCGGAAAATTGATTTTCTACACTAAAGAAATCATGTTGGGCCTACCGTGACAACTAATATTCCTTAGACCATACTAATATTTTTAACGACATTGACTTTTTCAATTGTCACTGCAAATACTAAATAGTTACAGCAACAATAGCAATACATAATATCAATTCTAAAAGCCTATGACAATTTATCTGAGTATTGTAAATCACAAAAGGATATGAATTTTAATCGCTCAAGGTTTTATTTTGTTTTTGTTCTGGCTAGACCTTACATTGAATTAAATTTTGGTGCTTTTTTAGCAAAAAGTTTTTATCCCCAAATGTTTACAGGAACATTTTGTTATTTTTACAGGAAATTTTTCGTCGCAATTCCATAAAATCTGAACCACCTTACCTATTTGAGCCAATTTCTGTACCAAAGGACATTGAGTGCACCTGCTTTCATAAAGAACTATTTAGCAAAATAGACTAAATTTTACGAACGTTGGAGTGAACACGCCCTTTTTTTCAAAAAATTCAGAAAGGCATAAAATCTAAATTTGTGTACCCAATTTGTCAAAAATTACAACAATCAAAGAGGATGATGCTTCACTTGTGTACCAAATTTCAGCTCGATAGCTAAAACTATTCTTCAGTTATAGACGATTGAATTTTCGAAGTTGTGTATACACAATAGGGTGTGTCGAATTTTTTTTTTTTTTTTTTTTTTTTCATATTGTATGGTCTCAAACCATTGTTTGTGCCTTTAAACAACTCGTCTGAAAATTTGAGCACGATAAAAAAATTTTTAGAGGTGGCTCAAACGATGTATCGATTTCTCATTTAATTAACACGTAAATGAATACGGCTCTTAATAAATTCATGTCCCCAAATTACGGATACGATATATTGGAGTTTGTATATTTTTTTTCGTCATCTTCATATCATTCGGAAGTGAAAAAGTGCTTACAAATTTTTCGTTTAGATCAATAGTTTTCAAGTCATGATTTTTGTAAGGCGCGAGATATTCATTTCGCCTAAATTCGAGAAATTCGGACAAGAATTGCAAACACTTCCCGATGTTAAAAAAATTTGAAAAAATTCATACTTATTATAGGCACTCAAAAGACTAATTTCGCATAATAATAATTTCAAAATGTTATTAACAAATTGTTAAAAAGAAAATTGTTCATCGAAATATGCGGTAACTCAGCTTTTTTTTTTATGAAAATAATTCGTTCATTTTTCGGAATACGTATGAATTTTTTCAGATTTTTATCTTTATTTTTATTTTTGCACATTTTTCCATGTAAATAACAAGAAAAATCAAAATAAAGATAAAAATCTGAAAAAATTCATATGTATTCCGAAAAATGAACGAATCTTTTTCATACAAAAAAAAGTTGAGTCACCGCATATTTTGATGAACAATTTTCTTTTTAACAATTTGTTAATAACATTTTGAAATTATTATTATGCGAAATTAGTCTTTTGAGTCCCTATAATGAGTATGAATTTTTTCAAATTTTTTTAACATCGGGAAGTGTTTGCAATTCTTGCCCGAATTTCTCGAATTTAGGCGAAATGAATATCTCGCGCCTTAAAAAAATCATGACTTGAAAACTATTGATCTAAACGAAAAATTTGTAAGCACTTTTTCACTTCCGTATGATATGAAGATGACGAAAAAAAATATACAAACTCCAATATATCGTATCCGTAATTTGGGGACATGAATTTATTAAGAGCCGTATTCTTTTACGTGTTAATTAAATGAGAAATCGATACATCGTTTGAGCCACCTCTAAACAAATTTTTATCGCGCTCAAATTTTCAGACGAGTTGTTTAAAGGCACAAACAATGGTTTGAGACCATGCAATATGAAAAAAAAAAAAAAAAAAAAAATTGGACACACCCTAATACACAAACATACGGACATTTTTTCTAGACCACTTTTCTCGACGTTTTGGATCATTCTGAATGTTCTAACATGAAAATATTGATAAAATTTTTTATATTTTTATCTCTGTGAGGAAGCAAAATTACCAAAATTATTATGTTAAATTGTCCAAAATTTTCCCCGGACGCTTGTGATTAAAACCGTTTTGCTAGAAGTACAAAGAAATGTCCATTTCATTTTTACAAACTAATAGCTCTAAATAATATTTTCCCGACAACTCAGTATAAACGCCAAATTCACGCGTAACGTGCTAATGGATCTCCCATAATAATTGCATCGTTGGGAAAATGTTTTCGCAGTAAACAGCAAGCTGATAAAAATACAATCATTTTAACAACCTCTCAGTTTTCATCTCAGCTGCGTAATAATACTTAAAAATGTATTTAATCTCACAGGATCAACAGTTGCACAGCTTCGCTTTTCCATTGGGGTTGAACGGTACCCGCTCGAAATAATATTTGCCCGATAGCCCAGTGTCAACGGAGAGTTCGGTTGCTACGTGCTAATGGATCCTCGGTAATAACTGTACAAATCCTGGACGGTAGAGTTGCACGTGTTCCTCGGAGAGGTACGTGAGCCCGAACCCAAGGTGACGATAAGCTGAAGGAGAATAGAGCCACGAAGAGACACGAAGAGTCCGTATGTACCAGATTGAGTAACGAGGTCCACAGCCCGAAACAAAAATTATTATACCCAACGTGGTCTTTCGTCCACGAACGCACTCTTCGTCATGTGTGGTCTGAGACTGAAACAAAAAAGAGCGAGACTAAGTTGAAATGAAGATCTCTCTCACGGCGGTGATGCGTGTACGGCTACTGTCGTCGAGTAGTTTACTCAAGCTCGTATAATACTCATCTCGTAGGTGGCTGCGTGCACGCGCCACGGGTGGTGAGTAACTAAGTACATCTCTCAGCGAAAGAGGTACTAAGACGACTCTAAACGTTCCAGGGGATAGATAGACGATGATAGTTGAGAGTTGCAACTATCCCATTACTTTTGAACTCACTATATTTGTTTATTGATGTTATAACAAAATTCACTGATTGGACTTGTGGTCAGAAAATTGAATTTGTATGGCTTTAATATATCCAATTTTGGTCTTCATTATCATTCTCAATTCGCATATTCTACCACAGGAAACACCCAATTTACTGTGATCTAAAAAAAGCGACTTTTATCCGTTTCTGATTTCAGAATTCACAGATCCGAATTCAAGTCGGAAATCCAACCCAATTTTTTTGTCTTTAAGATACGTCTACTCTAAATGTTACAGGGGAACATATAATCAAGAGTCGCGGTGCGACTCGGCGCCAAGTTAAAAAAGAAAATTATATAATAGTTAGTAGCACAGTTGTAACCATTGCAATTACTTTCGAACTCACAATTTGGTTATTGATGCTGTAAATAATGTAATATGACTTTTTTTTTAAAGCTACTGTTATTATAAGAAAATAAGAATAACACTAAATATTTAATATGAAAAATGTTAATGGTGTCGGAATTTACACAAAGACATGGATCTACAGAAGTTTAATAAAAAGTAGCACGAAAATGAAAGAAGTGCACTCGGAATTAAAGTAATGAGAAAAACCATAAATAATTAACAAAATGTTAATTATTCATTGCTCATCCTCTTATAGAATTTAAAAAGTGTGTAAAATATATACATTTCCTATTTTTGATCAAGGAAAACTTTGAGATTTTATATCGGGGCTTTTTTAAATCTTTTGGAAATCCCCAATTGGCACAAAGGTGGACATTACGAGGCTGGGAAACCTCGGTTTAAAATAGCGATGATAGTCTCCCTGATACTAGTTTTTTTTTTTTTAAGTATGCAATTTTCTGATACTTATGCAGAAAGTGTGTACAAAAGTATCAAAAACTACGCACTTCATTTTCGATAATTGGTTTACTTGCTGCTAATAAAATTTGTATTAACTTCCACGCGCCTTAATTATTATTTTACCAACGAATCCCAATTTTTTTAAATGGTGAAAAATTATTATCAAGCATTATTAGGGCATTATTATTAAAAACTATTCACTTCATTTTCGATAATTCCTTTACCTGCTGCTAATAAAAATTTGTATTAACTTCCACGCGTCTTAATTATTATTTTACGAACGATTCCAAATTTGTTTAAATGGTGATAAATTATTATTAGGCATTAGTAGGATTCCCCATAAAGACTTTCTCCATATGAACACGGGTGCAATCAGAAGCTTCTAATAAATCTCCCAAATAAAGTTTACAATCGTATTACAATTTAATCCCAGAAATTTGTCATTTCTTTTACCTGGTAGAAAATCCAAAAAATGTGATTAACTTAAAATTATTTATGGAGTAAATTGACCAATAAAAATGGTTTCCAAATACGATTACAACTCTTGTTGTATCTTCGGTGTCTTTAATCTACAAAAGCCCCGATGATTAATCAGCGAATGGAAATTAAGTACCGGAGATTAAAACGCCGTTTTTTCGGATTTCCATTAGACATCCTTACTGTCTTGAAAATTATATATATATATAGCGTACAAATTGTAATTTACTGAGGTCTGTAACAGCTCTCATCGTGTTCGGAAGGTCATCGAGCCGTCGGGGTCCGCATGTGAGTCAACAATGTCCGAACTGCACCGGCACTCGGCCAGTAATGCTGCGTGTCCGCGGTTGACTGTTGACTCTAGCTGATGACCCTGCAAGAGAGGGGTACCACACGGAATGATATGAAGGTACTACATTGGAGGAAGAAGGAGGCGGAGGAGTTACCATCGTATCGAGAGCTCGAACGAGAGAACGGAGGAGCAATGCAAGGTGCCGGAGTAACAGCAGCAGCAGCAACAGCCGTAGCCAAAGCAACGTACGGCAGAGGTATGCTCTGATGAGGAAAGGTGCTCAGGTGGCAGTCGGCCTGCGGAGTTGCACGGTCGAACAGTCGCAGACGAACCGGCCAGACGAACCGCGCGCTGAGAAGCTTAAGGCTAACACTTGTTGAATCAGCTTCAATCGTCTTGGCATTCTTTTGCATTCGGAATACACATTGTCCTGCAAAAATAAAAAAATAAATCAATTATCACACAAAAATGTATTAAATATAAATGTAAGATATGACAGGAATTTTTTAAATATCGTGAACCTGAAATATACACGAATTATTGAATGAACTGTGTTAGGTAACAAAGTTATGAAAATTTGAGGATTTTTATGGTATATAATGACGTTTTATGAAAATAAGTGGATTAGGCAAATTGGTGGATACAAGGGCGACTATCGAGTGGGAACCACGTGGAAATACTGTGACGGACCACGCGGATTATTATCACTTACCAGGCTCTGTTGTTGACTCTCCTAGTTAGAGTCAAGGAGACTCACGTATAGTTGCATTTGTGTGTACATAAATCGAAGGGGTGTAGTACGACGGTTGTGTACCTGCGAGGATATCTCGCGAATGATCGTGCAGTAGCATGATGGGAGAAGTGATAAGAGTATCGGGTCGAGCGCCGGATGTCGGTGACCTGCTCAGGGAGGCGATGCTGTCGCAGAGATTCGCGGACGTAGCGCTATGTTGCTCGGGTGGACAGAGGTTTCTTGCTCATCGGCTCGTTCTATCCGCTGCCAGTCCTTATCTTCAGGTAAACACCATTTTCTTCTTCTCACCTACTCCTTTACTTCCGAGTATACGCGACTTCTGATCTGCCAATCAATGTGATTATGATTGAACGGTCACGAGCGGCTGAACATTATCCGGAATTATTGTTTGCCGACTAGTAGATAAAGATTTGATTGACGTTTATGATAGAGAAAATACATTGTAGTAATAGGATCGGTAGAAATATCGTTAGGGAACATTTTAAGATGTTTGCTTCATGGAAACGTGAAAGGTCAAGTTCTTTTTAAGTGCCATGAGATTTTGGGATGCACTACGAAATATTTTTACCGTTCGGTAATTTTTTTCTTGGCATATATTAACCCTTTAACGGGGAAGCACCTAAAATGATGAAAATAGAATGTTAACCAATGTTGAACTTTGTGGAAATTAATATAGAAAAAAATAGGACTTTGAAAAATCAATTTTTTTAGTTTTTACATGTAAATGCGTTAAAAAAAATAATACAGGATGCATTTGAACATAAATTCACCACTTGCCAATTTTTTTTGGGAATTCTCAAGTGAAATATATGTTTTGTGGTGATTCTTCAAATGCACAAATATGCTACATTGGTAGTGAAAGGGTTAAAGACAGTTTTGTCTTATTGTGTATAAGTCTGATCAACTGATGGTACAATGTTGCTTTCATGCTACTAGACTGATGCTGTAGCAAACTACAATGAAAGAAAATCCATAGAAATTACAAATTGGATAAAACAATAATTGTTGATTTAATTTTGAAGTATTTTTCAAATTCTATATTAATAAATATGAAAATATAGAAAGCTCAAATTTGTTCAATAAATATTATCAGAACTTTTATTGCTTGAATTTCATAATGAAATTTTTCCACCCTTCTCTATCAAAAGTTAAAAGTAGCATTCCAACACTTCTCTTGTACATCTTGAAGACAAAATAATACAAAAATTAATAGTTGACAAAAACTAATGAAAAAGTTTTTTTTTTTTTCAAATTATACTTAATTATTTACAGTAGAAGTTTAGTGTCCTTGGATTTCTTCAAGTATTCCCATTGAGTCAAATATCGTTATTTTACAGATTTCTTCCCATTCAAGTTAAGAGATCAAAAGAAAATGAAACAGGAAAATCATTTTCACAACTTTTTTTTAAACAATCACAAAAACGAAATTATTTTTTAGAATACAAATTGAAATGACCATTCATCAATTAGTTGACATCCCAAATCTAGAAAATGTACTGTAATTCCATACACACACTGTATCAAAAAACAATCAAATAAGTAAACAACATATAAACTAATAAATAACTAAAATAATAGCCAATCAGCCCAGAAACACAAATAAAGAAAACAATTTTTACACATATTTTAATGAACCATTTATTTATTGGGATGCAATTCCAAATGACTTTCCATTCAATTACTTTCCATACCTAATCTACAAAATGTACTATTATTCCATGCACACACTGCTTAAAAAAAACAAATAAATAACTAAGTCACATATATACCAATAAACAACTAAACTAATAACTACATCGCCCACAAACCTACATATTAAGAAACCAGATTTTTACACCAGTTTTAATGAACCATTAATAAATATTTATTGGAATACACTTCTAAATGACAATCCATTCAATTACTTCCTATATATGCGTTCTACAAAATGTACAGTTATACCACAACTGCCGCAAGAAACAAACAAATCTAAACCACATATAAACCAATAAGCAACTAAAGTAATAGCTTAAGGTGCCCACAAGCGCTTGGATATCTATCAGCCCAACTCGCCTATGCGGGCATTCGAATCCCCGAAGAAGAAGCATACACGTTCGTCCCACTGCTATGGGATATAGTATTAGAATCAGGGCTAAAGGCATTAACACGCGATGCGAGAAGGAGAGCAGAAGAGCTATTTTAGCTCATACACAATAAGGATACAAAAGACAAATAAATCGAACAGTGTCATAGAATCGGGCACGCGAACATCATAGCGAGGGACAATTGCGAGAGGGGCTCATTGCTCGAAACTTTAATATCCCGTTACTCTTCGATAACGAGGTGTAAAAATGAAACCATTACCAGCTCACAAGCGCGGGTGAGTCGCTTGCGAAACAAAGCTGCTGCTGCTACTTGTCCGACTAGGTACACAGTAGAGGAGCAAAGGTATTATTCTCGCTGACGATGTGGTACGTCGTTGTTCTGTTGGATTGCCGTCCGGCAGCGTAACAGCCCCACAACCACGAGGTAATCGGATTAACTGCCGCTAATTACGCGTACATTAGCCACGAGGCGAACTCGTACCACTGACGCGCGCACTCCCATATATATAGTATATCACTCGCTCATTGGTTCGTGGAAAATTCGCGTTGCCCGGTCGGTATTAATGGACCTTAAAATTGTTAATTCGTCGAATGAATGGTAGGTGCGCACCATCGGCAACATCAGCCGGGCCAATGCTTTTGTATAGCTATACAAGAGCTCTTGACTCTTGCGGTGATCTCGCGAGAACGAGAGCGCAATACGTGTATACAAGCAACGTGTGTATACATATATATATATATAACCGCGTATTACGTATACACAGTCGCGAGTGCAAGACAAACGCAGCTGCTCGGCTTTTATGCTCGCCACTTCATTTTGCACCTCGTCATTTCATTGTTCGTTCGACGATAATAACCGAGCCTCGAGCGTGCGGTATATATACACGCCACAACAGTCGAGGACTCTGCGAGAAGGCACAGCAATAACTGTGCCACAATATTGTGTATATATACACCGAGCGAAGTAGCAACAGCGGTGGCTAATAACGTCAACGCGATAATTCCGAAAGTCGAGCCAAAAGAGGTGAACTCCATGGCTCTCTTTCTCTCTTTCTTTCTCTCTGTAAACGCTCGTGTAGTTAACACGGAAGTTTGAGAACTTATTAGTCATCTGCCTAGCTATCTTCGCGCTGTAATCATCGAACCGTTCGCCGGACGATTGTGGGTTGTAGCCAGAAGATGATTATACCTATTTTCGCGATCGGCTACCGTCCAATCGCAGAATACTTGTCGCTTCTTATTATTTTGGAGAGCGAGACAAACATCTGGGCTTTTTTTATGAAATGGAAATTTGCGGAACGCGAACGAAGTTGTAAACATACCGTTAGTTTCGAACCTTACGCTTTTTGTTTATTTATTCCGCAAATAGTTTTATGGCAATAATTTTGCTTCCTCACAGAGCAAAGCTTTGTTTTCATGAAAATGTTTTTTTTTCGAGATTTTCATGCCAGGGCACTTAGATTAACTCATAATATCCCAATCCAAAATAGATTAAACCGAAATGCGGTATGTGCGACGTCATTAGGCAGTGTTGTGACGGCACGGCGAGCTGAAATCCGGTATTGTGTCGGTATAACTCCGGCACGACGTGCTAAATCCAGCTCTGTACCCACACGGTGCCAGCACTTCGAGACGCTCCACAGCGTGCTGGAGTTGTGCGGGCATAAAGTAGGATTACAGCCTGTCGTGCCGTCACAATTCTGCCTAAAGACGTCGCACATTCCGCATTTCTGCCGACACGCCGTGCGGCACGTTATCTATCTGGACCAAGATATCAAAAGCTTAACCGATAAAGCTCGAATTTGGCACACAAGTGAAGCAGTAGCCCGACTGTGCTTAATGTAATTTTTGACAAAATGTATGCAGAAATTTATGTCTTATACCTTTTTAATTTTGTTCAAAAAAGAGGTGAATGGTGTAGCGTTCGTAAAATTCAGGATATTTCGTTGAATAGTTCTTCATAAGTGCACGTACATTTAATGTTGTTTGGGATTGTATTTGGAACGAATCGGTTGAGGTTCAAATTTTACAGCATTTTGAACGTTTTAAATATACACTGTTAAAAAAGATTGGAAGTTTTTATTCATAAACTCGTCATCGAAATTTAGTATACGATTGTGGTATAAAATTCATGTCCTTTTTCAGTGAAATTAAAGGAAATTATTAAAATTAAAGTGCTTTTACTGTAAAATTAAAGTAAATTATTAAATGTGCTGTACCATACATTAATTTTACATTACACTTGTATACTAAATTTAATATACTAGTTTATGAATGAAAACTTCCAGTAAAAGTACACTAAATTTCAAGGAGATTTTTTTTACAGTATAGTATGTTGTGTATCAAGTGCGTAAAACGGGGCATTTCCGCGTTAGTTATACATACAGTTTTTTGTTATAGTCGTAAGATAAATACGGCTTTTCAGGGAGGTTAATGTGCGAGTTTTTCGAATGCCATGTGTAAAATAAACGAAGTGTGTAAAGTAATAACTTTACACAGGGCATTCGGAAAACTTTACTTTTCAAGTAAAGTTCACGAAAAGTTCACTTTTCGATCGATTATTACAAAAAGGTCCTTTTTCATTATAAGTTTCGTAAATTACTGGACATTGGGCTGAAATTTTGTACACTAATGGGCTAACATTAAATCATAGTCGGTGCTAAATTTGGCGAAAATCGACAGATTGCTTCTAATGTTATTACGATTTCAATTTTTTTAAGCGTCTGTAAATACTCCAACACGTGTAAATTCTGAAATATCTGGGTACAATTTTTCACGTGGATCCACATGATAAGTGATTATCAATGATGAATTTAGTCCAAGGAACGGTCGTTATGTTAGAAACATTTCTTATGCATAGGGTATTTAAACGATGAGTGTTGACAAATTCCTTTGAACTATATTAATATTTCTGCTATTAAAATTTCGGAAATGAGTACAAATATTTTCATACAAATTCTGATAAAAATGACCACATATATGGTAAAAATTTCTATACATTCCCGAATTTTTACCATACTAATTACCAAAATTGCTTCTCTCCCTTCATTAATGTATTTTCCATTAAAATTTTGGAAAGCCGTAAGAATATTTCCATAAAAAGTCAGCAAATGATTACTACATATCTGGTAAAATTTGTATTCCCAAATTTTCACCATATTTTTAATAATTTTTTTCAGATTCTTTTTTCCATGCATTATCAGTTCGTCTATTGGTACTCAAACGACTGGTGTTGACAAGTGCCTGAAGATTACGCAAAACAGTATAAAACGCGTCGAGCAAACTGTTTGCTGTATAATCTTGAGTGGTATTCCGAATGACGTCTGTATATGATGCTCAATGTGTCCGAAGCACCAGAGCTACTGCAGATTGAAACGCTTAAGGCTCGCGTTCGACACGAATGGACGGATTGACGGGGAGAGAACGATAATTGATTGGTCATGAGAGCGACGTGTATTGGCCAAGCGCGAGCACGATCGAGCGAGCAAATGGATGGAAGATCGGACGGCACATGCCCCTTTTATTTATATCTCTCTCTTTTTCGCAGTAGAGAGGCAAAACACCTGCGTGTTCCTTGCGTGGAGTTCGTCGTGTGAGAAAATCGATTGTGCTGGCGCTAGAAGATCATACTCCTGAAAATCCGACGCTGTAAGCTGCAATGAATTCTTTACAGTCCAAGATAAATTGAACGAGGATCTATCGGCCAAGTCTATAGAAGCTAATGCAGCTACTGTAATAATTCCAGATCGTAGAATTGCAGCGGAAAAACCAGAGCTACACTTATCCACCAATTATGCTACACTTTGTTTGAGAATCGCTGACTCATAGATTCGTACTGGATAAATAATGGAACGTAATTTTTATGTTTTGAAGAATTATTGTACTGTCAATTATGGAACTTAATTACTATAATTCGAAGTATCGTACTTACAATTATGAAACGTTTATGAAGACTTGGAAAGCTGGATTATTAGAAGATCTTAGAGTCTTTTGTTTTTCTTATGCCAATCGGACAAATTGACCGAGATATCTGCTGCGTTTTACTCAAAACGCCTGCGGGTTAAACGCCAGCTGATCTGGTTTTTCTCTGCGTAGTTCTCGATGCGATCATTACTTTGCCGCGCCTTTCAACACTTTTTAGGCACTACTTATAGATCCCTTCGAAACGCTGGCTGTTAGTTTGCGTATCTGACGTCCCGTCAATAATTATTGTGATGAGCAAAAACATTTTATGTTTTGAAACACATAAAATTAAACTTCCGGCTATTTAATTTGCACCTTAATCTCATCTGATGCTCGTTCTTTTACCGATTATGCTTCTTACATACTTTTCTATGACGCCTAAATGATAATTCCAATAATTTTTTGCTATCGAACATTCTGCTTACTATAATCTAATAGTTGCTATTCTTTTTACCTAATGAGCTTCTTATATATTTTTCAATGAGTTACAAATTTTCCATTTTAATGATTATTTATATTACCAAATTTCCTGTTTAATATAATATGACGGTTGCACTTGTTTTTACTTGAAACATTTTTACGTACTTTGTCACTACCCCTTAGTTTTTTCTAATGTTTTATGAATATTCTTTTTTTTAGATACTGTTTTCTGATATTCACATTTTGGTGTTAAGAGCATTTGAGTAATTTTTGTGAAAAAAAATTATAAGTCTTTGAGTGACAGAAATAAACAAATTGGTATAACGTATTCGTGCTAAGAGGATAATATATGAGGAGTAGACAGCAGACGTTATGCTAAGCAATAAGCAAGGTTCGCAGGGGCAATTCAATTGCCTATAACTTTGCAATACCGGTCCATGTTCTAATGTGCATATCTCGCGAATTCAATCAGCGATTGAGAGAAAGAGACAAAAACGTGCTTCGCTGGTTTGAAAGTCTCATAGAATACTTTAGAACGATGGAGCCAGAAACTCGATAGCGCTTTCGTGTCTTCGCAACAACACGATTCATTTATACACAACATATAAAAACTATCGTTGAAATTCTAACGGTCTTAATCGTTTTCTACCATCATTTTTTAAGCTAGAAGTGACGATTACATAGAAAATGGTCTAACCGGTCGTGAATCTCTATTGGCCGATCGGTTAACCCTCTTTCGCTAATAGAACAAAAATATACTTAAGGGTTAAACTTTATTAAATTCTTTATTACTTTATTTAATGATAAATAATTTTATTAAATTCTCATATATGTTGTACTAAATGTTGGCTAAAATATTTTTTTTTAACTCATTTTGGTATCTTCTATGAGCAACATTTAAAAAAACATCCTTTTGCTAATAGGAAATATATCGACATCAATTTTCATTGAAATCTTTTAAGAATTTGAAAATAAGAAAATTTCATTTTTTCATCAAGTTTATGGTATTTTTCCACTGTTCCAATTTAGGACATGGCCTATAAAATGAATAAATGCCTAGATTTTTTGGTATGTATGAGAATAAAATAAATCAGCTTTAGACCCTAGAGAATATTTCCTTCTCAAATATTGTCTCTGTGATGATAGACTCAGAGAAAGCTTCTCAAATGGAGCTAACTAAATTCTATTGTCTGCATCTAAGAAGGTTTCAATATAATCTATCGACCTATTTACTAAATGTAATAACTATAATACGTTTATTCACAAAATGACCCGTTTAATTCAATGAAGTACTAAATAACGTTTGCATCATTGTATACGGCGAATTTCACGGCCGCAAGGTTCAATACGTTTGAGTGGCAACAGAATAGAGTATATCTATAAAATTCTGCAGTCTTAAAAAAATGAGTTTCAATTGTTTCTTGCCATCACGATCGTTTTAGTGTTGTTTGTTGTGATGAGCCAGAAACTTTCCGCATTGCTTTGTTTTTTATTGCTTGTTGCAGCTATTGTGACTGTTCTCCTCATCCTGTTGCTCGGATATTACTGGGCATTGTTTCGTGGTGCTTCAGAATCGTTCATGCGTCCAGCTAAAACGTCGGTTAAATTTATCTTAGCGTATGAGTGACATTCCACACTATTGAGCCACAAACGTGGTAACTTTGTTGTATTATAATATTATATACCTTCGGAAAAAGTACGAAATTTTAAGGGCCTATGGTGTTTGCCGTTTACGAAATCAATTATTTGCTTATATTTTGTTTGGTTGAGTGATATCTCGATAACCCCAAAGCGTATTGTAACTTAAAAAATGCTGAAACTATAATTTTTTATGTACTCTCCGTATAAATATTTTCCAAATTTTTTAATAGTGCCGAATTTGATTATATATTTTTTAATTATACTTTACTTTTTAATTATACTCACTTGGTAAGCTAACCAAGTGACTTGGTTAAACCAACCAAGAAATTGGTAGCCTAACAAATAATTTGGTTGGTCTAACCAATTAATTGTGTGGCGCATATATAACCAAGGCACTTGGTTGTTCCAACCAAGCCTTTTTTTCCGTGTAATCAAATTATATCTTGCTCATTATTGCATTTGCCAGTTATATTATACTTATTTTTGCTTCCTCATAGAGGAAGCTTTGTTTTCGTGAAAATTTTTTTTTTCGAGATTTTCATGTCAGTACACTCAGAATGGTCCAAAACATCGAGAAAAGTGATTTAGAAAAAATGTCTGTATGTGTGTGTGTGTGTGTGTATGTGTGTGTGTATGTTACACAATCGAAAAATGTAAACCTTTATAACTCGGGAATGCCTTGAGATATCAAGCTGAAATTTGGACCATAGATAGAGGGATCAAGCCTCATCGTTCATGCAAATTTTTGTTAAAATCCACTTCATCGTTAAATTATTACGCGTTTTTTAATTTTTTGAAAAATGTCTGTTTACGCGATAACTCTTTCAATTTTCGAGATATTGATCTAAAAATTGGTATGAATTTGAGCTTTCATATGCCGGTGATCGCTATTGAATTTGGTTAAGATCGGTTGAGCCGTAAAAATTTTATGATGTTTTGAATTTTTCAAAAAATTGACATTATCGCTCTATTGTAACTTTTGCAAAACTTAAGATAGCGAGCTCAAATTTTGTATATAAATAAAACAATATTCAGCCATTATATATGTATAATTTAGTGACGAACGGTATGAAATTTTTGATTTTATGGAATGTTGAATTATTTTTAAAAATATACATTATCACATTCACTTCGGAAACGCTCTAATAATCACGAAATAACGCAATAACGAAATAGAAAAAGCGAATCCACAACATGTATATTTATCTAATTAAAACAAGGATGCAAAGTAGAACCTTGCACATTGCTTCCTCATTATTTTTCGCATTTTACAAAGCTTCCTCTATGAGGAAGCCAAAAATTGAATAACATACTTCCTCATAGAGGCAGCCTTGTAAAATGCGAAAAATAATGAGGAAGCAATGTGCAAGGTTCTACTTTGCATCCTTGTTTCATAATGGGTCAGTGAATATAGAAAAAAAAAATCGTCCAATACAGGGCGGGCGGTACTCAGAAAACTTAGTCGAAAAGAAAAAAAAAAGAAAATGATAATCAAATTTGACGCTATTAAAAAAATTAGGAAAATAATTGTATGGAAAATACGTTAAAAAAGGAGAATTTTCACATTTTTAAGTTACACTTTGGGGTTATCGAGATATCACCAAACCAAACAATATAATCAAAAGGTTTATCTCGTAGACGGAACACCGGAGGCTCTTGAAATTCGTGACTTTTTCTGAAGGAACATATAGTACTACAATATCAAAACAAGGATGCAAAGTAGAACCTTGCACATTGCTTCTTCATTATATTTCGCTTTTTACAAAGCAACCTCTAAGAAAAAGTATGGTAATTGATTTTGGCTTCCTCGTAGAGGAAGCTTTGTAAAACGCGAAATATAATGAGGAAGCAATGTGCAAGGTTCTACTTTGCATTCTTGTTTTAAATAAATAAATAAATAAGCGCACATTCCCACTTTGGGAAAATATAATAAGGACGAACGGTCCACACTGAGAAAAATGCATGGGACAAACATATCAAGTATAGTGAGTTCTACTATACAAATAGTTATTCGTCTCATAATTTAGGCGTTGCCCGCGTAGAAAAAAGAATCTTGTGAAGAATCTTTTAAAGAATCTTAAAAAAAGTCTTGAAAGAATCTTTAAAGGAATCTTGAAAAGAATCACGTATAGGATCCGGAGCAAGATTCTTTCCAGGATTCTTTTCAAGATTCTTTCTATCCGAAAGCGTTCTAAGAATCTTTCAAAGAATCTTCGAAAGAATCTTGAAAAGCGTCTTTAAGAGAATCGTGAAAAGATTCCGTCCATTAAACAGAAAAATCGTTGAAAGAATCTTAATGAAAATTTTCAGAGGAATTAAGCGAAACCTGTTGTTGCTTCCCTTGGTATCGAGAGAGTACATTTCGATACGTCAACGAAGGGTAAACCACTCGTGTATAGTCCAACTCAGGACAGCTTTGCAGTCTTATATACGTTCAGGCTTCAAGTCACTTGCGAGAAACGCTTCTACCGCTCGCCATCTAGCGGAGTATTGTCCACCAGTGCTTCGTACGATGTCACTAGGTGGCGAACGGACGGAGCGTTTCTCGCAAGTGGTTTGAAGCCTCAGCATATATATAAGACTGGAAAGCTTTTCTGAGTTCGACTACACACGAGGGGTTTACCCTTCGTTGACGTACCGAAATATACTGTCTCAACACAAAGGGAAAGCCACAACAACAGGTTTTGCTCGATTCCTCTGAAGAATTTCATTAAAATTCTTTCAACGATTTTTCTGTTTAATGGACGGAATCTTTTCACGATTCTCTTAAAGACGCTTTTCAAGATTCTTTCGAAGATTCTTTGTAAGATTCTCAGAACGCTTTCGGATAGAATGAATCTTGAAAAGAATCCTGGAAAGAATCTTGCTCCGGATCCTATACGTGATTCTTTTCAAGGTTCCTTTAAAGATTCTTTCAAGACTTTTTTTAAGATTCTTTAGAAGATTCTTCACAAGATTCTTTTTTTCTACGCGGGTGGGTACATTATTTATTGTTGCGGTAACCATAAGAACATTACCGTCCTCTCAGGGAAACATCCCAGTAAGAAAAACGTGCAGTGCCGGCTGCAACTGCGTGCCGTCAGAAATGAGCTATGTGCTACGGAATGTAACGACACTGTGTCGGCACAGCGTGCTGAAGCCGGCACTGTGCCTGCACCGTTGCAGCACGGCGTGCAGTATAGAAGGACTGCACGATGTGCTGGTACGGTGGTGACATCGTGCCGTTTTTCGCCAGTTGTTCCGTCACCGTGGCGTTACATTCTGTTGCACATAACTGCACGGTACCGGCACGCCGTGCCGTGTCGCTACCGTGCCATCCCCGTGCCGCTATATTTCTATCTGGGATGTGTATAGTACAATTTGAAAACGGCCGGTGAGTGACCGCCTTCGGAATAAATAGAGTAGCAGTAGCGACCGTCGCGTCAGGAGTAATAGCCCGTCCAGTCAAGATCAGACAGACAAATCGTAGGTAGTGTGAAGGCAACATTAATTTCTTTTTTTAACTTGGCGTCGAGTCGCTACCGCGACTCTTGATTAACCATACTTTTTTCTCAGTGCAGAAACTTCCTCGAATACGCTATCTCCTCTGCTTTTTCCTGTACAACACGATAGAAACCGGTGTTATCCAAAATTTCATTGGTAAGCAAGGATATGGCTAGTTTATACGACATAAATCGCAACTTTTAGCAATATTGTCTGTATAAAATCGCTATGAAAATATGGTATCGTTCATCATTTTTGGGCTATAACTGACTTTTTTTCTGTTAATCATGAATCTGGCATTCATTTAACTCCCAGCTCGATATTTGAAACCAAAATTCGCATCGGAGAACAAAAAAAATCTAAAAATTCAAAAAATGTAAATCTCATAAAATTTTAACGGTTCAACCGTTCTTAACCAAATTCAATAGAGATTACGGGTGTATGAAAGCTCACATTCATACCGATTTTGAGGTCAATATCTTAAAAATTGAAAGAGTTATCGTGTAAACAGACATTTTTGAAAAAATTCAAAACCGCGTAAAAATTTAACGATCAGGAGGATTTTAACAAAAATTTATATGAACCATGAAGATTGACCCCTCTATCTACGGTGTGAATTTCAGCTCGATATCTCGAGGCGTTCCCGAGTTATAAAGGTTTACATTTTTCGAGTGTGTAACATACATACACACACATACATAGAGACATTTTTTCTAAACCACTTTTTGGATGTTTGGGACCATTCTGAGTGTACTGACCTGAAAATCTCGAAAAAAAAATGTCATGAAAACAAAGCTATGAGGAAGCAAAATTACATTTTTTGGGAACATTGAGAAATTGGGTGACTGAATTGGTGTTGGCATGTCTCATTGTGATAAACATAACCGGTTACATCCCTTCAACATGCAGTTTCTGCATCTGTTTGCATTTTTCGCAGCGGCCCAGTGTATCTATGCATAAAGACTTATAATTACTGTTATTCTCTTTATTTATTTGCCCTAGGGCTTTGTAATCAAGGTATGAGTAAAGTTTCTTGATTACTTGCCGTTATGCGAACGTTATATCGGCGGTGATTGTCTATAACGTGTCTGATGTATGCTCTTATGTCTTATAGCATGGCACTATTTATATAAGCAACTGTATGTAGATATATCTATATACACATATAGTGGTATTTAGTATCGTCTCAGATAGATAAATTGCAACTGTCGACAAACGCGATCTTAGGTGTTGGCTGATGATTAGAAGCCGATTGTCTGCACAATGAAGCATATAATTATTTACCACAACTAATTAGTACGGCGGTTTGAATACCAAGTCTACTTATCGGCTACGCTGGGGTCAGCCTTCTATATATGGCTTTGAGAGTGTTAATGAATGCCTCAGTTCCTTGCTCGATTTGTAAGACTATGGTTTTTATACACACGGAGAAGATACAGAAATGTGGACTACATTTCTAGCAATTTTTACGAAATTTTATAGTCATTTTTTTTACCAGTTATTATTATTTTAGCAGCTATATGATTTTTTCTTCATAGACGAAGCTATGTATGTGTGTGTATGTGTGTGTGTGTTCATGGTTTAGAAATTTCAACGCAACGCCTAATTCAAGGACACTTCAACCGATTGAGCTAAAATTTGGCACACAAGTGAAGCACCAGCCGATCATTGATTGTTTTTTTTTTTTTTTGATAAAATGTATGCAAGAATATTTATTTCATAGCTTTTCTCATTTTTAAAAGAAAGGCGTAAATTCTCTAGCTGTCATAAAATATGTGGTATTTCGCGAAATAGTTCTGCGTAAGTACAGACACTTATCCGAAAACGGATAAGCGGTTCGGTTTTTATGGTGTTTTGAAATTATGAAAAAATGTACGTTTTTTTCTTAACTTTTGTGAAACATGAACTAGCCAGACCAAATTCTGTACGTAAACGGAATAATATTCATTGATGTTAGATACATAATTTAGTGGAGATCGGTAGAAGGGTTCGGATTATATAGAAATTTGAATTTTCCAATGTCTTGACGGCTAAAATTTCGCTAAACTACAGTTTTTCAAATTTTTATTCAGACAAGGATGCAAAGTAGAACCTTGCATATTGCTTCTTCATTATTTTGAACTTTTTACAAAGCTTTCTCTATGGGGAAGCCAAAATTAATAAACGTAACTTCCTCATACTTCCTGATAAAGGTAGATTTGTAAAAAGTTCAAAATAATGAGGAAGCAATATATGCAAGGTTCTATATACTTTGCAAGCTTTATTAAAAAATCTTTTCTCGTCGATCTTCTTCAAAGAATTTTGCAGATTTCTACATTTTGTCCAGTTCTCCACGATTAAAAGGCCGAGGTTAAACTTTATTCTTTTACAATTTTTGGAAAACGCGATACACGTTCAGTTGGCGCCGGTAATATTTGTAGGTATAAAGACAAAAATAAAAGCATGAGTCTGCACTGATAAAAAAAATCGTTAGAACCAACAAAACGTGCGCTTGCGGGCGGCGAAAAGAATATTTTGTCGATTGGACGAAATATTTGGCAATGGTAATCGAATCATTTTTGGATTCTATCAACTGTTGCTTCGATCAATTACATATTTCATTCGATCAAAAGAATATTCTTTTCGCCACCCGCAATCGCACGTTTTGTTGGTTCTAACCATTTTTTTTATCAGTGTGGTGGGCTTAAAGGTGGAACGGACTACAATTTTTTTTTAAATGCCCTACTAAATTCTTAAATAGTTATTATGATTATTATTGAGGCAGCTATGTAAGAAAAAACCGTATATACACTCGAAAATCTTTGACATGTATCGTTTGCCAAATGGGGGGTAACTGCGACGAGATTTCACTAGATTTCCTTATAAAAAGAATACATAAGTCATGAAATACTATTCAGAATGAAAAATTCTGTCTACTATTCCGGTAGTAACGTGAAACCTCGAGACTGAATATCCCGTCGATTCGAAAATGCTAATGTTACACACGTTAACGTTGGTTAATGGCGATGGAATAATACCTGAATATAATAAAGAGTTGTGCACCAGGAAAGGTGTCGTGTGTAAGAAAACGCAGGTTTCGCTGCCGATACACAGGCTAAGATAAACGCGTGTATTTATTGACACCGAAGAAAAGTTTATTGCATATTTGTATGCAAATGCGTATGGAGAGCTGCCGAACCGCGAGGCACTGAAGCCGCGTGGACGGCGTACTTGCCTACCAAGTCAAGTCATTTGTCTTCATGCAATACACTTTTGAAAAAATAATTTAAAAATTAATGTAAAACAGATAAATTATACTTTATATAAGGCGAATAGAAATTAATGGGAACTGCATGAATTTTTTTTCGCACAATTAGCATTATATTTCATTAATTTTCAATTAATCATATTTGTTATTTTGTAATTCAATTTTAAAAAAATCATAAGACGTGCTTCGACGTTGTGAACTATACGAAACGATAACTCTTTCAATTTATGAGGTAATAAATCATAAGGAAATTGAAAGAGTTTAAAAAGCGTTCACACATTTTGCCATATTATGTAGCAAAAAATAATTATTTCTGGCGCAAGAAGGTATAAGAAGCTATTTGGAAAATAGAAGCCGCGTGGGCGACGTACTTGACTACCAAGTCGGGTCATTTGTGTTCATGCAACACACTTTTCAAAAACTATCTTAAAACTTGATGTAAAACACATAAATTTTACTTCATGTAAGGTCAATAGAAATCAATGGGAACTGCATTAATTTTTTTGTAAAATTAGCATCATATTGCATTACCCATTAATTTTCAATTAATCATATTTGATTTCTACCAATTCAATTTTCGAAAAATTCATAAGACAATAATATGCCTCAATAGTGTGAAATGTTGAGGCATATATGAAACGATAACTCTTTCAATTTATGAGATAATAAACCATAAGGAAATTGAAAGAGTTTAAAAAGCGTTCACACCATTTGCTATATTATGTAGAAAAAAATAATTATTTCTTCCGCAAGAAGGTATAAAAAGCTATTTGAAAGATAGAAGCCGGTTGGATGACATACTAAATTGCTAAGTCGAATCCTTCGTGTTCATGCAACACATTTTTTTTTTAAATGTCTCAAATTTCATGTAAAACTGATCAATTCTACTTGATGTAAGGCGAATAGAAATCAATGGGAACTGCATTCATTTTTTTCTAAAATAAGCATTATATTTCATTGACCATTATATGTTAATGAAATATAATTTTCAATGAATCATATTTGATGCCTCGTAATAACATTTAAAAAAAAATCATAAGACAATACATGCGTCAACATTGTAAACTATACGAAATGATAATTCTTTCAATTTATAAGATAATAAATCATAATGAAATTGAATGAGTTAAAAAAAGCATTTACACCTTTTACCACATTGTGCACCAAAAAACAATCATTTCTGGCGAAGTGCGTATAAGAATCTATTTGAAAAAATTTATTTCGCATTAAGCAAGTCGACATTGGAAATTATTAGTAAAATTATCATAAAGTTGGAATTATATTTCATTAACATGGAAAAAATAACTTTTTTGAAAAACACAAACAGAATTGAAAAGAGTGTTGTATGCGATTCCATATGCAATTTGAGAATTACAGTAAAGACCAAAAGTTGAAATCCTGAAGAAAAAAAAAATTGCAGGTGTCATTTATTAACAATTTTTTTTACCGGAAGTTAGATCTATAAATACTCAAATCGGAAATCGTAAAAAATGAATTTTTCAGGAACCACTGTAAAAATATTTGAAATAGATGTGTTTTGTGGTCGATAGAGTAATTTTAATTTTATTGCAGTTTTAATTGCTTTATTAATGTCCGTAAACATATAAGCTGGTATTAATTCCGAGATATCTGGCTGCAATTTCTCTCGTGAATTCGCGATTAGTGATTATCAATGATGAATTCAGTCCCAGGAACGGTGGCTATATTGGTAAATTTTTGATTTTGCTTCATAAAAAAGAAAACATGCCTGTCGTGAAAATACAAATGACTTTTTAATAGTTTTAGCTTAAATTTGGTTCACATATTAACCGGTACAACTAGTAACATAAATAAAAATTAAAAACACGTCAATTCTATCAACTACACAAAACGTGAGCTCCTTTAATTTATTACCATATAATTATAATAAATTATACGCAAATCGAAAGTGTTAAAACGGCGTTTACACCTTTTGCAAGACTATGTAGTAAAAATATAGTATTACTAGCTCAAGAGCGTAAAAGTCTCCGTATATTTCTGCAAAACATCGTCAACTTTTCTAAGGCAATAAATCACACAAGCAATTATAACTTGTTACAGGACGTTCTGCTGGCTCACGGAAAAGCTGCTGGCCATTGCGATCCCATCACCGTAATTCTCGCGGAGGTGGAAGGACCGGAATTAGCAGCAATTCTCGGTTTTGTCTATACCGGAAGTGCGACGGTACCAAGATCCCGTTTAGAGGCTTTTACACGCGCAGCGGAAACTCTACACGTTCGAATCCCACCGCTGACAGTTCCCACTTTCAAGCATCACCACCTACACGACAATCTCTCCCCTTCCCGTGTCATCGAGGACTGCAAGCTCGATAATGTCAAGATCGAAGAGACCAAGATCGACTCGCGGTATCTTCGATGCGAGCAATATCCCTCTTACGATAAGTGGTTTAACTCGACGAGTTGGCCTTTCGACAGTTGCTTGGATCGTCTGCACCGAGACGAATGGAAATTAACGACGCACGATCGAATCCTACAAACGGTTCATCGATCCAGTGCCGATATTCCTCGAAATATCCGATTTCACCGAAATTACGTTGAAACCGATAATTGCAATAGAAATGAAAAAATAAAATTGCCGGAAGTGCCAACGGCTGGTCCGTTTCTTCCTAATGACTTGCCGATTGCCGATTCCTTCGCCGAACCTCTTTTATCCGGCAGCCGATCCGAAGAAGGAAGCTACGAGCTTCACACTCGTGGATCTAAAGGCAGAAAGATCATTTCTGGTGGAAATCACGAATCACGACTGGATCCATTTCTCGCCTCCGATATTTCCGTGTCAAGGATGAGCGGGTGGGAGATGGCGACGAGTCGTCGTGACGAGGTTACGATTAAACTACAACACGAAGGAGACACACAGCGTGATAATAATGATTTCGAAGGCAGGCTAGCCACGGATAGCAGGAGTCTCGTGCCCTCGTTGCCACCGGTGCACCGCACGACCGGCCGATCGAGTGTCACCTTCGAGAAACAGGATTACGATGCCGGCGGGCCACTCGAGGTCGTCGGGACCTCAGCAACTACTACTACACCATCAGCCACTGTCACCTCGAACATCGCCACCAATGCAACGATTCCTCGAGCTACGACATGCGGCGAAAGTTGTTGTAGGTGGAGATCACCGAGAAGACACGTGGCGAATCGCGTGCCTGCATCACCTTGGAGTCAACTCGCCAGACCGGCTCACAACTCGCCAAAAATTCGAGCGATCGTCCTCCGCAATCGGGTGAGCAATCGCGTACAGTTATTGCACAGATTATGGGCTTGGTGACAGGTACATTTTGTATAGATTGCAAATTCTGTAAGGTTATTCTGTGGTCGGGTAGTTTTCTCGGAAGCTGGTAGTTAGGATAAGTTGGGATATTGAAGATGATGCGCTTTATTGACTGAGCCGCTATGAGTGCGGTTGATATTATACACTGTAAAAATATTTCGTGTACACTGTTGAAAAAGATTGTAAATTTACTGTGTCAAGTTATATGGAATTTACAAACTGTGGTGTAATCATGATTAGTATAACATTCCCTGTAAAATTATAATTAGTAGAGTCAATTTATGTAAGGGAAGATTAAATTTTCGAATTTTTAAATGAAAATTACAAAACTTCTGTACTAATATAGTTATTACACGACAAAAATTGTAAAATTTCAGTTAAGTTCTCAATATTAGTTAACCGATTTTAAATTCATATACAGAACTTTTATATCTGTATAAAAATTAGTTGTTCAACATTATGGAATTTTTCGAAACGTTAATTTTCATACGTCTTGGGAACAAAAATATTGAATGTGGATAATAAATTTTCAGTAGTAATACCACTAGAGCTTCAAAATTATCGGATACTTTCCGATAGCTTCGTTGCCTAGGAACGATTGTGTCAAATTTTGCAGGTTTATTTTTCTGCAAAATTTGACACACGTTCCTAGGCAGGAAAGCTTGAGGAAAATATCCGATTCATTTTGAAGCACGAGTGGTATTTGACGGATTACTTTTTCCTCTCGGACTTCGGTCAATCAGAGTGCAGGAAACAGCATCTGGATATTTTTTTAGCGAAAATTTTCCAAAGCGAATCATTTTTCAATCACGTTTAAAGTAACCAACCGTTTTTATGTCACATAGAATAGTTAGTGTGAAATGCGCCGAAAATGAGGAAAAACATATGAAAGCTCATCGGAAATTTTTAAGAAATTTCCGATATAAAACTGTTGGGTAGCTTCAAACACTGCGCTCTGATTGGCCGAAAACCGAGTGGAAAAAATAATCTAGTACATTTTTTTAACAGTGTAATATTCCATTTATGGGTACACTGTTAAAATGATTCATTGTAAATTTCCATTACGAGTAGAGGAAGCTCTTTTGTAGAAGCTGGTATATTAAATTTGATATGCAATTTGAGATGTAAAATTACAAAACTTTGTACTGAGTTCTATGAAAATTAGGAAATTTTATATAAAAAGTTGTAATTTTACTACACTCGTGTATTAAATAAAAAATATAAACTGGTGAATAGAATTTCCGGCAATGCAAATTTTCTAACATTTTTCACGCTGTAAAAAATACGCAGATGAGATGTAAAATTATAATATTTTTTACTGAACTCTATGAAAATTAGGAAATTTTATATAAAAAGTTGTAATTTTATACTACAATCGTGTATTAAATTTAATATATCAGCTGATGAATGAAATTTTCGGTAATGTAAATTTGCTAACATTTTTGACACTGTAAAAAATATTTAGTGTAGTTTTCCATTACGGGTAAAGAAAGTCTTTTACACTGGTGTAACTGGTAAATTGGTAAACTGGTATATTAAATTTGATATGCAACGAGAAGAGAACAGAAATGTGTGGCTAGGAATGGTGGATTTAATGAAAATGTATTTGAAATACTTTCATAACTGAATAATTATGCATTATTACACTTATCAAGAATAAAAAGTTATTGTAAAAAGAATAGTTCATCTAAATTATTCACAAGTGTGAAAATTGTAAGTTTCCATAATAATGAATCATAGTTAGTTGTATTTTCATTGAATGACGGCGATCTTCTCAACAATTTAATAATTGAAAAAGATGATTTTCATACGAATTAGCTTTTACCATCGACAGAGCCGCTAATTGCTAATCGGTCATAACATTTATTTAAGCACGTATAAATTTTCATGTAAAATCGATGAATAGCCATTTTTTCCTTCCTCACATTTGACCTCCGTAATGGAATTCTAATATTCCGACTTCGCTTAAAAAATGAGCTACCCGCAGGAACTCCTGATAAAATCCATTTCACCAAATTCGATAAACGAATAGTTTAATTTCTCGCAGTTAATTCTAATGTGATATCGTCGACCCGATCTTTTGAGTTTGGATACGAATAATTTCTTATCGCGGCCATAATAATTATTCATTAAAAATGAATAACTTCGATTTGCTTGTGTTGAAAGACCCTGATGAATGAAACCGAAAGAAATTCGGCAATGCCATTACATCAGTATTCATTCGCCAATCTCTAATGCTCGGTTTCTTCTCCAACGGTTCTTTCCTATCTCCGACACAATCGGCGTGAATGAGAATCGAGAGTCACCGGCACAACGACCGGGCTAGCGTTATTCACACTATATCTAGGACACTACAACGGGCGAGCCTCTGGACGTACGAAATTTTGGAAACTGTTTGGTTGTAAAAACTAGCGATGCTGCCCACGTACTTGAATACTTATGGGAAATTACCTCAGCCGAACTACTCTTCCCACAAACCTACAACTACTATTGCTCGCCTTGACATCAACGCCCGAGCCTAGGGAGAGCCTCATGGAATTGAAGTTCGAAAACGTATTAAAAAATATTTATTTATTTTTTACATTAAATATACTTTTTGTAACTCATGCACGTAATGTCGCACATTTCGTGCCTGCAAAGCGTGCGTGAGATCGCGTATTATGCTCACGTAAACGTAGATAATTTCACGTACGCCATCTCGTGCATGAAGTTATCTAGATTTCTGTAGATAACTTCACGCACACATTGGCGTGTGTGAAACTATCTACAAGATAATTTTACGCAATGCTTTGCAGGCACGGAGATGTGCGACATTACGTTGACATTCGTTACAAAAAATAGTATGTTATACTTGTGCGACAAAGCGGCCGTCCCGCGGAGGTTAGGAAGCGGTGCACTCGCCTCCTCTCGCCGCTTCCTAACCTCCGCGCGTAACGGCCGCTTTCTCGCACTAGTATCACAATCTACTATTCGATACTTTGTTGAGCAAAGAAAAAAAATATAGTCAAATGAATTTTTCAAAAATTTTATAATCAAATTAATTCTTTGAAAAAAAGTCGGTATATCATAAAGAAATCAATTAGAACGAAATTCTCATTTTATGATTTGGTGCCAATTTTGACCCCGAAACTTATATTTAACCGAGATGCCTGTTTTGCCTCCCTGTTTTATTGACATTACCAATTATTTTCCGCAATTTTCAAGTAAGAAATGTTAGGAAATTGAAAAAAGTCGTGTTCGAAAAAGTTGAAACGATGCCCGTTTTGCCCCCAAGTGTCATTTTTAGTCGTGATGCCCGTTTTGCCCCCATATCCCCTACCGACGATTCGAATGGTAGTCCCAACAATTCGAGTGGTGGTACCAACGATTGGATTAGTTAACCTAATAAATCTCGCGAAAATTAATCGTGAGTAGTTGCGATTCCTATTCGATATGGTTGAGGTAACTAATTTTTGAACATTTCTTTCCGTATACATTTAGATAATATAACTATTATTTAACGTACTGTCAACGGGCCATCGACCGTAGTTCTTCAGCCCTTTCATAAATGTACTTTCTACAAATATTTTTTTTCCATGGGCGTCAACATAAAATAGATGTAATGATGATTCGATCAAATCGGAATCAACGATGGGCGTGAAACTTGAAACCCAATGGAAAGTTTTTCTCTTGAGAGAGAATTATAGTTGGTGTATATTTCGACTTTTTCGCCCCTAATCTTAAATCTACTGGACTCCTTGACAGAAACGTGGAAACGTGATTTACGGTATAAAGATTTAACGATTACGGAACAACGGTGGGATGTACCGGCGGCACGACTACGTAGAAAACAGTGGGGACCGACGATTGTGTCCCACGGAGGCTGAATAAATTTCAATAATTCTTGGTATTACACGCGAGAGCGTAACCATGAAATCATGGCTTTCAGTGAAGTTGTGAATGGCTATTGTACCAGTCATTGACCATTTAACAGTTCGAATCGATTTGGGTATTAAGAGGGTCGTTTAGAAACGGACAGTTATAACGGCGATGTGAAACACCGACCACGTATACGCATAAATTGTTGCACCGACAAATATCGGTGTTCAGAGCTTTAATGATTTTTGGCACGACCATCTGATCACGAAAAAAATATTGCTTCTGTTCATCTTGAGAATATGAGTACGTACATTTTTATCGAATTCATTCAGTTTATTCAAGATAATACGGATGTTTAGACGATTTCATAAGTCGACACGACCAGTCCAAAAATCACACGCATTGAACCATCAATGGAACTCGAAGAAAATCGAGAGGCGATTTAAAAAATCTGGTTTTACATTGTTCGTACTTTTTGGCATTAAGGGTATAGGGTTGAGGTCAAAATCAATGATATTAATTGATGGATATCTTACAGGTGTTGAATGAAAAAATATGGATAGTTGAATCATTAACCAATTTTTTGCTGGGTGGTAAAAACCTGTGAGTATTTTGAGACGCCGACAATAATTTTTTTTTTTGTTTTGTTACTCTGCACAATTATGTAAGAATATCGGTAGGCCAACAAATTTTCAAATAATAGTCAGTTCTTAGGAAAGATGAATTCTTTCAGTGTGAATTTAGCGATTTAAGGTAGAGGGAAAATTGGGAGAATTCCATGGGTTTGAAGTGATACAGAAAACAATTCGTAAATAAATTATAATTTCATAATTTTTTATAAAATGAATAGCTTAAAAAATTAGTTGTAAATTTCTGGCCTTCCGATATTCTTACAAAAGCGAGCAGAGTGTCAAAGTAAAAAAAATATTGTAGAAAACCCAAAGTAGCCAGATGCTTTTATCGCCTAGCAAACAATACTTTGTTTAAGGGGTCAACAGCACACTTGTAAAAATTTAATAACAGTAGCCAAGCAAGTGAGACATCCATCAATGAATATCACTGTACCAATTATTAAAATTTTGACGGATTTTCTTTGAGGAATATTAATCACTTATATCCTTCCTCTTTTCGATTTTATCAATTTTTTAAATAATCTGTGACTTGTAATTATAGAATCTAATTCAATGAAGTGAGTCAGGTTTAAAAGTATTAAAAGCTGAAGATTAAGAAACTTGATTAAAGTGAAGGTACAAAATTATTAAAATTTTGACGACTTTCCTTAGCCGAATATTACACACTTCTATAATTCAATGAAGGGAGTCATGACTACCTTACGACAAGTCACGGATTATTTGGAAATTGTTTCAATAGAGAAACGACCAATACGCTGCCATTTAAGTATGTAATATTTCTCTAAGAAAAGCCGTTAAAATTTAAATAATATTGTACCTTCGCTTTGCTCAAGTTTCTTAAGGGGAGGGAGTCAGGTCAAAAAAATTGATTTTGGAAATTCAATATCATCCAAATCCTATTGCATATAAAAATGCCCAATGCACTATATTGTTGGTGCTCGATGAAAGAATTTTTTACTGTCGTCTGACTTGCATATGCTTTTCAATATTATCTTAAGCAAAGTTCTTAGGTTTTCCATTCAGCGCATGATTCAGAACAAACTACTAGGCAGATTGGAATCATTGACGTCTCATTTTCTTCTTCATGAAAAGATACACCGACTAAATGGAGCAAACTATTTTTTTCATTCTGAAAGCAAAGTTAATCACTGATTTAGAAAATGGCATAAAATGTATTTATTAATAATTATGTTACTTAAAAAATATTACATTTTATTAACATTTGCTCCATTTAGCCGATGTATCTGTTCATGAAGAACAAAATGAGACGTCAACCAGTCCAATCTGTCTATTAGTTTGATCTGAATCATGCGCAGAATGGAAAACCTAAGATCTTTGCTTAAGATAATATTTAAAAGCATATGCAAGTCAGAAGACAGTAAAAAACCTTTAATCGAGTACCAACAATACAGTGCGTTGGGCATTTTTGTATGCAATACGATTTAAATGATATTGAATTTCCAAAATCAATTTTTTTGACCTGACTCCCTCCCCTTAATGTTCTCCATATATTTCATCAGCCCTTTGTATGCCTATGAGGTACCGCCGATATCCAACAAAAAAATCGTATACCAAGTTCCTAAACCTCTACCTATACTAATAATAAAACCAGCAATGACCAAACCAAATGTTAAAAGGAAAAGCAAAGAAAAAAATGTCCTATAAGTAAAGCACTTATTCGCTTCGAGGGTTCTTAGGGGAGACGATGAGCGAGGCACTTGTGCGCCGCACTTTGACGGGGCACGCGTCTATTCTCCGCGCTACGATAGAGAATGAGCCTCGAGTGTGTCTACCTCTAATACCTGAGCACACAGCGGGATGACTAAGCGCTAATATAATATGCGAGATGGTTAGTTAAAGTGACACTCGATGCTTCGACCGATTGAGCAAAGCTCTTCCCTTTCATATGTGTGTGAGGATAGCGAGAATAGGAGAGAGAGCGAATGCGAGCCATCTCTTCGTAGCTGTGCATCTGCTGGACATCGGACGTAACCAACGTCTTCGTCGAGACGGTCAACCGGTACTTTTTCCTCGCGATATCCGGCGAACTTTACGCGCCCTCAACTTCTTCTGAAAAAAAAATGTTCATCTCCTGCGTAGGAAATCTTAGCACTGTTGTTGAATAAACCCTGGCACTCTGGTACTTTTCCGGAATATTGTTTGCCAATTCTACAGCCTCATCTCGAATGGCCAATGAGCTACGTATATTTCTCTCTTGGGGCAAGCGCCTTCGCCTGTCTTACTCAAAGTGGGTGAACCCGCTGACCCTGTGCCAGTTTCTAACTGTTCGATTGCATAAACTTGGTATATACCCTGAAAAAAAAAATATTTTAAGAAAAATAGTTCATGGGTGCTGTAAATCTATTTTAATTGGAATTCTATTAAATATTCATCAACGCCAATTTACAAAAAAAAAAAAATGTACGCAAAAATAATAGCTATTTAATTGAGATAAATGGAGTTTGTATTGAATGAAATTGTATTGGTGGCTATCATTTTTTTATAAAGTCAAACTTAATTAAATGACTGATTAATATAATTCGATTGGCAGCAAATAAAATTTAATCGTCGTTGTCGATATTTGAATCCATGTATTTTCGGGTAACCTGAGAATTTCTCATTTTTCGAACGCATAAACATGCCATACGCCCTGAAAAAGTAATTTATTGTAGTAGACTATGGATGCTTTACATCTATTCAAAGTGGAACGCTATTAAATATTCATTAACGCCAATTTAAAAAAATGTACGAAAAAATAATAGCTATTTAATTGAGATAAATTAAATTTGTCTTGAATGAAATTGTATTGGTGACCATCAGTTTTTATAATTCAAACTTAATTAAATGAAGGATCAATATAATTCGATTGGCAGCAAATAAAATTTTTTTCGGTTATCGTCGTTGTCGGTATTTGAATCCATGTATTTTGGGGTGACCTGACAATTTCTAATTTCTCGAACGCATAAATATGCCATGTATACTCAAAAAGTAATTTATTGTTGTAGACTAAGGATGCTTTAAATTTATTTTTATTTTAATAAATGTAATATTCATTAACGCCAATTAAAAAAATATTTCCGCAAAAATAATAGCTATTTAATTGAGATAAACTGAATTTGTATTGGTGACTGTAAATAAAATTTATTTTAGCCATTTTTGTTACCAGTACTTTTCTTACTTCTCGGTCGCATAAATATATTATGCGTTCTGTAACAAGATTCATTTTAATAGATTATGGATGCCTTAAATCTTCTTTAATTAATATTAACTAAACATAAACATAAGAATCTAGAGAGTAAAGTGCAAAGCAATTTCTAACATTATAGTACTATAGCATCATTTGAGACATTATTTATTAGTTTTAAGTTAAGATTTGTATTTAGCTATAGGTACAACCGAAATTCGTAATGTGCCATTATCGTTAAGATACAGTATTAAGGTATTCCGAGCGTGAGGGCATAGTCTTCAGAATTCTATAATTTTCGGCTATACTATAGTTTTATTACGTAGAATTGTGTCAAAAAAATCCCAGGCGTGGTAGCCGGCCATTTAATGATTATTTATCCCTCTAAAAAGTGCAATATTAGCACAGAAAGATATGGGAAAAGCTCCTAGCCGCGTTTCAATTGCAGATTTCATTAGTCAAACATCTCGACATCGGAAAAATAAAATATGCAATCGATACAGCGGATTTCGGAGATAAATTATCGCGCTTAAAAAACTATACCGACCGAAGTCTTTTGCGAGAAAATATTATCTAAAGGTGTGAAAAAAATCTAATATCACGTGGCAGTCATGGCGGGACCTGTGACGTGATAGCTGGCAACGCTGTACATCATCAGCTGTGCTTATGACGTTCGCCGGCGATGCGCGCGAAATTGAAAAACATTTGACGTTAATGCCGGTCTCATATTCAGGTTACAAATTCACATTAATAATGCAGTTAGTCCAACGTATTTGACGTACTGTGTTTAGCAGGGATAGACATTCGTTCAATGAAAATGTATTTAAAATACTGTTTGTATAAGATAAATATGATTGATTATTAGGCAAAACTCAACATTTTCACATGTTTGCAATGATTATGGTTAATTAAAATAAATAATTCTTTTACAATGATTTCTATTATTTAGTAGGCTTAATAATCCTTAATTATTTACACTGCTAGATAAGTCTGGAAGGCTTTATGCATGAACTCGTCAATAAAATTGAATATAAAAGTGTAATTTTAAAAAATAATCTACAGTTACAGTAAATTGCTTTAGAGCAAATTATTAAAATTGAAATATTTTCACGGTAAAGTTGAAGTCAATTATTAAAATTACTGTACCATATCTTAATTATACATCGCATTTGTATATTAAATTACGTACGCCGGTTTATACATAAAAACTTCCAGTACTTGTGCATTAAATTTCAAGTTTCTTTTACAGTGTGGGCATGAAAGTATTTCAAACACATTTTCATTGAATGAATGCCCATACCTGATGTATAGAGATAAAAATAATATAATGAATAGAATAGAGGATTGAACACATAGTGATAGGGGTGAAGGAAATAGCAATAGTTGTTAGGTTGTCAGGTTAGCGGCCAGCGCGTTTTGGACTTTCTGTCATATTGTGACATACGCAGCTATTGTTTTCATGCTACCTCTGCAAACATGGCGCTCAATCACGTGGTACGCTACAACAGCGTTGTCAGATCGTTTGTGAAGGCTCAGGCCCGTAAGATTTGAAAAAGTGAAATATTGTTTTCAAAAACACAAATTCTGCATATTTTGTGCATCAGGGATATTAATTGGACATTTAAAAAGATTCTCAAATAATTTCACGGTGGTACAGTGTTACATGCTCGAGGATATTAGGGGCCGCTCACAGGCACCCTCAAAATCCGCACCTGGGCGCTCGGAATACCTTAAAAATACATAGCAAATCATGTATCTATCAAAAAGCTAAGTTCACTTAGTAATTTGTAAAAGGTTTTCACCTGTCACAAATAAAATCTACTACTACAGTAGACTCCCGCGCTAAGCCACGGGTCGGGACTAAGAAAGTGCGGAAATGGCCTAGCGCGGGCGCCCCCACTACACGTTGCCGCTGGGCGGTGGTGGGGCGTTCTCAAAGCGGCTCACGGATCGCCTATGTATATTTGTGTTCAAATATATGTAACATTCATATTGTGCAGACCCGACTTATGAATATATATATTCCCCAACACACTAAATACTTGAGTCTTTATTTTTCGAATATCTGCAATTACATTTTTCCAAAGAAAACAAAACTTCATATTTTATCACCAAATAGTTCTCTTAAACTTCTGTTTTCTTGCCTTATCCACAAGTGGTCCTTAATCCACTTGTGGATTGTAGAAACATCGACACCTTGCTCGAGTGCTATTTCGGAAATAGATGTAGTTGAATGCGTTAATTTTTTAAGAACATTCAACTTTTCTTGCACCGTTTCTTCACAACACTATCTTTTCGCACGCTCATCATTTACAATATAATAATACAATGTATTTAAAAAAAACGCAAAGGATTGCAGGCACGCATAATAATGCAAATAAATCGTTGGCACCGTGCGTGGCCACACTGTAAACAAGTCAGCATCGGCAGCAGATTCGTACGTTGTTGCTAGGCAACAACCAAATAGAGGGAGTAGGCTGCCGAGCGCGGCCGGCGGGGAAGTGGCCTAGCGCGCGCTTGCCAAGCGCGGGAATCTACTGTACTACTTAATAGTGTTGTTTAGTGAATGTTTAGTTAATACTAAACATTCGTTAACGCTAATTATAAATGTGCAAAAATAATTTATTGTAGTATAAAAGCAAATTATTGAAAGTATTCTTGGTGTCCATCATAAAGTCAAGGTTAATGAAATCACGGATAATCATAATTTGATCGGCAGCGAATAAAATTGTGTTCGGCTATAAATATAAATTAATTTTAGTCATCTTCGTATGAATGCTTGAACTTATGTATTTTCGGGCGACGGGTAAAAAGCTGGGATTACTATAACTGCATTTTTATTCGCCTTTAAATAGTGCGTGAATTTCTACGTGTTTGGTCGAAGAACGTTTTATGAGTAGATCACGTGCCACAGTTTTTTAGAGTAGTCTTCAGTTTCTCGAGCTCGTGCCGATGACCCTCGCGGCGGTGTATCGCAGCCCTCGCTCCGTTAATTCCCTTCCCCCGTCTCAGCAACCAGACAAACGTCTGTATTTCATTCGAAGGTCGGTCATTTGATCGCGAAGGTGTTCAACGTCTCCCGTGAACGCAGGTTGCAGCTGTAAAAAAAAAAAAAAATGTCGGTATAAATAACGTAATAACACAATTACGACCGCCATCGTCGCTTCATTAACCGGCAAATACGGTAGAACGATACAGCCAAAAACATGATAGCCTCTCGTAAAAAAGAGAATAACCTTTTATCACGCAGCAGTATCAATATTATCTACAAAGGAGCTGTAAACCTCAATTATTATTTTTTATGATCACTTATCGCGCAATTAACTTAATAGCTATGATATTTTTAAATTAATTATCTGCAGCTTTTATAAAAAAATATTTAATCTTTCTTCAATGATTGCTAAGAAATAATTTTTTAAATGACATTTGGATACATAGTTCTTGTTCGAAAAAATTAAGACATCTATGTAATCCATTGAAAAATTAATGCAAGATCATAGTCTTCTAATTGTTGGTACAATTTAATTTTTAATTTTTTTTAGTTCGAATTTTCATTGAATTTTTTTCGAAAATTATTAATTTTTTTATAAGAACTACAGGTTGTTTATAATGGAATACAAAGTATATATCAAGTAGTAGTATGAATTATTATTCAATAAAGCAATAGACACGTACAACTGTTAATTACAGGAAGTAGATTGTAAAAAATTTTAAATACGAATTAAAGTCTGATATTATTATTAGAAGACTAGAAAGTTAGCAATTAAATTGAAGTTTATATTCTTCATACTTGAATTTGTATCCTCAGATGTCCACATAAACTTTATGCTAGTTTGATACAAATTTTTCTGCCGGTTCCTTGATTTACCGAGAAAGTACATAAATATTGTGTTCAAAATGGTATATTTTAATATACCTCAAACTTTTTGTCATATTGGCTAAAAAAATGTGCCAAATATACACAATCATTTTGTTACTTTCCAAACTTAACGGAAATTATTTTACAATGTGCCAAATGTATCATGAATCTATAATGTGTAAGCAGTCGATGAAACACTAAACTTAATACGAAAATTTACTTATTGTAGATTTCGATAATTTACAAAGAGTCGTGTATGGAAATATGACTAACCGAACGATAACAGAATGGAATATAGACTTTATATAATAGTTTTGATTTGATGTAATATTTGATATTAGACTTTATGTAATAGTTTTAATTCAAACACACTGAGAGAAATCGCGGTAGTTTAGGCAACTATTAATTCATAACTGTAGATTTTTAGTCCATACAATAATTAGAATAATTACTTTAACTGATTTATTTATTAAATTAACTACGTTATAGTTACTGTAACTAATTCTATAGTTGGCTTAACGTAATGTCCTAATTACTTTGGCAGTGAACATATGGTGAAATACAACCTTAGCTATTTTCTTATAGTTAGTACAACTTTATTATTGTAGTTCCAATGACCATTTCAAAATTGTTAAATAATTTCTCAAAGAATACTATGCTTGTGATTATGTTTTCTATGAATAGTACGTCGCATCTATCGCTAAATTTTCAAATCAATATACTTTTTGTTACGATAACTATTATTATCTGTTATATTGATTATAAATTATTAGTACAGGTAACTTTTTTTAAATAGCTGAGGTTGTATTTCACTATAAATTTATAGTTACCAGTATCTTTTTTCTCTCTCAGTACAGGATCTTATAGGTCGTCAGGTATTAAGGAAGCCGAGAGAGTAAAGAACCACAAATATTAATAGTATCCTAAGAGGTAAAAGCATCTCGACGAACGGTAGTACAGTAATTAAGCCGCTGCTGTCAGAGAGCGATGGACTCCGGCAATTATTACAACTCCGCATCAGAATTCGTCATCCTATTCTCCAAAAAATATTGAATCAATGAGCGTAAATTCTACTATAATAATCGATGCTTCGAGGGTTTTGTAGGGCCCAATCATCATCAAAGCTAAATAAGACGCGACGATTTCCCTTCCGGCGACTTGATACACCTGCTGAATGGCCACCCAGTGGAAATAAATTCATTGGTGATCGCAGTGAAGCGTGAGAGACCAAAAGAAACGTTTATCACATCGACTTAATTATACAGCGTCAAATCTCTCATAATTGCGATACTAAAATTGATTTTAATATCATAACTCCCGCAGTAGCAGCGAAAATTCTCAGCTCTAAGAATTATTTTATGTGGATATAATAATTCATAATAACGACTTGGGCGTTAGACAGCAGATTTGACAAATGAGAGAACGACTACTGCGCGTATTAGATAAAACCGGTGGAAGTGCGTCGAAGAGCGAGGAGGTAGAGTTCTACAGATTTAAATACCCAAAGCGATGAATCCTTTACGCTTCATTCACTCGCCGCCTACTACCGCTCATCTTTTTGTAAAGAATTTCGGCTATTTCTGGTTAGCATGTACTTGCAGAGTATAATAAGTTTCTAATATAGAGAAATATTCATACTTAGGTAATCAAAGCTATCGCGAGGTTTAGTTAATTTCCGCAGAATCGTTTTTGAAAAGTATAAACAATAGTCTTGGTAAGATGTTTATGGGAATAGCTAATTTAGTTTGGCCCTTAAAGTAGTCTTGTGACCCATACTAGTCAATTGACGCACTGTTCCGAAAATTCTGTAAATGCTAACATTTTGATGTATCTAAACATTCAATTAATCACAGTGAGAATAAAAACGTATTTGTAGAAGCTTCGTAAACTTAAAAAACATAAATTGTATTAAGTAAAATATTTCATCAGAGTCTCGCTTGAACGCGTAGTGGTATTGTATCATCACGCGGTCAGAGCTACATGTGGTCGTTTTAAAGGTAAATTTGTGACACAAATCCAAAAAAAAGTAGATAGAAAATCTAATTTTTGCGCCACGACTACAACCGCCACGAAAAATCGGGTCGCTGAAACCAAGGTTGAAACGGTGCCGGTTGACACTGGAGGTTATGTTGATTTCTATCATCGTCCGCTACATCCGGTTATCCGCAACTTCTGAGTGGCGATGATGTGTTTGACGTTGGAATTACTCCCAAATACTCCCATAACGTCCTTTTTTATATTTTATACGGAATCGTGACACTCTAAGGAATCCATAGCACATTTGATATTGTATAAAAGTTCAGTTTATACATGTTAATTTTCGTTCCGATGTACGAAATCGGTTAGTTTCCAGTAAGAGCCTGTGCATAAGAATTCTTTTTTAAATATGTATTTTTTCGGTAATTTAGTCTGTAACCCAGCTTGAAACTTTACAATCACATTTCGAAGGGATTCAACTATTATATAAAAAAATGTTAAGTCTTAAAGTTCAGAAAGGTTAATGCGCAAGGACTACCTTAAGACACTAGCATAATGATTTGGTCGAAAAATCAGATCAGTTTTGTACATTTTTTTAACACGGCTATTAAAAGGGCAAGGCGTTTGCACACAGTTAGTTATGAAGTTTCAGTTTTTTTAAATTGGAGAATATCAAATAACAACGGACTTATTATTAATACACAAAAGCGATTCGCCCGCGGTTTGGCCTACACTGTAAAAAAAATGTACTTGAAATTTAGTGTATTTTTACTGGAAGTTTTTATTCATAAGCTAGTATATTAAATTTAGTATACAAGGGTAATGTAAAATTAATGTATGTTACAGCACATTCAATAATTTACTTTAATTTTACTGTAAAAGTACTTGAATTTTAATAATTTGCTTTAATTTTACTGGAAAAATACATGAATATTATATCACAATTGTATATTAAATTTCGATGACGAGTTTATGAATAAAAACTTCCAATCTTTTCTAACAGTGTAGACACGTACATCATTTCAGCTGTTTCAGCAGTAATCTGAAATAAAAATCCAATATTGTTACTTTAAAAAAAAGCAGCAGAACTATCGAATGACTGGATACTTTTTGAAAAATGGGAAAATGTTGACCCAGTGAAAAAATGTTCGATTTTCGACGAAAAAAAAGACCTTATTTATTTGTTATTAACAAATAAATTAACATTTTTTATAAATCATCGAGCCATTAGATAGCTCGAAGATAAAACTAATATTCTCTAAGATATCTTCTTCCATTTTAATATAACAAATCTATACAAATTTGTGGATAACTGAAGAAAGTTTTTTTTAATACATACATATTTTCTTCATTTACATATGAAACTTTTTTAATGTTAATTATTCTAAAGTGGCTCTGTTCAAATATGTTTGACACAGAAAGATGTCAAACAGTTAACATTATAATCAAGAATCTGTCTAAATTTCAACTTAATGGGAAGAATAGATTTTGAAATACACTGTCCGCTGTTATGAAAAATGTAGTTTTTAATATGTTTTTTTTCTAAACAACCACGTTTTCGATAATTCTAAATGTGCAGATATGAAAAGATCGAAAAAAAATGTTCATTAAAGCGACCTTAATTGTTTGTTATTAACAAAGAAATTAACATTTTAAAAAACCATTCGACCATTGGATAGGAATTATTATAATCATAAATCTGTCCAAATTTCAACTCAATTGGAAGAATAGATTTTGAAATACAATGTTCAACGTTTTAAAAAATGTAATTTCGAGAAAGACAATTCTGAATGTGATGACATAAAAACCTAAAAAAAAAAAATTTGTCAAGCAAGGTTCCTAAGAGGAAATAGAATTACCATTAAAGAATGACTACCGCGCGTATTAGAGAAAAACCGGTGTAAGTGTGCCGAAGAGCGAGGTCGTAGAGTTCTACAGACTTAAATACCCAAAGCGATGAATCCTTCACGCTTCATTCACTCGCCGCGTACTACTGCTCATGTTTCTATAACGAGTGTCAGCTATTTCTGGTTAGCGTGTACTAAAAGCGCCCACACGAGAGGTGCATGTTGTGCAGCAAGGAGAGACGAGGCAGCTTGAAGCTGTCGGTTCGGATATATGCAGCAATCTATTATGTTCTCGGTTCCGATCGATCGACGTCGTTTGTATAATGATCCTCTATGTCTTTGGCGATCACTTCGATCTTCCCGCTGTGTCTCACAGTGGCGCTTGGAATCTCCTATGGTATTCCATTCCACAAGAAAAACACGTTTGCTATGCGCAGTTTTACGCGCCGTTTCCGAGTCTATAATTCATAGGCTACTTTACGTCGTAAATCTGGCAGCGCTAAAATTTTCGTGAGAAAAACTTGTAACGAGAAAAAAAATCGGCTGGACAAAAAAGTCGACGAAATGTCAGCTGGTTACAACGTAAAAATAATACATCCTGTGTATTGTATATTTAAAGTCATTGCGTAGTTAAATAAATGTTATTGATCATTAACTAACTAATAAGAGAAACGGTATTATTACTTTTCGGTTTAGTGGCTGGTTGCGGATAAATTCGCTGTGTGGCTGCTGTAGTGAACTTAGGGGCGGGTTTTGCATTTTTTTATTGTATTCTTAAGTAACATTTTAGATATTGTTGTTATGCTAACTACGACAATAAATTTGAGTTACCAAAAAATTGTGGCGCTCCATATTAGTTAAAGGGGTGTTGATTTTTAACAAAATTTGCATAATTATTCATGGCTTAATTTACCTTTTTGAAGGATAACTTGCATAGTACATTCATAATTATGTAATTTAAAAATAGCGAGATTTTCGCTATTTTCCGCAGAATTGTTTTTAAAAGGAATAGACCTATAATAATTGGTAGGATTGTACGTATTGGTAAGATTTTGATAGGTAATAACTGATTTTGTTTAGCTCTCAAATTTCCAGTGTACTATATTTAGCACGAAGGTAAAACGAATATTCTCTAAGATATCTTCTTCCATTTTATTAATGTAACAAATCTATAAAAATTTGTCGAAAACTGAAGAAAGTTTTTCGAATAATAATACATACATATTTTCTTCATTTACATATAAAATTTTTTTAATGGTAATTATTCTAAAGTGGCCCTTTTCAAATATTTTTGACACAGAAAAATGTCGAAGAGTTAATTTTTTTCTTTTCCTCCAGGAAATAAACTCTGGACTGAAACGACTATTACAAGATCTTATATCCATTTTTATTAAAATTGTATGCCCAAAAAATTACAATTAAAGCTAATAATAATCCTTTACTTTTTTTAACAACTAATAATATAGAGAACCCGTCGGCGAATATAAAGAAATATTATGTTTTTTCAAACAGTATATAAGCCCATAATCATTACAAAAAATAACTGTAAATATATTTAAAAAAAAACATGTTACAAATTTACTCTAAAAAAATATCATTGTTTCAAGAACAATTTAATTTCTACAATTTCATAGCAGATTAAAACAATACCTCTCAAATGGGCAAAACAATATTTTATTGTTTCAATGTTAAATGGGATTGTAAGAATAAGAAAAAAAATGGTTTTTCGCAGTGCGCAAGCAAATTGTTTTTCAATGAGTAACATTTTTTTTAGTGTAGTACTGATTTTATAAGTGTAAAGTTCTCCAACCTCCTAAAGTGTCTGCAACAGAGTACAGTGTTGCGATAAAAAAACGGAGCAAGTATAGCCAGCGGCTATTACAAGTCCCTTCATTCCTAGCGGTACGGAGTCATTGGCTGCCCGGTAGACCACAGCGAGTACACATTGTGTAAATAGAATCGCGCGGCACTAGCAGGTGAATCGTATTGCACTCTCGACAACGGGTTGCACTGCACTTCCACGAAATGAAATACCGCTCGGTCTTCTGCAGACCGCGAGAGCTCCCATGTACAACTATAACTTGTAACTACGGTTACAGCGTTTCTATATCCGAGCTATACGTGTACTCTCTAGGTACAACGGTCACCGTCACTGAATCGCGCAAATTCTTTTCTCCCTTTCTCCCATACTATCCATGAATCATCAAATATTATACGTTATATATTTCCTGAGCATTGAGTCAAGAGATAGTGTACAAAGGCCCATACTTAATTGTACGCTTCTTAATGAAAGCAATCTACTCTCAGCTCTCATCACTTTTTATTGTACAACTGCGGCGCGCCACGTGTATCATTAAACTGCAGTCAAGTTCCGAGTGTAGTCATTCAGCTCAAGATTTCGTTATAGTTTCGCGGAAAAAAAAGACAAGTAATAAAAACGGTTACACCGTTTTTATGCCCCAAGCATAAGTCTTTTTGTTCTTTTTTCTCTTTCTCGTAAAAACTCAGGTTGAAAATCATTTCTATCGAGTACCGCGCCTATGACTCAATTATCGGTTCTTCTTTGCAGGATACATTCGTCGAAGACCACCCGAGAAAGGCAGCCAATGTCGTTTCAGAGCAAATTCGAATTTAAATAATTCGCTGCTAGAAGGCGAGCATACATATTTCGCTCGGCTGACCGCAATCTTTCCAATTCTCTTCATCCACTCTTTTCATAGTTTACCCAGCTGCGCAAGGCATAGAGAGCGCTACTTCCTATAGTCTACACTCGTAACGATCATCTTCTCTGTTATTATACGCCACTTTCTTCTTACCTAGCGGAGCATTATAACCAGCGCGGGTATATTACTTCACTGCCTGGAGCACCCTCGTTCTGTAGAATACATTCTCGCGGCAGTGGCTGATTTTCCGCCGAGCTTTTTTCGTCCCTCGCACAGTGAATGCATAGCGACGGATACTGTTATGCCGACAGTTTCCATTGTGTAGCATGCTCCTGTATAAAATGTTGTACAGGATTTTCCAAACGTATATGTAGGAGACGGGGGCTAGTTGGAATAATTCTTTTTTGCCATTTAAATTTCGTTTTTTTAGTTAATGATTCGCAATAAGAATACTGGGATTGTATTCTACAATCGATTGGTTAAATTATGTACAATTTTTAACATTTATAACATTTTAAACATTTTATATGGTTCTGACTGTTTGTGGCAAATTAAAGAGTCGGCGAAGTATTTCACCACTGTAAAAAATGTTCAAGAAAATAATATATATTTATAGGAAGTTTTTATGCATAAGCTGGCGTATTAAATTTAATATACAATTATATAGTAATACTACAGTACTTTTATATTAAATATGAATTAAAAAATGTGTTCAATATACCGTACGTTAATTTTACATCATAATTGTGCATTCAATTTAATATACCGGCTTATCCATAAAAACTTCCGACAAAAGAATATTAATTTGCATAATGAAAATTTTAACAGAGCAATTTCCCTCGCTACGGAGTAAGAAATCGACGTCGTCAATTCAATTTAAATAATTCGCTGCTAGAAGGCGAGCCGACATATCAATTTCGTTCAATATCAATTCAACAGAAAAAAAATGTTTCGACCATTGGAAAAATGATAAAGTTAATAATTCGGCAGATCTTTAATCTATATCAACCTGAAATTGAACAGCCTTTTCCATGGGATCACCCTCGATATTTTTAACTCGGAGTAAGACCACGTTCCTGTACTGTAAGCAAACCATATCCCACCAGCACATACGAATATTAAATGGCAGAATGCATATTATAGCCCATTTTTCAATATTTCAACTTGGCCCAGCGTACAGTCTTCGAGCTACCAATTGACATCTACCCAGGCTGAAATTGTAGGTAATAGTACAAGCTTCACATTAAAAAATGATCCAAGGGGCTCTTATCAATGGTATCTGCACAAAACCATTTTAAATGCAATAATAAAAGCTTAGATTACAGTGCGTAATTTGTTTTTTAATTGCAACTATGAGACAAGATTCCTTTTATTTTATACAATTTTAATAATTTTAATATTGATATGGAATCTCCTCTTGACGCGGCCTGGATAGAGAATAAGATTCTATTAATTTATGTTGGGCGCCAGTCGAACAATTGTCGGCAATTTATAATTATGTATACTTTAGAATAGCCGGCTAGTAGCCTCTCAAGGAGGTAACAAGGTAGACCCAAAGTAATATATTATTATTTTACGAGACTTCCAGAAATATATCGGCCAAAAGAAATTGCAAGCGTAATTTACAAGGTACTTACATTTGATCAATTAACGCAGCTCAGTTATACAATTCTATACGTTCCTTTACACTGTGAACGGACTCGATCTTTGGGTTTTCCGTTACTAGATCTGAATTTAGAACGGACTTTAGTTCGATTTGAGGTTCCTTTGTATTCCATTCCGTTGCTACGTGAGAAACGTGTGCGTACTTCAGGAACGTACTTAGCGTATGTATCGTCTTCGATCGACAAACTATAACGCCTGTGCTGTGACGTCGCGTTTTCGACGGCGTTTCCGACTGATTTCCGATATTTTGATCTATTTCTTGATCGACTTATCGAACATTTGTTCTTATAAATTAATTGTACTAACGTTCGAAGGGTCAAGCGTTTGACGTTGCAGCAATTATGATTATTTCTGTTACAACTATTTAAGATTGAATCTTATCTCGTACCGTAGGCTCAAAAGTTGTGGTTTCGAATGGTGAGTAAACCCTTAGAGGGTCTAAAAGTTACATGGAACGTTCTCATTTTATTTTATCACGAGAGTTTCAACTTGCCCCGTGTTCCAACTAGCCCCGATCGCCCGTGACGGAGATTTTGCAGCTACGATGGGTGCGGAGTAACCGCGGGCGCCACTTTTAAGCCTGGAGAAAGGCGCGCCTCTCGTTTTTCAAACACTGTTGCCTCCCCACATGAGTTCTCCTATACACTTGTAGCCGATGCAAAATTCTGGTGCGTTAATCTTCGCTCTGGCTACTCAACGATGTACCTTGACATTTCGTTGAATGGACTCTCGTCACGCAAGCACATCCACACGATCCCACTGACCGAAGTATAACTTCTAATACAAGGCACCTGCTGTCGATAATACTTCAGGGATTCGCGATTGGTTCGATAGGCTCTATTATAGAGACCGAAGAAGGCGAGCGTAAGTGATAGCCACCTGGTTATGGTAGTCACGCCTCTCTCATACAAAGTAGGAGTTCAAATATCCGCAAGGGTTACGAGTGTTTTTTTCTTCGCTTATTCTCGTGCAGTCTCGATACGTCGATTCAAGAAAAAAAAGGAGCCGTGATTTAGAGGTTGGCTACCGTTATGTGTAATAGGAGAGCCTTGCGTACGTAATACGAGGCACGTAGAGACGTAGATTGCTGGGTTCTATACGTTTGCCTGGTGTTCCTGAACTCGATGTTCCCCCTCGATTGGACGAACCTGAAAATGATTGGGAGAGTCTATAGTTGTCGGAAAGCAAAGTCATTCTTGCCTATTAGATAGAATAATTGTGAATCACTGTCATGAGTCAATCGCCTAATCGCCTAATGGCTACTATGGAGCTGGCAACTTTGGATATCTGTTAATCGTGGCCTGTCATGATACGTTTGAATATTATCTCATCACTTTTATATATAGAAGATGTCGATGCTTGGATGGTATGCATGATATCTCACCAATCGTTGAAAAATTTATTTTGAAATTTTTATACTTAAAAGTAAAAACAATAATCTGCAAGGTCTTAGGATCATTGAATTCCACCCACGACATTATTATCCGTGACCAAATATGTCGAGTAAGTTCGAATATGAAATAAGAAAAGCAAAATAATAGATTTAATAAAATGCTAATAAATATTTTATGAAATTCGAAAAAAAAACACCGTTTTCGGTTATGGAAATCGATAAAAGACCAAACAACAACAATATAAGTGCGTGGTCTGGCATGATACTTTTGAATATGAGCTCATCACTTTTATATATGGAAGATGAAGACGCTTTGATGATATATAGGATATTTCATCAATTGTTCAAATTCTATTTTGAAATTCTGACACGTATTATTTAAAAATGAAATATCTCTCAATGTTGTGTATAATTGAAAATAATTTACTACTGCTTCTTATTAAAAAAAAAGAATATGACCATCAAATTTAAAGGGTGGGTCAATGAATCAAGGAGAATTTTCTGTTTAGTCAATGTAGGTACGCCTTAATCTTAATCGTTAAAGCCAGAAACAGCGTAGAATTATTTTGAGCTATGGTAGAGGATCAGAGGCAAAATATTATTTTTTGTTTTTATGTATCGACATTTTCCTTGATTTTCCAAAAATGTGTAAAACTGGCTAAGGTATTATAAGTTTAATACAACATTCATGTTGTTGACCACAATTTCAGTCATCATACAATTGTATGTAACGCGCAGTTTCTCCAATTTGCATATTTATGCTCGCAAAAGATTTACGGAGCCTCGTTAGACTCGCAACGTCTTTTATTACACCGACAATGACGGCAGCAGTAAAATTTCCGGTTCTCCTGTTTCAGGAGGACAGCAGTGAGCCAGCTCGGCTTCAATGGAACGAGCCAGGGTCAATACGAACCAAACGTACAAGCCCTTTCCCTGCACCAACAACTTTTGGCGATCATCCGAGAGATTCATCGTCCTCCGGGCCTCTAAATCTTCACTACGAAAGCACATGCTCTGATTCTTCGCCTCTGGTTCCTCTATATGGTTTTCAAGTTCCTAAAGTGGCGGAAATTCCGTCGAGCATCGAAGCAAATCCCCGTTTTGTCGACTACGTCGATCGAACGCGGAGGAGTCCAGATTTTTATGATGCTACGGCGTATCAACGAGCCCCTGCGTTTCCAGTTGCGACGATTCCACCAGCGATAGAGCAATTTTCTCCGAATCTGCCTCCTAAGGAAATTCTGCGGGTGCCGGACAGATGCGAACCGGCTGTTGGGCTTTTTGAGGAAACAACGAATTCGCGGCTTCGTCCAATTCAGGAATGCTCATCAAACGCTGCGAATATTGACGAAGCTCGGGGCGGCATCGGTCTGCACGCGATCTCACCGGAGGCAAAGCAACAAATAGTCAACGATCCGCTGACATGCAATCGTCGAACATCGCCAAGAGTAGAACTTTCTCATCCAATAAGCAGACTCTGCGATTCCATACGTTTGACCGGCGAGAATGCCGATCGGGAGACGGAGAAGAATATTACTTCGGCTCCTGCAAAAGAAACCATTAAAATTAATGCTGAGGAGAGTCAGATCTTTGCTGGGAAACCAATATTTCCTCCAGCCGGCGCGATTATTCAGAGTGACAGCAATAATAACGAGGCTACTGTCGACAGCTCAATCATATCAAGAAATCTGCCTCCTTCCTCGGGGGACAGCGGGGAAATTGCTACGACGGGAAGTGAAGGCGTTGGAAGCTCCGAAGATCATAGGTGCGAGCAGTGCGGCAAAACTTTTGTCACTCGAGCGTCACTCAAGGTAAATTTACTGCAAAGGAAGTTACCAATTTTTAATCAACGCCTCATAGATGCAATATATACAATGTGCTAATTTACGACCATAAAAAATCATGAAGTGATCATTTTTTATTTTTTTCACTTCATTCAAATCAAAGTTCATAAATTTACTACAAAGGAAGTTACTTATTTTTTATCGACGTCTCATAGATGTATACAATGTGGTACTTTTCGATCATATAAAAAGATAAAGCGTCTATTGTCTATTTTTTCATTTCGTTTTTCGTTTCATTAAAATCAAAGTTAATCCAAAAGGATCTGAGGTTTATTTTGTTTATCGCGCTTAAATTGTATTTTTTAGAAACGAATTTTATTGTGCTGGCGGAAATATTTTTTGATACTCGCTGAACCCATGTTTAAACAAATCTGTTGATTTCTTTTCACAATATAATTCGTGGTTTCCACGCAATGTTTAGTCGGAAATTCCTTGACATTTCCAAGTTTTCCTGATGAATATATAATATTTTTCGGACCCTTTGACATAGAGAAAAAATGAAAAGAAAAGTTTTCCTCCTTAGAGTTAAAATTCACTCTTCACATATGTAACTTTTGGTGCTTCATACATTCTAAAAATATATCTAATTCATATTCTTAGTACATCTCAAATATTTTTGCGATCGTACATATTAAAAATATATTCGTGTGCAGATTTTTGCAAAATTTAAAGAATTCCCTTACAATTCCAGCCTAAACATTCCCTAAGTCTTCAGGGTTTTCTCTATTTTCGATACGCTGAGCATCCAAGTGAAACAATGGAAAAATTGTTTTAAAAGATCAGAAAGACTGCAAAGTTTCATTTCTTAAGTGGTACGAAAGAAATTCCATTGTATTTACTCTAAACACATTGTTATAATAAAAAAACTGGCCAAAATAGTCTATACTTGAGTCTCTGTTCATACCTCGTTCAAAGAACTGCAATTTTACATAAATTTTTTTGCCCTAGTCCTGAATTCTCATTCTCGAGAAGTAGAACAGTTCGAACAATAACTGGCTCCTCAAATCGCTAGTTATCGGTATGTATTCTCTTTTACTGCAATACCTTTCAAACTCTGTATACTGACCAATGACTATCACTCCACTTTATCGTGGGAAAAAAGACCCCGTACTTCACACAGATTGCAGTAAAGGTTTAAACGCGAAGCAGGTACCGCTTGAGACATGTTTCTACATGCCAGCACCTTACACTCTATAAACAAAGCCACAAGACGAATAAACTCGTCGCCACAGTCAATACACACAGAGACCTGAAGTCCAGACAAGGCAATGACGCACGAAACCCATGCATCGTACTTACGATCGCTACGTGCACTGAAATTTAGCCGAGAAGCTAAACGAACCTCGGGGTCACAGGGATATACCGATGAGACAAACAGTAGTACTCGAGATTCTAGTAGCGATAAATTCCAAAAGCTCGAACTAGCAAGATGTGCGCTTCTGATTTCTAAAGGAAAAAAACTTTAAACGAATACGTGCTTTGGGAAACGAAACAATATTTAAAAGAAAAATTTTAAAACGCAATGCAATTTTAAAAAAAATCATAATTATTTAATTGCGCTTAATTGAAAAAATCATTTTGGTTTTTTAATTTTTCGTACATGTTCGTATAAATGATACATGTTTGGTTGCGGATAAAGAATGTGTTTTTTTTTGTTATCGTCGGGATTCGATCCTCGGACTCTGTGTACTGTGCATTAGACCACTCGATTATTCAAACCTTTGGAAATACATCTATTTGTAAATATCTTATAAAATTCGAAAAATACACTGTTAGAAAAGACTGGAAGTTTTTATGCTTAAACTCATAATCGAAATTTAATATACAATTGTGGTATAAAATTCATGTACTTTTCCAGTAAAATTAAAGTAAATTATTGAATGTGCTGTACCATACATTAATTTTATATTACACTTGTATATTAAATTTAGCATACTAGTTTATGCATAAAAACTTCCAGTAAAAGTACAATTGCAAGTAAATTTTTTTTACAGTGTAAGGACGTTCTTTTTTTTTGTTATGCAAACCAATGACGGACCGAAACAAATTTTAAAAAAAGGATATCGGTCCATTTCCGATTGTGAATACCGAATGAACACCACACGGAAAGAAAAAAGTAGTTGTCAAAACTGATTTATCGGTCCCGACAACCAATCGAAATAGTTAGCATAGCGCCAACTACTCGGTCGGTTGAAGAAACTATAACCTCGTTCGTAGAGTATCGATAGTAACAATGACCAGCTGAGATCATAACCTCAACTCACCGGTTGGTTGGCGTAACGAATCATTTGGATTGGATAGCAGCCGTGATAGTTGCAGGAACCAAGTTGTTGGTTATACGTACTATTTTTGCTACCAATCGAAAAAAGTTGACACTAAGTACGATTCCGATTTAGTTTCAGTAACTAACACGCGGCACAGCATGTGCTGGAATTGGTAGCCAGAACGACTTTTTTCTTTCTGTGCAAGCATCAACATAAGTGCGTCCTAAATTATAAAAATAAAAAACTCCTGAAGTCAACAGTTTTGGCAGTATGAGCATTCATCAGCATTGCACGAAAACAAGGCTTGTTTGGAACCACCAAGTGCCTTGGTTATATATGCGCCAGACGATTAATTGGTTAGACCAACCAACTAATTTTTTAGGCTACCAATTTCTTGGTTGGACTAACCAAGTCACTTGATAAGCTAAGCAAGTGACTTGGTCCGACCAACCAAGAAATTGGTAGCCTAACAAATTACTTGGTTGGTCTAATCAATCAATCGTCTGGCGCATATATAACCAAGGCACTTGGTTGTTCTAATCAAGCCCTTTTTTGCGTGTGTGAGAACCGGCAGAATCTGTTGTGAGTCTAATTATGTCAACGAAAAAATCGGATATTTGTTCAAATTAACTGGACATGTTTTCTTTCGTACTTTAAACAGCCAATAAAAATATGTATTTCCGAAGGTGTCGGCAGTCGTCTGATCTAAGACGCAAAGCAACAAATAATCCACAAGGTCCTAGAATCATCGAATCCTATGCAAAATATTATTCGCGACTAAATATGCCAAATAAGTTCGAATACGAAATTAAAAGATCAAAGTTACAAGTTCAATTGAATCATCATCAAAGTCATTCTTTTTTGGGTTATGCGCAAACAAAAAAAAACCAAGAACCAACAAAAGAGTGCGGTCCCCAAAGTGTTCGTTTCGTAGTTCGTAAAAGCCTCATAGATCCAGACAGAATTCTATCAGGATCTATGCGGCTTTTGCCCATTTCCATTAGTACTTTTAACCCTTCGTGGTCACACTGGGTAGAATCGACCCGTCGATCAACTTCCGGTGTAAATATATAATAGTTTCCAGCTTCGAATGGGAATGTCGCCATCTACCTGGAGTTCGAAATATCATCATCACTTTTTTTACGAATAAAAACCATACTTTTGCATAATTAGACATTTTTTCCTACTCCAAAATCGATCACATGTCGGAATAAATACCTTTTTGGAACACGCACTATACTACTTTTTTCTCCAAAAGTAGCATAATTGGAATATCACGTCCAAATTTTAGGTAAAGATATTAAAAATTTGTGGAACTATGATTTTTTGAGCGAAAAAGTGTCTTTTCACCTCTTAATGAATTTTTTAAAACATTTCTTATAAATAGGGGAGATGGAGGCAAAAAGGGCAGGGGGGCAAAACGGGCATCACGACTGAAAATGACAATTGGGGGCAAAACGGGCATCGTTTCAACTTTTTCGAACACGACTGTTTTCAATTTTCTGACATTCCTTACTTGAAAATTTCGGAAAATAATTGGTGATATGAATAAAACAGGCAGGGAGGCAAAACAGGCATCTCGGCTAAATATAAGTATCGGGGTCAAAATTGGCACCAAATCATAAAATGAGAATTTCGTTCTAATTGATTTCTTTATGATATACCGACTTTTTTTTTCAAAGAATTAAATTGATTATAAATTTTTTTTAAAATTCATTTGACTATACTTTTTTCTTTGCTCAACAAAGTATCGAAAAAAAGTTCTGAACGGATGGTTAAAAAACCTCTGATCTGATGTAGATTATCAATTTTTTTTCATCACCAATTTCACGTATTTTCCGCACTTTCCCTATCTAAGGAACGTAAAAAACTGAGACAAATCGTTTTTACGAAAGTTGAGACGGTGCCCGTTTTGCTCCCAATCCCGATTTTTAATGGAGCTGCCCGTTTTGCCCCCACTCCCCTACATTTTTCGTACATCATCTAAAATGTTCAAAGCATGTTCCGTAATTTTTTTAACCACTCCGGACGGATAGTTTGGTCACAATACCTTTTTGAAAACTGGCTGGGTAGAATCGACCCAGTGTGACCACCGTGCTTGAAAGTGTGACCAAGACTGGTTGAACCTTTGCAACAGGGAGACCAATTACGACGCCTAATCTGTCCTTCCAGTTTTAATCGAACCTCGAAAAAAATGTTTGTTTATAAATTCAGGTCCACGGCCGTACGCATTCAGGAGAGAAGCCATTTCGTTGCACCGACTGCGGCAAGGAATTTTCGCAGTTGCGAAACTACAAGTATCATCGAAGCGTGCACGAGGGCACCCGAGAATTTGCAGCAACATGTCCCGAGTGCGGCAAGTACTTCAACGACCGTGGCTACCTGAGTTCTCACATGAAGATTCATCGCAATCGAAAGGAATACGCGTGCGCCGAGTGCGGCAAGAGTTTCAACCAGCGAGTGGCTTACAACATGCACGTGAGGATTCACACAGGCGTCAAGCCTCATCAGTGCGAGCAGTGCGGCAAGGCTTTCTCGCGGAAGATGCTTCTAAAGCAACATCTGAGAACCCACTCGGGTGAGCGTCCGTATCAATGCCAGATCTGTCACAAAGCTTTTGCCGATAGATCGAACATGACTCTGCACACGAGGCTTCACTCCGGACTTAAGCCTTACCAATGTACTTTGTGCTCAAAGGCATTCACCAAGAAGCATCATCTCAAGACCCACCTGAACTATCACACCGGTACAAAGCCTTATTCCTGTCCGAACTGCTCCCTCAGGTTCTCACAGAGCAGCAACATGAGGACGCATTACAAGAAGTGCTCGGCGGTGAGCGGCGTCAACGTTCCTCAACGTGAGCATTCTGCCCGAGGCAATGACGATAACGGACTCACAATACCCTCGAGCGGTGGCGCTGTCATCGTTGAAACAGATGACGACAAAACAACGCCCTCAGCGGCCGGAAGAACAAGCGCCCTTACACCACCAAGTTCCGATCAGGAGTCCAGTATTTTAACGCCGATATCCGAAAAAAGATGTAAATCGACTCGAGCCTATCCTAGTTTAAGATCTAAGGACGTAGGGAATTCTATTGCCAACACCTGACCTTCCCACAATTTAGCTTTACGTGTTGATATATTATTATATTTGTTTTTTTATGTTTCGCATGTAATAGAGTTTATGACGAATGAAGATTGCGCGGTAAACACGTACTCCATCATCTTCGGCAACTATCGCGTGTATACTGTAACTACTATTTTAACTGAAGGCAATAAACGACGTTTATACGACGCGACGTGAGGCGATTCACCAGAACGATTTTTTTTTGTTTCGTTGATTTTGCTCTTCTTACTGCTGCTGGTGTTGTTTCTGTTTTCATATACCTGTCTACTTGTATCTCTCTTTCGTAGTGCACTCCGAGGAAAAGGATTCTGGCGCAGTTACGAGGATCTTCGAGTGCTCGGAGTACGCAATAAAATTGTATATCTCGCCCGCTAGTCAGCGAGATTTCAGGCTGAGTAACAGCGAAGCGGGATCAACTATGAGGAGCAATAAAAATCGCTCGTAGCCTCCTTTCGAACTTCACTCTACGTATTGCACTATCTCGTTGTAGCAGCAGATCTTGCCATGGCTGTGTAATAATTGCGAGAGTTGGGCGCGCGTACGAGAGATTTTGCAGGTGTGTTGGATTTGTAAGAGCGCGGTTTGCACGTTGGGGTTCGATGTGGTGAGCAGGCCCGCCTATTCCTCGTGGCTATTGGATATACAGAGCCAACTATGCACAATATCGAATTACGGAAATGTCTCGGGAACGATGCGCACCTCGCATTTATAACTGCTGCAACGGCCTCTTGAGAATTATTGCAACATCCTTCTCTTCTCGACGAGGATGGATAGGTTATGTTGGGCAGTCTTTGTAACAACAGGTAAGTCGATTATAGATCTTTATACCATTACTTACATTTTATGGACTATTTCATTGAGTGTAATCACAATGTTGTTCAGAATTTTTCAACGCTTAATTGAAATTGTACGAACGATTCTTAATGCTTTGAAATTAGAAATTGAAAGCTCCTTGAACCGACGACCTCGCGTGTCCTGCTGTCATACTAAATATAGCGTACAAGCTGTACGTATAGGAAAAATAAACTGCGAAAGGATAGTAATAGCAGCCGACAGATAAACGTAACTAGCCACTACGCGTATATTAAACATGGCACTAATAGAGATAGTTGGACAGTCACTGATGTAATGAGTAGAGGGAAGAAAGATTTTTATACCATAATTTACGTTTTATGGACTTCCTCATGGACGGTAATAACCATTTTTTATATTTGTTGGACTTATTAAAAAAGTATGAATTGTTTTCAAATCTTTTAAATTAAGAATTTCGATCGTCTTAAACTTTCAATAATTTGACGGAATTTACAGTACAACTGTATAACGTACAGAATCTACAGGGAAATAAGATTGCGGACTTATCTTTCGGAACAAAAGTCTGAAGATAAAGGTAATCAATAATCATGCATATTCAGAATGGTAAATTCATAACATTTAAAGAAATAATTATGGTGATACGATTAGCTTTGTGATAACGATTTCATAATAATAACATGTGGCAGTTATAATACAATCTGTAAACTTCTGAATAACTGCAAAAACTATAAATGTTCAATCAAATTTCACGGTAATCTATTCGTAAAAATGGAGTAACATAATTAATGCATGATTTCTTCGAATATTTTAGCGAAACTACGTATTTTTTTTTGTTAGGTAAAAGTAATTTTAAACTTTTCCAGGTACATTCATAATGTTTATTATTAATACATTTATTAGAAATGGAGTCGATTCCGAGTCTATAACTATTGAAAAATAAAAAGTTTCCGAATAAGTACATCTTTTTATTTTTAAGTGGCTGATCCAACAGAGAATATAGATATAATAAACATTGTAAACCATCAATTACATTTTATATTGTCTCTCTCAGGCTATAATAAGGTTTTGCATACTTCTTTTATCGTCGCATTAAAAAAGTGCCAATAAATCTGAATCCATTAAAACAATTTATTTCAATCTCTTGAAACCTTCGATGTCGCATTTCCTGCTGTGCAGCAGTACGACATAAAATATAAGAACTCAACGAGCAAAAATGAACTTCAAGAGAATAGTGGTAGCCTAAAGATAAACGTAACCAGCCACATTGCGTACATTAAAAACTGTAGCACCAATCGATACCCTTGGGCATTCACAGTAACAAGTAGATGAAATAAAGATTTTAATACCATAGTTAAAGTTTCTCATACTATTTTATAGATGGTAATGAGGGTGTTTTTTTTATTTTTTTTGCTATTAAGTAAAAGCGTTCGAATAATTCACGATACTTTTGAATTAAAAGAAATTATAGCCTTAAAACTTTCGTTGCGTGTACCGCTGGGCGCCAGCAGCAATACTGCGTATAAATGTACAAGCTATACAAGGAAAATAGAGACTCTGGCAACAGCCTCAAGATAAACGTAACCAGCCACCGTGCGTATATTAAACCGCAGTACTAATCGAGATCCCGGATTACGTCGTCGCAAGTACGAGGTGCTCGAGGAGTGGTGTAGTTGTGGCCGAGCTAATCACCCCTATCGCCTCAACTATCGCTCGTACACGCGTCATTATGACTGACGCGTGGAGTCTCCCCGGGGCGGACTTTGCCTCAAGTTAATTCACGCGTACACATTGGTGGCATTAGTAGCGGGCGTTGTAGGCGCACCTCTCACTTATTACCGGTGCGAGCAATAATATTATTGAGCGCTTTATCGCGATAAGCATTTGGTGTGTTAATTGTAATTATCTATTGGCAATTCGCACTGTCGCGGTCAGCAACAAATGCAATATACTGATTATATAGCTTTATTTATTGCGCGTTCACCACCGCGATTCGGTGCTGAACGATTAATAAATTATTGGTCCGATTACTATAAGCGTCATTTATTTTATTTATCGTTGTATAAATTCTTTATGTTATTTTCTATTTTTTTTATTATTAGCTTAAGGTCGCATCAATTACGTTGGTTATTAGACTTTCACATACAAATATACGTGAGAAAGTAAAAAAGAATATATATATATATATATATATGTGGGCGTGCCTATGTGGAGGATTTCCGCTGAACTTTTCATGCTCTGATTTTAACCCACTTCAATCATTTTTGACAATTTTTAATGAAAAAGTATTTGAAGAAAGAAAAAAAAAACACGTTTTTTTTTGTTTGGTGCTATGACCGATATTTCCGAGAGACGAAGTTTTGTAAAAATTTCTATTCTTTGGGATCTATATTTTATACTGATATAAAAATTCGGTTTAATAATATGACATTTTTGAGACTCTATGCAGGATGGCAGGAATTTTTTTTCGAGAAGTTCTACGTTATTAAACGTACGAGATTAAAAATTCTTGAATCATATAGAACTTTTAAAAAAAATCCTGCCATCCTGCATAGGGTCTCAAAAATATCATCATTTTAAACTGAATTTTTACGTCAGTATATAAAAATTATTAGAAATTGCGATTTTTTGCAAAACAATATTTTGTTGTTCAACAAAATGTTAAGAAAACTGAAATAACATTTTTTATATACATTATGTAGTTCTTTGCAAGCCGAATAAATTTCATCTTGGACATTTTTCAATAGGACTGTTCATTTCCAACATATTAACGTTAAAAAAAATATAAATACCGAAAAATTCAAGAATTTACAATAATTTAACTGCCGGAAATATTGGTTGTAGAGCCAAACAAAAAAATGCGTTTTTCTTTTTCAAAATAGCTTTTAATAAAAAAATGTCAAAATTATTGAAGGGGGCCAGGGTCAGAGCATAAAAACTTCAGCTGGAATCTCTAATATTATAATACACGTACATGATTCGTGTTCATAGTACGTATTTTCGAAATTTATAATTCAATGTGGTCTGATAATTTCTTAATCAAATAATACATTGTATTTGGTTGTATACTTGTATACAATTGTACTTGGTTGATTCATTTACAGAACATCATGTGTATAAATTCTGTTCCTCCTGCAAGTTAGGACTACCAACTTTGCTGCTGTTGAACATTTCACGTTCACCTTTCTTCTTTCATATAAAGAAGTCTCTCTGTGCGTTATTTACAATCTGGCTGCTTTGGCTGTGACTTTATATTCCAATTAATGTTGCAAACGTGCTGAGAGAATGAGAAGGAATTGAAAACTTTCGACCGCTCGAGGTCAAGGCACGCATGTTACAGCTACACGATGGAATCGCAACTATATGGGTCATTCCATACCTAGTGAGCCATTCATTCGCCATCACGCTAATTTTACTGTAGTTTGTAAGCAAAAGGATGGAAATTCTGTGAAAATTGGAAAAAAATCGGGATGGCCTATCTCAATGAAAAAAAAATATTATTACTTTATTTTGTCAAAAAATGGCAGAATTTTTTTTAACAGCTATGGAAAATTTTATATTAAAAAATACATCAAAAAACTTAAATTTTATGCAGGGTCAAATTTTTTGTACTGTCGGTAATCTAATATATATTTCTGAAAAATGTTTGGCTGTTTGTCCCAATCCGACGCCGAGCGTCCCGGTGCCAGGCGTCCCGAGCTATAGAAAATTTTGGAAAATTTTCAAACAAAATTGTTCAAATCAATTTTCAAAAAAAAATTCCACATCGATTTAAAAAAAAGTGTTTCTGGGGCGTTGTGGATATATATACTCTCTATCTCCATAATAAGTATAGAAAGGACGGGCCAGAGGAATAGCGAGGATAGAAAGGACAAGATAGTGGGAACAGAGAGGATGGAAAGAACAACTCACGATGTTGCTCTAACTTTAGCAATGATAAGTACATAGTTTTGTCATAATCTGCAACCCGAGTAGAAATTTCATCAGGCATGCCTGCTGTCACACGAGGTCCAAATCAGTTTTAGGTACGGTAACCTTATTGAGGCATCCGTAAATTCACCTGCTCAGGTCCATGTAAGGCTGAGATATGGCATTCGTACTTAATAATGCCGTTTTTCCACCGGACCAGGCTGATGTCAGGCTAGATATGGTAACTTTATTTAGGGGTCGTCGTAAGTTCACCTGATCAGGTCCATGTAAGGCCGAGATATGGCATTCTACCTTAAAAATGCCATCTTTCCACCGGATCAGGCCCATGTCAGGCTTTACATACGGTAACCTCATATAGGTATGCCAATCTTTTCAGCACCTGTGCTGAAAAAACCTGTGTGTGTGCTGGATTTTTTCACATCTTTATCCCACCGAGAAGTATTCGAAATTTTCGCTGAAACTCATGTTTTATGGGACTGTACCGCTAGAATTACTTTGAAATCTATCCAGGTACTGACCGTCAAACGCCAGTACCTGGACGGGTGACCGCCCCATCATGTTTGAATTTTGAATATTTCGGTCGTAGTCACAATAAATGGATGTACAGTCTTGACGTGTTTTTATTTTAAGTATACTTCAAATAGACAATAAATATATAAACTTACTAAGATGTCAATGGCCGAGTGGGCTAAGGCGCAGAACTGTCATCCAGAGGATCAAGGTTAGATTCCCACCAACGGCAAATAAATTGACATGTGTTTTTTTCAGCAATTAATATGTACTGAAAACTAAATAAGCTCGAATATCCAATAGAAAGTGCAAAATAAATCGAATTCGATGAGCGCAGACTATTATTTTGTAATTTATTTGACGTTTTTATAAGTAGGGGCTTAGTAGGGCAGCCTCTATCCGGCCCTTTTCTGGAAAACTTAATCTGGCCCTGATTACGCGCTGCGTTACTTTTCTGAAAGGCCCGTATAAGGTTGCCAGGCAGGGGCCTTAGACTTAAATCCGGCTACCACGCTAGGGCCTGATATTCCCCGTAGCTGAATTTCTACTCAGGAATGTGGTTGAAATTTATCAGAATTTGAACTTTTATAATTGAGAAAAAAGCTGCAAAGTAGAACTTTCCAAATTGATTCCTCATTACTTTTGGTTTTTACAAAGCAAATGTCCAGTAAAATTGGCTTTTGCAAGGTCCCTAAATAAATCAAAAGGTCAATCATTCAAAGTCGTTGGTTTAAATCTGATCGATCCATGTTTTGGACATGGTCTACTCTATGTAGGGTGCTCCAGAGTAGGAACCGGAACAAAAGTATACATCTTGACATCTAATGGACGGAAAATAAGAAATGTAGTATATCCAACAGAGTTACATTGAATTGGTGTTGTGCGCCAGTGATTGAGAGTCGATTTCATAACGCTTTAATTTTCAGTAAGACGAGATTGAACTGTGGTTCTGATTTGTCGAGATTTATTTTATGAGACGATTCCATGAATTTGTTTAGTAAACATGATTCGAAACATAAACATGATTGAAATTCACAATTCCTGATAACTACACTGTAAAAAAAATCTATGTTAAAATTAATACAAAAGTGTTGGAAGTTTTTTTGCAGATACCGTATATGAAATTTTAAATACATCATTTAATTTAGAGGTATGGTATTTCAAAATCGGCAATATTGAACTGTAATATTTCTATACATATGTATATGAAAAGTCATGACATTTAGAGGCATATTAAAATTCAACTTTATTAAGATTTAATGTAAATTTGACAATATCCATAAATGGTATCCGAGCACTGTAAAAAAAATCTTTCACATGTGTTGGAAATTTACAATGGACATAAAAACAATTTAAAAAAATATAAATATTAGTCGAACATTATTTTTTCACACAAATTATGTCATCAGATATTGTTGAATATTGGCTTTCGTCACAGAAAATTTTTCGCTTACACCGGGGTTTGAACCTACGACCTACCTACCTAAGTATCTAACCACGCACGCACGCTACCGACTACGCTATCAACGACTTAGTAATTTTGGATATCTAAATGACATAAGAGTTGTACAACTATTATTCTCTCAAGCATACTCATAATTGACGTAACAAAATATTCAATTGATTGCAATCAGAGCGCAAGTGGGTTGGAAATATTTTCAAGTGAACATAATTTTTGGATGAACGGAATCTTTTTGAAAATCTCGAGTAACTTATCAGAAGTCGATGCTCAGTGGTAAGATCTAGTGCAAGGTTTTTTTTTGTTATTGGAAATTGTGTATTAAATTTCAAATCAGTCACTAAAATTCCAAAAATTCATATTGATTTTCATGTACTAATTTAGTAATGATTGATTTAGTAACCATGTGTTGTAATTTTATATCACTGGTTTGGTAAAATCCATACACGCATACTAAATTTACTATGCAACTATATAATGTTTATTTCGTATAGCGAGTTTTATAAATTTCTCACACTTTTGTGTAGCAAAATCGCAAACATTTTTCTTAAAGTAATATACCCATATCGACAAAATTGCAAATACTTTACTTGGTATTTTTCAATACCAGTAACTGTAGTTTGAGTAACTTTGATCTTACATTTAACGAAACAATGTATATTAAATTTCAAATCGGATACGAAAATTCCGAAGATGCATATTGATTTTCATATACTAATTTAGTAAATGACGATTTAATAATAATATGTTGTAATTTGCAATCACCGGATTATCAAAATTCATATATCTGTATTAAATTTACTATGCAAACATGTTAATTCCGATTTCCTATACCAAGTTTTACAAAATTCATACACGTTTGTATTGGAGAAACGCGAACATTTTTTACAGTGTAAGTACGTTACGCGAAAGCTATGCGATTCTTAATATACAGCGAATGGAAAAAAATGAAATAAAAAAAATCGTTATTAAATTTAGGGCAAACCATAGGTCCTAAAATTCTGAAATAATTTGTGAATGTTCGTGATACTCTAAACAACTGTTGAAAAAATTATGAACACTTTTTGCGACCATGCTGAATTTGGGTGGTCCGCTTGGTATGGAATGACCCATATACGAGTCGCGCAAAATACGCTCTACGACCTCAATGTCACTTCCTTCCAAGTCCCATAGACGCGTGCTACACGCCGACGTTGTATATAATCGTGATATAGAGGATGTTTGCGAGGTACGTTGCACTACGCGTTGTTCGTCCGGAGAAATATGCAAGTCTGTCAGACAGAGAGATGAAGATTTGCGCATACAACAAACTCGACCGCTGTTTCTTCTCTGTGTATGGAACGCACTCCGCAACTTATGATGCCGCAGCTGCAGCTGCGCGCTACAGGGTCTCTCGATATCCGGTGTCGAGGTCAAGTCAGGACTTTCCAGAAGAATTATTGACGCACGCTCATTCCTTAGCCATGGGGAACCTACTAATTAATGAGGTCAAACGGGAATGACAGTGACTCGTCAAAGAGCTCATAAACGACGAGACCTCCGGCAGGAACAGATCCGAACGTCGGATTATACACGCGACTCTGAAACAGTGTTAGTTATTATATTAATTGCATTAATGTACGAGTCAGAGGCTAAGCAGAAATTATTATTTACGTCATAATAGTTCTTTTTTCTGTCAATCATACTTTCAGGAATTTTTTCGAAAATATTTGCGACTGGAATGCAACCGCGTCTTTTGATAATGGCCTTTACATTTACTTAATCTCTGGATGGTTTTATACGCAAGTTTTGAAAAATGGGGTGTAGGTAACTGTAAAGTGATACTCTAGCACTCATGATAACAGGGATTAAGACCATAATGATGGGATATAAAAGATAACGACCGTAATGATGGGGAAAATAACACAGGTGTTTTTGTACGACTTAATAATGGTGCGATTTTGGTCATAATAACAGAAAAAATTACGCTCCATAAAAAGATTACCTTCATTGTTTTATCGTTCCTTTGACAAATGAGGGTTGTTTTTTTTAATTTGTTTATTATACGTAACCCTACCATAAAAAATTATTTGGTACTTATTGTATCAGCAATTAAAATGTACATTTTTTTGTTATTGGTTGGATATTCAAACCTGAGACCTTGTGTACTAGATTGTGGCTTAGACCATTCGGCCATTGGAAGCATATATTTTGATTGTCCAATGGAAGTATAAGATAATTTTAAAAAAGTTATGACATTTTACACTCGTATAATTGCATTAAAAATTATATTAAAACCCCCCGCGTGAGAAATTGTTAATCTATAAACACAATAAACGGTGGAATGTGGTTTTTACGTTAATTTTTTTTTTTTTGAAAACAATTTAATAATCAATTGTCGTTTATCAAAATAACAGAAAAATACTAAATGCAGAAAAAACGATGGTCCATAAAAATATGGACCATCGTTTTTTCTGTTAATATGACCAAAATTACACTGTCATTAAGATGTACAAAAACAACTGTTTTTTTCCGTCATTATGACCGTTCTCGTGAGTATTAGATATTCATTTCTAAGTTAGAAAAATCAAGAGGAGCGATAGCGACTCGACGTTAAGTTAAAAAAGAAAATTAATGTTGCCTTCACACGAAGATTCTGTCTGATCTTGACTGGGTGCTATTGCTACTCTATATAAGTAACTATTTCGTCGTTCCAGACTCCGCCCTCCGGTCACGCTCCCAAATTGGGAAGAAGCTCGGGCTCCGAGTTAACGAGCTTCTTCTCGATCACCCAAACAATATCGTTTCATCGTTACTCTCTCTATTCGGGCATTATTTTCTGCTATATTCTCGCGGATTATCTTAAGTAATCGCTGGTAAAAATAAATTATAGAGACTGATACAGATCAATAAACTTTGAATGGGAGTTATGTTATATGTATGTTATATTCGTATGTTATCATATCTATCTATTCGGACTTTGATCAATTTATACAAATTGAATCGATGTTATTAGTTTCCTATAGTTTTCGTTGTCTATTACATGGAAAAAACGGTTTCGTTGGGCTAACTAACTATTTATTAGTTAAGTTAAAAATTGTTGCCACAACCATCCGATTGGTCGGGGTAACGACCTGGTATTGGTCACATTTACCATTCGGACTTAGTTGACTTAAGTAGGTGACACAATGAATTTTATTCGTGTTCCAACTAAGTAAGATAGTTGGGGCCAAAATAGTAGTTGGCCTAACTAACTATTTAGTTAGAGGAACGATCAGAGCCAACCAACTGAAAATAATTGACCTAACCAAGAAATCGTCTGTCTCTCAGAGCACTAAGTCGCTTGGTTGCGTCCAACTACTTTTTACGTTAACCTAACTAAGTCCTTTTATCTGTGTATGATTTAAATATGATAGATACGGTATCGGTATGTACACAGAAAGAAATATTTGGTTATGGCAACTACGTTTTCGATTTGCTGTACACAATGTCTAAAAAATTAGTTGCCTCAACCATATCGAATAGTAACCTTAACTATTCACGATTAGTTCTCGATTGGATTAGTTAGGTTATCTAATCGTTGGGATTACCACTCGAATAGTTGGGACTACCATTCGAATCGTCGGTATTATCATTCGAATCGTCGGTATTACCATTCGAATCGTTCGTATTACCATTTGAGTTGTTAGGGAAATAGAATAATCGATTGGTTGTGTCAATTCATTTCTTGCTTATGGCAACTAATCTTCTTTTCCGTGTATGATGCACCAACGGATTTGTAATATTTTATATTGAATTTACATTTTGTCACTTGTGAATTTTTATCCGTTTGTGGTGTATCGTGTTATATCGTAACTACATGATTCAACATTAATCGTTCGCGATCAAAGAGGTGTCAATAAAGTGATCCTATCATTTTCTATCATCTCACAATTATAAAAAGTATATCGGAATAAATCATATGTGTTTAGATTGAAAGCATTATCATAATCTATCGTAAAACCCTGATATAAATGAAATAGTTTTCTATCATTTATACAATAATTTTATGCTGATTGACTCATTCCTCTGAAATTATGAGCATTTCACAGCTATAAGAAGTCTATCATAATGATTCATGAATATGATAAATATTTGAATCCAAAGATTTGTGGATGAAACTTTTTTAAAACATAAAATGTAATATTATTAATATTACTGCTACGATCGTATATTTTTATTGTTAAATTTAATACAAAAATTATATTATTTATAATCATATTAGAAGATATGGACAAATCATATACGATTTCGATCGTACATTTATGATTGTACTACGTAAATTCGCGAACGAAATTTCGTATTCGGAACGATAGGATTTTTAAAAAATCGTTTTCTACCATTAATTTTTATCAGGGGAGGTTACTTCACAACAATGTTTTTCCATGCCGTACTAGATGTTGAAAAGTTTATAGAAATCATTTTAAATTCCTTAAGTATACGTACTTAATCCCTGGCTACTTTCGTACACAAATTTTGAGTGCGAGGAAGTGGACAATCGAACAACATAAATATTACTCACGCTCTATTTAGACTCTAGCGTTGAGACAAGCGTTTTGGTACATTAGAGTCACGAATTCATCGAACCGAGAGGAAGTCGGATAATATTCACGCCCACAATTCCTCGGACTGTTGGGCAAGAGGCGAAGAGAACACTAATGGAGCGAGTTTCGGCATTAGGAAGACAAGCATTAGAGACAGATCGTGAGGATCGCGCGACGGACTCTCTTGATCGATGCTTGCCCGAGCGTGCACCGCGTGATCCAACTATTTCGCCACGGATAATAACTTTGTATTATGGCGAACGATGCGCGTTGCGTGAACCGTGAATACGCATTAAGTCGCTCGGCTGAATAATGCGGTGTCGCAGATCTATCGGGTGCGTTCTTGATCCTCACCATCAGCGAGAGATCTACACCTATAACTTTTCTAATATCACGTCACGCGGCATACACTATGTATCGAAAGAGTTGCGCGATTCTAATCTCCGATTAGTGCGACTTCTCGTACATGAGCGAGCAGATCCTTTGAAACGCCATATGCTTCGTCGCGAAGCAATGTCCGATTTACTGAATCTTTAGCTTTCTATCGATAGTTCTGCAGACGTTCTGCTAATACGACGATTTAGGTATGCATAAGAATGAGCGGATTATTTTCGTCATGGAGAATAAGAGTTGTAAATGCCTAATACTTATAGAAATAATGATGATGATACGATCAGTTCTATAATTATGATTTTATAATAATAACACGTAGCCATTGTAATATGATGATCAAACTTTGGAATGGCTGCAAAATTATTATTTTTCAATAAAAATTCACGGTAATCCTTTTGAAAAAATGGAAAAAAATAAGTAATACATTACTTATTTCTTCCATTTTTTCCACTATTTCTTGTAATATTAAAGCGAAAATTAGTATTTTTTTCAGCTATTCAAATGTTTACACTCCTTTTTATAATCACTACATATTATTATTATGAAATCATAATTACAAAACAAATTGTAGTGTAAACTATATCTCATGAATTTAGGGGGTTTTTCAACTCTATGGAGAATACATTCGATTCTATTTTCTATAATTCGAATCTGAAGCTACTCTCTGTGAGAATTGATTTTTATTCCGCTCATCGGTCTTTTATTAGTTATTTGAATAATAAAGTTTGCGAATGATATTGAATAATAATCCATTTTTGTAAAAATTGGATTTAAAACACAACAAAAGATTTTTTCTAATATTTCCATTTAAAAATTTTTCGATTCAGTGAAAAATTCGTGTTAATAAGTTAATTAATTACCTCAAGATAAAAAATGGATTGTTAAACTATTTTGAAAAATAGCTTGGATTCTTGATTTTTTATAAAATAAATAAATTGTTGAGGGCAGATCAACACCGAGAAAACGTATTTACCAGACCACCAAATCTTTTGTTAAAATGGTGATAACATAATTATTTACTAGCCTTAATAAAGAATCGGTTGATCTTACAAATCTTGATAGATTAACAAATCTTTTTGCTAGGACAGTAAAAAAACGTATGCTATCACTATAATAGCAAAAAATTTGCTGGCCTAACAAAAATGTGTTCTCCATGAAGGTTCGCGAGGGATTAGCGTTAATTTCAATCGTAGCTCAAGGGGATTAATCCACCTAGAAAGGAAATTAAAAAGCTAAAACATCGTTAAAAAGCTAAAACATCTTGAGACTAGTGAGAAAACTGCGCCAAGAAAATTTTTATATTCTTGCCGTATTCTGGTACACTACAAGGCCGTTAAAAACTCCATTTGTAATTGTTCATTCGATTTGATAAGATTTAAATGCAAGTTTAAAAAAACCTGCTAATACGACGATTTAAGTATGCATAAGAGTGACCGGATTATTTTCGTCATGCAGAACAAATCCGTTTCTATTTTCTATAATTGGAATCTGATGCTACACTCTGTCCGCATTGATATTATTCACCTCATCGGAATTTCATTAGTTATTCGGAAAAAATATAGCGAATGATATTGAATAGTAGTTCATTTTTGTAAAAATTGTGTTTAAACACACAAAGACATCTTTTCGTATATTTCCATGTAAAGAAAATTGCGATAGTGAAAAATTTGTATTAATAACTTAATTACCTGAGGATAAAATTATTATCACTAAACTATTTGGTTAAAGAACAAGATTTGTTTAAAAAATGCAACTCGCCATAAAATTTGAACCGCTGGACGTATTAACGCTAAATTCAATCCCAAGCCTAGTCTGATGATAGTTTACTCGTAAACCCAATTTCAAACCGATATCTAAAAAAAAATCAAAAATTGGAGTGAAAACAACATTCAAAAAAAAATTCAAAATGCCATAACATTCGAAGCTCTTAACGTATTTATGCTAGATTCAATTTCAAGTGTTGTTCAATGACATTCTGTGTGTGGTCCACATTTGAGTCCGATATCTTAATAATTGTGATCGCTATCGTGCTAACAAGATACGATTATAGACACACAGGAAACAAAAATAGTTCAGAAGGTCTTTTTTGAAGTGAGGTAATATTAATTGCAAAGGTTTAAATAGAAGGTCTCTGGCTCGTGCCGCACAGACGAAAGTATCTTCCTACCTGCTTTCGATGATTTCCTGTATATTTTATATTGTGTGGGTGTTAATAACCAATAAATATCAATGGTCCACTCATGCAAATTCAGAAATCGTGTATTTACAAAGCGTTCGTGTATCTACCTACTAATATCAATATCAATCATGCGTGAAGATCAGCTACCGATGATTCAACAAGTGTTAAATCATTCCAGTTCAAAACACGTTTCGTAGGCATTTGTACCGAAACCGAATTTAACGGCGTATAAACAGCTTTAGCATAGAATTCCCGGCATGCGTGAATCGAATTATAATAACCAAGCTATATCATCGACCCAACGAAGTAAGATAAGTGTTTAAGTGCCACCTTCGCTGGTACTTAAACACGCCAAGATGCACCGAGTAGCTTAATGCACCTTGCATAGCTTCACCTAGAAATTAAACAGCAGTTATCCACGAAAAAAAATTAATTTTACATAAACTTAATTGCTAGACATCCATGGTATTGGTGTAGTTACATAGATTTGTTTTTAAACTCTCGATTCCTTCCTTTCCACTATAAAGTTTATATGCCTTTCAACTCACAGCACCAAAACAAAAAAAGATTCCGTAACAAAATATGTATACAGCCATTCAATACAAAATATCCACGAGAAAAAAATGTTAGATATATTTAATTAGTAACCATCTACGTTATTGGTGCAGTTAGATTTTTTGTTTTTACTCTCGATTCATTCCTTTCCACTATAAAACTTATACGCCTTTCAACTCATAGCAGTGAAGCAAAAATAAAATATGTAACGAAATATGATGCCTTTCAATTCACAGCCCTGAAACAAATAAGATTTTGTAAGGTAATATAAACCCAGGTATTTCGGCTGTTAAACTCAGAGACAGAAACTTAAAATAGCCAATAAAAACGATAAATGTTAGATAAATTTAATTGGTAATCAGCTATGGCATTGGTGCAATCAAATAGATTTTTTGTTTCTACTCCTGGTCCGTTCTCTGCCACTATAAAATGAATAGGCCTTCTAATTCACAGTCCTGAAACAAAACAGATTTTGTAACGAAATATCAATGCAGCCCCTGGATTGCTAAACTTCGAGACGAAAATACAAAATATCCACGAAAAAAGTAGTTAAATTTAATTGATAACCATCTGCGTTATGAATGCAGGCAGATGGATTTTTTGTTTTTACTCTCGATCTCTTTCTTTTCACTATAAAATGACTATGCCTTTCAATTCATACCCCTGAAACAAAAAAGATTCTGTAAGGAATTATAAACCCAGGTATTTCGGCTGTTAAACTCAGAGACAGAAACTTAAAATAGCCAAGAAAAACAATAAATGTTAGATAAATTTAATTGGTAATCATCTATGGTATTGGTGCAATCAAATAGACTTTTTGTTTCAACTCCTGGTCCGTTCTCTGCCACTATAAAATGAAGAGGCCTTCTAATTCACAGTCCTGAAACAAAACAGATTTTGTAACGAAATATGAATGCAGCCACTGGACTGCTAAACTTCGAGACAAAAATACAAAATATCCACGAAAAAAGTAGATAAATTTGATTGATAACCATCTACGTTATTAATGCAGGCAGATAGATTTTTTGTTTTTACTCTCGATCTCTTTCTTTTCACTATAAAATGACTATGCCTTTTAATTCACGCCCCTGCAACAAAAAAGATTCTGTAAGGAATTATATCCACGAAAAACAAAAAAATTATAGATAAATTTAATAGGTAACCATTTATGTTATTAATGCAGGCAAATAGATTTTTTGTTTTTACTCTCGATATCTTTCTTTCCAGTATAAAATGACCATGCCTTTCAATTCACAGTACTGAAACAAAAACGATACAGTTACGAAATAAAAATGCAGGTATCCGGCTCCTAAACTCATATAGACATAAATACAAAGTAGATTGGCACTCTTAAAAACTCATGGGCTACGCTGTCACGTATGCTATGCGTTACAATTTCCCAGTTTGACCGGGCTATGATCAAGTGTATGTTAGAACACGATCAACAGCACCTGGGAATCTCGTTGGACCGCTTAATCTATATACCAAGGTACGCATGTACGTCGAAAAAGAGGCAAATACGAGGGAACGTATCCTCGGCGAACGTTTATCTCGGTCTCCCCCCATCTGAATCGCATTTGAGCAACGCACGTATTTCCCAAGGGACGAGCACCGTGAACCTCCTGGAATCGTTGGAGGCTCGCGCGCCGCTTTGACGCCTGTTTCCCACTATTAACCAGATTGTCTTTCCTCATCTTTCTCTCCCTACAAGCCATTAATGAAGGCAATTATTTCATTATTACCGAGAAATGCCCCGTAGCAAGACTACACGTAGCATAAGAGCGTTGATAGCAAAACGAGAGTCTCCATTTGGCATTGGGTGGCAGCGGGAGAACGTTGGAGAGTAAACGTTTGCTCTCCTGATCAGGCATCGATCGCAAAACGAGACTCCGGTTCTTCTCGGCCGCGCTGTCCGTGTGCGGAATTTGTTTTTGCCCCTTACGCTCGGCATACCTCCCCGAGATTGGCTCGAATTGCCCTTAACACTCGTACGACGAGATTGCGTTTACGCACTCGCGAGGACGTTTAATTGGCGAGCTCGTGCCGCAATTACTTTTGTAATTCTAACGACGCACTGGGCTTGTGGATACGTCGGGTAAGTAGCTGCTGGAAATTTGTATTAGTCTAGCGTGGTGAGTCCTCATGAGGCAAGCTATGCTCATTAACGTGACCGTCTGGTCCAGCCTCCCAGAATTTTACGAGCTTTTCATACTTAATAACGCGTGCGAACAGCTGGGCATTATGTATCGTGATTAAACAACCAGACTTGGTGATCCACAGGCGCAGAGCGACCTCGTGCTAATAAGAGAACCTAAACTCTGTTAGTTTTGGACGTCCACCTGCGATGCTGGAGCATCTCTAGGGAAAGAGAGAGAGAGAGAGAGAGAGAGAGAGAGAGAGAGAGAGAGAGAGAGAGAGAGAGAGAGAGAAAGTGATATTTATTATGCGCTCTGGGGCAAGTCCCCTCAATCGCTGGACAATCGTACTTTTTGTTACATCAAATTTACATCGTTGGTTTCACTGTATAATAAATTAGTGTATATAATATCTAAAATCACTAGGTATATAAAAATAAATAAATAAATAAATACATAAATAAGGGATGATAATATGATGCGGCAATGGTAAATTTTTATAACGTAACGTTTTATATTAAGAAAGTATAAAAATTATAAATATACAAATGTGAAAGAAAAAATATGAATAATAATTAATAATACAAAAGTAAACATTTGACTCACCAAATCAACATCAACATTGGTGTGGTTTGACACCTAACTTGGTGTTTATTTTTTATAAGAAATAGGTACACAGAACGTGATGTCAATTTAAATAACATATAAACCAACTTATGTTTTAAAAAAATTAAACACTTAAGGGGAAAAAAACTGAAGTTTTATCAACCGAGTTCCCCGATGGAAAACTTGGCGATGATGGTTTTACGTTATGTCTGAGAATAAAATTAAAAATAATGAAATGTGATGGGGAAACGATTCCATATGAAATCCATCTCTAAGGACATACTTTCGGGTAGATCATGTGAGCCGATACACACGGAGAGAAATAATTGGTTGCACCAACCTTTGGCATGGCTAATTACGCCTCAAGCTACTAAGTTGGCTAGGTTAGCCAATTTTTTTATTGGATCGATAAACTTGTTGGTTGTGACATACAATTCCAATTAATTTGTTGAACCATCCAACAGATTTGTCGCTCCAACTAACTGCTTTATTTCTGTAACCAATTAGTTTATTGTCCCAATCAATTTTGTTGCTTGGAGTCTATTCAAATAATTTTTTTTCCGTGCACATGTAAAAAAAGGCTTGATTAAATATGCGCAAGCCGATTAATTGGTTACATCAACCAAGTTGTTCGTTACACCAATCAAGTTATTATTGGTTGTATTACAATCAACTTGGTTGTGTTAACCAATGACGTAGTTGGTCTAACCAATTAATCGGTTAGCGCATATTTACCCAAGGGTATGGTTGTTCGATCCAAGCCTTTTTCCATGCATCTAGAATTTATGACCCATGAGACAAATCTGCATCACAGATGGATGGAAATTCAGAAGGATAAAAATATCACATTATTAAAATTAAATGCATATGACATTCAATAATTGCTGGATTCTCAAAGTTGTGCGAAATCTTTATTTTCGGCTAGACAGAAAGTCGAATAACTGAATAATTTCTTGCAAAGTTCACTCAATTTTTGCAGAAACATTTGGAGACCGAAGGTTTTTTTTAATGAGTAAAATATAAATTTCCAATGAATAAGTTCGGGTCGCAATTACTTTAGTAATTCTAATGATGAACTGAGCTTATGGATACGCTGGGCAAATAGTTTCTCGAAATTTGAATTAGTTTAGCGTGATAAGTCCTCTTGTGGCAAGGAAAGCGCATTAACGTGACCGTCTACCCGAGTAGAAATTCAACTACGGGGAATATCAGGCCCTAAGCGTGGTAGCCGGATTTAAATCTAAGTCCCCTGCCTGACAACCTTATACGGGCTTTGCAGGAAAGTAACGCAGCGCATGATCAGGGCCAGATTAAGTTTTCCAGATAAGGGCCGGATAGAGGCTGCCCTACTTATAAAAACGGTAAATAAATTACAAAATAATTATCTGCGCTCATCGAATTCGATTTATTTTGCACTTTCTATTGGATATTCGACCTTATGTAGTTTTCAGTACATATTAATTCCTGAAAAAAAACACATGCAAATTTATTTGCCGTTGGTGAGAATCGAACCTTGATTCTCTGGGTGACAGTTCTGCGCCTTAGCCCACTCAGCCATTGACATCTTAGAAATGTTATATATTTATTGTGTATTTGAAGTATACTTAAAATGAAAACACGTCAAGAATGTACATCCATTTATTGTGACTCCGACCGAAACATTCAAAATTCAAACATGATGAGGCGGTCAACCATCCAGGTACTGGCGTTTGACGGTCAGTACCTGGATAGATTTCAAAGTAATTCTAGCCGTACAGTCTGGTAAAACGTGAGTTTCAGCGAAAATTTCGAATACTTCTCGATGGGATAAAGATGTGAAAAAATCCAGCACACGTAAGGTGCTGAAAAGATTGATTTTGCATCGAGCCCTTACACGAACCTGATAATGTAAATTTATGGCATATTTTAAAAAAACTATGCCATACGAAGACCGTATGCGGATCTGACCAGGGAAAGTAGAGGTAAATTGGACAAAATCTTGGTCCAAATGCCACAGGAAGGCCTTATGCGAAACGGATAAGGTCGATGAATGGCATATCTATATGAGGTTACCGCATGTAAAGTCAGACATGGGCCTGATCCGCTGGAAGGACGCCATTTTTAAGGTAGAATGCCATATCTTGGCCTTACATGGACCTGATCAGGTGAACTTACGACGACCCCTAAATAAGGTTACCATATCTAGCCTGACATCAGCCTGATGAAATTTCTACTCGGGTAGTTCAGCCTCCCAGAATTTTAAGAGCTTTTCATATATAATAATGCGTGCGAACAGCTGGACGTTATGTATAATAATTAAACGTTCAGACTTGGTCATTCACAGGCGCAGGACGATTTCGTTCTAAAAAGAGAACCTAAATTTTCTTGTATTCAGAGAAATTGTAAAAGTCCTGGGAACTACAAAGTGACAGCTATTCATTTTTTATCCATGCAACTTTTTTTTGTACACTGAGAGAAAAATCTGGTAATAAAAAATATATATATAGTTAGATCGACGATAATTTAACTATAAACTATAATCCCCAGGCGGAACGTCTATATTTAATGGTTATAGCAAATATAAGAAAATAATTGGATGAACCATTAATATAATTCCCAGGAGGAACGTCTCTATTTTATGGTTATAGCCAATATAATTATAATAGCAATCATCAAAATTATAATAGTTTCAAATATGTCGTTTCGTTGCATATACGATTTCAACGTTTGTTTCCAATAATCTTGCAAGTATCGTTTATTAAACCATATTATCATCGCTTCAACCATAAAACGTTGCAAAGTCTTCCTATATTGGTTTTATCATGTGAAATCGTTAAATCAACGATATACTTTTTTCTCAGTGTCGTTACGGTAACCAAAAAAATGTTCTAACTACATTTTTGTAGTTGCGATGATTATTCTATGGTTATCGTAACTATAAAAAAATAGTCACATAGACTTTAATATTTCAAACTATAAAAATCAAATATAGATGTAATTCAATAATTTATCAATTTTTAAAGTTATGCGATATCTTTATTTTCGACTGTACAGAAAGTCGAATAACCGTGGATAATTTCTTGAAAAGTTATTGATCGAACTGTTCAATTTTTGTAGAAACATTTGGAGACAAACGATTGTTTTAGTGAGGAAAATATAAATTTCACGTGAATTAATTCGTGTCGCAATGAGGTTAGTAACTACGAACTGGGTTTGTGGATACGCTGGGCAAATAGCTGCTGGAAATTTGTATCAGCCTAGCGTGGTGAGTCCTCATGAGGCTATGAGCTATGGTCATTAACGTGAACGTCACCGTCTGGTCCAGCCTCGAATTTTACGAGCTTGTCGTACACAATAACGCGTGCGAACAGCTGGACACTATCTATCATGATTAAACTCTCAGACTCGGTGATTCACATGGGCAGGACAACCTCGTTCTAAAAAGAGAACCTAAACTCTGTAAGTTTTGAACGTTCACCTGTGATGCTGGAGCGTCACTTGAGTACAACTTTCGTGTGGTTCGAGATACATTTAAAAGTTCCTGTACAAAAACAGAAATATGAAAACGATATTTTTTGAATATTAAAAGAGTCTTGGATTATTTATGCCAAGGATGACGTATTGGAATAAAATATTCCGCGTACAAAAATGAAAGTATTATATTAAAACGTCTTAAATATGTTCCATTGGACTAAATTTTACTAAAGAGTATTAGACCGAAGTTTTTAAAGTCCAAGTTGAGATTTTCATGGGTTACGGTGGCTAAGTTACTTACATTCGAAATAATAATTATTTGCATATTATAGTAGGGTGATAAATTCGTGAAAGGTGCAGAAATCTTCCGACTGTAATTTGCGAATAATTGTTATTTGACAATTATTATTTCATTTACGCAATTTGTTTAATCATTAAACGCCTTTACTTAGTCGGAAGTTTTTTTAATTATTGTAAAATTATTTTGTAAATGCTTCAACGTGTCCGTCTTGCAGCAGGTAATTCATTCTATGCGTAAAGATGAAACTCACGCGATTAAAACCTGTCTATCGATGCTGCATCTCTCGTACTAAGTCTGCCCTCATTATCCCTGGGGCCAACAGACGCAGCAAAATTTCCCGAGTACGTATCAAACTCGCTGAGCTATCTGCGAATATTCCGGCTTTGAATCTCCCAGTGGTAAAAGAGACCCAAGAGAATAATCCTGCACAACGTTGAAGAAGCGCGATTCACTGATGTGTCGCGGATTCTTATCTCGATGTCGCCTCTGGGGATATTAGCAGCGAAGATTTGTAGGCGAACGCCTCAGTCATATGGTAACTCTCTTAATTTCCACGTGAAACACGAGCCTCATGCAAGTCACGTCTCGCCACTCTATGCTACATCTCTACGTACATTAAATAGTTTATTAACGTATCTATTTATGTATCTACAATTTTCTGACGTATCAATCGAGTATGCAAAATTTTTCATTAATTTCATAAAGATGTGACATTTGTCCGCTTAACTATGTCAGTCGAAATGTGTTAAGTTCTCTTAATTTCTATACCTAGAAAAAAGATCTAGTAGATCGAACTAGATTTTAGTTAAAGTGAATTTAATTATTAGAATGCCACATAGGACGGGATTTATGTTAAGAAAATTATTTCGATTTAGTTGAGTAGTAGTAGTATTAAATTTATTTGTGACAGGTAAAAACCTTTTACAAATTACTAAGTGAACTTAGCCTTTGATAGATACATGATATGCTATGTATTTTTAATACTGTATCTTAACTTTAACGGCACATTGCGAGGTTTAGTTGCATAGCTTAATACAATCTTAGCTTAAAACTGATTTAGTTGAGTAATTAACACGAAATAAATATATTTTTTATTCAAATAAATTTTTTTATCACGCTCAGTATAAACAATGTGCAAATTAATGATTAGTTACAGAACTATCTTTTACGGTGGATCATTTTGTTTTTGTAATTTGATGGAAATAAAACTTTATTAATCTGAAATAAATCCAGTTAGTATTTGATTGAAATAAACCCATCGGATCGATTTTTCTGGGTGTATATTAGAATATCTCACGAATAAATAAACATGCAAGATAAATATACCTGGAATATACAGAATATATTTTTCACATCATGGACCTAAATGGACCCGCAGGGAAATGAAGTATCAGACAGACAAATCGTAGTGTGAAGGCAACATTAATTTCTTTTTTAACTTGGCGTCGAGTCGCTACCGCGACTCTTGATATGCATGATATATAAAAGATGTATCCTAGGTATACAAGATATATCTTTTCCAAAAATTCCATATTTTGTATATATGCGAAATATATGGGAGCGAAAAATATATCTGGGACACACCCAAAATATATTTAAAATGTATTTTTATTATACCCAGAGGAACAGGTCGATGAGTTTGTTTGAATCAAATTTAAGATCTGTTTGAAATTAATCGAATTTTACTTGTTTCAAATAAGTTTTATTTGAAATTAATACGATTTATTTTAATGAAATAAATTCACTTTGATAGAAAACAAATCCTATTAAGTGGGCCATTAAATAAATTTATTTTTAAATAACCAGCATACCGTGGGGACATCAGTTTTCGGACGGTTAAGGAAAATTTTTACTTCAAGAATGGTTTATTCGCTGTAATCTAATCAAATGCTAAGTATGAGGGTTCTGAAAAGATGCCTTATGTTTTTCTGACAGACAAACAATCAATTTCCATGAAAATGCACGAAAATTTAATAAATATTGACGAAAATGCAACGCAACTCCTCGTAGGTAGTTTTCGGACGGTCAAAATCGACCCATTCCAGTTTTCGGAAATCAGGCAAATGTAGTTTTCGGACGACGTAGAGGAGGAGGGATTGGCGGGGAAAACGAGAGAATTTATTGTAGAAAAATAAATATAGGAAAGTTTATTTCAGTTCTTTTTGATAAAGATATGATTTTAAACGTATAAATAAATCTTTCTCTATTAAAAACTCACTAATCAATTGGTTACAGTTAATCTAATTTTCACTGCATACAGAATCGCTATATTCAATCTAGAATGCACTCTTCGACAGATAAAATAAGAAAATCAATACTAAAATTGGTTCACCGATTCGGTCTGAAAGCTACAAGTGAAAATTTTACTTTTGACCTCACACCATTTTTGTGCACTGTATGTCTTTACAAAATTGCAGAATTATAATGCTTGTTATGTACTTAATGAGTTTTAAATGTAACATTTTTTTAAAGAAGGATATCATTTACAGAATTTTTTTAGTGACTTTTTTTAGGTGATTCGCTCCCCTTACTAATGAAAAAAAGAAACTTAATATGTTTTTATCACTATTGAGGTATTTTGACAGGACAAAGTCATTGAGGTTAAGTGTGGAAATACGCGCCCGATAACTACAGCACCTAACATTTCGGGAATGCAGAATTCGAAAACGGGATTTAATGAGGAAGAATTAGTAGTTTTCAATTTTTTCTCATCTCTACGTATTCTTAATTTATCTCTTAATATAAACAAATAAGTTGAATCATTTTTTTTATTTACATTTTGCTGTTTAATCCTTATAAAGTATAAAGAAATTCTACCGTCCGGATACTACCGACCACTCGTTGACCGAATCAGTCATCGAACTACCAAGTTTAATGTTTTTATTCTAATTCTCTGTACTTGGGAAATGAATTAATAGTATCGCATTCTGTAGCAAAATTATTGGGCTTTGTGGACAGTTATGCCAAAATGTCCGCTGATGAACGCGGGTATGTGAAATTTACAAATTCTTGACGCAAAAACGCGTGATTTCCGAAAACCCGGTACCGTGCGTCAACTGGTGCCCCCATGGTAATAGAATCTTATTTCAATAGAATAGAACTTATTTCACTTAAAAAAATCGTATTAATTTCAAATAAAATGTAATTGATCCAAATATTTGATTCAAATGAATTCATCAAACTAATTTCTCTGGGTGTATATTATCGCCCCGAAAGATCTATATGTCAAATAAATTTTCGTATATATTTGGTTTCCATGGGAGGATAAGCAAAGAATGCTATATGGAAAGTCGCTTTTCCTCCGCTTTATGCCACATTTCTGCATATATTAAATCGTTTATTAACGTACCTATTCACGTATCTACTTTTTCTCAACGTATCAATCGAGAAGCAACACTTTTCTTTAATTTCATAAAGATGTGACGTTTGCTCGCTCAACTATGTTAGACGAAATGTGTTAAAGCGCAATAAAAGCGCTATAACTTGGTGCTATGTATCGTAAAGCGATTAGCGTGTCAATCAGTATGAGAGACCAAAGTTTTATGGTATCTGAATCCCACATGTTCGGTGGTACTAAACACCTGTGTACACGTTTAGTTAAATGGCTATCAGCGTTGCCTATTAGCGAGGACTTAATGAGAAGAAGCCTGGGAACTCTTAAGGCCAAGAGATACGACGAACGTGCGAGAGAAAGAGATTTTTCCGGGTTCCGGTGACGCGTTGAGGAGATTCCCGTGATGTTACGTAGACTCGAGAGGGTCCACGAGGTCGAGTGTCGGAGCGTGGATGAGATAAATAATCTCGAGAATCCGGGCGTTCAGAGAGACAGAGAAAGAGAAGAGAATCTCATAGTGTTGGTCTGTGACTCGTGAAAAGTAACATTTTGTCCGGTGGTCAATTAAAAGTCTAACTTATTGTCACGGATAGGGGAGACGTTGGTATTATACGAAGTAGGCGCGCATATCACTTGTGTTGTATACTACGGTGAGTGCGCGCATTAAACGATGGTATATACCAACTCAACTTGTCTCAACCCTTTCCCAGGCTCTTTGAGAATAATCTTTGGCGTCTCTACACTCTCATCTTGGGCCACAGCCGAGATCTCCAGGTTCAATGAAACCTCGGACTTAATTGTTCCCGGCAATTAAACCGAGGAAATGGTTCGCCTTCCTCAGATTGACCCCTGAAACAACTGTAGAAATACAACATTAATTTAGGTGCTGGACGAGGTGAGACATATAATAATTCTGGGACTCGGGCTTATTAATGCGGTACGCTACTCGCACGACCTGCAGATGTTGCTGTTTGAATATAAAATGTCACATTGTGATGCGAAGCGGAATTATTATCACCATAAATATTGTTGTAATTGTCAGATGTGTTAAATTTAATTAAAAAAACAATTGGTGCGAATTCGATGTAGAAGTTGAAGCACATGTCATAGCTTTAGCTATCATGTGGAAAAATAAATAGAATATATTTCGTGGGTAGTTGAAATATATTTTCTATGCTTCTGACACCAAATTGGAATACCCGTTTCAAACATTTTTATCGTGATTTTTGAAAAAGTGACTTTTTCCGTTTATGATTACAAAATTCACATATCCAACTTTCAGTCGGAAAATTCAACCTAAATTTTTTTTTTATTCAACATATCGAATTTTGGCCTTCACTATCATTCTTAGCAAAGAATACTTATATTTCAAATACATTTCCCTTACGAAACCTTTTGTCATTCACTTTTTCATACGTTTTGGTCATCTCTCGAATATTTTACTATTTTTTACAGTTTTGTAAAAAATAACTCACCGCGTACCTAAATTCAGTTAGAGTTGTATTTTGTCGACCATTAACCCAGCATTTTGACAAAGATTATACGTAATTAATTTATTTTTCTTTGTTTTAAAGGAAAATTTGGTGTTCTAATTATGAAAATATTAAATTCAATTGCTATACGAGTATGCACTAAAGAAATCTGAGAACATCGCATTATCATTTTATCAATAAAAAGCTTTCAAAGTATAGAGGTATAGAAGAAAAGGGTATTGAAAACCTGTAAATCTATGGCAATGTGTGGACGATTGTGTATCAATCCATATAAAAAAGTATGTTATTCAATTTTGGCTTCCTCATAGAGGAAGCTTTGTAAAAAGCGAAAAATAATGAAGAAGCAATGTGCAAGGTTCTACTTTGCAACCTTGTTTTAATTAGATAAATAAACATGTTGTGAATTCGCTTTTTCTATTTCGTTATTCCGTTATTATTAGAGCGTTTCCGAAAGTAAATGTGATAACGTATATTTTTTAAAATAATTCAACATTCCATAAAATTAAAAATTTCATGCCGTTCGTCACTAAATTATACAAATATAATGGCTGAATATTGTTTCATTTATATACAAAATTTCAGCTCGCTATCTCAAGTTTTGCAAAAGTTACAATAGAGCGATAATGTCAATGTTTAAAAAAATTCAAAATTCCATAAAATCTGAATCACTTTACCGATTCGAGACAAATTCAATACCAAACAACATTAAGTGCATCTGCTCTTATAACCAACTATTTAGCAAAATAGACTAAATTTTACGAAAGTTAGAGCGACCACCTACATTTAAAAAAAAAGTCAAAACGACATAAAATCGAAATTTTTGCCCAGATTTAGTCGAAAATTGCTACAGTTGAAAAGAGTCTGCTGCTACACTTGTGTGCCAAATTTGTCGGCATTCGAATTTTCGGACTTGTATACATACACACACACACACACACACACATACATATATATATATATATATACGGACATTTTTTCTAGATCATTTTTCTGGACGTTTTGGACAATTCTAAGTGTCCTGACATAAAAATCTAGGAATTTTTTTTTTCATGAGAACAAAGCTTCCTCTATGAGGAAGCAAAAAACAGTGCCTACCAGTAGACCCAGAATTTTTACTTCTGAATTGAGACAAAATTTATCAAACATATCCACCAAAATAAAAAAACAAAGAAATAAAATAATATTTCCGCTTCTATAAACCAGAATATTTTCTCTCATGGACAAAAAATCCTGCAAAATTACTCGACCGATATGCGCGAGGCGTTAAGCGATAGGCGTGAAAATAATTGGAACCAATCGTTGAATGTTAATTAACGCCGTGTCTCGTTAAATCATCGCGGCGTGATAGCACTTGCAACAATGTCGAAACGATGCTCGCTCAGTTGTTGTACATTATTAACCGTGGAATCCGCGTGGGTACCGGATTCCTAGCACCTCTCCGTTTTAGCATTAGCGAAACATTTCCCTTGTATGATTCCCCTGCCACCTGCATCTAATGTCGGTATGCGCGCGCGAGTCGAAGAATAATAATTATTAATGGAGCTATGCGTGCGATATCGCGTGGTTTGTGAGAGATGGGCAATGCACAAGAGAGCTGCCGTTGCTGCGTCTCCTTTCACTCTCGGTTCGCGAGGGGATGCCTTGACATTTCGAGTGCACGAGACTAAAACGTACGTCTCTCTTTCCCTCTCGCGTGCGCCGCAGCAGCAGCATCAGCATCACGCCGGTCTCTGTGCGATCCTGTCGAGAGGGGAACGAGCTGCGCCCGCACGCAACCAGACTTGTACCACTCGATCTATACTTAGCAGAAGATATATGGGGCATTCCACGGGTTATCGACAGGGTCGTGACCCTCATTTTTTTGTTTTTTTTTTCCTGTGAGATGTAGGGCAATATGAAAAAGCCTCTAGAATTGTTTTCAGCGTTTTTCGAAAATTTGTGTTTTTTCTAATTACCAGAAAAATTGAATTTATCAAAAGGTATACTCATACGGAAAGAAATGTTTGGTTGTGACCACTACGTTTCCAATTTTCTGTACTTAAGGTAGTCCTTACGACCCATACTAGTCAATTGACGCACTGTTCCGAAAATTCTGTAAATGCTAACATTTTTATATATCTATACATTCAATTAATCACAGTGAGAATAAAAACGTATTTGTAAATGCTTCGTAAACTTAAAAAACATAAATTTTATTAACTAAAATATCTCATCAGAGTCTCGCTTGAACGCGTAGTGGTATTGTATCATCACGCGGTCAGAGCTAAAATTGGTCGTTTTAAAGGTAAATTTGTGACACAAAACAAAAAAAAAAGTAGATAGAAAATCTAATTTTTGCGCCACGACTACAACGGCGACGAAAAATCGGGTCGCTGAAACCAAGGTTAAAACGGCGCTGGTTGACACTGGAGGTTGTGTTGATTTCTATCATCGTCCGCTACATCCGGTTATCCGTAACTTCTGAGTGGCGATGATGTGTTTGAGGTTGGAATTACATCCAAATTCTTCGATAACGTCCCTTTTTTATATTTTATGCGGAATCGTGACACTCTAAGGAATCCATAGCACATTTGATATTGTATAAAAGTTCAGTTTATACATGTTAATTTTCGTTCCGAAGTAAGAAATCGGTTAGTTTTCCATAAGAGCCCGTGCATAAGAATTCTTTTTTAAATATTTATTTTCTCGGTAATTTAGTCTATAACCCAGCTTGAAACTTTGCAATCGCATTTCGAAGGGATTCAACTATTATATAAAAAAAATGTTGTCTTACAGTTCAGAAAGGTTAATGCGCAAGGACTGCCTTAATGTCTGAAAAATTAGTTGTCTCAACTATTCACGATTAGTTCTCGCGAGATTAGCGAGGTTAACCAATCTAATCGTTGGGACTACCACTCGAATATTTGGGATTATCATTCGAATTGTCGGTATCGCGACCATTTGAGTTGTAAGGGAAATAGAATAATCGGTTGGTTATGTCAACTCATTTTTTGGTTATGGCAGCTAATTTTTTCTTTCAGTGCAGAGAAATTCCGGAAGTGCTGGTAACTACAAAGTGACAGCTGTTTATTATTCATCCATGTATCTATTTTTTGTAGTTACAGTAACTGAACAATGGTTCTAACTATATTTTTATAGTTGCGCCGACTATTTTAAGGTTATCGTAACTATTAAAAAAATAGTCACATAGACTTAAAATCTATTGCTGTCACTTTATAGCTACCGACAACAAAATTTTCTCTGAGTGTACGTTGACGATTATGAAAAAAAAATGCTTGGTAAATTATGTATTCAAAAAGAACAATTTTTAAACTCGTGTGAAAATGGGAAGTCGTCGGGAATAGCAGCTAAAAATAACATAATATTTTTTAAAAATATGTCGTATACTTACCGAAGACTTTAAATTCTCAAAAAGTATGGCGATGACTAAAATAAGTACAGTAAATTCTGTGTCCATTAATAACATTTTCTGTGTTCTGTGTCCAGTAATAATATTTTTGATACTTGTGCAAAAATGGGGATTAGCCTAGAATTGCTGCTAAAAATACCAACATTTAAAAAAATATATAGTATAATTATACAAAATTTTAATTTCCCAAAATTTTTAGAATTTTTATACCGTAAATACAGTGTCAAAAAACTACAGTTTTAAGACTAGTGCGAAAATTGAGATCATCCTAGAATAACAGCTGAAAATGAAATGAAATTAAAAAAATATTATACATTTATTTTTAGCTGAAATTCCAACGTCACGTTCATTTTCGAGCAAGTCTCAAAAATGTCGTTTTCGTACACAGAATTTACTTTCATAAGATTGAAAAAAAACCGTCGACGTACTTTTTGAGAAATTGAAAGTTTGTTTAATTACACCACATATTTATTTTATTTTTCGCTGCTCTTCATTTTCACACTATCTTAAAAAATGTTGTTTTTGGATACAGAATTGACTGCAAGAATATTTTTAAAAATCGTCGTCGTACTTTACAAGAAATTCAAATTTTGGGTAATTATAAAAACACAAATTAAGAAAAAAAGTCTGACAAAATGTCTGGATGTCTTTTTCAAATTGCCTTAAAACATTCGAAAAGGAAAAAAAAATGAGGTTCACGACCCTGTCGATAAACCGTGGAATGCCCCATAGATATCTAATGTCCTGTACATATATACTAAAAGCCGCGGATAGAGATACGAAAGTTATGATCTCCCAGATACCAGAATGCACTCGTCTGGTCGCTCAGAGCGCGAGCACACTTCACCGCATAACTATTACGTGAGCTAGGACTGCTCTCTCATCTCCGATACATGTTTAAGAGGTTTGTATCGGTCATAAAATACACAAAGGCTCTGTCTCTTTCTCCTGTCTGGAATAATAGCGTTAGAGTAATGATCGAGGCGCGAGGGATCCCGGATTGGGGCGATTAAACCGTCGCGAGAGATGATCGCGACATTCCTCCGGAAAGGTGATACCGCGCCCGCTGGAAATGCTCGTATATGCACATTTTAAATTATTGTGAGAAGGGAACGAGCGATGTGAGGCGCGAAGAGTGAGATCGTTATCGCGGGGCTAATTCTCCTCCGTATCGCAACGATCGGGCGCTTACGCGACGGAATTTTGTCCTCACGATGCCGCCTTTTTCTGGACGTTCTCGTCTCATCTCCACGCTACGTTATATACACGGTATGTAGATATATATACACGTATACGAGGGATCAGAGCACCAGCTTTTCAAGGTTTCTTTACGGCTCTCGTCCGGGTTCATCGTTGCCGCAGTTTTACGCTCGCGGTACGTGTGAGCCCTCGTTTCCTCGACTCTCAGCTCTGCCTGTTTTGCTTTTTCGGCGACCAACGAGCATTCAAATTAGCGCTGACCATGACACCCATCGTACACTAAGAAAAAAAAAATATTTGAATGAACTAAATCGGTGCACACCCTCGTTCAAACGAACTTTTTGTTGGGACAACCAAATGTTTAGTTTCTTCAATAATTATTAGAATACATTTTTTTCCCAGTGTACGTGATGATTTTGCGCGTTGGGAATTAGCGTTTCGTTTACTATCTGGAAAACATGTATTTGTACACTGAAAAAAATGTCATTGATTCAATAAATCCATCGTTTGCGGGCTGCCAAAAGCAAGCGTTATCAACTTAATTTAAATTCAAATTTCTCCAATTCCATACGAGATCGAAATAATAAATCTAAAATAGGCAAAATAATACTTTATTATTTCAATGTTAAATGGGATTGATCGAATAAGAACTAGAGTTTATTAAAAAATACTTCTTTTGGCAGCCCGCAAACGATGGATTTATTGAATCAATGACATTTTTTTTTCAGTGTATTATGTGACGCAGTTACATTTTGACATCCAGTATTTAACAAATAATAAAATACATTGGAAAGGCTTTTCTTTTTAAAGAAGCGCTAACTACACTCTCACTTCTTTCAGTGGTGAATTTTTCGAAATTACTTTTACTCTATCGCTTAAATAAAATCACGTTGCGAATAGTCGATTTATTTTTTAATATGGACATTTTGATCAGGAACATTTTTAGGGAAAAAAAATTGGAATTAATCCTGGATTTGGTAAATAACTTCCGATCACTAAGCAAGTTTTACATCCAATGTCACAACATTTTTTTATACTAGCAGCAAAAACGCGCGTTTTTGAGTCACCTACAATAATTTTTTTAATTGTTTTTTTTCATTCTGCACTTTTGTATTTAAAAACCCTGTGCGTTTAATATTCTCGAATAAGTGTAACTTATCTGATAGATATATATATTGTTATGAATATGGGCAACATTCATACAACTAAGACACACGATAAACTCGCTTCAAAAGAAACAGACGAACTACCTAGCAACGAAACATCACAAAACTGACAGTCTCGTTCGAGATCCCAAAGCATACACACGTGACAGTCTTTACGAAATAAAGCTTCCGTTTGATAATTGGTGTTTTTATTCACGAGGATACAACAGTATATTGCCGGCATGAATGTAGTGATTTAAGGGAGAGTTATAATTCAGGAAATTGAGGGGAAAAAAAAATCTGGAATAAATGTTGGGCTCACCGATTTTTTTTAAAGGAAAAGACGCTAGTCACGCCGAAAGTATTAATCTTTTGCACGAATGAGGCTTATTGAAGAATATTTGACCTACGTGGGATAAAAGTGAACAGAGTAAATACAAAAAAAATATTGTATGAGCACCAAAATCGATAAATATCCCCATGAAAAAATACGTATGTATGTAAGATATATGTATAGGAATTTTGCATATATTTCTTACATATCTTTGCGAAAGTATATGACAAATATATGACGAATATATGGACAATATAATTAAATTCAATTGTACATTTAATAGATCAAAATCAATTGTACACATCTTGTTTACTGATATTAAATTGTAATTTGATATCAGTAAACGTGATATCAAATCGATCTCAAAACCGCTTTGAAATTTCGTTTTAACGAATCTCAAAAATAGCACTTTTTGACATATGTCGATTTGTGATCTCAATTTTATATAATTATTTTTACGCGAGAATCTTCATCAAAGTATATAGAAAAAAATCGTAAATTTAAATTTCAACAAAAAATGGATAATAATTAGGATGTTCTTCTACTACATAGAGTTCACCGTACTTTCTGCATATATTACTATTTTTCTATTTTTGTTGCCAGAGTAAGCGAGCAAGTATGGACTATGGGTGGGACCAGTGTGCGACGTAGAATAGCGTGTTCACGCATAAGTTTGCCAAGTAATATCAATTCCCCGACGCGGTGACAAACTATCGCTGTTAGCTGAGCAGCAAAAAGACGCAGACGGGACTGAATACAAGATTTTTGGTAGATTTCACGTTCTTTGAAGCGATATACACCGTTCTTCGAATATTTATGTGTTAGTCGGCTAAGCCAGGTGAACAGCCAATGTGGTGTTCTCGGAAAATACTTTGAATATTTGTCTAGTCGATAGCTGCGAATGTGCGAGCAAGTAATGCTGAATTATAATGATTTAAGAGCACGCGTAGGTATGCTACAATATATATGCCATGCACGCGACTTATAACGCTACCGGTCAAGTGATATACTGCGAGGAAATGCCTCGCTATAAACATTCTATTTTCCCGATGGAAACCTATTTACCACTCGATTATATTCTTTTGAAAATTGCTTTGCACTAGACCACCGACCGCAGTTCTATCTGGGAGTGAAGCACGCGCGCAAACTTTGCAATGATCTCTCATGGCCATTTCCCTGCGCGCTGTATACATAATATAATGCTATCCTTGCTTGAGAATTTCTCTCGTCTCGATTTTATACGATGTTTGTCGTTTGCCTTATCTCTTTTCCCTCATGAGCTTCCAGCACGCAACTTAATAACGGTTTCACAGCTGTTGAGACAAGCGTCATACGACGAGGTTCAGTTCTTCATACCGACATCATAGCCTAGAACTTCAATTTATGTGCACTAGCAATATGTTGCTAGTGGTGTTTAAATAGCTATGGTAATGATGATGATTTTTCAGACTTTGAAAATCATGATTTAGTAATGAAAATAACAGACGTTTGTTGGGGTCGAGAAGAGTGGCCTAATGTTATGTGACGTACGTCACATAATTATTCGATGTTTACAAACGAGTGTACATGTTATTGGGAATTTTTTCCTCAAACTGCGGATTTGGCAGAATTTATTACGACGATTAGACGGGGCAACTTTTTTTGTGTCCTTTTTGCTTATGATTTTGTGTTTACACGTTCGATATTTGTTTACAAATCGATTCTCAAAGCATTACAAGTAGTCAACATAAGCAAATTTCATAAAACTTGCAATTTTTTATACGTAGACACGACGAGGTTCAGTCCTTGATACAGGCATCATAGCCTGGAACTTCAATTTATGTACTCTAGCAACATGTTGACAGTATTTAAATAGCTATGGTAATGATGATGATATTTCATACTTTGAGCATAATTTAGTAATGAAGATAACAGTCCTCTCTCTGGGGCCGAGAAGATTTGCCTAATGTTATGTGACGTATCTCACACAATTATTTGATGTTTTCAAACGGATGTACATGTTATTGGGAATTTTTTCCTCAAACTGCGGATTTGTCAGAATCGATTGTCAACATTTTTGTACCTTTTTTCGGAAAATCTTTCAAACCGCTTCTTCTAATGTTTCTGTTTATACACGGAGAGAAGGATCTGATCAAATTTGCCAGACGCTATGGTAAAAATTATCAAACGCTATGAGAATTTCTACCATATATGTACATAGAATTTTTTACCATATTATGTGGTAAAAATTCTCGTAGTTCTCGTACTTCTTGATAGGTGGCATCGTGGCTCCCCTGTACCAGGAATTTACGATACTTTTTGCTAGAAATATGCTAAAAAGTATCAGATCTTTCTCTCTGTGTACTTTCGTTGTTTGCTTGCAAATAGATTCTCATAAAACTTGCAATTTTCGATACGTAGACACGACTTAGAACTTTAATTTTTGTGCACTAGCAATATGTTGCCAGTATTTAAATAGCTATGGTAATGACGATGATTTTTCAAATTTTAAGCATAATTTAGTAACGAAGATAACAGTCTTCTCTCTGAGACCGAGAAGAGTAGCCTAATGTTACACGACGGGTATCACGACAAAATAACACGTTTCTGTCATATCACTGTCAGAAATAACACAACGCCATAAGGACACACATAAGAATAACATATGTTGAAATAACACAAACAAAAATAACACATGTCAAAACGACACATATTAAATATTTGTTCATGTTTGTTTTGATTTTCTTTAGGTCCTTAGGGGTTTTTCAGGTTTTCTTTAGGTTTTTTCGATTACTCAGTGGATAACTGCCAATGGGATGAGTTGCCTGGGACAAAATGCAGGGCATTCTTATTTTTGTATTTTATTTTGGCATAGATTACTTTGTCGAGTGTTATTGTTGTGTGTTATTCCGATGAGTATAAATCTGACGTGTTATTTTGACATAGAACCTACATGACGTACCTCACATAATTATTCGATGTTTACAAACGAATGTACATATTATTAGGAATTTTTTCCTCAAACTAAGGATTTGTCAGAATCTAATGCGAAGATTAGACGGGTCAACTTTTTTTGCGTCTTTTTTTGGAAGATCTTTTAATCCGCTTCTTCTAATCCTTGTTTTTACACACCGATTCTCGAAGCAAGACTAGTAGTCAACATCAGCAAATTTCATAAATCTTGAAATTTTCTATGCGTTGACAGGACTTTTCGATACCGACACCGTAACATAGAACTTCAATTTATGTGCATTAGCAGCATGTTGCTAGTATTTAAAAAACGATTGTAATGATGATTTTTCATATTTTGAGTCCAATTTACTAATGAATATAGTAATTCTCTCTGTGGCCGAAAGAAGAGAACAAATGTTTTTAAAAATTTCATTTTTTGGAACACTCAGATCTCAACAATGTTTATTTTTGACAAGATTTTTCACAAATTTTTTCAGATTTTTAATGTGTCGACTGATTTTTTTGTTTTGAAAAATTGTAGACATTTTAAAATTGTTCGAAAAAACAACAACAAAAAAGTTTGAGTGCTTTTAAGAGTTTAGAGAAATACGGGCACAGTCCGAAGAGTCAAGGGTCGGACTCAGGCCGAAACGGTATGGATTGAACAATTTGTATTCATTTTCGTATAACAAATAATATTCATTATGAGTATTGTTCTGCTGATTAATTGGTATGGTATTTTATTTTCTTCGTTGTAACAGTAAAAAAATATCAGATCATGCGGGTATTTATTGCATGGCTAGTGTCCTTGAAGTATGTAATGGAAGAGAAGGACCATGATCGCAATAAATTCAACAGTAGGAAGTAAAACGAACAGGACAAATAACCGAAATAACGAGAGTCGCCGTTTCACTCGTGCATATTTTCTCGAGCTGTCCGGCGTGAAAATATTTATCCAATTTTGCGTGCGCGTTGCAACGGACGAACGCGGGGACGTCTATACAGCCGCATACATTATTATAATACACGTATGTGCTTACCTCTTTAGCGATCCTCGAGATAAAGCATTCCCTGCAACGGCAGGAGTTCCTACCGAAACGGGGCACGCAAAATATTTGCTTTACGGTGCAGAATCGTCCGCGCGATGCCCTGCGCGCTGACTCGCTGCCTCTCGTATTATACGCGAGGGAAACCGCTTTAAAGTCGGTCCTTCGGGGTCAACAACGTCGTGCCTGGTACCAATTTTTTTTTTGTTACCATCGATACTTACCACTGGAAAATATTAAGTGTTAAACATATATTACCATAACATCAAAAATACTTAACAGTTCATTTTTTAAATTAAAACATAAATGAAAATTGACAAATAAATATTTCTTTCGGTTCCAAGTTTTATAAAATTGTATTTTTGTAAATTCAAATTCTTATGTAATACAGACCTTGTATAATCTTTCATCTAAACAACAACGGAAAAAAATATAAAGTAATATCATCAAACGCATCCCACTGTATTTTTTGCCTAGGCTATCCAGAATTACTAACATAAGATCAAAAACGTACAAATGTCAAACGAAGAGTCTTCATTTTTGTAACGAACGTTGTCAAAATGGACCAGATAGAATTTGAGTACGAAAAAAACCGATAAAATATCAGTACATCAATTAATGGTAAAAAAGGCGAATAAATCATCTTCATTACACCTGCAGCTGCTGCATCACTCTGTTCTCCAAAGATCCTTGGAGAACCAGGATACGCAGTACATCTCGGTTTAAAAGATCAAAAGTTATCAATCTAACAAATGACTCGTCAGGAAATACGTAACACGGGTGTGGTACAAATTTTTTTTCTTTACCATTGAAACTTACCATTGGAAAATATTAAGTGTCAAAAAATGTAAAAATATCTAACTATATATTTTTATACATTATTTCTACAATACAAGTTTTTACATTTTTATTTTTATAGATTCTGATTTTTTTTAAATTTTATTTTCGTAGATTCAAATTCTTATGTAATACAAGCCTTGTATAATCTTTCATCTAAAAGTCAATGAAAAAAAAAAACAATAATAAAATAATATCATCAAACACATCCTGCTGTATTTTGCGTTTAAGCTACCCAAAGTTATTAACGCAAGATAAAAAAAGAATGCGAAGTAGAACTTTGCACTTTGCTTCCACATTAATTTTCATCTTTCGCAACGCTGCCTCTATTAGGAAGTTTCTTTGTTTTATCTTTGGCTTCCTCATAGAGGAAGCTTTACGAAAGGTGAAAATTATTGATGAAGCAATGTGCAAAGTTCAACTTTGCATCCTTATTTTTAATCTAAATTAAAGAGGTACGAAAACAAAAATTTTCATAAGTTCAAAATTCTATAAAATCTAAACCGCTTTATGAATTCCACTTAAATTCATGCCGATCGTCAATTTTCATTGCTTTATTTGTCGAAAACTGTTTAAGCTCATTATCTAAAAAATTGTGGCAGCTAGAGAACATACCGAGAATTTAAAAAAAATTCAATGTCTTATAAAATCTGAACCTCTTTACCAATCTTCACCAAATTCGATATCTACTACAACTGGATATTAATTTTACCTTGCAAAAGAATTGAGCAAGTTTGGTCGAACTTAACTTGAATAAGAACGAAAACAATTTTTTTTCGAAAATTCACAATTTTATAAAATCTAAACCGCCTTATGGATTTCGCTCAAATTCAATACCGACCTTCATTTTTCATTTCTCTATTTGTCCAAAACTATTTAGCTCATTAGCTGAAAAATTGTTGAAGCTAGAGAACATACAGACATTTTTCGAAAAATTGAAAGGTTTATAAAACCACATTTTTTTTCAATTTTTTCGAAAATATTTACATAGGAAGGGGCGTTGCTCCTCTACCAGCGTGCCAAATTTTCGCTTGATTGTTACAGTCGTTTTCAAGATACAGCGGTTTGAATTTTGTAAGCGTGCCACACACACATATATTGAAACGTATTGAAAGATTAATAACTCGAGAATATATCCGTTGGGAAATTCGACTTCAAATATGGTGACGAAACAGCGATGGTCACGCCACCTACAAAATATTTCTCGTGATTTAGGCATTACCGGAAATCGACTATGTGAGTCAGCTGAAAAATTGCGAGTATAAAAGCCCGAGCTTGAGCGAGGCTCGCTCTCTTGTTCCGGAATCTTTGTGCGAATAATATAGCTCCGTTAGTCTATGTGAGTTTAGGGGCAAAGTGCAAGTCCAAGGTGACCACATTGCCGAATTACTGATAAATTGGGAAATATGGGAGGTATTGTCAGAATCGAGATATTTCCAAGATTCATAGCGAAGGATGATGAGTTTCCGAAATGTCTATTTCATAAAGTTATTAAAGAATTGTTAAATAAGTGATGTTAGTCAGAAAGATGCGAAATAGCATGTGACCGAATGGCCGATATAAATGTAGAAAATGATGCTGCATTTCCATAGAGAGTAAGTCCTTAAAATAAGTTAAATATTAATAACCGTGAAAAATCACTTAATTAGGAATTAAAGTTTACAATTCTGCCGAGAAGAAAGGTATTCACTATCGAGAAAAGATCGAGATTTAAACGCCGACCTAGGTCAACTTCTAATCCTTTTCGTAGATATAAACGAATGCGTCGAGTCCGCAAATTAAAAGCATCTTATTTCTAAGAAAAGTGAGCGATCGAACAACCGAAATTGTGCGAGCGAGAAAGGGCGTGATTCTCGAGCGAGCGAAAGAGACAGGTAGCAAGCGCGCACCGAGCTCCGAAATCGTTGAGAAAACGAGAGATTCGCTATACAGTAGAACCTCGTTTATCCGCCCTTCGATTATCCGAGGCTCCGCGTTATCCGAGCCACCGGACTTTCCGAGCACTCCGCGTTAACCGAGGAATACGCTTGGATAATACGGAAAAACTCGGATAAAACGGATAAAGCTATTCCTCATTATATGCATTGTATATGGTTTCCGTATTATCCGAGTTTTCGGCTATCCGAGGTACGTCCTCCCCACATTACCTCGGATAAACGAGGTTCTACTGTATTTGGAAATTAAACGATTATAATGGCACAGAGGTGCACGCGAGATAATCTCCGTAAATATGATTAGACGCGATCTGTCGTAAATTTCTCAATGCAAATTTTACTTTTCTCAAATAAATGCTATTTTTTTCCGTCACAAAAGTCTATCATTAATTTCCTTCTTGCTCGAGTTCCGAATCCTTAAAATTTAATGTAATTGGCTAAATACCGTTACATTTACACATACACACACACATCCGGACTCGAAAAAAATTTTGTTTACGAAAACAAAGTTTCCTCTATGACGAAGCGAAAGGTACGAATATCAAGCGAAAAGACTTCAATTTTGTACCGAACGTTGTCAAAATGCACCAGACAGATTTTGTAAACAAAATAACCGATAAAATGTCAATACATCAACTAATGGATGAAATAAAGACGAATAAATTGTCTTCATTGCACCTGCAGCTACTGCATCACTCTGTTCTCCAAAGATCCTTGGAGAACCGGGATGCGAAGTACATCTCGGTTTGAAGGACCAAAGGTTATCAATCTAACAAATGACTCGTCAGGAAGTACGTAACTCGGGCTCGGTGGTTCGTCTTGCCGCGTTGATCTCGACAAGCGAGAGACTCACTGGCGCGTATACATGTACACAAACCGTTTCTAAACTCGCGCACCACATATACATCCACTCTTTTGAAGGTAAGTGAAGCAGCATCAGCAGCAGCGAGTGAGCGCGCGGTGCGGAAGTCTCTCGAGCGAAGGAGCATCGCCAGATGAGAGCATGCTCGAGCTATATCTTCAATCAGCACTCTATTATCTGTGAGCCAGCTGCGCAGGTCTTCCCTGATAAGTCCAGACCTACATAACAGAGGAGAACATATCCGAGTTAGCTTCTATAAGTTTTCATTTTTGGCTCGTGCTATACTCACGAAACTCTCCCTCGGAGAGCATTACAACTCGCAATTCTTCTCCAGAGTCGACAAGCTGTATTAATGGAGCCCCTTTAACCGCTATAAATTTGCAAGTGAAGTCTCGTTCAGAGTATAAAGCAGCGCGTGTGTCTGAAGCAGCCACCCTCTTCAGTCCAGTTCCTGCTATACTTTCAGTCTCGAATCGTCGAGAATTCCGAGCGTACTCTCATCCTCTTCGACTGAAAACGAATCGGCTTATAAAGATTACGAATGCTCGGGAGCGAACGACATTCTGCTGCAACATATCGTGGAATCCCAGCTACGTCTTCGTTTTCCTTTCTCGATATATGTGTGTGTGTGTGCGTATGTGTTTGTGTGTGTATATACATTCTGGATGGTTGGCGAAGGATAACGCACCGCCGGAGATGAGATCGACCGGTATATCTATAAACAGAAAAGATACAAGTTTGAAGTCATATGTTACGAAAAAGTGGCGTACCGAGATGCTCCGTTCACCGAGTTGCGTTCCTGCAATATCTGTCCGTTCGGGAGAAGATTTAACGCTATACACGATTGCGCGCCAGACGCTGATGTCTTAGAAATTCTAGTTGCCGCTTTAAGGAGGTTATTACGCACTCGTAAAGTATTGCATTTGTAAAATCAGTTTTGCTTACTTGTAGAAATATAAATCTGTAACATTTGAGAGTTAGGTGCACTCTGTATAGGATTAGAGATCGTGGCGCCCATCGTAGGCTAATTTAAAATTTCCGCTCCAGGCCCCCAAACCTTCTCCGATCCATCTCGTCTTTAAGGAGGTTCGGTATCAAACGGCAATCCGAGATAAAAATTTGAAATTTTTTCATGCTGTCGTGAAAGCTTTAATAAATGCGTGTGCAGAATTTTCGGTGGATTTATAGCACAGTTTTCCAGAGAGCATTAGGGCTATAATATTGTCTTTTACGATATCTCGTATTTCGATTTTTTTTAAATACTTAGAACCAATATACAGTTATAAAAAGCATATGGTTGTGTTTGTTAAAATTTCCGGTCATTAGGAAACTTGAAATGGCACGCTTACTGCAATAATAAGAAAGAAATATTGAAATATAGTATTATATAATATACAAATATATCTTGTTCGACGTTTGACAACGTCGCATACCCGCGAAAATTTGAACGGACTCTAAGCTAAGTTTGAATACAAAGTACGAATAGGATTACGTGAGCTACGTGAGCATTGCAATGTAAACATCTCACTGAGAAGACACTTGCTAAGCCGTGATGAGACTCTTTGATGAGATTTCTAAATGACACGGTTGGTCACATAGCTTACACCACATATCAGTGACTAATGTTTCAATTTCGACGACCGTCGCTTGGAAAAGCCGATAGAGGAGGTATAACCTCAACACGGCGCTTTTTTTTGCTATACGAATGTTTTGTTTCATTTGTACATATTTTTATGGCAGAACCGCCCCTTATCTCTCAATGGAAGTTCTGTTAAATCATTATCACTATTGTGATCACTTTCTATTTCCCCTAGCAGGTTGAACCACGCCTGGAATTGAAAGCTGTCCACGGTCGAATCACGGCGGAAATTGCTGTTGGGAATTTTTCTGCACCCTAGCATATATTGTACCACTCATAAAAGACAGTAAAAATGACCCACATCAGTGCATGGGTGGACGGTAACTAACGATAGCCCGTACTTATGCATGGAACGACGAACAATCACTGGCGAGAAAAGTTTCAGCTCGTTCGCCATCTAGCGGGCTAACTACAGGCGCCTCTCTTTTGCCACGCGGAGACTCGGCTTAGCTCCGCTAGATGGCCAACGACCCGAAACGTTTTTCGCAAGTGATTGTTCACCTTTTCCTGCATATAAACACGCAGCTTTTTGCAAGTTGCTGTGCTCTCTTATCGTGAAGGACCACGTTTTGGAGATGTCCTAACCATTTACGTATTTAGCGTAAATAGTACAGCGGGCGAAGCCTAGTAAATCTTTGTATGTGTCTGGAAAAACATGCCATGTTTCCACTTTGGATCTCGATTACTATACGAATCTGGGAATGAGTACTGTATTTTTCTCTCGGTGCAGTGAAATTAGTGCTAAATATTTTTTATAATTTTTTTCAAACTTTCACCGTTTGGTTAATTATCATGCGACAAAAAAAGCCATAACATTTTCATTACTTTGATTTTCATGGTATTAATTAAATTTTCTTAAAAAAACATGTTTCCCTCACTACAATATTCTTGAAAGCATAATGAATATAAATTACATATGAGATAAATAAACAGAGATTGAAGGTAATGGAATGATTACAACTCTGCTTAGAACTAGATTTATTCGTAGCGTATCGACTTCCTTAATCCAAGCACATAATATAAGTAGTATAGCCAAGCCAACAGGTCGATTCGCTCTTAAAGCTAGGGCTACTTCGATGCCCGTACCTTCCGCGAGAGACTGGACCAATAACAGACATAGTAACGTACCGGGAGCTCTCTCGATACTGACTGCAGCTATATTACGTAATCGTGATGAGGAGCTTCGAGAGTGGCGATCGGACGTGAGTATAAGATGCGCGCGATTTCCATGCTCCACAGAAATATAATACTCGAGAGGTAGCTAGCAATACCTAATAGCCTATCCTTGCGAATCGAAACGGCATAGCGATATATAAACTCGCAAGTGGTGTTCATGCACGCGCTGCACTAACAACCCTCCAGGCAGTTATTCGCAGCGTTCTCAGCCGTCGGCGTCGCAGCTGATGTACTCGCCGTATTATTCGCACCGTCTACATATACATATATGGGGAATTATACACCGATCGTACCACGTTTTACCACGACCATCGTCGATATAGTTGATTATTTTTTTAGTCATTCACCTTAATGGATGAAAGATGCTCCATTATTTTCAAAAAATTTAATCGCATATTTTGCGCACTTGTGAATTTAAAAAAATTGCGTTTAAAAACTTTCGAATGCACGAATCTTCTTGGATTTAAGTCGTATCGTAAAAAAAAGTATATAAAAGTTTTTCATTTTGAAGTATACTTTTATACAAATTTATTTTTTTAATTCTTTACTTCGAAGCATTGATTTTTGATTATTAAACATAAAGATTTTTCAAAAACTTGGACATTTTTTATTTTTTCCGAAAAAATCTCTAAAATACTACTCATAAAGATGAACATTTTAAACCTAGACGGGAAGTGGGACAATCTTCTTTTCAAATTTTTATGAGAGTTTTAAAAATAAATAAAAACTGCAAACTCATAAAACCACGGAAAAAAATTGTGCCGGTTTGGGGAAAAAATTGGGAGTGGCACAATTTTTTAATGTCCTTTTACGAGAGTTTTCATTCTTTTTTAATTTTTCATACCCTCATTAAAAAATTTAAAAACAATCTACCCTAATCCCAATATTTTATCTCAAAGTGGGACAATGTTTTCCGTTTTGTTAAGAGAGTTGTATTTTTTTATTTTCATTTGAAACTCATAAAAATTCGAAAAAGATTGCTCCACTTCCAATCTAGGCTTAAAATGTTCGTCTTTATGAATGGTATTTTAGAGATTTTATCGAAAAAATAAAGAATATCGAAGTTTTTGAACAGCCGATTTTCATGTTTATTAATTAAAAATCAATGCTTCGGAGGAGTTAAAGAATTTTTTAAATAAATAAGCATAAAAGTAGACTTGAAAATGAAAAACTTTTATATAAGTTTTTTTACGATACCACTTATATCCAAGAAGATACGTGCATTCGAAAATTTTTAAACGGAATTTTTAGAAATTCACCAGTGCGCGAAATATGCGATGAAAAATTTGTAAAAAATGGATCATGCTCCATTCATTGGGGCGAATTACTAAAAAAATAATGAACTATATCGACGATGGTCGTGGTAAAAGGTGGTCCGATCGGTGTATAATGCCCCATACATGTATTCACACATATAGTATATGTAGTCAACATGTGCAGCGTTATTTGCCAGCAAGCACGAATCGACGTTCGACTTAAAACTAGCTCTGGGATATAGCTAATATTGCATCTATAGATATGCAGGATATATCAGTAAGAGAGGATAAGTATATATGCCATATAGGGATGAATAGCGTGCAGCGGCGCACGCTTCGCTTGTACAACGTCTATTTGAACATTGCCACGAACTTTGCGTGCACTTAATCACTTTTCATTCGCGTTCTATGGGATATTTTATTATATACAATAATCGTCCCGATGGGAGCGCCCGGAGACTCGAGAATTCGGTCAATCGGGTTGACCCAACACCCGTGAGGGTCGTCACCTGTTGCCTGCTTGTTCTGTGTACACACAGCTGATCTCATAACTTTCTGATGGCTGCACTAACACTCGTTATTAGTCTGCTTCACGAACTGTAAACTCTTCCTCGTATAATAATTACCACCTCTGTTGGTTACTCTGACGGAAAGGTCTGATAGAAATCGGTAGAAATGGACAGCAATCTCATGGATCTGAATAACATCCTATTTAGATACTTTTTTGTCCTTTTCTATCGATTTCTATATTGCTTCCTCATAGAAGAAGCTTTGTTTTCATGAAAAAAAAAAATTTCGAGATTTTTATGTCAGATTACTCAGAATGGTCTAAAACGTCGAGAAAAGTGGTTTAGAAAAATTGTCCGGATTTATGTATGTGTGTGATGAAACACCAAAAATTCATTTAACTGTAACTTTTAAACTATTCGACCGAATCAGCTCAAATTTAAACAACATGTGCAGTACTACCTAATCATTAATTGCCATAAATTTCAGAAAAATCGATTGACACGTTTAAATATTATAAGAATTTTTAAATTTTGGAAAAAGTACGTAAATGCTCTAGCTCGAACGAATTTTTAGGTATCGGGCTGAAATTTCATATAAAAATGGAATAAAGTAATGCGACCTTTGGTATTGAATTTGGGCGAAATCTGTAAAGCGATTCAGTTTTTATGATATTTTGAATTTCTCGAAAAATTTTCGTTTTGCTCTCATTCAGGTAAAATTTTAACAAATCAACTGAAATTTTTTACACTGGAACAATAACTTTCAGCACTACTACGTATCAAATTTGGTGATGATTGGTAAAACGGTTCGGATGTTACGTTATTTTGAATTTTTTAAAAATTGACCTGTGTCGTTCTGCATTTTGTAAAACATCAGAAAATAAGAATAAAATACAACAAGGATACAAAGTAAAACCTTGCACATTGCTTCCTCATTATTTTTTATCGCTTTTTACAAAGCTTCCTTTATGAGGAAGCCAAAATTGATTAACATACTTCCTCATAGAGGTAGCTTTGTAAAAAGCGAAAAATAATGAGGAAGCAATGTGCAAGGTTCTACTTTGCATCCTTTTCTTTTGTTGCTTTCTCATAGAGGAAGATTTGATTTCAATTAAAATAAAAATAAAAATAAAACAGAATTTTGTGAGTGATATTGATCAGTTATTGATATAGAATTTGCTAAGCATCGATCGAATAGTTCTGATTATATAATAATTTCAGTTGTTTAACGTAGTAAAAAATCCGATCGTTCAATAACTTTCACAAATAAAATAATTGAATAATATTTACTGTTAATGGAAATAGGATCTGGATAAAATCCTATTTAGATATGCGTTTTTTTTCTTTTTCCATCGATTTCTATCTCCTTTGTTACTTTCTCATAAAGGAAGGTTTAATGTCAGTAAAAAATTAAAAATCGAGATTTTTAGGTGATATTAAACATTTATTGATATAGAATTTGGTAAGCGTCGATCGGGTAGTTTTGATTGTATAATAATTTTAGTTTTTTATCATATTAAAAAATATGTCGTTCAACAACTTTCACAAGTGAAACAATTAAATAATAATTATCCATTCTATCAGCTACTCCGATAGAAATAGGTGGAAATTGACAGAAATCTCATGGATCTGGATAAGATCCTATTTAGATTCACATTTTTTGTCCTTTTCTATAATTTCTATCTCCTTTGTTGCTTTCTCATAAAGGAAGGTTTGATTTCTCTATAAAACCCAAAAAAAAGCGATTCACATTTATTAATATAGAATTTGATAAGCATTGATCGGATAGTTCTGATTATATAATAATTTTAGTTTTTTTATCATATTAAAAAATCGTTCGTACGCCAACTTTCACAAGTTTAATAATTAAATAATAATTACCACTTCTATTAGCTACTCTCACGGAAAGATCTGATAGAAATCTATAGAAATGGACAGCAATCTCATGCATCCGGATGAGATCCTATTTAGATACTCACTTTTTTGTATTTTCTATCGATTTATATCTCCTTTGTTACTTTCTCATAAATGATTTCATTTCACCAAAAAAAAAAAAAATTACGAGATTTTTAGGTACTGTTGAATAGTCATTCACATAGAATTAGGTAATCATCGATCAATTATATAACAACTTGAGTTTTTTTATCATATTTAAAAAATCGTTCGTCCGCCAACGTTCACAAGTTAAAATACTGAAATTGGCCAAAAAATTTGATTTAGAACAAAATGCCTGCATATGTGCAGCATAGGAGTGTGGTTTGGATTGTTACGATTCTAGCCCCATTGCTATCGAAATGTTGTGCTTAAATTTAGCTTACGCGTGGTCTACTATTGATAAAAATATTTTTATTAAATGTAAATCGGTTCAAGTATACAAATATTATAGATTTTCTAATTAACTCTAGAATAATATCGTCGATTTATTTTCTCATTATTTTTTGTGTCGGGGTTGATTTTTACTCTCCTGTATTACTGTAAGGTTTAAAAAAAATCGCATTTCAAGATATCGCACTTAAAGTTTCAACGCAAATTCGGATAGTTTAAATGCAGAATAGATTTAGTTTTTTTAAATATCCATAAGATCGTTCGTTCGCAAACTTTCACAAGATGCCGATACATCAGCCTATACGAGATTTAAAAAGTCACTGAAGTACAACTTCGCATATTGCTTTCTCATAATCAATAAGGAAGGCAAAGTCTATCATACTTCCTCGTATATGTGACTTCGTGAAAGCCGGAAATTTATGAGGATGCAATGTGCAAGCTGATACTTTGTTTCTTTCATAAAACATTAAGAATAGCTTTGGGAAAATTATCTCATGCAATCCATCGACTTCTATCAGACCTTTTGAACGGGTTGTTGGCCTCTCTTGGGATGTGTTCTCCTGACGTAAGCTCGATTCTTTCACGAGGAGGATCTAGTAATCTTGTAGAGACGCTTTTTTACTCGCTGGGCCGACGTCTCATTAAAAAGTGCTTAAGGTTGTTGTGGGGTCTGTTGTGGGGACAACCAAGACTTTTCATAAATTAATAATTAAATAACGGTGCTGTCGATCGTCTTCCAAAAGTGCTAAACATTAAAGCGATTATCGTTTAAACTGTACATAGTTGTTTTATGTACGTGGTAGCATTTTCTTAGCTGTTATAAGGTAAATACGGCGAAATCGCCAGAACTCGCTATAACAATAGTGCAATAGGTTGTAAAATTTGCGATTTTTTTTCTCCTAAACGGTGCTGTTCACCGTTTTTAAATTTCACCAGACTATTTGCAAAGGGATAATGAACATTCGTGAAAATTTTCATGACATTGGTAGCATTTTGACTTGGGCCCACAACAACCGTAACCGACTGAAATATTGATTGTGATCGTTGTTTTATGAGTCACATTTTAAGCACGTGTTGAGCTGGGCCACGTTTCTCGCGTGTTTAGGGACGCCTATTGCTTTAGCAATAGATCAACAACGCCCCATCGCCTCATTTTCTCCTTCCTTCTACTTACACTTGTTTTACTCTTACGATCGAGTCCTCGGGCACATTCTCACGGACCTAATGGTTCGGCGCGGTGCCTAATCATTTTGTAGGATATTTCGAATACCCTCGCGAACTTGCCCAACCTCAACCGAACGAAAAGCTAAGATTGATTGGTGCATTTTATTAACCCTAACCCAACCATGTAAGATTAATTTACCGTTGGAATGTCAACTTCCAACCATTCATCAACTATTATATCTAAACCGACACCCAGAAAAATTGGTCTGATGAGTTCATTTGAATCAAATATGGATTCAATGTGAAATAAATAAAATTTTATATGAGTCAAATACATTTTATTTGAAGTTTATTTGAATACGATTTGAATAAATTTGAATAAATTTAGCCAAATCGTATCACTTCATGATATTTGAATAAAATAAATTATATTCTGTCTGTTCGGAAACGTAAATTCATGCATCTTTACGCAGTTTTCTCTGATCTTATGTCAGAAAAAAATACTCAAGTGCTTTTGTCATCATCTATTTATATAGCGAAAGTCATTCACGTGCGATCATGTTTCGCATAGCTAAGGATACACAAAAAAAGGCTTGGTTAGAACAACTAAGCACTTAGTGATATATGTACCAAGTAAGTTATTTGTTAAACAACCAAGTTATTGATTGAATAACTAAGTTGATTTAGTTGGTGTAACCAATAACTTGGTTGGTCTAATTAATAACTTAGTTGGCGCATATATAACCAAGTGCTTTGGTTGATCTAACTAAGCCTTTTTCTATCCTTACCAAAAGTCGATTAAATTTTGATGAAATTTTTACAGAGAGTAGAGAAAAGTGAGTTGTATCGATTGGCGTTTTTCAAAATTGGGTTCACGGTCCCGTTTTCGAGAAATTTTTTCTCAAAATTGGGTTATTTAACACGGATTGGATAGGGCAGATGGTCCGAAACTCTCGAATAGATCGATTTGCTCAGGTAATTTCTGTTCGATCTGAATAAAAAACGAACATAATGTAGACTGCATATTTCCCAAAATATTGGTAAAAGAAAGAATTAGCTCGACGGTCGGACAATAAAATGCATTTGGGTTATTCACAGCATTCAGGGCCTTCAGTAAAATCACCGGAGAAAATGTGGCAACACCGCGTCCCCACCACGCTCAATATAAGTACCGCGCTATTTGAATAGTTACGGCCATACACGGAAATAAAAAAGTAGTTGTAAAAACTGATTCATCGGTGCCGACAACCAATCGAAATAGTGAGCATAGCTCCAACTACTCGGTCGATTGAAGAAACTATAACCTCGTTGGTAGAGTATAGATAGTAACAATGACCAGCTGAGATCATAACCTCAACTCACCGGTTGGTTGGCGTAAGGAATCATTTGGATTGGATAGCAACCGTGATAGTTGCAAGAACCAAGTTGTTGGTTATACGTACTATTTTTGCCACCAATCGAAAAAAGTTGAGACTTAGCGATTCCGATTTAGTTTCAGTAACTAACACGCGGCACAGCATATGCTGGAATTGGTAGTCAGAACTACTTTTTTCTTTTCTTCGCAGCTCTGGCATTTTCTGCAGCCCTTTTTCTATTCGCTATGGCACCCTTTTTTTAAATAAACCTTTCGACCCACGCACAAGCAAATCAGATATCGACAATCTACATAAATTATAAATTTGCCGATCGCAAGATGGTATACCCTACAACCATTACGCTAGCAGATCCAGTCACCGAACAAATCACCGTCAAAATTACCATGGTGGTTTTGCACAAAAAGTTCACTTAAAATTTTGTCGACACCAACGCGTAAACCACCACTCCGAGATTTAAACGAATCCCGGAGTGGTGGTTTTGTCAAAATTCTAAGTGACCGTTTTGCACAAAACCTCCATAGTGGAAACGACCATGATTCTATGGTGGTTTGCGCGATGACCGGGTCTGCTAGGGTAGTCGCGCTACAGTCGCGAATGACGGCGTTGTCACATTTTTTCACGCATATATATTTCTCGCCAGAAAATCCCCGCCACCTCAGGCCCCTTGCATTTCTGGTAAGGATATTGTTAATTAATTACACAGTAAATTTACCGTAATAATAGGCCAGATATACCGGTTGTCGACACACCCAGTATTTTATAGCATTAGTCGCATTCGTCACATCTCCACAGTTATTTTTATCGTGCATATAAGTATAATTTGCCCTTACATTGTAATTCTTAAGGGGAGGGTGTCAGGTTAAAAAAATTGATTTTGGACATTCAATATAATCCAAATCCGATTGCATATAAAAATGTCCAACGCACTATATTGTTGGTACTCGATGAAAGGATTTTTGATTGTCGTCTGACTAGCATATGCTTTTCAATATTATCTTAAGCAAAGTTCTTAAGTTTTCCATTCTGCGCATGATTCAGATCAAACTACTAGGCAGATTGGAATGGTTGACATCTCATTTTCATCTTCATGAAAAGATACATCGGCTAAATGGAGCAAACTATTTTTTTTCATTCTGAAAGCAAAGTTAATCACTGATTTAGAAAATAGCATAAAATTTATTTATTAATAATTATGTCACTTAAAAAATATAACCTTTTATTAACATTTGCTACATTTAGTCGGTGTATCTTTTCATGAAGAAGAAAATGAGACGTCAACCATTTCAATCTGCCTAGTAGTTTGATCTGAATCATGCGCAGAATGGAAAACCTAAGAACTTTGCTTAAGATAATATTTAAAAGCATATGCAAGTCAAATGACAGTAAAAAATCCTTTCATCGAATACCAACAATATAGTGCGTTGGGCATTTTTATATGCAATAGGATTTGGATGATATTGAATTTCCAAAATCAATTTTTTTTACCTGACTCCCTCCCCTTAAGAGAGCCTTCAGAGTTTTAACGTTAGAATATCAAATTGTTTTCTGTTACGAATATGATCGCATATAAAAATGAAGCTTCGAATTATTATTTTCCTAACCACGAATCCTTGGTGTTTGCAAAACCTAAAGGTTATTTAAGTGACCAAAAACGGTACATCCTTACTATGTGTATGCCTCTATATTCATCTGTTTATTGGAGATTATTCACTTCCGGTCATTTTGCTTTTAAGCAATTTACTTAGACACTGGATGCAGTATCGTAATTTGTATAACAAAATGGTTAAAATTAGAGGTTTGGATCTTCAGAAAAACGTAAGGATAATAGAAAGTTGATTCATAAAAGACACAAATGATATATGATTCGATAGAAATATAAAAACAGCTTATGTCATGCCCCTACTACGTCGTTACGGATATGAATTAGCAAAACGACATGTGGATGTCTGCGGCATGGCCACAACCAATGAAACGGCGAAGGGAACGATTAGTGATTTATGGTAAATAATCTCATTTGGCTTTACGTGAGACTATGTGGCATTAATCTCGCGAAAAATATTCGTGCTAATGGTAGGTGACTGATTCGAGAAGGGGTTAAATTCGGGTCAGAACTAAAAGTGACGTACTGTTAGTATTAGAAACGTGAATCGGTCAGTAATTGCACCCAGAAAAAAGATTTTGTTAACGGGACTAGAATCTACGTATCGGAAATAAAATTTATTATTTGGATGCCGACCTACTAGACTTCTATTCACCTCAAATAAATTCTTTTATTTCTAATTAATATACTTATTGAATAGTAAATGTATTCAAATCTAAGAAATATTTATTTGGGTCGGCAGTTATATAAATGTGGATTCAAAAAAAAAAAAATATTGTGATATTCCTCACTATCCTTTAGAAGCTTAGAAACTGCCTCGCGTTCAGCAGTTGGCGCGTAAACCAGTGCGCGGCTAAGCGTTCACCCATCCAAGTTATGACCGCAAATACTGCTGCACAACTCTGGAGACCGTTGAGCCACACACTTTTTTTTTAGAACAGTTTATTTCTTAGGAACGTGTACAATGTTGGTTATACAATGATAGAAATATTTCCTGCAAAAAAAGACCAGTCCATTGTCGCAAAGAGGGACGCATCCTTGACTCTTGCCCAATGAGGTGGGACTCGCAGCCACGCTTTTGGACGGGTATAAGGTAAATGTCCCCATTCCCGTACCCGATAAGGCTAACCAGACAAATGTATGTCTTTTTTCGTTGTGGCGAATTTAAATTTGCAGATTTTTTTTGCACCACTGTAAAATTCAGTTAATTCTCTTTCTAAAAATGGATTATTCAATCGATTCCGCCAATTATTTCACCAGATAGAGGCTGATTAATTCATGCTTATTAGTGTCCCCTCTGCCGACACAGCTGTTCCCAATCCCGACCAGCGATGACCCCATTTCGACCACTAGGGAAACGGAGATCCCGAAGAGTAATAAAATTTTTTTTTAAATAAATAAATATGATCCGGGATTGTACTATTAATATTTTTATTGCATAATTATAAAAAAACTTCGTTTTTCGGAACTTATGTTACATTTCCGTCTCCACATACACTTTTTTTTTACGATGCTGTAAAAATTGAGATATTTCAAAATTTTAATCAGTGAGGGAAAAAAGTCCAAGTCCTTCGCAGCGATCCTGTAAGAATTGAATTATATCAATTTTTTTTATCACCGAGAAAGTAAACCTTGTAATAAAGAAATTTTTTTGACTGCCTAAATAACGTTTACGGTAATGCCTACGGTTGTGCCTAACTTCGACCACCGTAAAAAAAATGAAAAATACATTATTTATAACTTTTTTTTTTTGCTGAATCAGTAATTGAACTCATAATCTATCGTTTGCACTAAAAATTATTCGATTTTTACAAATTCAGGATGCAGTACGAACTATTGAAGCGGTCAACGCAACTTAACCTCACTGTTAAGAATACGATGGGTTGGCGACAAGCGTTTGGAAATACGAACAAAACTTGGATTGTGTTATTGTATTTACTCTTTACGTTGCAATACTCTCACACATAGGGTCCTCGGAATATTGTACTATGCTCAATTGTTGTTATTTTTGCGCAGCACTCGAGTAAATAATTATTTCCGTCGAAGTGGTCGGCAGAGGGAGCATGGACGGGAATGGGGACATTTACCTTAGAACCCTGAGAGGCGTACACAGTACATATTTTTCTTTGGTAGTGTTAATTGGACAAAATGTCCTTTATGTTAATACGTTAATGGCGTTTGAGTTACGGGGAAAAAAGAATACAGAACGTAAACTGAACCCCCACAGCATTAATAGCGTGTTTGATCTTATAAACTATCATTAAAAAATTAGAGGCTATATACATATATTACAAGAGAGTAAAAGAAAAAAAAAGAAAGAGAGAGAATTATGTTCCAACAGTTTTTGTGTATAACTAGCTGGAATCTCAGAGGCACGCAGTTCGACGTCGCTGGATTCCCTCAAGATACAGTTTTCTACGTAGAGCGATAGCTTTGATGACCCGGCTTTGATTGGAGAGCCACCAATCAAGCCACACACCGACCGTCCGTCCACTGCTGCCAATTTAAAGAATATATAATTTTTATATAAATATACGACAAGAATTAAGTCAAATCGATAAATGTTGCATGTTGATAATAATAAACTCCAATGATGAAAGGAAATAAATATATATTGGATTATAAGATAGTTCTAATTGATTTTATTAAAAAATATCTAATACATGTATTTGGTCGTTTTAACTAGATCTTTTTCCGGATTAAGAAAGTATTTAGTAGCAATAAATGAAATATTTTTTTAGTATCCGCTACACAGTGAAAGTTGATCCAAATAAATAAATAGGTTAGAAATTTAAAAAACTGAAAAAATGCATGAAATACATATTTGTTGGAGGGAAAGTAAATTTTCGTTGATTGAAATAATTAAATGTTGAATAGATAATTTTAGTTAATATTACCAAATCTTTTTTCTGGGTGTGTCTCTCGCTTCAGCCGTTAGCGCCATCCGGCCTATATCTCTCTCTCATACGCATTCATTCATGTTTCATATCGTTCTAACATTCTTCATTCTAGCACGCCGCACAATATCCTAACAAAACCTAACACAACCCAACAAAATTTAACAGAACCTAACAAAATCTAACGGAAGCTAACAGAACCTGACAGAACCTAACTGAACCTAACAGAACCTAACAGAACCTAACAGAACCTAACAGAACCTAACAGAACCTAACAGAACCTAACAGAACCTGACAGAACCTGACACAAAATAACAGAACCTAACGAAACTTAACAGAGCCTAACAGAGCCGAATTAATTATACACCGCAACAAACATTGACGAGTAGTATTTATTATATTCGACATCTTAATTACATTAAGAGATATATTTTTTTCTTTAGCTTTAGTATGATATAATATAAACCCAGCTTTGACCGTAGATGAAGCTGTAATAAAACAATATCTCTATTTATTTATTTCACAATAAGGTATTAAAGTCAAAATTGGAAACATACTAAAATGATTTCAACAGAACAGAAATGTCGCATGGGCAATCACCGTTGCTTCCTAGGAAAGAAAACAGTTCATTTCTGACCGGCGCAAGTAATTAAAACCATACTGCACATGCGTACTCGTCATTAGTTAAAAACGATAAATTTTTGTCTTCTTGTTGAAAACATAGAATGTGGTTATTTTTTAATGGAATCGGGAAAAAACTTATTACACGCGACTTGGGAGAAAATGAGATTTTTACCTCGGGTGGTTTCTTTGAAGTGAAATACAGACATTTTCTATTTAAGTTTTTACATTTATTAATTATTTCACGTGAAACTATGTGGCATCAATCTCGCAAAATATATTCGTGCTGATGATAGGTGACTGATTCGAGAAGAAAATAAATTCGGGTCAAAACTAAAGGTGACGTTGGTATTGGAAACATGGATCCGCTAGTAATTGTCTCTCGCTTCAGCTGTTAGTCTGTCTCTCTCACTCTCATTCATTCATTCATGTTTCATATAGTTCTAACTTGCTTCGCAGTGGGTTGTGACTCACGAAGGTCGGACGTTGAGCCTGCACAAGAAGCGCCGACAATAGTTGAGGTCCTCTCGTAGCTGTTGAGAAGCACGCAGCACAATATCCTGCCTGGGGGTGAATGACGAGAGCGCTGCGACTAACACCTAGAATCTCTACAATAAAAAGACTCTTTGTAAAAAATACCGATCCATCATAAACGTTATTATAATCGTAGTTCTATGTACCGTGTACTTAAGATGGGTTGGTCCGGCAATCATAAACATCTGAAGTTTTTCTAACGCTTACTACGACTTTCCTGGACGACCATTTATAGATTGTAAATGTATTTTTCTTGCACGTCTCTTGTGTTCTGGACGTGAGTTTTGGATGTTAAAAAACGGTATTCTAGTGATGTGCTCGATGTTTTTAAATCGACACAGGGTCAACGATCATACAATCCTATGTTATTGACTGATGTCTTACCTTTGGAATTTGCATCTACAATTAAATTTTTTTCTCGGGCTTTCGGTACCGTACAATTCAGGCTTGTGCGACAATAATTGGTATCGCCTCATCAATTTAAACCTATTTTAATAATTAAATTATAGTACCAAACATTATCGCACAATCCCTCGATTTCTTTTGATTGCTTGTTAAGTAATAAGAAAGAATTAAGCATATGAGCAACTGAATATTTTAATACTTAAAAATTATAAATACGGATGAAAAAAAATTTAATCGTGATGAGGTAGTCGTAAAAAAAATTGAACAGTCTATCGATTTAACAGAATGGTTTTGATTGAATTAAGAAAGATTCGTATAGAACAGAAGCCCGATATTTGCATTTTTGAAGCTACGAAAACTTCAAAATGTTGAAGGTCCCAATTTCCCAATTTTCAAGGTCTACAAGGACTATGTAAAATAGTACATTATGCCATTAGGGAGGGAAGTGCGCGATTTTCACCGAGTGTTAGGTATTCTGTGCAAGCGAAGCGGGGGTAGCATCACGTTCTAGTATACAGGTCTTGCAACGATCACGCCGCACCGAGAGAAAAGATTTCATTGACGCCAAAGAAATGGGTGGTTTGATTTTTTTTTTCATTGATTTCAACGAAATATTTCTTTGATTTCAATGAAATAGTGCATTTGAATTTTAAAGAGAACATTTCATTGCCTGTAAATAAAGATTTACTTAGTGAGCATATAATAAAGAAACAGTTTTATTGATTTAAAGAGACGTTTTCATTGGTTCAAAGAAACGTTTTCATTGATTTCTCTCTCGCACCTAACCTCACTTTTTTGTTTTCCGGTTCTCCCGAACGAACGGCTTCGAATTTCGAGAAGCCAGAAGCTTAGCCTATTTCTGTCGTACTTCCTTACATACTCACAAAATTTGAGCTTTATCTGCCGCGTACTTCAGGAAAAAATAGTTTTCGAAATTTTGAGCTGGTAAAAGAAGAAGGTTTCATTAAATCAGAGATGACATCTTTGAAATCAATGAAAAAGGTTCATTGGTTTAAAGAAATGTTTCTTCGAATCAATGTCACTATTTTTCATTGAGTTGGAGATCATTCAAAGAAAAGATAGTATTGAAATTCAAGTATTTCATTTCATTGGCTAAGATTTCCGTAAATCAATGAAACTTTTTCTCTCGGTGTGGGGGTAGTCCTCTTACGCGACTTCGATTTTAGTTCCGATTTACACCACAAGAGGCGTGATAGGTCATCATACACTGAAAAATAGATTAGTTGCCATAACCAAGAAATGAGTTGACACAACCAATCGATTATTCTATTTCCCTTACAACACAAATGGTAGTGCGAACGATTCGAATGGTAATACCGACGATTCGAATGGTAGTCCCAACTATTCGAGTGGTAATCCCAACGATTGGATTGGTTAACCTAACTAATCTCATGAGAACTAATCGTGAATAGTTCAGGTTACTATTCGATATGGTTGAGGCAACTAATTTTTGAGACATTGTGCACAGCAAATCGAAAACGTAGTTGTCACAACTAAACATTTTTTTCCGTGTAGGTTGCGTGCGACAGTGAGTGAAACACTTTTCATTTCTCTCTCTCCCGAAAATTCAAACTTACATATCTTATGAACGACTTTAACAATCGGGCTGAAATTTAGCACACACGTGAAGCAGCTAGACGTCTTTGTTTGCGATCAGAATGAAAAAAAAGTTTAAATATGTTTATGTTTTATTTGAACATTTTCCTTTCCTTTTATTTGACCATTTTATTTACCATTTTCGAAAAATGTCTGTACGCGCTCAAGCTTCAATTTCCAGCTATGGAGCTAAATAATTTTTTATAAATAAAGCTATGATAATGGAGGGTCGATATTGAATTTGGGATGAATTTATAAAAAAATGTTTATAAGATTCTGAATTTTCGAAAAAAATTATGTTTTGCTCTACCCACGTCAAAACTTACCAAATCAACTGAAATCTTGTATAGACGAAAAATACCATGTACATATGGCTACGGCACATGAATTTTAGACATGTTTCACGAATTCAACAGTTATTACGAAAAAAGAAGCATTACTATTAATTAACTAAATTGACGAGTGAACGAGTGAACGGAGGTGAATTAATGTTTAAGTGCAAGTGCCGACACATGACCGTTACGCAAGGGAGCTTAAGGGCTCGCGGGAACGACCTACAACGACAAAGGCGCCACACGGTAGCGGCGGCAGACTCTAAAAGTTGAACGGTAAGAGGGACTAACCCCACCATTGAAATTCGACTTCGTTGCAAAACTTGTATACTCGACCGTAGTTAGCACTCACTCGAGGTGAAAATCGCGTCCCTTGCGATTGCAGCATATATACTGTACTATTTTACTGCGGGAGTAATGTAACTGTACTGCGCATGCGTGGAAAACTGCGTATACGTATTCGTCATTGGTTAAAAATCGACCACTTCGCCCCCACGCAGGTGAGGAATGGGGTGATTTCATCGAAGTCGGGAAAAAAAGAACTTTTCAGGCCAAAGTTGACGCGTACTTATTTTATCTTATCCAATGGCAAATACATGATGCTCGATGAGCATTCAAATAAATAAAAAAGTTCATTTTTCAACCTCCCTAATACTCATAAATGTCGTAGATCGATAATATATCTCATGGTACATTGCAGCTTTGCGTCAGTGACTACAACATCATCCTTACGTGTCTCGATTGCGGCATGAATGCGTGCGGGATGGTACTCAGCAGCCTGATATAACGTGCCTGCAAGGTATACCTATCAGATTGCGTGGATCCGGAATCGAGCTGCCGGATCGTAAAACTGTCACTGGGTGCCTTGCGAAGAAACGAATGCGGAGAACGAGTGCGACCTCGAATCAACAGCAACATCAGCAGTAGCATCAGCAACCGCGTACGAAGACGAAAGTGAGAGATCCAGTACCACAGCGAGGGAGTCTCGATAACTCTTGAGAGAATCGCGAGCGCGATATGTCTCTCGCTCCTTTCTAAACTGGATCATCTATACGTAACTCGGAGGCTCGGATGCTGTGCGGCGATGCGCTCTCCTCGATCTCTTATTATTATCCTACAAACTATCACGGCTTAAAAGAGATTCCCGCAGCTGCGTGCTATTCGCGCGCGATTAAATGATTCCCTCACGGAGGTACATACATATAAGCCAGCAGCGCATTGCGGGATGCGTCCAGTAGAATTTTTTTCCATAACGGAACAGGTATTACGAGACTGTTGGCGAGAAGCTTCGCGATTTCGCTCGATATCCTCTAGCCGAGGATTGTATAAACGTCTTTATGGGATATATAGCTCGAGACGCTCTCCTCGATTGAGGAAGAGTATTACGAAAGTCTTCTGAAATTGTGCAACAGCTCTACTGGTCGCGATTCTTTCGTAGTCCAAATATATATTCCGAGCTCTTCTCTTTCTCAAGGATATCGCGAAATATCTGTGTGAATAAACGCGCATATAACGTGACGAACGGTAACTGTTATCGCAGCAGCTGATGGATTCTCTGGGAATTTTCATAGATTTTTTATTAAGATTTAATTATTACGTCGTTTCAGACGCTTTTTCTTCATATTTATAGGCTCTAAACTGTATTCACGTAAAAAGCACTGTTATTGTCACGCTATGGGAAGCTGTTCATTTTTTAAAATTATTGAATATTCTGATTAATCGGTTTTTTAATTATTTTTATATAAAAGTAAAATCATAACCATGAAACGTTGAGAAAAACATAACAGCAACGGACGATTTTACATTTGTTACTATCAATGAGTAACAACTGTAAGAGCCTTGATTATTATCATATTCTTCTTAATTCTTGAGGATATCGCGACACATCTTTGTGAATACGATATAAGGTGACGAACTCTTCTCAAAGCATGTGATGGATGCTTCGGAAATTTTTCTCAAAATCTGATAATTCCGTCGTTCCAGACGCTTCCTCTTAAGGTGTTCCTATGGACGATGCATTTTAAATAACGTCGTTCTGAAATTCTAACAGAATATTCGCCATTAAAAAAAAAAATTCTGCAGAATTTGAATCTGATCGCCTACCGTACTTCGGAAATATTCAATGTCAAAGTTGTTCATGCAGTATACGCCGAAGGTTACACTCGCTTCAAAAGAATAGATGATGAAATGAAAAGAAGCCAAAAAATTGTACCGAGAAAAGAATTTTCTTCCCCAACTTGTATCCAAATTTCAAGTCGATTGCCTACTTTATTTTTGAGATATCATCAGAAAAAGTATCTGTTCTCTCTCTGAATCATGCATTTTCGGGTTATCGCGCTCTCTCGCACCAACGCGTTGATTGTTTGGTACGCGGCTCTGATTACATATGGGCGTATCTCACAAACCTTTGACTTTCACGGCCTCAAAGAATAAAAATCTAGTTAAGGAGCACATGATCGCCAATTTTTTGTACTCATCTTAAGACCTTTCGAAAGCAATATTCGTTCATGGACAAAGCATCATATACAGGGTGCTCACATAAAAAATCATATTATCATTTTGACTAAAAATCATTTATTTGGTGCTAATTCATTGCAGGAACTATGTGTTATTGTGTTTTACAAGTGTTTAACTTACTTTCAATTCAACTTTTTTTTTAAATGACCCATTGAATGCATAGTTTTATCCCTACCAATAGGTCATTTTTCTAATTCAATTTTACTCAATTCGTATGCAGGAAATGAAAAGTATGACTGGAAATGACTCTATTAATTCAAAATATAATTTAGATAATTCAGGAACGATAATAGTTTGAATTTATTATGCGAATTTATAAACCTGATAATTGAATACATTTTGACCCAGAAAAAAATTGTTTCTCGTCGAGAGGTCAGACACATCTGCGCACATCTAATTTGTGATAAGAATAACGTACTCAGGTGGAATTTAATTATCTTACTTGACTAGTTTGGCCGGATAACGATGCAAAAAACCTGACATTTATTCTCCACGCAGCAATATGAGTCCATGTCGCAGAACGTTGCGAGCAAAATAATTGACTCTCCGACATATATTTCACTTCATTCAATCCGCGATGATCCTACCTTTATGTGCATCGAATTCATTTGGCTCGGTTAGCTTGTACTGATATTCTTGCACCATATAACGGTGTATGGCAGGTTCACCATTGGAACCCAGTGACAGACGTTCACAGGATAACCGCTTAATTTTCTGACATGTTTGGCGATTACAATTAGGTACATTATGTTCATTGCACCTTACCAGAATTTCATGATTTTTTTCTTATTTTTCTGAAGGTGCGTATCAATGCTACACCCGTACGAAGTGACGCAAAAGTCAGAGTTACAAGCGAAAACGTTGTTAATTTTCGCATTTCAACCAGGATAAAACAGTCTATTGGTGCATTATAAAATTAAATTATTTTTTTCAGATAGATTATGCTTCGTACATCTTAGTAAAAGTTTGATACCTGCGTAATTCATTCTGCGTAAATTACTATAGCATTCCGCAGTCGAGTTACTCGAAAGTCAAAGGTTTGTGAGATATGTACCATATACATTATTACTCCGTATCCAGCGCTATCTTATGCATCAATTTTGATCAGGAAACCGTAAGCGGCCCTTACTGGATGTATGATCCGATCCTTTATTATTCTTTTCGCGAGTTTTTTTAAAGGTAACATTACAATCGAGAAGTTGGAGCATTTTTTGGCACGCTTTAACTCAGCTTTCTGTATTTCTCGCAAAATAATATGCAGTGAATATGGATTCTTTAGTAAAGTGGCGAAAACCAGGACGTGCACGCAGATGACAAGCTGTAAATAACGCTGTGGATACGAAAATTTCTAATTTGAACTTGGTAGCAGGTACGTGCATTTACATACATTTTGATTGTACGATCAAAAGGAAATGAGACGTGTGAAATATTTTTATTTACAGAATCACCAATGTCTACTAATTTAAATATCTGCAAGTAAGAAAAAGAAAAGAAAAGAAAACCCTGATGGAGAGCAAAGGCAATGAAGCTAACAACGAACAGGACAGTGAAAGATATGAAAGGAGTATTTGTCAGTATAACAAGAAAAGTAAAAACAGGCGTGAAGAGGATAGCGAAAGACATGAAGATACTGATGGAGACAGTAGCGAAGGACGTTACGCAGAGTAACAACATGAAGAAAGACAGCTACAAACAGGACAGCAAACAACATCAAAATGAGTATAGCGAAGGAAATAAAGACAGGACAGGACAAAACAGTAGACAGGACCGCGAACAACATAAAAATGAGCATAGCGAAGAAAATGATGACAGCTGTAGACAGGATAGCGAAAGACATGTAAATGAGCATAGTGAAGGCCAGAGGTAGAAAAGAATATATATTTGTTTAATATTAAATGTTTTATGGAAGTTTGTTTAAGTTGAAAAACTTAAAGTAATAATGAAAACAAAAATATAACACGCGTCTTAATTCATTTATGAATTTCCTACCTGGACAGTTCCAGGTAGGAGCTTTACTCGAGCCTGATCACAGCTCAAACAGATATCCTGATCACGGCCTGAGCAATTTCCCTGATTATGGCCTGAACAGTACCCCGATCATGGCCTGAACACGACCGAGGTCACGGTTGTATCAACCACAACCTTACATTTTGACAGCGGGCCCGGTCAGGTTGCCTTGACACGTCCTGATAAGGAACTATGGCCTACCTGATAACGCCCTTGTTGCGACAGTATCAGAATTTCTACTCGGGAACGTATCCTCGAAAAGTTAAGAAAAATATTACAATAAGCAAATATCTTAAATTGGTTTTTATTAATAAGTAAAAAATTTAAGATCCTAACAACTTAATTTAGAATTTTGCGCAAATTAACTTACAAACAGGGTGAAAACGAGTAAATTGTATTTTCACGAAATTTTTTATATCTATTAAGCCCGATGAAATATCAAATTGGTTTTTGTTTACAAAGCTTACCCATGCGCAAGCTTCAAATTGTAATTCAGAATTTCGTCCTAATTAACTCTTGAGAGGATGAAAAATGGTTTCGCGGATTCTTCGATATATGTTATGCCCGAGGAGATTTTTTTTTCCTTCTAAATTTTACCCACGCAAATGTTTGGAAACATAATTCAGGATTCTTGTTTCAATCCCTAAAGGGTCGAGTCGGATTTGGGGGCTAAATTATAGAACCCTTCGTATCCTCTATGTTTGTTACGTATAGAACATAATTTAAAAAAAAATCGTAGGCTACCAGTCCGACTTTTCAGTCACTTACAAACACCTTTGCAAATCACGACTAAACCAGCTAGTACTATAAAACGTGACGAACGGAAACTGTTATCGCAGCAGGTGAAGGATACTGCAAGAATTTTCATACATTTTTCTTCAGATCTGATAATTGCATCGTTCTCGACGCTTCGTCCTGACGTTTATAGTCTCCAAGCACAAGTCATACATCGAGTACAGTTATTGGCCCTTTAAGCGGAGCAGTTTAGCTTCTCAACGTTTCTGCATTTAGAATATAAATTATAAAACATAGCGATTAAACGATTATTTCCGTTTTTATTCCAAATCAAAATCTCACAAATCGATAAGTAACAAGCGCAAGATCATTGATTATTGTCATATTCTTATCTCCTCTTGTACAATCTATTTCAGCCGATAGTCGATTGCTGCAGGGGATGCCAATCGCTGGAACGTTGCCACCAACTGGATCGTTTATTCTCGTAGCTTGTAACTTACAAGCTGTCGAGTGCGCGAGAAAATGCGGCAATGATCTATGTCCCAGCAAGGCAGCAGCAAACTCGAAGGAATTGCTCGCAAACCCCTTGCGATCGACCGCTTTATTTACGAGCATTTTCAATCGGATCTCGCGAGAGGATTAACAACAGCAACGGCAGCCAACTTGTACGGAACCCGTGGGGCGGGCGTGGTTTTGCTATTACTTACTCTTATTATCAGAACTTGAGAACGTATCTACTACCAGTATACGATAATAGTCGGCTGCGGCTGTACTTAAGGGACGTGCGGAGTTCTCAGCATTCTGCTCATGCTGCTCTGCTCCCCATCGCCTAGATCTCTCTTAATGCTGTGCACTCGGCTATCTCTGCTCGTTCTCGCTCGGTTCTGTGATACAGCTTCGGGGTAAAATAATAGTTCGTTCCGAGAGACCCGCAAGACTCTTATCCAGGCCATTATCTAGATCGGATTAGCTACGGAGCCGTGTGTAAGTGCAACGAGAACGAGGGACGATCGGGAATCCGAGGTTCCTAAACGCAACGGATTTGCACGGAATTAGCAACGCTCAGGCTAGAGCCTCAACACATAAAGCTACAATCGTTCTGCCTTGTGATCTTCGACCTCCAATTACTCTGCGTCGTATACTATGTATTAAGTACGCAGTGAACTGCAATATTCATGTATGCTCGAGATAAAATTATAAGCTTACGATACATTTTATTTAGGAGCTTTAAGGACCCATTCACCTAAAAAAATTATAATAAAATCATTTTTATAGATGATACCCTTCTTTAAAAATATTTTACATTTTAACTTTTTCAAGATCTTATCAAACCAATGAAACGTATTGGATTCTTAATAACGCGAGAATATAACCGTCGGGAAATACGATTTCAAACGTGATGACTGAACAGCGATGGTCACGCCACCTACGAAATATTAATTTTTATTTAGTCATTACCGGAAACTGACCATGTGAGTCAACCGAAAAATTGCGAGTATAAAAGCCCGAATCTGAGCGAGGCTCGCTCTCTTGTTCTGGAATCTTCATGCGAATAGTAGTAGCTTCGTGACGAGTCTGTGTGAGAGTAAAGTGCGAGTCCAGAGTGACCGCATGGCCGAATTATTTAGGATATATCGTTAGGGCTACAGATTGATCAGATTCATAGAGAGGAATGATAAATTTCAGAAATGTGTTATTAACAAAGTTAGTAGAGAACCGTTAAATAAGTGAAGTTAGTTGGAAAGATGCAAGTTAGGAAGCGACCATATGGCCGAGATAAATGTAGAAAATAATTCTACATTCCCATAGGAAGTAAGTTCATAACATAAGTTAAATGTTAAGAGCCATATAAAATTAATTAATTAGAAATTTCAAGTTCACAAATCTGTGGAGCAGAAAATTATTTACTACCGTAAAAAGATTGAGATTAAACGCCGACCTAGGTCAATTTGTCATCCTTTTTGAAGATGTAAACGAATGCGTCGAGCCTGCAAATTAAAAGCATCTTGTTTCTAAGAAAAGAGAACGATCGAACAACAGAAATGCGCGAGCGAGGAAGAGCGTACACTCAGAGAAATCGTAATAGTACAGTCAACTATAAAGTGACAACTATTCATTTTTATGATATGCAAACTATTTTTATAGTTACGATAACTACGAAAATAGTTATGGTAACTATATGATAGTTGTGTCAACTATAAAAAAATCGTTGTACCTCCCATAAATGAATAGTTGTCACTTTATAGTTACTAATACCATAATTTTCTCTCAGTGTAATTGTCAAGTTCGATAATTAAACGGTTGTAATAACACCGCGGTGCACGGGAAATAAAATCTGTAAACATTATGAAACACGATCTTTCTTAAATTTATAAATGCCATTATTAAATCTTTAAATAAATTATTTCCTTTTACGTCATAAAAATCTGTAATTAATTCCCTTCCTGCTCGAGTTCCGAATCCTCTAAATTTAATGTAATTGACTAAATACCGTTGCACCCTGTATTCCTGCAATTTTGTAAAGACATACAGTGCACCAGAATGGTGTGAGGTAAAAAGTAAAATTTTTCACTTTTAGAGTTAAAAGTGAAAGTCGTAGCTTTCAGACCAAACTGGCGAACAGACTTTAGTGTTCGATATCATATTTTATCTGTCGAAGAGTGCCTTCCGTTTTGAGTATAGAAATTTTTATTTCAGGTCTTTATACAAAGCTATGATTTTGAATGTGTAAATAAATCGTTGTTTATTAAAAACTCATTAAATAATTGGTCACAATTAATCCAACTTCCACTGCATCCTGAATTGCCATACTCAAAACGGAATGCATTCTTCGACAGTTAAAATAAGAGATAGAACACTACAATCTGTTCAGCGGTTTGGTCTGATAGCTACGAAAAGTACAAAATTTTACTTTTCATCTCATACCTTTCTGGTGCACTGTATTTCTTTACAAAATTGCAGAATTATAGTGCTTGATATGTACTTGATGGAGTCATAAAGTAAGATTTTTTATAAGAAGGGCATTATCAAGAAATTTTCTATTTCTTATGACTTTTTTTTAGTTGACTGCGGTGGGAGTCAAAATAGCAAATGGTTAAAATAGCGAATTTTAAAATAAGGAACGTCTGAATCTAGAATGGCCATAATTATGAAATTCGTTACTTCAGCCATTCGCTATTTTAATCCCCAATCTTATTAAAATGCAATCAAAATAACGAATGGCTAAAATAGCGAATTTCATAATGATGGTCATTCTATATTTAGACCTCCACCCTTTAGAATTGAGATGACAGTTGGCCTTTTAAATCGCGAAGCGGGTCTTTACAAATTTAAAAAAAACCACTGAAGCATTATCAGTTTTTTTGTGTTTTCGTGTAAAAATTGTAAAACTTGTTATGCTATAGAAATTAGACTTCTTTGTTGTAAATGACAGTAGTCAGGGAGTAAACATCGAAAGACTATTAAGACCTTCATCCAAAAGCCGCGAATTTTTACACTCCGTAAAATCTTTTTCAGTATCGACAGGAATATTGTCAAATAATTTTAGAAAGAGCCTTTCGCTGCATCAATTTACTTCCACTGAAAGAGAAATGACTGAATCAAAAACTAAACTGCCAAACTTGTGTAATAAAATTTAAATATTTATCGACAAATGCATCTTGGTTACATGGACGCCTGTCAGTTCGTCTACCGCATAATTTGGCACAGAAAGAAAAACATCATTTGCCTTATAAAAAAATATCTAAAGCATCGTACCTGTCGTACGCCTGCTCGGGTTTATTTATTCATGGATACAGCCGCGCGAACGACAGCAATCTCATTATTTTTTTCGAACGATTTCATTCGTACCTGGCCTTTGTATTCGTATCTACGTGAACTTGTTTATGAAATTAGCATAATAACTTGAGATATAATATTTTGTTGCAGAGCGAGCAGGATATCCTATGAGACGGAACTGGGCCGAGGTGTCGAACGTCATTCAAGGTTGGGTCCTCGATTTTTAAAGCTGATTGCGGTCTTAAGGAGGTTGGAGCGTTCCACACTAGTCAAATCAGTGCTAAATTTTTAAAAGCGTTTCTACAATTTCAGGTGATTTAATAATCTGTTCGAAGGTGTTAATCACATAGCAGCATTAGTTCTTGATATTCAGATACATTCACAGCTGTGATATCAACAGTAAATCGATCAATATCTGCAAATTTCCGATGTTATGTTTTTTCATCTAATTTTTTAAAAGGGTAAACCGTAATATCATTCCGATTATGACAACCAATAGCTTATTTTGTTTACTAAAAGATATTCTATCGATTGGTCGTCTATTTTTTTTAATCGTATTAGTAGTTCAAAAGATACAACCGTTTGTTTATCCTATCATAACCTAACATGAAGTATACAAATGGCTGTAACTTTTGAACGCCTGATACTATAGAAAATTCGGACGGTCAATCGATTAAGGATCTTCCACTGATCAAAATGAGCTATGTTTCGTCATAATCGGACTGATATTACGGTTTACCCTTTTACAAAACTGGATGAAAAAACATGATATCGGAAACTTGGAGATATCGATCGATTTACTGTTGATATGACCGCTGTGAATGTATTTGAATATCAAGAACTAATGCTATGTGATTAACACCTTGGAACAGATTATTAAACCATCTGAAATTGTAGAAACACTTTTAAAAATTTCGCACTGATTTGACTAGTGTGGAGCGCTCCAACCTCCTTAAGGGGCCTGCATGAGTTTGAGGCCCAAAAAACCGGTCATTTTTTAATATTAAAAAAAAAGAATATTGGTATGACGATGTTTTAATTATACACACAATTAATACATCGTCTTGCGAAATTCTAGTTGCTTGTTTATTAATAAATAACCCAGTAAACACAAAATAATGTTATGTTGCTATTCAATTACAATTTCGTACTCAGCAATGTTACTGTAACATAACAACGGTGTTTATGTAACAGTTACGTTATTGAGTAGGAAATTGTAATTGAACAGCAACAATATTTTGTGTTTACTGGGAACACTTCAAATTCGGACAGAGCATAGTTTCTAACATTTTCTACTGGACTATACTTTTCGACTGGATGATTTTTAAATACATGTTTATCCATTTTATAATAAATAATAAAGGTTATTTTTATATTAAAAACCAAATTTTATATTTCTCTTCGCAACTCGCCATTTACGTAATTATCAAAATTAAAAAAGAAATTTGGTCCTACGATAGAAAGGGTTATAAACTCTGCTCTGTCCGAATTTGAAGTGAATCGGACGAATACCCTATTCATCGGCACTTTGTTTAAATAATAAAACTTTGTTGTTAATAATAAAAATTAAATAATAAAACTTTGTTGTTTATCCATATGTTTCAATTTTAAAAAACTCAAAACACTCTATGTTTTAATTGTGTGTAAAATCTTGATGTCGACATCTCAATACAGTCATCAGAAGATAAAAAATTGTAAACCAACCTGTTTTTTCGGATCTCAAGCTTATACAATCCCCTTACAAGCCAGAAAGAACAGCAAGAAACTAAAACACCGTTGATTGGATCTTCATTATTCACCATATATCGCCTTATGAAGTTCAGCCGCAGAAAGGCTCGCTTCAAAGTCATCGACAACTCCTTTCTTCGAAACAAACTGGATATCCAATGGAGTAACAAAATTGAAAGTGGTTGCCTCGATCGAAGTTCAAGTGGGCCGCAAAAAAAGCACAAGGCGAGAGTAGCAACGATCCTGCTTATGCAAATTTTTGGTTTTTTTTTCGCTGTTGTCAAGCCTCCAACAGAGAATTGCCATCTACCTTAAATTACGCGTTCAGTCTTCTCGCCTCTGCACTGTAAAAATCTATATTCCAACATAGTGCACAGATTCTCCGATAAGTCATACCAATACATTTGTATTCGCTATTTAACAGCCGAGGTTTAATAGAAAACGAATTGTGACATTGATGTCACATTTACGAGCAGCAAAAAAACGGTGAAAAAAGATTAACGAGAATCTTGGACGCGAACCGCACCCATACGAAAGTTGTGCAGCGATGCATAATATCCTGAACCCAATTTTAATCGCTTGCCAAGTCCTTCGGAGAGTCTTAATAACTCTTGACTTGACGATTCGCCGGGAAGGATCTCTCGAGCAAACCCGACGATTGCGTCATTTATGCGGCATGTTGTCGTGTAACATACGACATATATGCTATGTGCACGGTAGTGCGTGTACTCTTGCCTCCGATTATACTAATTTCCGATCGTCGCTGTGTGACATTTGATATTCACGCATGTCGAGAGTGTCGAGAGGGGCGTGGGACGAAGAATACGCGCGCGACCGAGTAGTGCTATGCTATCTGCGAGCAAAGAATGCGGCACTTTGGTTTCACCGCTCTGCAACTAACGCACTCTATTCTTATGTTCCACCTACCAGAGTTGAGCTTTTTTCCTGAATATTAATATTTGTACTTTGTGAAATCTATTAGAATATATTACATTACGCCGAGAAAAAAAGATTTTATTGATTCCACACCGAGAGAAAAAGTTTCATTAATTGATTCACGGAAATCTTTGCCAATGAAATGAAATACTTGAATTTCAATACTATCTTTTCTTTGAATGATCTCAAACTCAATGAAAAGTAGTAACATTCGAAGAAACATTTCTTTAAGGTAGTCTGTTCACATTAGCTAGTCAAATCAGTGCTAAATTTTTAATCGCGTTTCTACACATTTTGGTAGTTTTGCCGACAGTTCTGCAGAGTGGCTTGCTCATCAGCATTAGTTCTTAATATATAAATCCATCCACAAACACGGTTTGAAATAAAAATACCCTGATACATACAAATTTCGGATGAGGTTGTTGTCATCCAGTTTTATATTAGAAAAAAACCACAATATTAATCTAGTTATAACGAGCAATAGCTTTTTTCGTTGTTTGTTAAAAAATGCTTCATTGATTGACCGGACAAATTCTGTATTGGTACTAGTTATTCACAAGTTACAAGCATGTGTAAATCTGATGATAGGTTAGAGTAGATAAAAAACGGTTGCAATTTTCTTACAAAGAATACTATAAGAAAATGTCTCCGGTCAATCGATGAAGCATCTTTTAACAAACAAAATGAGCTATCGTTCGTCAAAGTCTGACAAAAATTATGGTTTTTTCTAATATAAAACTGGATGACAACAACCTCATCCGACATTTGTATGTATCAGGGTATTTTAATTAAAAACCGTGTCTGTGGATGGATTTATATATTAAGAACTAATGCTGATGAGCAAGCCACTCTGCAGAACAGTCGGCAAAACTACCAAAATGTATAGAAACGCGATTAAAAATTTAGCACTGATTTGACTAGCTAATGTGAACAGACTACCTTAAACCAATGAACCTTTTTCATTGATTTCAAAGATATCGTCTATGATTCAATGAAACCTTCTTCTTACCAGCTCAACATTTCGAAACCTAGTTTTTCCTGAAGTACGCGGCAGATAAAGCTGAAATTTTGTGAGTATGTAAGGAAGTACGGCAGAAATAGGCTAAGCATCTGGCTCCTCGAAACTCGAAGTCGTTCGTTCGGGAGAACCGGAAAACAAAAAAGTGAGGTTAGGTGTGAGAGAGAGATCAATGAAAACGTTTCTTTGAACCAATGAAAACGTCTCTTTAAAAAAATGATACTGTTTATTTAGTATATGCTCACTAAGTAAATCGTTATTTACAGGCAATGAAATGTTCTCTTTAAAATTCAAATGCACTATTTCATTGAAATCAATGGAAAAAAAATCAAGCCACCCATTTCTTTACCGTCAATGAAAGCTTTTCTCTCGGTGCACTGAAATGAGTGGATTGATTTTTTTCCCTTGATTTCAAGGAAATATTTCTTCGCTGTGGAGAGAATATAGCATTTATTAAATAAAAATGATTTCCTCTATTCAAAATCGACAGCGCCAAGTGATGTTCAACTCTATTGGAACAAATTGAATATCGTTACTATGAGTTGTTATTTTTTCTTTTCGCTCGCTCTGTCGAAATAACATCTAATACCGATCAAAGTTATTCTCGTTTATTAAATAAATTATTTATTAGAAAGATTCACAACAGTTTTATTAATTCAATGTAACGATTACATTGATTCGAAAAAACGATATAATTGACAGCACCCGGTTCTCCCATGGTTGGCGTGAAACGGGCAAAACCTGATGTTTATTTAAATAAATGATTTTAAATTATTTCTATAACCTTTCTACATCTAGTACTACATGGAAAAAATTTTTTTTAAAGTGACCTTTGCCGAGCTTTCATTTCTTTAGCGACATGTTATTTTATACATAACATTTTTCTTTTGGTGTCTCGAAGACGATTTCTTTGAAATCAATTAAAATCGATCTTAAAGAAATTTTTTATTAATTCAATTTCACTACATTTCCATGAATTTTATATCATTCAGAGAGAAGATAATATTAATTTAAATAGTATTTCAAAGATATTTCTTTGAATTAAGTAAACTTTTTCTCTCGGTGTAGGTACAGGAATAACGCGGACGTTTATACCACTATTATTAAAAAGAAATTTTAAATCAGACACAAAATGTTACATCGTTCTGTGACAGATATTATCATCCTAATTGTAGAAACTCCGGTCACGCGATTTAATCCACAAACAGGCAAAGAGAGTGAATCATTCACCGTTTTAATACTTATTCCCGTAGGCTTATACACCCGCGCTCAATGTCCCATTTAATGGTTTTATGTCTGTCTGACCTACTCGTGACTTCCCGAGTGACTCACTCGAAGATCCTCTCAGAACTATACATTACATTTAGATCAAAGATATACTGTGTGAAGCGAAGCAGTATCGAGGATTGATAGAAGACTTTCGTTTTCACGCGTCGATGCAGTATAACTGTACGAACTTTATATATATTATATACCTTAAGATATATATAAGCGACATACGCAATCTAATGTAGGCCGTTTAAATATACAAAGCGTTTTATGTCCTCCGGCAAACTGGCAATTGCAGAACGAGGATGAAATTAGAGAGAGAGAGGAATAAAAATCTTGCAGCCAAACAACTTCATACGATATCCCGAAGATATAGCGATATAACGTTACGTATTACTCCCGCTACATATTGCTCACCCTCTCACTCTCTGTGCCTCGCGCTTCTCGGACGATATTCCATTTCTTCAATTACTAGTTGCAAAACTAGTGCGGTGTTTCATTACGCGTTACATACGGCGGCAATGACGTGATACGTGGATGCATGTGATGCCTTCAGGCCAAAGATTTCTATTTATTATTCATAGTCGCATTATCGCACTTATCCTCTTCGTGAAAAGTTCATGCGTATTGATTTTTTTTTTCTCGATAGAAGTTCGAAATGTCGAGGATTACATTGTTGGAGATTTACTCGTATCCAGATGAGCCGCTCGGATCAGAGATCCGTGAGCCGATTCGGTTTGGTCTTGGGTGCGGAAAATCTAACATTTGTCTGAACGATGAAATGTTATGGCAAAATAAAAAAAAGTAAAAATATCGACATTAAAAAAAATTTGCATTGGAAATTTTCGTTTCTAAGTTTTATAAACTGATTATTAATTATTATAAATCTTCTGTTGGTTATGCATCAAAAAGAAGAAAAGCCGCTTTTATAAACTTTTGAATAACGGCAAAAAAAATATACCATATTTTACGGTGATTTTTTTAAGGGAATACAAAAAACATAGTTAATGTGTTACAACTTACAAAAGTAATGGAGGACCATGCCCTTCTACATATTTCACAACTACTCCCGATATTTGATTCAAAATGAACATTTTTTCCAGCTATTCAAAAGTTTACACGTCATTTTATAATTGCTACAGGTTATTATTACGAAATCATAATTACAAAACGAAGAGTACCCTAAATTTCATGTCTTGAAGTAATGGGAATTAACAAGTGTTTTTAACTATGACCTTGCTTTTCCTATAAATCCAAATCGATGAAACGTTATGGCACTTGAAAAATTCGCATAAATCGAGATTATTGGAGGTAACGAATTTCGATTTTTCCAACTAATTTGCATTTCCAAGGATATGCAAATTAAACTGAAAAAATAACTATATCGCTTTTCCGATTTTACCACTTTTTATTAACTTCATTTAAAAATTTTTTATGCTCATCGTATGTTACCATTTTTTTTCTAAAACTCCTTTACAATTGTAATTAGCATTTGATATTAGATCAAATATCGTTTTGTAACTTAAGTTGTTTGTAGTCTTTGGCATGAAGAGAGTTGGACGTGCGGTCGTTTTGATATATACACTTTAAAAAAAAGTGACTGTAGCCTGATAGGCTTTCTGTGACGGGCGCTCTCTCTTTTATTCATTTTCCATCATGGAGCTTTGTATAAAGAAGACATGCTGTACAAATCTTCCTCATAAAAATCCAGATACTCAAGTAAAGCAGTGCCTACAAGAATACAAGTTGCAGGACAAAGTAGAAGCGTTGAAGAATTATTTGAGGATAAATGATAGTCTTGTTCACTGTTCACATTCAAACAATAGTTTGGACAAAAAAATTCCAAGTAAAAAATTCGACGCAGTTGGAGTAAGATGAAGAAATTAATTACTTTGCGTTTTGGTATTAATTATTGTATTTTTATTATTATCAATTTCATCTGAAAGGTCAAAGAATTATTGCAGCCGTCTCTACCGTCTCCTTTCCAAATTCTTGTTACTGAATTGAGAGACACGGTGAGAAGCAGCTACTGGAACAAGGAAATCGGAAAGACGATCTATCTCGTGCCTCATCTGCCAGCTGGATGCGATCCACTCCAGACAACCTTTGGAAAAACGACGGCCCGAGACGGCAAGGATCTTGAGGAATAGATATACCTTTATAGTTGCGGCTGGATAATAATCTAAATTAATACGTTGCAGAATATGGCGTTGCAGAGATACTGAAACCGCGAGATAATATACCGGAGGATACGGTGGAGTGTGCACACGCACTTTATCGTAAGAGCCACAACGACTATAATCCGTCAGAGCAAGTCGACAGGAAGTAAGATAAAGAAAAGCGATTGACGACCATTAGTAAACTGCGTTTCATATACATTGGTCGTATCTCTTTAAAAAATTCATAATTTATTCAAGACGTTGGATTCATAGGGGGCATTCCATACCAATTCGAGCTGGGTCCGGCCCTTGACCTCGTGAATTTGGTCCGCAATTGTTTTGATTAATACAAATTCAAAATTTGAAAAAAAATCTGCAAAATACTGGGTCCGATATAAATAATTTTAAGCTTGAAGCCGAAGTGAGCCGATTCTCTAGAACATTTTCTTTAAAACTTTTTTATTAAAATTTTGCTTCCTCATACAGGAAGCTTTGTTTTTGTAAAAAAAAAAATTGTTCGAGATTTTTATATCGGGACACTCAGAATGGTCCAAAACGTCGAGAAAAGTGGTTTAGAAAAAATGTCCGGATGTATGTATGTATGTGTGAGTGTGGCACGCTTACAAAATTCAAACCGCTGTATCTCGAAAACGGCTTTAACAATCAAACTGAAATTTAGCGCGCTGGTAGAAAAGGAACGCTTCTTCCTATGTATACATTTTCGAAAAAATTGGAAAAAAAATAGAGATTTTATACGCCTTTCAATTTTTCTAAAAATGCCTGTATGTTCTCTAACTTACGCAATTTTTTAGCGAACGAGTTAAATAGTTCTGGACAAATAGAGAAATGAAAAATGAACGTCGGTATTGAATTTGAGCGAAATTCATAAAGCGGTTCAGATTTTATACAATGTTGAATTTTCGAAAAATATTTGTTTTCGCTCTTATTCAAGTTAAGTTCGACCAAACCTACTCAAATCTTTTGCAAGGTAAAATTAACATCCAGTTGTAGTAGATATCGAATTTGGTGGGACGATTGGTAAAGTGGTTCAAATTTTATAAGACATTGAATTTTTCAAAAAATCTCTGTAGCTGCCACCATTTTTTAGATGAGCTTAAACAGTTTGTGACCAATTAAACAATGAAAAATGACGATCGGTATTGAATTTAAGCGAAATATATAGAGCAGTTTAGATTTTATAGAATTTTGAACTTATGAAAATTGTTGTTTTCGTACTTCTTTAATTTGTATTTAAAATAAGGATGCAGAGTAGAACTTTGCACATTGCTTAGTCGATAATTTTCATTTTCGCAAAGCTTCCTCTATGAGAAAGCCAAAAATAAAATAAAGAAACTTCCTCATAGAGGCGACGTTGCAAAAAATGAAAATTAATGAGGAAGCAATGTGCAAAGTTCTATTTTGCATCCTTTTTTATTACAAGCAGAAGTGGATATATTGGATGGATACCTAAACTTTTTTATACGTAACACTGGATTTTTGACGATTTTCTAAATTGTTCCAAACCAACTCACCATTTGCAATTTTTTTTCCCGTTACATATCGCAGAAACAACAGAATTTGCTAAGTTGTAATTAGACAAAAAGAAAGTTATTGTATAGGTCATACTAGCTTATATACCGAACAAAAATTATTTCAATCATCAGCATAAATCAATCAATGCATAAATGCACGCTCATGCAGACGGTCAGATCAGTAAAAAAAAATAGCCAGTTTCTTTAACGAAAAATTTATTTCTGGAGACACTTCATTTTTCTGCAGTGTGTTTATAAACACATTAATGGCTTAATTTTTATAATTGCAGATACGACCCACCCTTCCACAAACTTGCGCCATTTGGGGGTAAGAAGGTAACAGATTTTTCGGGAAAAAAAGCAGCCAAGTGCATGCAATGGATCAACCCAGAACCGCTAACGCTGGTCAGTCGAAGACTCGCAGAGTATTACAATCGCTCGCAGCCTCGGGTAGGAAGGGTCAGGAATTGTGAGGCAGCACGTGCACTAGCAGACCTCACGTTCGACAAGAATGCCGATCAGGAAGTTGTAAGCGTTGCAGATACTTTGAACGAGTCTTCTGCTCAACAAGGACGTGATAACTATTGCTCTGAGTACACAGAACAAATTTCGAAGAGCTGCAAGTCTTGGAATGGTAAAAGTAACAACCTAACTCAACCCTTTTACGGCCAAACTCCCTTCATTAAAGAAAAAAAAAATCCTTAAATTTTGAACAAGAAAAATCAAAATAGTGGAAAAATAGCATCTTTTAATTTTTTACTTATAAATGCGTTTTAATTGCACGAAATAAAAATGTAGAATACATTTTAAAAATGATTTCGCTGTTCATCAAATTTTCAGAATTTTTAAATTTGGTAGTTGAAAAGTACGTTTTCAAACATAGCAAATCGTGTAATGTTGCAAATATGATACGTTAAAAGTTGAAGCATTAAGCCGTCAGTTATTTTTCGACTACAATTAACTAATTTTATGAATAAGGAGAGAAAATCATCGCTACCGAATTTTCGGAAGAAAAAATAATTGTTTAAAAAATGTTGAACACTTTTCTTAATCAAACTAAAAATGTTGGGTGCATTACGAATAAAATTTCTCACGGTTTGCCAAATATTCCAGAATTTTTTAGTTTTAGTTAAAAAGATATGTTTTGAAACATAGGAAATCTTTCAAAGTTACAAATACGATGCGTTAAAAGTTGAAACATTGAATCGTGAGTTGTTTCGACTAGAATTAACTAATTTTATAATTAAGGAGAGAAAATCATCGCTGCCGGAATTCCAAGCGAGAGAACGGAGCCGTTGCAGACTGTTGTACCAACAGGCGCTCTGAAATGCGACGCGGAGAATTTGGGTGATCAGACAACGGCTCAGGCCCTCATTTCTCCAAATATTTTCACGCAAATGGGTCTCAGCCATGTTGATTTTTTCAAGGTATTTTTATAAATAATTTTTCGTAATAAAGTAAGATCTTTATTTATTGAAATGTTAAGGCGGCTGCCCCGATTTCAGGACAAAAAGAATTTCGTTTTATCCGTGAAAAAAAAAACGTATAAAAAATACCGCGAGATATTTTTTTTATTGTTCCCAATAGTGTTTTGTGAAAATAAATTCCCAAAAATATATCAAATTATAGACGGGATTTTATTTTCTACTTTGATTTCTATAGACTATTTTTTAAAAATGATTCCTCTATTTTTTAATATTCTTCCATTTTTTTTATTTAAAAAACACTTACGAATAATCATTTGTGTGGGATTTTTTATGCGATCTTTCTGTATCAATAAAAAATAATAAAACACTTCTTCGCCCAAATTCGGTGAACTTGAAATTTGTATTATCGATTGGCGATTTATTATTTTAGATCCGTGACTACAAAGAAATTCGGTCCATTTTCGAGAACATCGGTATTAATTTTCCTGGAAACAGTTTCGATATACTCTGGGAAGAAGGATTGGCTAAAGATTGTGCAGGAGGTGTTTGCGTCGAAACTTTTCGCAGTCTTCTCCCAAAACTCGCTGTGACGGTCTGTCATAACAAATCGGTGTAATTTTTCAAAGTCAGGCAGTTCACCTTCTTTACCATCAACCTTCAGGGAACTGCGAGATACTTATATTACGTTACGTAACTCAATCGATAAAAACGATAGCTTCGCAATATATTAACTTATCTCGAATATGCGCTTTGCGCAGAGTTTATAAAAATCAATGATTTATTTTTGCTCTCAACTCATGCGAAATAAAGAGCGTAGAATGTCAACAACCGTCATTTTATTTATCAACGGAATAATAAATCGTAATCCCAGTACCGTACAGTATGAATTATTGTCGTTCTCGTGGTCGTAATGTCGAGTCGAATGAGATTTTTGTTTATTGGCGAATCTCTCGTCGTCGGATATGTATAGATGGCGATGGAAATCATTGTATTTCGTTACTCTTTTTACTCTTTACAATTATTCTCTGATTTCCAAGCCTGGTTGCGCTGACCAGCAGATCTTTTTTCGTAAACGAATTTCCTTTGTGCTTTGGCCCTTAGTCGATTTTTCTTGATCCTCGAGCTTTCCAGGCTACGAGGAGTTTCCAGGAGAAGAGTAGAGAGAATGAGTGGACCTGGGAAGCTAAAAGAATGAAGGCGTACCACAGAAGACCGTACGGCATGCCCTGAAACAATTACATTATTGATCAATTATGTAATATACTGAAACAAAAGTAGTCAATGATAATGCAGCCAATCAATTTTTAGGGTGTTGAAAATACGAAAAAATGACATTCTTATGTCTTTTAAAACCATAAAAAAATATTACTTTTGAAAAATAATATTTTTTATAATGTGTTTGAAATATGAACAAAATCAAAATAGTATGAAAAGAAGAAACATCGTTAAATAGCAAATACATTGGAAATATAAAATCTTTAACTATCAACATACATATTTTTTACATTGATGAAATAGCTGTTTTTTTTTTCAAATATCGTCGTTAATTTTATTCGAAAATCGCGTATAGATTTCACTGGAATTATATTAGAAATACATTCTACATTGTAATTTGATAAAATGCATTTGCACATAAAAATTACTCATACAATTACTATTTTTTGACTATTTTTATTTATAAAAGTGTCCACCATCTCAGAAGAAAATGTTTCAATGAATTTTGGCTATTAAAAAATTAATTCAAACCGAATTCAGATAAATATATTATTTATTTTTTACATATCAAATTATATTTATATACAGAGGCAAGAAATAAATTTTTTATTTTTTTTCTAAAGAAGGTCCACAGCAAAGGACCACAATATAAAGAATGGCTTTTTTTGCACTAATATGAATTATTCCAAAACAGAGCTGACTGCAGAACATTGTGAGCAAATTCAATGAAATAAAAGAAATGCATAAATTATTGGGCTGCTTACCTGCCACATTTGAATGTCCTCAGTTACGCCAATTCTGAGGTAAGTCCAGACATCCTTCGCATAATAAACAAAAGCATAGAGAAGGGGACCGAATCCCAGAGCTCCGATGCCGATCATGTATCGTTGCAGAGTCTTAATCTTGTTTTTCTTAATCGCTGATAAACCCAGAAAAGACAACAGCAAGCTCACACACCATATGTATTCCCACCATAGTGGCTAAAATAATGAAATAATTAATCTTATGAAACATCTGAGTCTATAAAAAATCCCATCTCCCTTTCTATCCTCATTCCCAAATAAATATTTACCTGTGGTATCTGCAGCTCCTCAATTTCCAAAATAAATATATCCAAGTGGTCTAAAATATCTGCTGACAATTTGGCTAGCATGACGAAGAAGAGCAGGTAGTGAAAAAATATACAATACTTCAGTCTTGACTTGTTCATTGCGCTGAAATTAAAGAATACAATAATTGTAAGGGAAAACTAACAAAATAACAATTACTTTTCACAGATTAAATACCAAACAACACATTGATTGCCAGGGGCAAGGTCTTCTCAATGCAAATATACATTCTAGCATTTTTAATAATGAGGAAATAATGTAGGAGTGTCGAAGCTGAGGGAACATTGCCAAAAAATTGTTGAGTGTAAAAAAAAAATGTCATTCATCGTTGGCGCTCGTGTTTGCAGCTGGTTAATGAGAGTGAGATGGAGTGAGGAGTAGGAGTGATGAGTAGTATCATCCAGCCAGTAAGAGACGGAGTAAACTTATGTATGCGTGTGTCTTCTCTCACTCACCTAATTTGATATTGCGTGGCGATTTTTTGTCTGTGAGTAAAATCGCTACCGTCTGTTCCTAACGCCTGTGCCAGAGCTACTCTCGAGGCCATAATATTCAAATATTTTCGTCTATTTCACGTGTGTGTTGTCGTCTGTCCACCCGCGAATGGCAAATTCTCAAGGTGGGGTGGTAAGTTGGTAGTAGTGGTGGTGCGGCGCGCTGACACCGAGCCACAAGCAGCAAGTGCACCCGCTGAATATGGGTTATCCACCTATTTATAAACACGAGCTACTTCTCTATCGTTTTTACGATTATACGGGAGAGCAACGACGCCGTGTTTTCCCTCACTGATTATTATACTGACGGAATATCGACGTATCGATCGCAAACGATCGTCCCACGACGTCTCGATTAGGAATGCTTGATTACCCCCCAAAAAGTCAAACTGCTGCCGGGCTTGTGTTTGGTCGGATCCGAGAGCTTCGGCGCTCGTGGCTAGTTTTACGAGCCCGTAGCTATCCTCATCGGCCTTCTTCTATTGGCTCATGCGCCCCTTACACTCCCCCCACCTAATTCCTCCACGGTCATCGTAGCCACGTGGAGTTAGTCACGGCCACGTGACAGTAAAATGTGCTCCGATAACGATTTATAGGTTATGAATTGACGACGCTATACAATGCACGATGATAATGAGGGGTTGACCTGTTGTGGTTTCGAGAATTTTGTACTGTTTGTCCCGCTTTTAAAAGTTACTTACCGCAAAATAAAAGTGTATATTTTTTGTATATTCACGTTTTTGTCATAAATTATACGACAATTTTTTCTGTTATAATTTGCACTTAATTTCATTTGTTTCAAGTGGATACTTAGAATTATAGAACACGTATTTTTATATTCTTTATGGAAATATAAAATTGTATGAATAAGTATAAAAACACAGTCAAAAGTAGTGAAATTGCAAAAACTTTTATTTTTATTTTTTGTTTTAAATTGGTATTCAGTATTACAAAATTTGCTATTTTTGTAAATACTTTGCATCGAAATGTAAAATTCTAGCTCTGTATGAATACTTATTCATAAAACTTTATCCAGTTTACAATACTTTAAACATTTGAAAGTTGAAAATTTTTGAATATAGGATTTGAAATTGATGCATGAATATAAAATTCTAGTTGCATAAATACGAATTCATACAGCTAGAATTTTATATTGTTTTTATAGTCTTTAAATATTTAACTTGTATACTTCAGAAGTTTAAAATTTGACATGTTTAAACACTCCAATATCAAATTCTGCATTTAAAAATATTTATCTTTCAAATGTTTAAAGGCTGTTTACGGTTGGAAAACGCCCAAAACAGGCAAATTCATCCTAATTAATGATTCAATATCTGCAAGTTCTTCAATTCAATTTATTTCAATTCAATTTATTGTAACTATTATTGACAACTAGTGATTTTGAACATATTATTCTTGTAAAATTCTAACTCCTTAATACTTTCCTTGATATCGTCAATTGCGCGGTGTGCAAAAGCTTTCTTTGGTGCAGTTTTGTAGACTTCATTATTCCACCTTCTAAGAATACAAAAATTGTACAATTTTAACAAGTTTATAATGGATAATTACAGGAGAATTTTCTTGTGTTACCTTGCAAGTTCTTTGATGGTAGAAGTATCAACTATTCTGTAATGCAAGTAATCATCAACCTTGGGCATGTATTTCCTGAGAAACAGTCGGTCCATATAAACCGAATTACCAGCCAAAGGACATTTTCCTTGGGGTACATAATTCTGTACAAATTGGAGCAATTCTTGCTCGGCTCTTTCCAGAGATATTTTACTATTGCAGCATTCTTCTGTAAGTCCACTCTGTAAAACAATCAATTTGTTTAAAGTGAATATTGCATTATTGTATGAAGATTAATTGAAGAGACGTGATAACTTACTTTCGTGTGCTGTTTTACACACCATTCGTTCATACTCTCAAGTATATGATTCGGTTGATGAATAATAACTTTAAAATCGTCGCTGATGATTTTTAATTTAGAATTGGTGATTAAACATGCTACTTCCATAATGTGGCAAGTATCTATGTCCAATCCTGTCATCTGAATAAAAAAAAGAGGATTTTAATTTGTTTGTTTTTTAGAGCCTTAAAAATGCTGTATTATTATGAGGTAAATTTTCAATTAATTCTCCATAAATCAGTGTTGGGTTTGACTATTTTTAAAAGTAAGGAATAATGATAATGCAATAATAATAATGATTAATGATAATAACATAAAATAATAGATTTTTTTTAATCAATGAAAAATAAATAAAATTATCAATTGTTAAAAATTGCTGTGCAAAGTACCTCCATATCGATCCAAACCAGATGGTCATCAGCATCATCCATATTTTTTTCTGCAATCGTGACTATAAACACATGAAAATGTTAGAAAATAAAAATCTACTATTTTTAAAGCTCGGAAAAAAACCAAATACATGCAAAATCTTCCAATAAATAGTTGTCAGTATAATCTCAGGGCATTAAGAAATCATGAAGTCACTCAATCACCATATTTTGGTTGGTTATTGCAGTGCGCTCGTAGCAATCTTTTCACAATCGTCGCACTTCTCTGTATCGCAGACATTTAAAGATTTCCTACACCTCAATCACAGTCCCTTACACCAAAAATAATTATCATACAAATGTTAAGCAGAACTTGCAGAAAGATAACAACAAACTACCTGCAACAAGCGTCGAAGCGTCTGCTTGATTTTTAGTTTTTCGTCAATGTGACTTAAAGCTCTGTTTTCAAATAAACCGCCACCTGATTGGACCATCTTTATCTTACAGATAATTCTTACGCGACTTTTCATTCGCCCAATAATCAAATAGTCGCTCCTCATTGGACCGTTACGTCGTAAGTAGGGGATATCTAGAATATCTAAAAGATAACGCGAAATAAAACGCAGCCAATCAGCGGAGCGTTTCACTGCGCTCGCGTCGATACGTGCGTACGAGGCCAAAAGTATTCCGCTTCACAAGTGTTCGCGCGAGCCTGTTGCCAGTTATTGATCTGGCACGATTAAACAACACTGCATTGCTGTCATCTACCAAAACACCCTTGCCACGCAGCTTTATGTGCGGAATAGAGTCGGGAAATTGTCGCCGTTCGGACCGCGAGCACGTCGCATCTCTAATGTCTCGTTCGTACGGTCAAATGATAGTTTTACGGGCTGACGTCACTATCGATAACTTCAAAATGTAGGAACGTTTAAGCCGTGGCGAGAGAGGCGTCTGCGGGTAATCGAAAAGTGACATTTGTCACGATCGGTGACGAGCGCGACATGTCGACCGATGAGAATTTCGGTGCGTGACAAACGCGTACGTCGTATTATATCTTTTCAATTATCGTGCCGTATGACAAACGCGAGTGGATAAATAATAATCGAAATATCGTCTAGTCGAAATATCTAGTCGCTTTCGTCACAACTGTGGACGAAAGCCACTGTCAAGCATCGTGAAGCGCGCGTAGCCGAGAGACTCTTATTCTTCGTCGTCGTCACGTCAAAATCTTGCTACGTTACATGTGATTTTTTTTAAGAACGTGCGATAACGAGAGCCCAGCGCGATGAAGAAGTTCACGATCAAGGGGGTTCTCGACGGTTTTCGATCGTCGGTCGCTCAACAGGTTAAACCCGACCAAGAGATCGTCGAGACTCTCAGATCGGAACATTTTCAAGTGAAAAAGGTCAGTAACTATACACAGACCCTACGTACTACGATAATATGTAGTAATCGAGCGTGACATTTCGCCACGACCTAGAACTACTTGCGATAGCCAAATGAACCCCCTCCCCCTCTCCATCCTCCCCCCTCGGCCTCTTCTTCCGCCGCGTATCTGTTAAATGCATTATCTACATATAGAAAATTCTACTATAAAAGTATATACGTATGTAGAATGTTGAGTCTCACGCGGAACAATTTACCTTCGACCTGAGCTCCACATGCGCCGTAAAACCGCATGAATATACTAATCGCAGGCTAAATCGCCCGCGTGAAAGATGATCCCGAGAAAAGGCCGCCTATTGATCCTACCCCTTTTTGCCGACGTTTTACCCTCAGCCAAGAGTCCCGAAATCGAAAAGCTAACGTTTCGCTTGACTGCAAAGCTAATTTCAGTACTACATATACACTTTTTTGTATATCGTAATTTTTTTAATTATTTAAAAATATTTTCGATGTTCTAAGGGGGTATAACAAGATTGTTTAATGATTTTATCATGATCCATGTTTATTTGGTACTTTAACCGGAAATATGGGATTTTTTCTCATTTGGAAATACATTTTTCCTAGGGAGAGAAGAGATTTTCGATAACAGCATGTTTTTTTTTGTTATCGGTAAAGAAAATCCCATAAAAAATTGAATGCGCTTGATTTTTCGTGTACCGGTGTTTTGTAAAAATATCTGCAAATCTGGATATAACTTTTTTTTACGGCATTATTTTATTGGATTATATTTTATTTTTGTAATAAAATTCCTACAATTTTTTTGTATTCGGATCTGGAGATTTTTCGATATAATAATCAAAACACCGTTACGAATAGTCAGGCGCGTGGCATTTTTGATACGATCTTTTTTCTGGTAACAAAAAATACAACTCGCATTTTTCCCCTAAAATCAGTGTAACCTTCTTCCCCTTAAACATAATATCAGATAGAGATTCAAATTCAGAAGCCGACTAAAAAAATATCTAAAATATTTCTGCATAAGAAAAAAAAATATCACACTTCCGGTTCAACACAGTAATAAACACTCGTCTTAAAATCATGAAAAAATGATTAAATCGTATTTAAAAATCGACAAAGTGTTCATATCATTTTTTGAGATTGTTGAGACGATTTTCATAATTAAATCTAAATAAAACTATTTCAGATTTCAAACTTGTATTTAGTTTTGCGTCTGTTAATATTTTGCGCTAAAGGATTATAAATGACGATGAATTTGCGGCAACCATAATGAGGTTGCCGCAAATTCTTCATCACGTATTCCACATTGGTCGCTCCCATGCATCAAAAAGACTATAGAGTAATAAAATGGTTATATAGTGTGTGATAAATGAGAAGAATAGCAAGATGAGGCCACGTGAATATTTCTCTTTGTATTTGCATGTTGCAGACGTTTCGACATGGCTTTCCCCACCAGCCGACCGCCGTGGCGTTTGATCCAGTGCAAAAGCTTCTCGCAATCGGCACTAAATCAGGCTCGCTCAGAATGTATCCTTATAAATCTTATCTTTTTTTATTACCAGCTCCACAAACTCGTAAAGACATTATTTTTATTTTCCTTGACTAAAAAACGATAAATTCAAAGTTTGGGAACGCCAGGTGTCGACGTACACATTAAACACGAGGGTGGAGCGGCCGTTATTCAGCTGCAGTTCCTCATCAACGAGGGCGGATTACTGTCAGCTACCGCCGATGACACCCTACATCTCTGGAACTTTAGGCAAAAAATACCACAGGTTGTGCAGAGTCTCAAATTTCAGCGCGAAAGGTTCGTATTTGTAAAATTAGCCTTCGCAGAAAAAATATCTGATTTTTCCTGCTAAGTTATATTCTTGATATATTATGTATACGAGCAATTTTCGTCAGTTAATCCATTATAAGTTTTGAAACACTTTCCTTTACAACCTCAAATATTTTTTGTCCACTTTGTCAATTTTTCCACAAGTTCTCTACATAACATTAAGCGTATAATTTAAAAAATGAGGAAAAATCGTACAATTTTTTTAAATGTGGCTGATCTGACGGAGAATGATTAATATATTTGACGACTAAATAAATATATATATCATTAATATTTCTACATATATTTTCTACACTTTGTTTTCCATGAAAGAAAATTGAGCAAAAAAATCCAAATTGAAAAGTATCTGATTTCTTGTGCTATACTCTTGATATATCTTATATTCATATATTTGGAGCGCAAATATATGTATTTTTAACTATATATTCCCGAAAAATGTCTAAATATATGAAATATATACACTTAAAAAAATTATTTTTCATGCAAAATAGACATTTCGACATATACTCATTTCCATGGGAAAAAATTGTCGGAAAATGTACATATTGAAAAATATCAAATTTTAAGTACAAAAATATATTCTGTATTAAGAATATATGTTTAGAATCAAAATATATTTTTTAAATATATTTTTCCGAAATTTAGGAACTAAATTTAAGAATATTAATCAGATTTATATCCGTATATATTTTTAGTTCATGGGTGTTATCCGGTGGCATTGATAACATATAGATAGTCCGGAGAAAGAGGCTTGGCGGTTACGTGGTTGAAAAATACCATTCGAGATAGCAGAACGGGTAAGGCTTGGGGTCCGCATCAGGGAACGGGCTGACCAGTATCGGTTTTATCCACTAGAGCTCTGCTGGTGTGTACGACCAAAGTCGACCGTAACTCCTTGATACAGAGAGAGAGAGAGAGAGGGAGAGAGAGCCAAGGGACTTTGTGGGCCGCGACCGAGACCTCGAATCCTTTCGGCGCGTAATAACGCGTGTCCTCTCTATATTGCTTTTTATTTATTATCATCTCATAGCCAAGGGTCAATGTTGCGGTATTTCCGGTATAAACGGCGATCATATCTCTTTTGTCCTTTGGCACGAAAAGCGACCGTTAGTATAGTGGCAAGCTGTTGAGGCTCGGCCCAAGTGCTTGTTGTGGATAAAAAAAAAAAAAAATCGGGATGCCCGACTTGGAATTCTGCCGAATTTTCGCCCTCTAATCCTCGGATTAAGGGGGCTTGTAGCGACACGAGAGGCGTTCGGAATATTCTTCGCTAATTGCCGCTACAAGTCGAGGAGTGACAATGACGATAATATGACACTGGCTATACTAGCTATAATGTGGAATATTCTATAGTTATGATATAAACGATAGGGGAACTCGGCACGGGTTTGCACAGTTGCTCTCGTTACATTACTGCGACGGGAGATGCGATAATATCGGGTTTCCATCGTCTGGCCACTACTCCCGCTCTGCTGAGGACAGAGTTTGCGCTGCGTAAAACGAAGACAATGAGTTCAACTCGGTGTACACACGGCGAGCTGATAGGGAAGAGAGGGAAAGAGAGAGAGACGGAGATAGACAAAGAGTGTAGCGAGTTGTGAGCGAGGGTGAAAAGCGGGCGTAGAACGGCGCGTGGGTGAACCTCAGGCCGGGAGAACGCTGGAAAACGTGAGCTACGCGGGGTGGAGCAGGACCTTCATCCCCCGTTGCTACACGAACCTCTCTGTAGGTGGACCAGTCCACATCTGCATTGATTGCGGCTATACACTTCCATTCCAGCAACTAGTAGTTGATATCACCTGCCGGAACAATTTTTCATTTTTTTTTTACTTCTCCTGCTAAAAGTGCGCTTCCACCGGGAGGAGTAAACGCTCGTTCTTCCACGTCCTTGCGCTTCGGATTACGTCATCCTGTTGGCCCTAGGATTTTTTTTTTTTCGAGGTATTGAATAAATTGGCATTTTATTCAGAGCAGGAAATTCGGGGATTGATGCATTTTTTTAAATATTTGTAGGTTTGTTCGATTAATTATTTTTGACGTAGCGACGATTTTGATATTTTATATGTTTTTTTAATTCAATGTATTGGGGCTTTGATTCAGAGCAGGAAATTCGATGTGATTCATTATTTTGTTTTTCAATGATTTATATGCATTTTTTTTACGATTGAAGGTTTGTTCAATTAATAAGTATTGACGTTGGGACGATTTTGATATTTTATGTATTTTCTGAATTTAATATATTGGGGTTTTGATGCAGAGCATAACATTCGGTCTTGGATTCATTATTTTTTTTTTTATCTAATTGAAGATTTTGTTTCGTCCAATTAATATTTTGCAACGTTGCAACGTTTTTCACATTTAACAGAGCATTTTTGTTAGTATGGAATTTATTGGGGTTTTGATTCACAGCGGAACATTCGATGTGATACATCATTTTATTTTTGAATGTTTTATATAGTCTATTTTTTTTTTTTTTTTCATGCGTGGGTGGTCAAAATGTTAACGTTAATTTTTTGTGTTATTGAGTGAATATATCAGGGTTGCGATTCAGTACAGAAAAATTGGTCTTTCAGGCATTTTTTTAGGCCTTATTTTGTTTAGTTAATTGTATTTTTTACGTCGGGATAATTTGAATATGTTACAGTCTATTTTTTTAAAATAAAGATGTTCTAGGAATAATTTTTTCCTTAACTCTTAAATAGTACCGTAGGGTCTGGGAATTTTAACGACGCTCAAGTTATGTATTATGCAGATGAGAAAATCCAATTTAAAATGTACTTGAACGTGGGTTTACCTTATTACTTTTCGCTTTAAAATTTTTCCTATGTTGCGCAGATTTTCCTCAGGCGGAAAACGATAGAAAAAATACAAATTTTTATGTGCGATGTTTTACGATTAAAGTTTTTGTAATTAAGCAGGAGTTTTTATTTCGAAGTTCGAGGTATCATAAATGAAGGTTGGAAGTTATTACTGGGGGTTCAAAAAACCTCTCTAAAATTATAGCTAATGTGGAAATTTTTATTCGTAAACGCGATAAATCAGCCCCATTTTTTTGTAAATTCATCGCAATTATTCATTTCTACACGCTTCTCAATTCAGAAAACCTTTCAATAACGTGGACCGGCCTATGAAAGTTTTCAGCATAAAATATGCAAATATTAGTACTTACTCATTCAACGAAATTGCGCCACTTCAGCCATTTCTTAAGCTGAAAATTCGCCAGCTACGGGCGGATTATACAAGTGCACGATTCCCTTAAGCACTAAAGCTTACTCTGTGATTAATTTTACGTCATGGCCAACGAAACTAGAAAAAAAGTTTTAATCTACGATATTCGCCCACACGATTTGGTTCGTTCCCTGAACTACCCACACATTTTTGAGCAGAAGGATTTCAACATTTTTCGCACGCTAAACCGGATGAAACTCGATAAATTTTACAAACGTGTTACTGGAATTTACTGGAATTAAAGCCTAAAAAATCTCAGAAATTCGTCTATGACATTGAATTCATTCCTTTGGCTTCTTCAAAAATGTTGCGAACTAGAGCCTCTAATTTTTCCTCTTGTTATACAGAACTAAACTCAACAAAACTTTGAAAATATTTTATTCTCATAGAATCTAGAAAAACAAAGAAAAAAAAATAAAAAGTCTTCAAAATCGGTTGATCACATTAACTACCTTAAAATTTCCTGGTAGCAACATCGCCTAACCTTTTACAATCTTCACCTAATGAATCTCGACAAATTTGAATAAATATTTTTACACAAACTAAAAAAAATAACTACAAAAATAAAAAAATGTTAAATCCCACGATGCGATTGGATTTATTCCATTAACCACCTTCAAATATTTGAACAGCAAAACCGCGAAGCCTTTCTCGAGCTTCGCCGGATGAATCTCGCCAAATTTATATAAATATTTTTACAAAAATTAATCAAATAACTACAAAAACTGAAAACCTTCAAAATCCGACCATGGGATTGGATTTATCCCATTAACCACCTTCAAATATTTGAACAGCAATACCGCAAAGCTTTTTTTAAGTTTCACCGAATGAATTTCGATAAAACTTTGCGAATACAGTAGAGCGTCGATTATCCGAACGATGATTTGGTTTATCCGAATCGTCGATTATCCGAATGATGATTTGGTTTATCCGAATCGTCAATCAGCCGAACAGCGATTCGGTTTATCCGAATTTTCGGCTTTTCGAACGAAAAGACCGAAAAAATTCTCCATTTTTTCCGAAAAAAATAGCATATTATATAGAGTCCGTGGGTTTTATCAGAATATATAATATATACTAACAATGATATATTAAAAATATTAATTTTCGAGAAATGGATACATATTATACATATATATGTATTATCTTATACGTATATACTCTAATATTTTAAGTGTTTCAGCTCCTCCCTCCCTCTCCACAAAATATTGATGTTCGATTATCCGAACGATAATCGGTCCCAATTCGTTCGGATAATCGACGCTCTACTGTATATTATTTCCACCAAAACTTAAAGAAAAAAAAAGAAAAAAGAATATTATATTCGTCCATGAGATTGGATTTATCCCCTCAGGTACTTTAACATGTTCTAGCAGCGAAACCGCCAAGCCTTTCTTACCCTTCGTTAAATGAAGCTCGAAAAATTTTTAAGAATATGATATTTTCTATATGTTGCAGGATAACATGCATGCATCTACCTCTTCAAAGCAAATGGCTGTACGTAGGTACGGAGAGGGGTAACATCCACGTGCTTCACATCGAGACCTTCGTCTTATCTGGTTACATAATCAACTGGAACAAAGCGATAGAAGTGTGAGTTTATATGTCTAGCATCAATACCTATTTCCGACAGTAGTTGAATCGCAAGCTCGGCATAGAGCTCGGGCACGGAGTAACTAATCGTAAGTAGGACACGTTCCGCCCGCCTCGTGCGATCCTCGGACGAGCTGGTAATTTCGCGCTGAGTCTGCACACGTTATATACACACATATAAAATAAATCGTAGCAGTTAACACGCTCCGTGGAATAAATAAGAATTTAAAACGTGGATAATTTTTATCGGAACGCCGGGACGCTCCAGTAGCGCGTAATATTTAAATCAGCAACAGAGGGGGAGAAAAAAAGTGGCTCTGGGCTTTTCGCGAATCCAGAGAGAACGAGACCAAGAGTGAGAGAGAGAAAAAGACAAAAAAAAAGAAAAAAAAAAAGAGAAAAGCATGTGAGAGAGGCGAGAGAGCTTTGAAAGAGGGATGGGTATATTGCGCCCGGTGCTCAATCTACCCACCCTATTTTTTTTTCTCTCCTCTTTCTAGTTATATGTAGTATGTCGCCGGAGTGGCGAAACCGGGTTCCGTATGCGCGCGTGGTACATTTTACATACAATATAGCACGTAGGGGGAAAGAGAAGAGGGAGGGATTCGTCGATGACCTCTCTCGCTCCACGCGGATCACAATGGCTTTCCAGCTACGTTCTAAAATTCTGCGCAGGCTTTTTATGCTTCTATCGAGCCGATTTCGTTGCCGAGCAGCAAGTCTACAAGCGTCTTCGTTGAGTCTTGCCTTTGGAATTGCATCCGACAGCTCCTAGAGTCTCGCTGTCGGTCGGCTCTAGTTTCGTTTGACACATATAAAGGAGCACGTAGAATATCCGATGAGAAACACGCGCTTCCGATCCTCATCCCCGACTCTATCCAGCCTTTGATGATTCACAGTTGATATCTCTGATGGAATTTGGTAGCGCCAGGCTGCTGATGGAATGACAAGCAGCTTTGCTATTGAACTGGCGGGCTCAGCAGCTCGGCCTTGTATGTAACAAAGCCTAGAGACAGAGAGAGAGAGAAAGGAGGATCGTTGTGTTAACGGAGCGGTTATTTTCGCGCTTCAGGGGACATCCACTCATGGGCCAGTGATCTCAAACAATCCTTTACTGATTTGACGTGACTGCACTTTGGTGGTCCCTCTTTACTCGGGATCCCACAACGAGCCCATTTACTTCCCTCCCACAACCGCCATTCTACCGAAAAGTCACTGTATTACCTATGAATCGATGACATATCTGATGATTAAAACTGGCGTTGATGGGAAATGCAGAGTGACAATGACCTGGCAAACGGAAAAGGATGACATCGCTTTTATATATTTTTCAAGTTGGGTACTGTCATTAACTTCGTCCAGCTATTCTACCGAAAATTCACTATTACCAATGATTAGACGTTTGTAATTATTGAAACTGACGTTAATAATGATCTGGTGAAAAAAGGGATTACTGGAAAATTGGGTTTCAATTGTTGGTATTTACTCGAACAGCATTTCTACCGAAAAGTCTCCATATTAATAATGGATCGCCAACATTTCTAACGATTAAAATTGGCGTTAATTGGAAATATGAGCTGGCAATTAACTGGGAAACGGAAAAGAATGACATCCACTTTATATTTATTTTGAAGCTGGGCGTCGCGTACTGGCATTTATTTTGATTAGCTATTCTACCGAAAATTCAATATTATCAATAAATATCAAAAGTTTTTTATGTTTAAAACCGACTTTAATTGGACGAGCATACTAATAATGATCTGAGAAAAAGAAAAACGATTACCTCGCTAGTATTTGCTTGAAAACTTGTAATTGCGTCGCTCAACTGTTTACTTGGAATAGCATTTCTACCGAAAAGTCACTGTATAATTAATGGACAAAAAATGTGGTGAAAATTGCTGAGGAAATGGAAAAGAGTCATAACGCTTCTATTTGTCTTGAAATTGTGTTTCAAGTACTGGCATTTACTTCGAATAGTTAACCTACCGAAAAGTTTCCATGTCCAATCAATCGTCGACGTTTCTTAAGAAAAAAAAAGCGTTAATGGGAAAAATATAGCAATAACCATTAAAAAAGATATTGAGTTACCTCGCTTGTATTTTTCTGCAATCTTGCATTCGCGTCGCTCTATCGTATTTCAGCTGCTGTCATATATTTCAAGCAGTCATCCTATCGACAATTCACTGTATCACCAATGTAGCGCAGACGTTTCTGATGATTAAAACTGGAGTCGATAGAAAAAGAAAACATGGTAATAACGATCTGCGAACAAGAGAATTATTTCATCTACATTTGTCTGCAAACTTTCAAGTTGCACTGAGAAAAAACAAGTTGAATGGACTAAATTAGCGTTTGCCGATATCCACCCGACTTTGTTATTAGTGCAACAAAAAACAATTCCAATTCGCTCGAACAAAGGCAAACGCAGATTATGTCAACAAACCCACATTTTTTTCTGTTTGTGGCTTTCAACAATTGGCATTTACTTCGAATATCCATCATACCAAAAAGTCACTGTATTACCAATGAATCCCCAACATTTCTGATGATGAAAACTGACATTGATGGAAAAAGTTCTAGTAACAACGACCTACGAGAAAGAAAAAAGAATAACCTCGGCTATATTTGTCTGGAAACTTGCATTCGCGTCGCTCAACTGGGTTTCAACTACTGGTATTGTACGGTTTTGCAATCTCGGTGAAAAGTACTGAAAGTACGTAGTATCTACCTGACATTGGCGTAAGCGACCGCCACGATGCTTTTCATCGAATGCTATAGACGTACTGTTTAGTACATCTGACTCGTTTCTTTACATATATATATATGTATATACAAATATATATATATATACATATCTATATAGCTTTTTCCGTCGTGCGATATCGTTCAACGCGGACTGTACAACCGTTTTCCAACCGACACTTGCCGATTGCTTTACTTTTGTTGACGCTATTGAATCTATTATCAATATCGAGCCTCGCGTGCACATCCACTACTCAAGTTTCACACCCGGTTTTGTTCCCACAAACGGACGATCTAGTTCGCAACTCGGTTAGTTTCCTGTAACCGTACGTATCATTCGTTTACCTTTGGCCAACCCCTTTTCTTCTATTGCACTTGCGCGCAATGCACGTGCGCGCCGAGAGGGAATTGCTCGATTTTTCTTTTACCCGAATCAATTCGCTCACCGGAAACTTCCTTCTTGTTTGCTCATCGAACGTGTATATAATGCCCCCTCGAGAGAGTGAGAGCAAACTGGTCCGTTTACTCGTCGAATGACTCGTCGATGGGTTCAGAAATACCAGCAGAGTTATAACAACAGCTAGAGTCTGATTCCCAATGGAGCGTCTGAGTGATTTTCAACGATAATTGGATTCGTTTATGGAACATTTTTCAAACTTTACACGTCTTGACGATAATATCACAGAGAGTTAACGCCGTTGAGGCAAAGAGAATCGTTGATTCCCCGTCAGCTTTAACGTTCTACGCTTCTATGTTACTGGTGGGTATCCATATATCTACCAACTCACCTTTCCAAGCTTCTATTGTGCTCTCTCGTTAGCCGTGGGGCATGGAAAAAGCTGGTGGTCCTCCGGTTTCAAAGGTTCGGGCCTTTGCGAATTCCCTTCGACCACACGAGGCTACCAGGAAATAAAGAAAATAAAATATCGAGCTTGTACTTTGAACCCGACCTTCCTCGGCTTCTGTTTCACAGCATCGCATCGCTCTTCTCGAGGTCCAATTACAACTGGCCGGGGAACCGGTGGAACATATATCGAACATTCCAATAGGAGTATAATTAAAGGAAGAAAAAAAAAGAGGATGCAAGAAAGACGAGGTAGACACAACGGTATTGGAGTTTTACGAGTCTCATCGTTCCAGGAATAGAATCTGGTGTAGTATGCTTGATGAAAGGGCTTTCGCCAAATTATGCATGTAAATAATACCCACTGGTACACGGGTTCCTTGCTACATATACGTATATTTTCTACTGTCTTTCTCTGTGTTTGCTCGGGGCAGCGTTGAGCAATTTTACAGATTGCGCACAGCACCAACGCCAGAGGACACAAGTCTCTCTCTCTATCTCGCTCTCTTCAGCTCTCTCCCTCGAGTTCTCTTTGTTTCGAATCCCTTTTGTCTCCCCGAGTTGCACTTTCAGGTTGCGTTATCGGTAACGGCGTACACACGTGCCTTTGAGAATAAAACGCGTGTGCACGCCCGCTGGGGTCATGCCGTAATATCGCCCCAGATCAATAAACACGGTATATAGTACGTACGTACGTACGTGCGCTATGAATATTTGGCGGATTTATAGCGGCGTTTAATGCAAACCAATCGTTTCGTGTCCATTAGGCGGTTTCCGATCAGTCAATTTTTGATCGTTTGGGCTGGTCCATTCCGGAACAGCGCTGAGCGACTTCGGATGGAGCTAAAATGTGTTTACTCTTACTTTAGTTTGCATCCAGGGCAACTCTCTACGTTTTTTATTTATCTACCTCAAGCGCTTCTCGACAAATTGATATTTATCTTGATTTTTAAATTGCAGCATTCAGCGTTGGCTAATATTTTAATAACGATGGATTCAAACTCCTTTTTAACTTGAATAACTGTGGATAATTATCAACAAATTGCAATATAAAGATTATCAAAGATTGATAATCTAAAGTTTGTTTTATTTTCGTTCTTCTAATTACTCATCGCAACTTCAACCGTTAAATATCTTAAATGCGTCTGAATTCTAATATTACCCATCTCGCGAAACTATAAACCCTTTTATGGACCATTCTGGTTGAGGAAAATAATTTCTCTGAAAATGAAATGAAAATTTATTACGTGCTCTGGGATAAATTCCCTAATGGCACAGTATACAATAAAAAAAACATTATAAAAATTCACAGTAAATAAGAATGATAGAAATGTTCCCTTAAATATTAACTTAAACTAACTTAACCTATTACAGGGACTCTTTTCTGAATGAAAATGGTAGAAAAACGGAAATTAGGAAAAATTCAATTTCGCGATATTGATGTTTGAATGCGTTTTTACTTTACAAAATAAAAAGATAGATTGCGTTTCTAACAAACTTTAGCTGTTTGTCAAATTCTCTTAGAATTTTTAGCTCAGAGAATGGGAAAAAATATCTTTACAACCCGAAAGTAGCAAATATGCTACGTTGGAAATTGAAGGTTCAATATAGAAACGATTTGCTAAAACGAGGAAACATTTCTATTCTGTCCGAAATCAAGTTGAGACCCTGGAATAAGCCGAACGACAAAAATGAAAACATCGGAATAAAGTATTATTGACCTTACAAAAAAATAACATTTTTTATACTTGAATCAAACGAAAAAAAATCATAATGTTTCAGATCAAGAAAAACACATCCAGGGGCCGTAATACACCTCAGCGACAATCCCTTAGATTTGAGCAAGGTTTGTACCTCGAGTGTAATTACCTGTCAGGATGTCGCCGCCAGTCGCGCAACTCTGTTCGCAAACTCTATTACGCGGCTGGCGTTAGAGTATATAGTGGGAACGGTGGCGAGTGAGTTGTTCCCTCCTCGCATCTATGGAGGGAGGGAATATTGACATTAGAATTTAAAAAGAAAGCGCGACAGGCAGCACGGGAAATCAACTGCTCGGTTGTATGTGTATTTTAACAAGAACTAGCGTTTCGTTCCTTGCTCCGACTGTGTAGGTAAAACAAGTAGCTTTGGCTTTTCTGACCGCACGCAGCATAAATACTAATTTCCCTCGAGTGACGAAACCACGACGAGTATGGATGGGCAGTCCATCAGTCCTAAAGTCAAAACAGTTGGAGGTGCTTGACTTATGAGCTTGATATTCCAGATTCTGATTGGGTATGAGAGCGGTCAGGTAGTTTTGTGGGATCTGAAATTGAAGAATGCCGACTGGAGGTGTCAAACGGACGAGCCACTGCGCTCGGTTTCTTGGCATCATGAGGGGAAGCAGTTTATGTGTAGTCACACAGACGGATCCTTATCCACTTGGGTTCTTCGTACAGTCAAACCGCTGAATGTAACTCACCCGCATGGTAAGATTCGGTCGCTCGGCTTTTTCTCCTTTTTCTTTTCCTTCTTCTTCCTTTTCTTCTTTCTGTTTTTTTTTGCACTCGCGAGAATCTATGCTCAGGCATAAATCCCTCGCGTGAGAGATAAAAGTTTGCGAGTCTTTGCCGAGCCGTGATTCATTGGATGCTTGCAGCGAAAACCACCAAGGATGGCGAACCGGAACCGTGCAAATCCATTCAAAAAGTCGAGTGGAAGTTATCAAGGAACGGGTAAGAAAATCGCCTGCTGAGAATAGGACTATGCGCTGAGACAAAGAACGCTTTTAATGATACTAATCTATCTGCTGTCGCGATAGGGAGGCATACGTCATATTTTCTGGGGGTTTGGCTTACGACACAACTGGACGGACGCCCAGTATCACAGTTATTCAAGGAAAAACTACGACGGTTTTGGAGATGGAGCACAACGTTGTAGACTTCATAACGCTCTGCGAGAGCCCTTGGACCAGCGGTACGTGAAATTCCGCTCGTATTTAATCTCCATTTATCAACAAGATAATTGTAATCAAACTTTCCTTTTTTTCTAACGTACGTCAATCGCGATTCCACAGACTTCCAGGACCCGTACGCAGTTGTAGTTTTACTGCAAAACGACCTCGTTGTCATAGACCTACTCACACCCGGTTTTCCCTGTTTCGAAAATCCATATCCAATGGATCTGCACGAGTCAGCTGTTACTTGTTGCGCTTACTTTGCTGATTGTCCATCGGATCTCGTACCTGCATTTTACTCGGTTGGCTCGAAATCCCAGAAAAAAACGGGTTTCAGTGAAAAGGAATGGCCAATATCCGGCGGCGAATGGAGTCCCAATTCCAGCAGTTACAATGAAATTATTCTCACCGGGTTAGTATCTTATGAGCAAATTGACTCAACATCCGTTTTTATCTGCTAACTTTCGAATCGCTGGGAAATTGTCGCTTTCACAGGCACGCGGACGGAAGTATTAAATTTTGGGACGCGTCGGCGGGCTCGCTGCAAGTTCTTTACAAATTAAAGACGGCCAAGCTATTCGAAAAGAGCCGTACACGTAGCATAGACACAGAGGAAGATCCCCTCGCCATACAGCTCATGTTCCTCTGTCCGGAAAGTCGGAAACTAGCTATCGCCGGCGCCGGAAGACATGTTGTTCTATTCAAATTTAAGAAGGTGGAGAGTACATCGGAAGTTGTGGTGAGTTTCTTCGCCGCACGGAGAACAGAGCCACCAGCGGCAAGTGCAACGCCAACTTATACTTTGAAACAGCTTCGAAAGAACGCCTCAACCGCATGATTGCATAACTTTCAGACACTGGATATATCTATAACGGCGGAACACGGCGCTAGGGAAGGCGAAGGTTCGCCGGATCGCGAATGCCCGCCGAGTATTCCCGGCACAGAGGAGTCAAAGAATCACCCGAACGAGAGTAACCATCCGCTGAGGGTACGAGGCGGTTTGCAAAAGAGAGCGGCGGGCTTCCAAGCGACATTAATTTGTTTGACGTCAGGGGCTAACGGGGAACAGCCTGAAAACATAACGGCGCTCAGCTTAAATTCATCCTATGGCCTGTGAGTTACCACCCAGTGCTTAGTCAAAGCGAATACGTTAACGATATCCGGTTAGAGGATACGTGTGTTTTGATCCATCCCAGGATAAACCGGCAAGGCTCCAACCCTCGTTATCTTTATCCTTTTTCCTTTTGGTATTTTTAGTACGATATCAAAAGAACCATCCGACTTTTGCCATTTTTTTTCGTAAATTGGTTCAGACAATCACCAAGAATGTTAATTAGCAAAAAATTACAGCGACGACTTACGTTTCTATATTTTCACAGAAGTTTTTTTTTCTAAAGAAATAACATTTTTAAAACTACTTCAAAGATCGGCAGGAGGCTAGGATTGAAGCAATAAAATCAATTACAAATATTCGGAATTGAATCTTTTCCCAATTATTCAAAACCAGGTACATTTTTTATTGACAAAAGTTCTATTCCGTCGTCAATATAAATAGACAACACTAGAAGATTTAAAGAAATATCGATTTGAAATGAACTTTTTTATTATATGAAATATTTTTAGATTTTTTACTATTAAAATTTATAACTTTAAATTTTCAAAATTTTTCCTTGTTAAAAGTTGTCTTTACTTTTTTATTTTTAATAATAGTCATTTTCCAGTGTCTCATGTATGGTGTAGAGATGAGCGCTTAAATATAGCGTTCAGCAAAGAAAGTTATTGGCAATTGCAAGTTGGAAATTCAAAAAAAGAAAAACTTATGAATATAGCGTCTATTCATATTAACAAAAAAAAAAGCGGCGGAACTAGAAAATGTGGAAAAACCTATATTCTGAATATTTCGAATATCATTTATCATTAATTTTATTGCTCCTATCCCAGTTTTACGCGTATCTCCAGACGAATTAAAAAAATTATTGTTTTTTGTAAAAATCTATGAAAAGTGATTGACGTATTTTTTATTTCATAATTAACATTTACGAGGATTAAGACCGAGCAAATTTTCGAAAAAAAAAAAAAACAAATACAAAAAGGAAAAATGTCAAAAATATTCGAGAAAAATGTTGACCCTGCTGATTTGCTCTGGAATACCCATTTGAAAATGAATGCTCTTAAGGCTTTTACTTTTTATTTCACAGATTATCGTATGGAAACGAATCCGGTCTAGTAATCGTGGATATTGTACAAAAGGTGACGCTCCTCGTAATGGGCACCGGAGACTTTGGTAGCTCGACGGATCCGTATCAGCGAGCGCTTCGCAGTCCGAAGAAGCAGGACGAGGCGAAGCGCGAGAACGATGACAAGGCCCGAAGTCCCAGCATAGATCAGGTAAATTTTGCTTCACCATTCTAAATAGCTTCACTTATCTTCCTTTTTCTGTATTATCCTCTTTGCTAGTCCGTGTTTACCTTTGAATATTGAATATTGAGATATATTTATATATCTACACCTTCGACCAGTCGCTAATTCTTATTTTTAGACATCTCGAATACTCGCTATAGCGTATTGTCGAGCTTTTCTCGTCATATTGTGTCATAGGTTATTAGGACAACGATTATTCGTAATCGCTAATTTGTATTTAGATCATTAGAAATTCTAGAAAAACGTTAATTTAGAGTTTATTACCGCGAGTTTTAAAACGACGGTGACATTGATTTGTAAAAACGCGCAGGCCGTTGACTCACCGTTTGACTGAATCTCAACAAGTATGTTTGACAAATGTGACACACGTTTTAACGGTTCAATGGCAGATTAGTACGTACTCGTCCGGAGCCTACAATAGCTGTATTGTTTATTTAGTAACGTCGTAAATATCCGTCGATCAATTTGATATTTTAGTGAAAAAAAAAAAACAAAAAAAAAATGATTGTAGGATTTTTAATCAGTCTTATTTATAGCTCAAAGAGACATTACTGCATGAGAAAGTAATCGACAACTACTGGTTACACTTGTCATTTTCCATGTCCAAGGGGTCGCGGTATTCGGTCAATCCTCTCTCTCTCTCTCTCTCTGTCTCTCTCTCTCTCTCTCTGCCTTTCACGTCGCACTATCGTGACTCTGATTTAATAATACCCAAAGAGTTAATCGAAAGAGCATCAAGCATTGGCGAACGATCTCAATATACTACGAGCGAGAACGACGGGTGGTTACATTCGCTTACGGCGAAATCTCGCAGAACATAAAATCCTACCGATAATAGAGCGTCATTGTGTTGAGTGGAATCAAATGGCAACGAAAAAAAAACTTGTCTTTGTGCTCCCATTGTCGCTTGAGTATTGTGTACACAGCTTATGCATGCGATGGTGTCCAAAGAATATAATCTCAATAACGACAATAATAAATTAAAAAAGAAAAAAAAAACCAGGTCATATCGGTTTGCTACTCGATTTCGTTGCTTTTTGGCGATAAACGGCCATCGTAAACCGGGTAAATATCACATTCCTTGCGATAACTGATCGACCGCTCGCAATTTACCGGCTTCTGAAAGCTCTAAACAGCATTGAGTGCATATTAAAAATAACGACGTAACTAAAACATAAATGCATTTTACTAGAGAAACTACAAGAACGTTAGAAATTGTTGTGTTTAGAAGCATCGTGTATAAATTATGTCTAAAGCTATGTTACACACTTACATACAATAACTGTACATGAGCTTACATGACTCTCGGTACTCGAACGACAAAACTTCGACGACACTGCCAAGGATAATGGAGCACTGGAATATATGTATTTCGAGCCGTTGACGCCGCCGTATATTTTTCTCTTGAGATCTAAACTTTCGCGATTCGCTCGTTCTTTACTTTATCTGTTGAATCGATTCGTCACGCCACACCGAAACGTTCGCCCGCGATACAATGACACGCAATAGTTTATTCGTTCAACAGCTTTATTGGTCGCTGCACTCGCTTATTAAATTTTTTTTCTTCAAAAGTAGACACATTTTTTTTTTTCAAATGCATGACCCACATAAAAATCTGGGCGTATAGACGAAATTAACAGCGCGAGATTCGTTTGTGTAATTATTAACTACATTTCGCGTCAATGTGAAAATAAATTTTAAAAAAGTCGACTCGTGGATTCGGATATCTCTCTGAAAAGCGCGCGGCCTTGCAACTCATCGCTCTCTCCGCGGTATCGATTCTGTGTGGCATTTAAATGAACCGAAAAATAAAAGAATATCAAAAAACTTTGACCGTGGAGTATACTGATGAAACATTTACATCAAATGCATTTTCCACGTTAGATAAATAAATTTACAGCGAGATCATCGACGATGGTAAAAGGTGACAACAACAGGAATTTATTAGCATCACTGCATGATCGTATTTCTTTGAATTATGATTTTCTTTCGTTTCAATTTTACCTCAAGTCGTTAAAGATTCTTTTTTTCCTTTAAACACGATAAATCAAAAGACCGAATAAAAAAAAAGAATCTGCAGTGTACGTTAATGTTTTGCGCATGATTGTAGTGGAATGCCTCGCTGTATTGTGTTATTATGGGTAGCATTGTTAATTGTCGAGAAAGGTGTGAGTTGATTGGTATATTTATTAGCAATGTCTAAAAGGAATTTTGCCCTCCGAACTACAGGACGCGAATCGACTAGCGTTACCGAGCTACAGACCCAGAGATTCGCGGGTTATTTCGTTGTTAAAGGTGATTCGTTTAGGCACAAAGTAGACACCCTCTAAAGTCTAAATCGTGATATATTTACGATTAAAGGTACAGTGAGCTGAGATGGGCATCATTCGAAGAAAATATGATTTTCAATAGTTTTTCAATCAAGAAATTACGCATTATTACACTGACAAAATATCATTTATTTGGAAATAATATTCCTCGTAAGATATTCACATTACGGCAAATACGTGGACATTTTCATTGCTGCTCAACAATTAGTCATAATGATTTATTTAAAAATCGAGTTTTAATATTTCTCCATTCGAATGGTGCCCATTATTCACAGCGAGTGGGAGAAAAATCGTGAGGTCGTGATTGTTCGAGCATCGGCAGGTTTTTGGTGGTGCTGCGGCGCTGAATTAAATAATTTCTATGAGCATCTTAGGTCAATAAATCAATCATAGCGTGCGTGCACGAATTCACAAGTATATTCGTCATGGGACGAATTGTCTGCACTCTTCTTGGAGTAAGGCCGGGGTGGGTCGTTGAAAAGGTTTCGCAAGCACGGTGGGAAGTGACAAGTGACCATGTGATTGCGATATTTCTCATAAACAAAGCAATGATCAACACAAGTGTGCAGTGGATATACTTGATGTTGCTAAAGCCAAAAGCGATAAAGGTCAGAAGTTAACGTTGAACAAAAAAGCAGGAAAAAAAACTGTAGGGATTCGCCAAATATATATCTGACCTGTGTCTTAGCCCACTTGAACTGATTGACTGTGCACACGTACTGTACATGCTAGATCAACCAGATTCACCGAGAATCGACGACAGAAAGCGAGTCTTTAGTAGCACCAGTAGGGGAAAAGGCTTCCTCCTCCTTGCACCATCCTCAGCAGCAGGCGCACCAGCAACTATCCTCATTTCACGAAGAATGTCACGGTGTGAACAGTGATAACAGAGAGAGCGCGGAAGAGTGCCACAAGGAAACCCGAAAATTGGGAAATTCTGGGAATCCCGAAGAATCGGATAGTCGGAAGAGTTCACCGTGGAAGAGACAATTCAAGAGACAGCTCAGCAGAGTTGATTTGAAAATCAAGAATACCTTCACACCGTCCGTCTCCTCGTCTCACAATGGGGTACTTGTATGATTTTATGTCAAGAGCTTAGAAAAACAAAAAAAAATAAATACGAGCTTCCGAAGCTGTGCCTGTACTACTACTACTACTACTACCGCTGCTGCTGCTACTACTACTTCTACTACTACTACTACAACTAAAATATTAACGTTAAGGGTGCATACGAATTTTCGCATGATTAACAATTAAAAGTAAGAATGCGTGCTTTTAATCATTAACCATTTCTTTGAGTTACGAAAAAGTATTAATAGCTTTTTGGTTGGTTATCATTGCTCCGAAAGTAACGTGATTCAGTGCTGTTGAGCCAAAGCAATATAGTCTGTTTCGTGTATAAAAAAAAGTCTTGGGATTGCCTTTAACCCTTTAGTGCCTGATGTGTCATTTTTGGCACGATTATTTTGACCGCTTTTTGCTTTATTCTTATTGTAAATGGCTTAATATCGAAGTAAATGGTCCAGTAAAGGACTATTAAAAAAACAACGGAACTTCCACAATCAATAACATAATTAGCCACTTGTTATTATAAAAATGTTTTTTTTCTTCATCACATTCTTTTATTCTTTAAAGTTGTGGATTAAAATGATTAAAGGTGGAAAATAGTTGCCATGCGGAAAAATGGTGGCCGGTCTTAAAGGGTTAAATGGCAAAATCACGTAATTGTCCGCAATGACGTGACGAAACCGTTGAAATACTTTCTTTCCGTTGATACGAATAACCGCGTTACAAACAGGCGAGCACCAACACTTGCAGCAATCAGCAGCAGAAACAATCGTCATCGTCGACGTTCTACTGCAATACCTCGGATATTCCGGAAACGTCGAGGAACGTTGAGGGTGCCGAAGCGGAAGCGTCGTCATCGTTGACGGCGCGTTCCCCGCAGAGCGAGAAGATCAGTCCGGACACGAGTAGCGCGAGTACGACAACGACGACACCAACAACAACGAATAATTACAACGAGAGCGAGAGGAGAGATTCCGATATTCCGCGAATGATTGGCATTGCAGAAGAAACGACAGCTGTCCGACCTGTTGACTTGCCATTATTCGAGAATGGCGACAAACTCACTGAAATGAAGAGAATGGGAAAAGGGAAGAGCACGAAGACGCGTCTGTTGTCCGTGCCAAATATAAAATATCAAAAGAACGACGGGACGATAGGGACTTCAAGGTCTGAGGAATCCACGGGTGTCGAGTCTTTCGCCGGAAATCTAATAAGACGAATCAGTAAGTGTTTTATCAAAGTAGAATATAGCAGAGTGTTATGCATAAACTTACGTGTCATGTTTATTAACAAATAGAGTTCGTGTTAATCTCTCGATAACTATATAGAGTGTGCGTGTGAGTGATTTAGACCTTTTTTGTCATCTCTGTCACAAGCATATTCGTGTGGTATGTGGAATATAGTCTGATGTTCGTTCATTTTTTATATTCACTCATCTCTGATACGTTGGGACGCAGATTAGCTGCTGTTTCGCGATTTTTTAAGCGCGCTGGTACGAAACGGTTGGGGTTACCCGGGAAAAATTCAAATGTAACGTTTCAATCACTTATACACAGCATTTTAACCACTGTCTGTTGGTATCATCGCAGCATGCGTCGAAGAGTGTGTTGTTTGTTGTTTTTTTTTTTTTTTTTTTTTTTTTTGGAGGATAAGACGTTGTTACGCTCCCTGGCTATTCCCCTAGGGATTAAATCGAGCGAGACTGTCCTTAAGGGAGCTACGATTGTTACCACCGCCGCTATTTCCAATCTACCCCTCGTCTGAGGATGGCCTAGGATGCTCGTAGACATTTCGTAACGAAATACGTACGCTAGGCTATTTCGTTTAGCTAGAAGGGCTTCGTTGGATAATTGTATATATATAACGCGACGCAGTCGCTACGAGACATGTAGAGTCTTAAATAATAGTCAGTCAATCAGTTCTTCTGAGAGAAAACAACGCTTTTTCGGTGGAAGATGCGCTAAACTGATTTTTTAAAACTTCAGGCTTTGCACATACACAGACGCTAGTAATTGCCTGACATCGATATATCAGCTTGTTTGAACGATTAATGCTAGTGTGCGATTGTAAACTAACAGCGAAGAGAGCTTTCGACGAGTCTTATTATAGTAACCCGGACGAGAAAATTCCACAATCCAGTAGTAGATTCCTCAAGAGATCAACCAGCTCGTGTTTTTCGGTAGAGTAAAATAAAAGTACTCCGCAGAAGGAAACGTTATAAAAGGACCCGTGAAATTTCTGAATCTACAAACTCTTTCTTTTTTCAGATTTTTCAAAAAATGGTCCGATTGTCTAGAAGAATCACGTTATGTTTACAAAGCTGGTACACGTTTATGAAGGTAAATTCGTAAAGAGTGCAGATGAGCCCTCCCAGCTCGTTGCCGCATAATATTTGCATCAGACCATTTCCAAGGCTAGGAGCTTTTATAAAAGTCTGTTTAGTTTGTCTAGCGTCCCCCGTATATGTTGCGAGGTGTGATTATGTACTTTACGAGATATACATATGATTCGTTCATTAAAATGAATGTGAAAAAAGGTCATTTGATAGAAGAGTGCAGACACGTTGGATATTGCGATTTTTAATTGATAGATCACTGCCGAGAGATGAGGCAAGAGTAGTCGATAGGCAAGACGAGATGCTATCAATGTTGTAGAGGGTGCCTACTATTGTAGATCCGTAGAATTCTTTTGTATGCAGCGTTTTCGTAGTGATTACATATATATACACCATCCATACATGCGCTTACTTAATACGGATAATACTTGTGAATAGTCGTGCGTCATGAAAAGAAGTCAACGATGATCGTGAGAATCCGAAATTCGAGCAGAATTTCGCACCAATTCATCCGGCAATTCCAAGTGCTAACTCATCAATTTTGCTGTCTTATATTTTGCATGTCGTTCAGAATGCTTAGTGTACGGTAATTAATTTATTTTGTTGATAAAAAAAAAAGAAAAAGAGAGAAAAACTTTTTCAACGTTCCTCCACGTTCATTATACATTCAGACACGTTTAGATTCTTTGACTCCTCGCTTTTTATTCGCCTTTTACTTTATCTCTTCATGTGACATTTACATAAGTTTTCCTGAAACTGGTTGAATTTGTCTAATAAGTATTTACTTACTATATGCTATGATACTAATTATTCCACATTACGAACGCAGATTTGAATAATTATTCGACGCCCGATTATGATATAATTATCACCGTGAGAGCGAAAGGAGATTGTACTTCAACACTTTTTCAGGTTCAAATCAATTTCGCGGTCTTCCCTGACAGCAAGTTTGATTCAGGTAAAATTAAGGATTCTCGCCTTTTGGTTCATCGCCGAGAGAAAAGTTGATTAATAATAATAAGAATAATAATAATAATACGTGGCAATAAGTGCTCCATTCTTTCTTATCATTCGTATTCAGTAGGCAGTTTAAACGTTGGCCATTGCGACGATGTTAAACAAATGGTTCTTAAATTGTTTTTTTTTTATAATCAAGCTCCGTTTATTTACCATCGTCGCTATGGTTGCTATTGCATATCCAAAGAATCAATTTTCAACGCGGTTCTACGTTGCTTGTAGGATACTTGATTATTAGCTTAGAATATTTGCTTACTCAATTATAATCGGCTACTTTTTTATATCAATCATTTGTACATGTATTCCTGCATATAAGTTTATCATTGTGCTGTTTCGAGGACCACTGTTGCACAGCAACGTTTGTACTATATATTATATATATATTTATATTCGCTACACTAAAAATACACCACAAACACACACATACACACACATAGTATTGAGCTTGCTTCATAAGTCATTTTATAAACGTTTAAATATTTTTATTATCCGTAGCTGGCAGTATATATGTACCCCTGAGTCTATCAATTCACCCAGCATCACACAAAGTCCGTATTCGGTGTTGCCATATACAATAATATTATTATTATTATCGGTAAAATGTTGCCTTCAGAGCTTTTTGAGACCGTTCAAGTGGCCTGCACGTAAATAGCAATAGTGATGATAATAACAATAATAATAGTATGATAACTTGATAAATATTAATAGTTTTAACGACACTCGGGCAGTCAGGGGTATGTAATCGTTGATTTTCGGGCCCGGCAGCAAAAATTTGCCCGGTCCTGATTGTTTCCTTTATTCGATCAATCACGACCGATTGTTTCGTTTTTCGTTTGCTCATCGATGGCAATTGATATAACGATTTAACATTGACTGACTGCTATGAAAGACTCTGCATATATGTATATAGGTATATATATTAGCACAGCGTAATAACGCGCCGCGGAGAGTTTCGTTCCACGAAAGGAAATATAACAAGAGACTCGAGAGAGCAATTCTGGGACGTTAGTCACGTTCGAGAGCGTCTCTCGAGTCAACTTATAGGTATGACCCCGATCGAAATCGAGGCAATCGGTTATTCATGAGGCCCTCGGTCATTGCTAGCTGGATTAAGGATAAGACTCGTCTAGTTCGACGGCAGTCCTCACTACGATATACCACCAATAAGTAGAACTATTAGGAGGCACTGGAAATATACTTGATGGGATTCTAAATAAAACAAAACAAAAAAAAATATTATTAAACGGAGAGAGAAAATTATTAGTCTAAAAAAAAAATAGATTTAAAATTGTTCTTTTGTTTGGCTGTCGCGTTTCTTCTCAAGCTCGACGATGAATTTAGAACAGCAATGCTTTATGTGAATTTACATGATTTGTAGATGAACGGGATGTGCGTTTCGCCTACAACCGGACGCAGTGTGATGAGTGGTGGTGGTGGTGGTGGTGGTGGTGGTGGTGTTGGTGAAAGATGTGATGACGGTGATAGTAATGAAGGGAGTAGCATTGGACGAGGCAGTGGCGAAGGTGGTCTTTGCGGCGATGGTAGTGGTGGTGTTGGCAATGTAATGCGCCACGGTACGCGGGGTAATAATAACGCTGCCGAGGGTGGCGGAAATGCTGGAACTGGCGGTTACGATGACGGAATAATCGGGGGTAGCGTACCTTACCGCAAGGCTGCCACGGATTCTGGATCACGGCACTCCCGGCCCCACGGTATAAGAAAATTACAAAAGTGCCTGAGCACTACAATCAGCAACTACGACGGAGAAGGTTCGAGCTCTGGCAGCTTTTCGGCAAGCCACGCATTCCATGCGCAATGCAGTCTCGATATTCGCAACCTCACTACAACCACTCCCCAGGCTTCTTTGACCTCCCAGTCAATCCTCACCAGCGTCAGACAGTATAGCAGCTTTGGTAGTACAACAGCCAAAATATTATTTAAAAACAATAAAAAAATAAAAAAAGTCTATCTCTCACTCTATATCTTCTAAATTGTAGAAAATATCTCTGTTTTTCTATCTTTCTATCCTAGACAACTACGTCACCGGATGAAAACTAGCTTTTATCACTCTCTTCTATTGCCTTCTATTATTCATAATATGCGACTCTGACAAAATTGTGGTTTATCGAGTGACTGAAGAAACAGACTATTTTCAGAGTTCTTCAGCTTTTAATTTTCTTCTATTTCGCCTCTTTCTCTTTCTCTCTCTCTCTCTTCTTCTCTCTCTTGGAGCTCAATCAATGTTACGTTACTGTACGATAGTACGAATAAACACCTATGCTATACGTAGACATTGGCTGCTCCTTGTTCTACAATATATATATTAATATATATATGACTGATGAAACACACAGCCACCACAGACTCACACAGATGTTATTCGATTACTATAGTATATATATATTTCTATATTTTTTTTACAATAATACACACTTGTGCACTCGTTTATCTATTGTGATGATCAAGCTCTCTGTGAATTATTGCGTGAACTGCACATGGGGCTCGAAGATTTTCTATATATACCTAGTTGTACTTTCACAGCACAGCATTCGAGAAAATATTCTTCTCTCTGTCTTCTTCTCCACGTTTCTGCCTGTCTAGCATCATTTCTACTTTCGCTATCCTCTATCGGATCCACAGCTACACTCGCATCACTTTATTATTCATACAACGTATATACAACGGAGAAGAGATTACGATTATTGTACGCGCGGCCACTTATCGACTTTTCAGTCGCAATATATTATACATGGCTAGGCATATACATCCGCTTCCTGCTATTATTCAAAGGTACACAGCCAACATTTCACCCGGCGATAAATTTCATGAACTCGGCTGTCTAATCGCGTTGGACTTGAAGCATACAAGAGCACTAGTCTTCCTCGCGTGTAGAGCCAACATCCGCAGCATCGTATCGGGAGAGAACAAAATAAACGAAAATATAAACGCGTATCTGAAACTATATCTATAGCATGTGCATGCGCCAATCTTTAGAGTGATAGCGGTCACCCTTAATTGCCAGATAAATGCGTGAAAGATAACTTCCCGAGTCGTTGGCTCTGTAAATAATCTACGGAGCGAAAATAATTAACGTGAAAAAAAAAAAAAATAAGCGGAGAGATCGAACAGCGAATGATCGACAACGATTTTTCTGATACATCTAAGATTTTTTTAAAAGCGTAATTTTCTACAGGGCAATTTTTAACATGATAACTTGACAACTAAACCAGATGTGCTACATCACCACCACAGATTTGATCCACTCTGTCATTCAAACTAATCTCACCATTCAAATCTCACACAAAAATCAAAAAGGCCTTATCGAGTGAATGTGAATGTTATGAAACAAATAATGAAAGACAAGAAAAAAGAAAAAAAAATCATGACACATTATTATTATTGTTGTTGTCGTTGTTGTTGTTGTTCTTGTTCTTGTTGTGACTGTGCTATTACTATTATATAAACCAAATACTTACTAATACTTTGGTTCTCGTTGACAAAAAAAAAATTTCCAAACAAAAAAAGACATGCATCTACAATTATGTCTCACGCATGCTTCGTAGCCGAAATATACGACTGTTGTTGAACCAATATATAATCTATTTTTTCGTTTTTCGGAATGCTGGCCGGATAGACAAACTCGACAGTTCGTTTCAACGATCTCGAAGCTCGAGTATGTCTTCACTCGAAAATATTGCCACTGAAACCATCAGCTGCCTTACATTTGCCGATTCCTACACGAAGAAAAGTGGTAAGCTTCGTTTCATTTCGACTTCTTCATTTTGCGGTTGAAAAATCGACGTGAATATTTGTTTGTTGTATTTATTTTACAGATGCCAACACTTTACCAACTCTGTGGATTGGCACGTCTTTGGGTTCGATACAAACTATCGTATTTAACGCACCTGCGCCTGATGAACGCACTGTTCAGCCTGTGATTATTTCTACTTGTAGTAAGTATTTTATACTGCTGTAAAATAATTCTACGAGATGAAACGAACAATACTAATGCCTTTTCTTATGCTCAGATGGATCATCATTTAAATTGAAAGGAAGCATTCTGACGATGTCTTTCTTGGATTGTAACGGAGCCCTTATCCCATATTCTTATGAATCCTGGAAGGATGAGAATTCAGACAGCAAAGATCGTACCAGTATGTCAACGTTTTAATTCTGTATTTATAAATAGTACATCAGAGTTGCGTACCTATTTAAACTTTCTATTTATTTATTGGTTACACAATTTTTGTAATAATACAATTTGTTTTCTCACAGCTCGTATCGCATTTACAGTAAAGTATCTAATAATTTTGTCGGAAAACTAAAAAAACGAATGATTTTCCTCTAATCCTTTGGATAAACATATGGCTGGTGTGTTTGAGCTTAAACATCGGTGCGAATGATGCTCACTACTTTCATCTTTATTTAAGAAAAACGGATAAGGAATATTGTGGAATAAGAACAATTTTTTTAAAATATTATTTTATTAGTTAAAAATGAATCAGGACCAATGAAATGCTGAAAGCCAAAAGGGCTGGTACGAAATTGCACCTGTGTTTAAGTGAAGGGATAAAATTAATTACATTATGACATAAAAGAAGAGTAATGGATAATGAGTAATAAAAAAAATAATGACCCATTATTTTCTTCATTAATTTAGTCTTCAAGGTTTTTTTATAGCATTCTAGTAAAAACCACTTTCTTCATAGCCAATAAACAGCCCAGTTAATTTATTACTATCAGAGTAGGTCAGTGAAAAAAATATATAACAAATAAACCAAGAAAATGAGTTGAAAGCTAAAGGGATATTTGCAACTCTGATGTATATACTTTGTTTTGAAAATATTAATGATTAATTAAAGGGAGCCAAGGAAAAATAGCAAACAGCAGAATGTCGCCGCTGTTGAACGCTCAAGTATCAAGCGGCGATGGTTTCGAGGACCGCCAATTTGTCGTATTAACTTCTGAAAAACAGGCCAGGGTCGTTGCGCTACCTTCACAAAATTGTGTCTACAGGCAACAGCTGGCTGAGACACATATCGTAATTAAAGCAGAAATCACATCTCTTAAAGGTACGTAAAAAATATTGACATTTCTGTCATTGAATAAACTGTGCATCACGTCTCTGTAAATAAATATTGTGTCATTTACAGACAGCGTTTGCCTCGTATGCTACGTTTCAAATGGTCACATAGCGATATACAGTCTACCTAGTCTCAGGCCATTGATCGACGTTGATTTTCTACCACTGCTAGATCTAAGGTAAGAGAAATACTCGTGTTTGTCTTCTCCATTTTCTTCATCAGTATCATTGAACTAACGAATAAGATAAATTCGATTATTAAGCGATTCAATTATTCGCACTAATGGTATCGAGTACTCTGCACTTTGATGAATTATACTTATAGACCGCTTCGTCGAATATTATATATATATATATACATATAAATATATTTTTTAAAACCATTTGTAAAAATCCGTTGATCACTGGTGAGGCCTCGATAAATCACCTACCGGCTTGTTATTATCGATTACATTAAGGCCAAGCAAATTAATATCGGCATGCAATTTTATCTCTCTCTTTTACACATAATGCACTGGTTAACCCTTAATACGCTCGTCAGGCATGCCTCATGTAGAATATTTATAATTCGAGCACCGTTTCTGCACAGAATATTTTTCTGCGCTATTGCAACGCTACTAATCTCTGAAATAATCTTGAAAACCTTATTGCTAACAGCGCATCATCGATAATCTGTATAAAACCATCAAAATTACTAACGTATAGTTGCTAATAACTAATTTTCCTCGACCCTGTTTTTATTGTGATAAAAAGGAACAAAATTAAAAATTCTCTGATTGAATATGTAGACAATGCCAAGGGAATAGCGTCGCCGTTTTAGTAAAGAGTCTTAAGGGTTAACACATCGTAACACGATTATGTGAAATGACCTGTACTCGCGCACGGGTAAATACATCGCTTTCTACTGTTTCTGTAATTTCTAACAGTTTTCAGACTACGAAACACGGCATTGTAGACCCCATGTTGTCCATATGGGGTCATCAACTCTTTGTAAATGGCGATACCGATCAGTAAGTCATAAAATAAAATACCGCTCAATCACTTATTAATAACTATAATAATTCTAGTCACACTTGTATCGTCGCAGCTTTGATGACACTCTGTTTTATATATATATTTTTGCAGCTACTTTAACGTAAAATCTTTTCTTCCCTCTTATCCCCCCACCACTAACAAATTTCTACTAAACATATTTTTGCAATATCGTTTATCCTCTCTGTACAATCAATATCGTACTCGGTGCATTCGTTGACTCGAAATGGGAAAGACATAACACCTAACAACTCCTAACTACACAATAAATCCGCGACACAATGTTTGTCGAATATAACAGCTTGTTAAACTGATAAAATAGTAACTAGAGGATTTAAAAAGGGAAAGGTGAGTGGCGAATTAAAAATTTTATGCAAATCTATTGATCCAATTTGGACGCATAGCTGATAAGATCTTTTTGCAGTTCAAGGAAACCTATAAGTATTTAAATCTACGTAGTCGCACATTTTTAGTCAATAACTACAAAGTATTTATGCTCGGCACTGCAACTTAGACGAATGCATGGACGAATAATCACATTCCGTCATCACAGTTCTGTGGCTCAATAATTTATATTTTCATCAGTTATTTTCAATGTTATCTCTTTACCAAGCTCGGCCGGTTATGCTAAATTTCTGCGTTTTACAATAAAAATGTAACACTGTATGAAAAATCACTATTGCAGTACGAAATAGAGGATCGGCTTTTTTTTAAATAGCTCTTTACTTCGAATTATATAATATAAATGGTGTCAGGTCTATCCCGTTCTCTGACAGCGAGTGTACACTCGTCGACACCAATGACCGACAAACATGCAACACAATCTTGCAGAGGTGTCGAATTAAAATGAGCTATGTAAAATGGATAGAATATTTTTATTTTCAGAATCGCGAGGACGATTTGCTTCAGCAACAGGGGACACGCGCTGTATCTCTCGTCGCCGACAGAGATCCAGAAGTTTACGGTCTCTAATGAATTTTGGTAAGTCAATTGATTTGAATTTGTATTATTTTTCTGCTAACTTTTGTTGCTTGAGATAATTTATGGAATTTTTTAAACTGTCAGCTCGGAGTTAACGGAAATGATGGGCGATTTATTCGTGGCTCATGACATGCCAGAGCCCCCGAAGGAAAGTTTCTTCAAGGGTCTCTTTGGCGGTGGATCTCGAAGCTTAGATCGGGAAGAATTGTGTAAGTAGTCACAAAATAATGTACTGCTTCGAGCCAGAGTTGTAATTCTATTATTACTTTGAAACTTTTTGTTTATTCATTTTTGTTTTAAATTACTTAATATGATTTTTCTTTTCGAACGACCTACTAATGGTAAAATATCTAAACATAAAAAAAAATAAATTAAGTTACAAAATAATGGAACATTCAGCTTTTATAATTTAATGAAATAAACATTTATCACGTAATTAATTTATGGTCATAATTTTTCAACGATTATCTGTAGCTTTTATAAGAAATAATTCAAACCTTTTTGTCAGTTGATAAGAAAAGTAAATTGGAATTGCGCAGAATTTTTTTTTACAATGGCAAATTATATGATGCATAAAAATAAACTCTCTTCATCGTCAATATTTTTACTTAATTTTACGTGCCAATTTGTTGAAAATGAATTTTCTGAATGCACTGTCGATTCTCATTAAATTATTATTATGGGAATAAATTATACCATAAATTGTATAACGTAATGGGGGGGGGGGGGCGGCTTACAACTCTGCTTCTAATGACGTTTTCGGGCAGGTGCGTTACCGGATTTAATTAATCGTTTAATTAAACTCGTGTATTGATTGATTAATAGTCGGCGAGTCGAGCGGCCGGGCATCTCGAACAGTAGCAAAACACATACCAGGACCGGACGCACAAACGCAGGCGCTACGGGAGCGCGTATCGACAGCAACGGGCGACGTAGCAATGGCTCATCAAATGGTGATGGAGCGAGGGGACAAGCTATCGCAGCTGGAGGAGCGAACGGCTCGCATGATGTCGGAAGCGGAAAACTTTTCGGGTTCTGCCCACGGGCTCATGCTCAAGTATAAGGATAAAAAGTGGTACCAGCTATGAGTATGTCATTCGTGCCATGATCAGTGGAAGGATAATAGAAGAATATTATGTAACTTAGCGTTCGCAAATTCATCCGTGAGTTTTGTCGTAAACTAATAGTAATGAAGCCTCCGCGGTTTCCACACGAACGTGCATTTACCCGCGCAGACGCAAGACTCTATACTCTATACAACACTATAACGCACATTGAATTTAAAAAAAAAAATGAAAAATTAAGAGAAAAAGAAACAAAAATGGCATAAGAGTAGAAAAAGATTTAAAAAAAAAAGTTTGAATACTTCGATCCGAGACTTGGCGCGGGTGCTATCGTGGTTGTTATTAATTATCATCGCTATTATTACGATGATGAAGATGAGGGTGATGATTATTATTATTATTATTATTATTATTAATATGATTATCGATTATTATTATTGCTATGAAGATTCTATGATTATCATTGAATGAATAATCTTACCAATATATATTATATATACATATGTATGTATATATATATACATACATATTGTATATACACATATGTATATATGTATATAGTCGCACGCACACTGCTACGCAAGAAAATGCCAATACAAACATACAAATACACACACAGACACATACACAGAAACACTGATTGTTTACACATTTGAGTTGACGGTTCTACTAGTTAACATCACGATTTACGCGAAGATATCAAAGGAAAAAGAAAATAACGAAAGTAGAAAGTCGAGGGAGACGAGAAATGCGCATGTAAGTTCAATGTATGGGATGTGAAAGTCAATACAAGACGGTGTTTGATATTTTGCTTCTTATTTTATGACGGTCGTTGATTCATTCGGACGTCCCTGTGACTACACACTACTACTATAGTATTTAACAACAACAAAAAAAAACTATTTGTCTCGCGTGGCTCGGCCGTTTAGCGGCAAAGCGAGCGCGCGAATTTTACAGAAGGGAACTTTTATTCATTGTTATCTCAACTGGATTGAGATCAGAGTTTAATTGATTACTTGGTTTTCCAATGACCAACTAAACAACAGTTTTTAAATGTAATGAAATATAGCAAGAAAGAAAACAAAAAAAAAAAAAAAACTGAGCACGTATCCTCTTCGTTTTACTCGCAAAGTAAGAGAACAAGAAAAATGAGTTTTAGAAAATAAACCGCAGAGACGCTGTTCCGAATGCATTGACAATAAATGTAGTCGTAGCTAAAAAAACACGAATAATTGGCCATGATTTTAACACTGCGTTTCACGGTCTTAATAACTGGTGCGTCAATGCTACAAAACAAACAAACAAAGACACTTTTTAGGCGAAAGGGGATATGGAAGAGAAAGAGCGAAAGCGAGAGAGTCGTAGTCATAAGAAACATAGTAATCGCTAGACGTGTTATGTATATAACAATGTCAAAATAGTAGTATAAACTGTACGTTATGAAAACAACAAAAAAAAAACCCGTTGATTCGAGATGTCTTGTGAACTAAAACGCTACTCTGGTATAAGTGACGAATTTAACTGAATTTATAGTGCACGCAATATAAAGGGCAAACTATTGTACTTGTACTATATGCATAAAATAGATTACGTAAAGACAATATATAATAAATTCGATTGAATTGATCGAGGCTCTGAATCATGGTACTTCTTCCATAGCAATAAATGTATAGTCGATGTTAACGGTATAACACAGCACTCATCGTTCACACATGATGGAAACGCGACAGGATAATTGCTTTTCGAGATAACAAACAATTAACAAGAACTTTTTAAAGTTAATTACGATAGTATACATTTTCTTGGACAATATTCTATATTCAATAAACTTAGTGTATGTCAATTGTGTATAGTAGAAGATTTTCAGTTCTAATTAATAGTACAAACTAACTGCGTAAAAACTACTCAATCCTGTAGCGAAGGTATCGTGAGAAGACAACAAACAAACAAAAAAACAACTGAGCTTCATTCGTTAGTTTTTGTACGAGGAAATGAAAAAAAAAAATGAAAAAAAATGGCCAGCGCGACACGCAGCAATACGCAATGAAATTCTATGTTCCGACTATTGTTTCTCACGAGGGTGTTACACCTCACTGTCAAGAAATATGAATTAATTCACCATCAATTTATCTACGGATTAGCAGACATCGCTATATTTAACGGTAGATGATATGAAAATAAACTGAAACCAATAAATACTTCCTCAAAGTACATCGACACTTGTTTAATGAATCGCTGCGCCCAAACTCCCTCGCGTACTTTTAAAAAAATTGACGGCCAATTTCTTAAGGTGTTCTTATGGACGATGCACTTTAAATGCCATCGTTCTGAAAATCTTATAGAATGTTCGCCAATAATTTAAAAAATTTTCTGCAGTATTTGAATCTTATCGCCTACCGTATTTCGGAAATATTCAATGTCAAAGTTGTTCATGCAGTATAACGCCATAGATTATACTCGCTTAGAAAAGATCGATGATGAAATGAAAAAAAAAAAGCCAAAAAATTGTGTCAAGAGAATTTTCTTCCCCAACTTATGCCCAAATTTCAAGTCGGTTGTCTACTTTAGTTTTGAGATATCATCAGAGAAAGTATCTATTCTCTCTCTCACTCATGCATTTTTGGTTTATCGTGCTCTCTCGCATCAACGCGTTGATTGTTTGTCTCGCACGTAAAACAATTGATATCTGCCCCGCTGACACCCGCGTAGCGGGCGTCCAGAGGAACACCTTAAGGTAGTTCGGTCATGAAGGTAGAGGCGCGATAGATGTGGCAGTGCGGCGACGTGAAGGGCGGGTAGCGTGCAAATAGATGCGCCGTACGAGAGGAAAAGAGACACAAATAGCAAATCATTCTTTCATTCGCGATATCTCAAAAACTATACGGTCGATCGAGTTTGTGTTTCACCTTATACTTTCTCAGAATTTTCTCCTTCGATTGCTATGTTTTTTAAATATACTTTTTGCAACAGCTTTTTGGAAATTACGTGTTATACACTAAATAAAAACTCTCTTTCTACACACTCACGTTAAAACAGGTGATTTCAATAATTAATATTTTGACAACGGGACGGTCAAATTCAATATTTCGGCTATCAATCGGTACAGGAAAGATCGATCTTTTGATTAAAAACATGAAATAATATACTTTTTGCAAAAGCTGTTCATCATCGAACTACCTTACAGCTATTAGAAGGCCGGGTGCGGTGCCACGCGTTACTATTCTTTAGTAGGCGCTGCAGCCCTCTTGTAAGAAGGTTTGTGCTTTTTTTACCGTCTCGATGGTCTGATGGGGAAACTGCTGTTGGGCGCTGATTACAAATCGTGTTAACTGTCTAAATTTTTTTTAAAAGCACGATTACGTCCTCGCTCTGGGTGTCTGACTACTTACAACGAATCGCAGCGCGATTAAAAAGGCTCACGATCCCAATACACTTTGTTTATATGTATAATTCTTAGTACACAACATTTATTACTGTATCTCCGTTCAACAGTGATTCACGATAAACTTTGAAGGTACTCGCGAAAAGGTGACACACTATTAACAGTGATTAAACACATTTCTGCGGAAAACAAAACAAATTTTCTCAAATGTACATGTGCCTTATTGATAGTCATAGCAAAAGCTATTTATTACAAGAAACTGAGGTCGCTTCATTTAATTGAATCTGCGTATTCCTTCAGCTAAAATAATCCTAAAGAATCAATATATATGTCAACCCGGATTAGCAGGTAGTAAGAATTATGCTATTGTCATGACATACTTTTGATTTTATTATTATATATCCTTTTAAAGATCGCTTCACACATAGCTATAATCTTCATCAATTTTAGATAATATAAAAAGGCAGCTTCATTAGACATCGATCAGAACTGATATCTAATGAACAACATGCCTATTTAATTCCACAAAATAATTGTATGAAGTCTCGGATACGACTTTTTTTATCCACCATAATTTAAAAAAATAGTGAAATTGACGATATCAACTATCTTGATAATCCTTCTACATAAAATTGTAAAATTCAAATTATCATGAAATTTGTACCACTTGATTGACTCTTACTAAATTAATTACTACTAATTTCTTGATGTCACCCCATACGTGTAGTAATTTTTTGCCGATCGCTCGAAAATGATTAAAATCATTTGGAAAACGTCACCGCCTCATTCTCGTTTTCTTTAAATATATAATAACGGCCGCAAACCTTGTTCTCGTGAGAAGTTGTTGGGCGGCGGTCACCAACCTTGAAACCGAATTTGACAACTGTCAAATTTTGTGTTTTGAAAGCAGACGAACTTGGTCTCGGTTGCCTAATTTTCGCGCGAAAACAAGAGCCAATCAGAGCGGAAACAAAACTGCATCACACAGCTGATTATTGTCATCAACTTTTTACAAGGCGAATAGAATAGATATAAAATAAATACAAGGGGATTAATAATTAAACTATTATATTAGTAATCATCACTTTTTATTTGGGGTTTTTTAAATTGTATAAAAATATGTAGTCTCTTGAGTTAATAAATTAAGTGTAGTAACTAAAATAAATTAAAATATTTAGTGTCTTACAAGTCGTTTCAAGCACTTGGTCGTGCAGAAATAACATTCGAACGGTGCGTAGGAATGGCCCGAAGTTTTGACACTGCTCGCTATCGAAGCCAGACTTAAATGCATCCACTGGCGTATGTATGTACCAAAGCAAGATTTGCCACAAACGCAGAACACAACAGCATCGAGATATTTAACCAGGGTAAACGGAATTATACTGGCATCATAGTACGTCCTGTGGAGAATAAAATTGCAGGATTAAGACCTGAATTACGACTTTAACTTTGCCAACAATCGGTGTTCTACTGACCTTGAATCTATTACGACACGTGCTGCTAGAGCCGTTAATCTGAGTAGTTCTGGATTAATTTCAGGAAGATTGTCGGGTGCATCCAATGGGTTATCCGAAACGTCCAGTGCATCTAATCGCAAATTTTTCATGCATCCTGGCAGCAACGACAGGGAATTCTTCCGTAACTCCAGATACTTCAGAGCTATTAAAGAGCCAATGCTCTGGGGTAATTTGTTCAACGAGTTTTCTCCGACTTTCAACGTCACTAGGGAACTTAATTTACGAATTTGGTGAGGCAGTTCTCGGATCTGTAAGAAAAAGTTAATGAACTTCGTAAATTTCAGATATTACATGCACCTTTTCAATTTGAGACTTATCTACTCTAGAATAGTTTTTAAAAAACATTCATTTTTTGCTTCATTTGTTTATCGAGATTTTTCATTCGTATTACAAAAAACAGTTCAGCCTAAAATGTCCAATCTTGAAAAAATTTGATTACTTCTGGGTGCATTATTTTAACTGCTGAAAATAACACTCATTTTTTTAAAGATTCATCAGAACTGACGATTTTTATTTATATATATATATACTTTTTTAAAACCCAATTTGTGGCCCTAACTTAAGTACCGTACATATTTAAATATTTGTGTGCTTGATGACAAAAAGTTTAACCCTAATGAGAAAGTGAACAGTTTTTTTCTTAAGTTGTAGAAATCTTGAAATTGTTCATAATCTGTTTCAATGCTGAAACTCAATTAATCTTCAAGTAAACAAAACCAAAACTTTTTAATATAAATCAACTAATATTGAAGTGCATCAAATGTGTAGAACACTGTTGAAGACATTCAAATTGCATAAAAAATTAGAACCCTGCTAATTTTTCCCATACAACTAATACATTTCAGCAGTAGTAAACATTTTTAAAAACTGGGCTCCACTTGAATCTGATTTTTTTAAAAACAAAACAATAACCTTGGAAAGCAGACTGAGCTAAAAATTAAGCTTTTTTTAAACCACTTTAATATTCATGCATTCTGTACAAAATTTGCTGTATAAATCAGTGAATAAAATTACGAATTGCAAGAGAGTGACTCACACTATTGCTGCTGATATCCAAGAATCTGAGATTTTTGCTAATAGTAGGTCCATCCATCCAGGACCACTTTGATAATTCAGCTGTGCCAAGACGATTAGAGGACAAATGGAGCTCTGTTAAGTTTGGCAATGACCCCAACTCATTAGGAAGACTTGTTAAAAGATTACCAGACAAATCCAAAACCCTGAGGCTTTGAAGCCTAAGGATTTGACGATCAAAGGACTTTCTTTCCAGACCAACTAGGTAAAGAGTTTCACATGTTCTGGGAAATCCTTCAAGCACAGGATACTCAGATTTGCTTTTAATTACTATTTTTGTCTTAGGTGCTAAATTTGATAAACTCTTAGGATTTAAGTTAGAAACTGAGAGAATGGAAGGATCAATTTTCTTAGAGAGACCAAGTTTCAGAACATGAAGAAAACTTTTGAGCTGTAGAGTTTCGCATTGTATGATGAGATCATGTGGTGGTTCCTTGATCCGAATAGTTGCTTTTCCGTCATTGACGAATTTTGTAAAAACTTTATCTATGTTGTTGTCCACCTAGAGCATACAAATAATCGATAAAGTAGTGCGCTAATGATTCATATGTTTTGGCGCCAAAATGAACAACGAAGATTTGAATTTATTTACCTTGTACTTCGTGCCTTGCTTGTTCTGCGAAGTCTGGAGAAGCAGGTAAAGATCGTTGTTTTTCACAGATTGTCTTGCTATCGATAAACATCCTCGCTGAGGTTTTCGTCTACCGGGAATATTCGCTGAAGGTAAAAGCCGGCTGCTAACCTCGATGTTGCCCGTGAGTTTCATTACACTTTAGAGCGATATTTATCACGATGCTCTTAGAGCAGATACGAGAAATAGAAAAAATACTGTTCCTTTTCTCTTATCGATGTGTAATTTTATCTTGACGTTACAATAAAATATTTACATTTCTCAGGCCTCCCTGTACTGTAACTGTGGCCGGTAAACATAACAAGCTGTAACAAGCATGCTCGAATTTTACAGCTTCTCCCACTGCGTTATACATATAGTCACGATTGGTCACCATACTATAAAATTGGCTCATCCGATTGGTCACAACTGGCCTATAGTTGATTTTGAACCAATCAGAAAAATGACTGATGTATAGAAGTGGCGACTGTAAGCAGAGATGTTAAATGACCGCCATTTCCGACTTGTGACAGTGACGCGTCATTATGATCGTCACGTGATGTCATGTGACGTCATTTTCAATTTTGCCGATTTTTCTAAGTAAAAATGACCGTCAAGTTCATTTACGGCATGTCACATAACCGTAAGTTTCATTCACGCAATGTCACATAACCGTCATTTTCATTCGAGTAATGTTACATGACCAGCATGACGTGCACCTATATAGATGTAAAATAACGGTCACGATATTTTTTGTCATTTTTTAGCTATATAAAGTTAGCCATGCAACATTTGATTAAAAAACTTAGTCTTTTTCTAATCGATTGGTGGTCGAATGTTGGTGAATGTTGGCGTATTTTCAACGTTTGGTGGTCAATGGTTTATTGATAATCGTTAAATAAAAAAAAATACCGTCAAGTTAGACATACATTTTTTTCTTTTTTTCCAAATTGCTTCAAACTAAGCTTAATCGATGGGGAATCGTTTGGGGGTCACAAATAACATATTTAAAACGTTTGGTGGTCAATGGTTTGATTATAATCGTTAAACTAAAAATATTACCGTCAAGTTAGCCTAGCAATTTTTATTTTTATTCCAAATCGCTTCGATCTAGGCTTAATCGATAAGAAATTGTTTGGGGGTGACAATAACATATTTGAAACGTTTGGTGGTCACAATTTAGTTTAAAAATGCGAAAAATAACAAATAGGGGGTAACGGACAGGTGTCCGAAAAGCGAGCGCCTCTTACGATGATCTTCTCCACACGCAAAATGTCTAGCACACTACGGCCCTGAAATCGTTAGAATATCACTGACGCGGTAACGATGGCTGAATGAGATCTCTGTACAAAGTGCTCCAACAGGAATACCTATTACAGAAAAGAAACGAAAATTTTCTAATGTCTGTCATCCATAATATATAAATGCCGGCCAATATAAGTTTCTTACGCTCTTCTTCGGAGCTCTCTATATGAAATGCTGACGATCCTCGAATGACTCTCGAATATCTAGGATTTACCGCAAATCGTTTTCCAGCGTTTCACTCTCCGAATGGATATGGCGGATTACCGACGCAGCAACGTAATGCCACTCGCCGAGAGATGGCGTTGAATGTCGCCGCAGCAGAGGGTATGACTTATTGGACACATGATTATTGGACACGCGAAGATTGGCACAAATTATTGGAGACATCAAGATTGGACACATACTTTATTGGATACATCGAGATTGGACACATAAGATATTGGACACATCAAGATTGGACACATGACAATTGGACCCAAATTATTGGACACACGAAGATTGGACACGAATTATTGGACACACGAAGATTGGATACAAATTATTCCAACCCTGTATGATTAGGCGCTGTCGTTTCGAAGCCAAATTTCGCGGCTCCAGGCCGTTTCGGCACTGAGCCATTTGGGCTCGAGACGTTTCGGCGCGGTCGTTTCGGCGCGAGCTTCTATAACTCAAATCCCACTTTGCACCCACGCCGACGAGACAAACATACGAAGGCCGACTTTAAACATCCCAATTTTGGATAAAATCCGACTTTGCACCTACACCAACCAGATGTTCAAATACGGAGACCGACTTTATATATCGCATTTTCGGATAAGATCCGACTTTGCACCCACACCAACCAGGTGCTAAAATAAGAAGACCGAGTTTATACATCCCAATTTAAGATAAAATCTAACTTTGCACCCACACAAAAAAGCATGCACGTTCCGTTTCGGAAAATTAAAAAGCTGTATGACTTTTCTTCTTTATAAATTTATTTATAAAATATAATTGTACACAAAAAAATTGCTCACAACATAAATGTGCACATAAAAGATTCTGCACAATGCATTTGTGCACAAAAAGAATTATGCACAATGTAGTTGGGCACAAAAAGAATTGTGCACAATGTAGTCGTGAACAAAAACAAACAAAAATGTGCATAATGTCGATGTGCACAACTTACTAGTGCACTATCGAAACGTGCACAATTGGTATGTGGCCAGATGGAACCCTCGCTTTGTGTCCAATCTTCGTGTGTCCAATAATTTGTGTCCAATAAATTGTGTATCCAATAACTTGTGTGTCCAATCTCGATGTGTCCAATCTTGATGTGTCCAATAACTTGTGTGTCCAATCCTCATGTGTCCAATCATATTTGTGGGGAAGTGGGCATCACTCGTAAATCTGCGGTTATATTATTAATCAGCGGTGAAAAATACATCGAATGCGCGATGGCCCATGCAGGAATTATCATTTTTCGAAAAGATATAGCCTAAAATGTAAATTCGTCGAAAAACGAGATTTTTAGGAACGGTTTTTTGCGTTTTTCTCTTTTCTCGTCTGTCCTATCGTCCAAATAGCGTTAGATTCTTGTTTAGCACGGCAAAATACATAGAATAGACTATGGGACCAGTCCGAGAACCGACGGAAAATTGTTTTTCGCGTTTTTCTCGCTAAATATTGATCCTAGCGCGAAAAGGACGTTATTTCAGGATCACTTTCTTCTTTTTCGTTTTTCTCGGCCCCTGTTGATCCTGTCGTAAATATGCGATTATATTATTAATCAGCGGTGAAAAATACATGGAATGCGCCATGGCCCATGCAGGAATTATCATTTTTCGAAAAGATATAGCCTAAAATGTAAATTCGTCGAAAAACGAGATTTTTAGGAACGGTTTTTTGCGTTTTTCTCTTTTCTCGTCTGTCCTATCGTCCAAATGGCGTTAGATTCTTGTTTAGCACGGCAAAATACATAGAATAGACTATGGAACCAGTCCGAGAACCGACGGAAAATTGTTTTTCGCGTTTTTCTCGCTAAATATTGATCCTAGCGCGAAAAGGACGTTATTTCAGGATCACTTTCTTCTTTTTCGTTTTTCTCGGCCCCTGTTGATCCTGTCGTAAATATGCGATTATATTATTAATCAGCGTTGAAAAATACATCGAATGCGCCATGGCCCATGCAGGAATTATCATTTTTCGAAAAGATATAGCCTAAAATGTAAATTCGTCGAAAAACGAGATTTTTAGGAACGGTTTTTTGCGTTTTTCTCTTTTCTCGTCTGTCCTATCGTCCAAATAGCGTTAGATTCTTGTTTAGCACGGCAAAATACATAGAATAGACTATGGGACCAGTCCGAGAACCGACGGAAAATTGTTTTTCGCGTTTTTCTCGCTAAATATTGATCCTAGCGCGAAAAGGACGTTATTTCAGGATCACTTTCTTCTTTTTCGTTTTTCTCGGCCCCTGTTGGTCCTATCGTAAATATGCGATTATATTATTAATCAGCGGTGAAAAATACATCGAATGCGCCATGGCCCATGTAGGAATTATCATTTTTCGAAAAGATATAGCCTAAAATGTAAATTCGTCGAAAAACGAGATTTTTAGGAACGGTTTTTTGCGTTTTTCTCTTTTCTCGTCTGTCCTATCGTCCAAATGGCGTTAGATTCTTGTTTAGCACGGCAAAATACATAGAATAGACTATGGAACCAGTCCGAGAACCGACGGAAAATTGTTTTTCGCGTTTTTCTCGCTAAATATTGATCCTAGCGCGAAAAGGACGTTATTTCAGGATCACTTTCTTCTTTTTCGTTTTTCTCGGCCCCTGTTGGTCCTATCGTAAATATGCGATTATATTATTAATCAGCGGTGAAAAATACATCGAATGCGCCATGGCCCATGTAGGAATTATCATTTTTCGAAAAGATATAGCCTAAAATGTAAATTCGTCGAAAAACGAGATTTTTAGGAACGGTTTTTTGCGTTTTTCTCTTTTCTCGTCTGTCCTATCGTCCAAATGGCGTTAGATTCTTGTTTAGCACGGCAAAATACATAGAATAGACTATGGAACCAGTCCGAGAACCGACGGAAAATTGTTTTTCGCGTTTTTCTCGCTAAATATTGATCCTAGCGCGAAAAGGACGTTATTTCAGGATCACTTTCTTCTTTTTCGTTTTTCTCGGCCCCTGTTGATCCTGTCGTAAATATGCGATTATATTATTAATCAGCGTTGAAAAATACATCGAATGCGCCATGGCCCATGCAGGAATTATCATTTTTCGAAAAGATATAGCCTAAAATGTAAATTCGTCGAAAAACGAGATTTTTAGGAACGGTTTTTTGCGTTTTTCTCTTTTCTCGTCTGTCCTATCGTCCAAATAGCGTTAGATTCTTGTTTAGCACGGCAAAATACATAGAATAGACTATGGGACCAGTCCGAGAACCGACGGAAAATTGTTTTTCGCGTTTTTCTCGCTAAATATTGATCCTAGCGCGAAAAGGACGTTATTTCAGGATCACTTTCTTCTTTTTCGTTTTTCTCGGCTCCTGTTGGTCCTATCGTAAATATGCGATTATATTATTAATCAGCGGTGAAAAATACATCGAATGCGCCATGGCCCATGCAGGAATTATCATTTTTCGAAAAGATATAGCCTAAAATGTAAATTCGTCGAAAAACGAGATTTTTAGGAACGGTTTTTTGCGTTTTTCTCTTTTCTCGTCTGTCCTATGGTCCAAATATCGTTAGATTCTTGTTTAGCATGGCAAAATACATAGAATAGACTATGGAACCAGTCCGAGAACCGACGGAAAATTGTTTTTCGTGTTTTTCGCGCTAAATATTGATCCTAGCGCGAAAAGGACGTTATTTCAGGATCACTTTCTTCTTTTTCGTTTTTCTCGGCCCCTGTTGGTCCTATCATAAATATGCGACTATATTATTAATCAGCGGTGAAAAATACATCGAATGCGCCATGGCCCATGCAGGAATTATCATTTTTCGAAAAGATATAGCCTAAAATGTAAATTCGTCGAAAAACGAGATTTTTAGGAACGGTTTTTTGCGTTTTTCTCTTTTCTCGTCTGTCCTATCGTCCAAATAGCGTTAGATTCTTGTTTAGCACGGCAAAATACATAGAATAGACTATGGGACCAGTCCGAGAACCGACGGAAAATTGTTTTTCGCGTTTATCTCGCTAAATATTGATCCTAGCGCGAAAAGGACGTTATTTCAGGATCACTTTCTTCTTTTTCGTTTTTCTCGGCTCCTGTTGGTCCTATCGTAAATATGCGATTATATTATTAATCAGCGGTGAAAAATACATCGAATGCGCCATGGCCCATGCAGGAATTATCATTTTTCGAAAAGATATAGCCTAAAATGTAAATTCGTCGAAAAACGAGATTTTTAGGAACGGTTTTTTGCGTTTTTCTCTTTTCTCGTCTGTCCTATCGTCCAAATAGCGTTAGATTCTTGTTTAGCACGGCAAAATACATAGAATAGACTATGGGACCAGTCCGAGAACCGACGGAAAATTGTTTTTCGCGTTTATCTCGCTAAATATTGATCCTAGCGCGAAAAGGACGTTATTTCAGGATCACTTTCTTCTTTTTCGTTTTTCTCGGCTCCTGTTGATCCTGTCGTAAATATGCGATTATATTATTAATCAGCGGTGAAAAATACATGGAATGCGCCATGGCCCATGCAGGAATTATCATTTTTCGAAAAGATATAGCCTAAAATGTAAATTCGTCGAAAAACGAGATTTTTAGGAACGGTTTTTTGCGTTTTTCTCTTTTCTCGTCTGTCCTATCGTCCAAATGGCGTTAGATTCTTGTTTAGCACGGCAAAATACATAGAATAGACTATGGAACCAGTCCGAGAACCGACGGAAAATTGTTTTTCGCGTTTTTCTCGCTAAATATTGATCCTAGCGCGAAAAGGACGTTATTTCAGGATCACTTTCTTCTTTTTCGTTTTTCTCGGCCCCTGTTGGTCCTATCGTAAATATGCGATTATATTATTAATCAGCGGTGAAAAATACATCGAATGCGCCATGGCCCATGTAGGAATTATCATTTTTCGAAAAGATATAGCCTAAAATGTAAATTCGTCGAAAAACGAGATTTTTAGGAACGGTTTTTTGCGTTTTTCTCTTTTCTCGTCTGTCCTATCGTCCAAATGGCGTTAGATTCTTGTTTAGCACGGCAAAATACATAGAATAGACTATGGAACCAGTCCGAGAACCGACGGAAAATTGTTTTTCGCGTTTTTCTCGCTAAATATTGATCCTAGCGCGAAAAGGACGTTATTTCAGGATCACTTTCTTCTTTTTCGTTTTTCTCGGCCCCTGTTGATCCTGTCGTAAATATGCGATTATATTATTAATCAGCGTTGAAAAATACATCGAATGCGCCATGGCCCATGCAGGAATTATCATTTTTCGAAAAGATATAGCCTAAAATGTAAATTCGTCGAAAAACGAGATTTTTAGGAACGGTTTTTTGCGTTTTTCTCTTTTCTCGTCTGTCCTATCGTCCAAATAGCGTTAGATTCTTGTTTAGCACGGCAAAATACATAGAATAGACTATGGGACCAGTCCGAGAACCGACGGAAAATTGTTTTTCGCGTTTATCTCGCTAAATATTGATCCTAGCGCGAAAAGGACGTTATTTCAGGATCACTTTCTTCTTTTTCGTTTTTCTCGGCTCCTGTTGGTCCTATCGTAAATATGCGATTATATTATTAATCAGCGGTGAAAAATACATCGAATGCGCCATGGCCCATGCAGGAATTATCATTTTTCGAAAAGATATAGCCTAAAATGTAAATTCGTCGAAAAACGAGATTTTTAGGAACGGTTTTTTGCGTTTTTCTCTTTTCTCGTCTGTCCTATCGTCCAAATAGCGTTAGATTCTTGTTTAGCACGGCAAAATACATAGAATAGACTATGGGACCAGTCCGAGAACCGACGGAAAATTGTTTTTCGCGTTTATCTCGCTAAATATTGATCCTAGCGCGAAAAGGACGTTATTTCAGGATCACTTTCTTCTTTTTCGTTTTTCTCGGCTCCTGTTGATCCTGTCGTAAATATGCGATTATATTATTAATCAGCGGTGAAAAATACATGGAATGCGCCATGGCCCATGCAGGAATTATCATTTTTCGAAAAGATATAGCCTAAAATGTAAATTCGTCGAAAAACGAGATTTTTAGGAACGGTTTTTTGCGTTTTTCTCTTTTCTCGTCTGTCCTATCGTCCAAATGGCGTTAGATTCTTGTTTAGCACGGCAAAATACATAGAATAGACTATGGAACCAGTCCGAGAACCGACGGAAAATTGTTTTTCGCGTTTTTCTCGCTAAATATTGATCCTAGCGCGAAAAGGACGTTATTTCAGGATCACTTTCTTCTTTTTCGTTTTTCTCGGCCCCTGTTGGTCCTATCGTAAATATGCGATTATATTATTAATCAGCGGTGAAAAATACATCGAATGCGCCATGGCCCATGTAGGAATTATCATTTTTCGAAAAGATATAGCCTAAAATGTAAATTCGTCGAAAAACGAGATTTTTAGGAACGGTTTTTTGCGTTTTTCTCTTTTCTCGTCTGTCCTATCGTCCAAATGGCGTTAGATTCTTGTTTAGCACGGCAAAATACATAGAATAGACTATGGAACCAGTCCGAGAACCGACGGAAAATTGTTTTTCGCGTTTTTCTCGCTAAATATTGATCCTAGCGCGAAAAGGACGTTATTTCAGGATCACTTTCTTCTTTTTCGTTTTTCTCGGCCCCTGTTGATCCTGTCGTAAATATGCGATTATATTATTAATCAGCGTTGAAAAATACATCGAATGCGCCATGGCCCATGCAGGAATTATCATTTTTCGAAAAGATATAGCCTAAAATGTAAATTCGTCGAAAAACGAGATTTGTAGGAACGGTTTTTTGCGTTTTTTCTCTTTTCTCGTCTGTCCTATCGTCCAAATGGCGTTAGATTCTTGTTTAGCACGGCAAAATACATAGAATAGACTATGGGACCAGTCCGAGAACCGACGGAAAATTGTTTTTCGCGTTTTTCTCGCTAAATATTGATCCTAGCGCGAAAAGGACGTTATTTCAGGATCACTTTCTTCTTTTTCGTTTTTCTCGGCCTCTGTTGGTCCTATCGTAAATATGCGATTATATTATTAATCAGCGGTGAAAAATACATCGAATGCGCCATGGCCCATGCAGGAATTATCATTTTTCGAAAAGATATAGCCTAAAATGTAAATTCGTCGAAAAACGAGATTTTTAGGAACGGTTTTTTGCGTTTTTCACTTTTCTCGTCTGTCCTATCGTCCAAATGGCGTTAGATTCTTGTTTAGCACGGCAAAATACATAGAATCGACTATGGGACCAGTCCGAGAACCGACGGAAAATTGTTTTTCGTGTTTTTCTCGCTAAATATTGATCCTAGCGCGAAAAGGACGTTATTTCAGGATCACTTTCTTCTTTTTCGTTTTTCTCGGCCCCTGTTGGTCCTATCGTAAATATGCGACTATATTATTAATCAGCGGTGAAAAATACATCGAACGCGCCATGGCCCATGCAGGAATTATCATTTTTCGAAAAGATATAGCCTAAAATGTAAATTCGTCGAAAAACGAGATTTTTAGGAACGGTTTTTTGCGTTTTTCTCTTTTCTCGTCTGTCCTATCGTCCAAATAGCGTTAGATTCTTGTTTAGCACGGCAAAATACATAGAATAGACTATGGGACCAGTCCGAGAACCGACGGAAAATTGTTTTTCGCGTTTATCTCGCTAAATATTGATCCTAGCGCGAAAAGGACGTTATTTCAGGATCACTTTCTTCTTTTTCGTTTTTCTCGGCTCCTGTTGGTCCTATCGTAAATATGCGATTATATTATTAATCAGCGGTGAAAAATACATCGAATGCGCCATGGCCCATGCAGGAATTATCATTTTTCGAAAAGATATAGCCTAAAATGTAAATTCGTCAAAAAACGAGATTTTTAGGAACGATTTTTTGCGTTTTTCACTTTTCTCGTCTGTCCTATCGTCCAAATAGCGTTAGATTCTTGTTTAGCACGGCAAAATACATAGAATCGACTATGGGACCAGTCCGAGAACCGACGGAAAATTGTTTTTCGTGTTTTTCTCGCTAAATATTGATCCTAGCGCGAAAAGGAGGTTAATTCAGGATCACTTTCTTCTTTTTCGTTTTTCTCGGCTCCTGTTGGTCCTAACGTAAATATGCGATTATATTATTAATCAGCGGTGAAAAATACATCGAATGCGCCATGGCCCATGCAGGAATTATCATTTTTCGAAAAGATATAGCCTAAAATGTAAATTCGTCGAAAAACGAGATTTTTAGGAACGGTTTTTTGCGTTTTTCACTTTTCTCGTCTGTCCTATCGTCCAAATAGCGTTAGATTCTTGTTTAGCACGGCAAAATACATAGAATAGACTATGGGACCAGTCCGAGAACCGACGGAAAATTGTTTTTCGCGTTTTTCTCGCTAAATATTGATCCTAGCGCGAAAAGGACGTTATTTCAGGATCACTTTCTTCTTTTTCGTTTTTCTCGGCCCCTGTTGGTCCTATCGTAAATATGCGATTATATTATTAATCAGCGGTGAAAAATACATCGAATGCGCCATGGCCCATGCAGGAATTATCATTTTTCGAAAAGATATAGCCTAAAATGTAAATTCGTCGAAAAACGAGATTTTTAGGAACGGTTTTTTGCGTTTTTCACTTTTCTCGTCTGTCCTATCGTCCAAATAGCGTTAGATTCTTGTTTAGCACGGCAAAATACATAGAATAGACTATGGGACCAGTCCGAGAACCGACGGAAAATTGTTTTTCGCGTTTTTCTCGCTAAATATTGATCCTAGCGCGAAAAGGACGTTATTTCAGGATCACTTTCTTCTTTTTCGTTTTTCTCGGCCCCTGTTGATCCTGTCGTAAATATGCGATTATATTATTAATCAGCGTTGAAAAATACATCGAATGCGCCATGGCCCATGCAGGAATTATCATTTTTCGAAAAGATATAGCCTAAAATGTAAATTCGTCGAAAAACGAGATTTGTAGGAACGGTTTTTTGCGTTTTTTCTCTTTTCTCGTCTGTCCTATCGTCCAAATGGCGTTAGATTCTTGTTTAGCACGGCAAAATACATAGAATAGACTATGGGACCAGTCCGAGAACCGACGGAAAATTATTTTCGCGTTTTTCTCGCTAAATATTGATCCTAGCGCGAAAAGGACGTTATTTCAGGATCACTTTCTTCTTTTTCGTTTTTCTCGGCCTCTGTTGGTCCTATCGTAAATATGCGATTATATTATTAATCAGCGGTGAAAAATACATCGAATGCGCCATGGCCCATGCAGGAATTATCATTTTTCGAAAAGATATAGCCTAAAATGTAAATTCGTCGAAAAACGAGATTTTTAGGAACGGTTTTTTGCGTTTTTCACTTTTCTCGTCTGTCCTATCGTCCAAATGGCGTTAGATTCTTGTTTAGCACGGCAAAATACATAGAATCGACTATGGGACCAGTCCGAGAACCGACGGAAAATTGTTTTTCGTGTTTTTCTCGCTAAATATTGATCCTAGCGCGAAAAGGACGTTATTTCAGGATCACTTTCTTCTTTTTCGTTTTTCTCGGCCCCTGTTGGTCCTATCGTAAATATGCGACTATATTATTAATCAGCGGTGAAAAATACATCGAACGCGCCATGGCCCATGCAGGAATTATCATTTTTCGAAAAGATATAGCCTAAAATGTAAATTCGTCGAAAAACGAGATTTTTAGGAACGGTTTTTTGCGTTTTTCTCTTTTCTCGTCTGTCCTATCGTCCAAATAGCGTTAGATTCTTGTTTAGCACGGCAAAATACATAGAATAGACTATGGGACCAGTCCGAGAACCGACGGAAAATTGTTTTTCGCGTTTATCTCGCTAAATATTGATCCTAGCGCGAAAAGGACGTTATTTCAGGATCACTTTCTTCTTTTTCGTTTTTCTCGGCTCCTGTTGGTCCTATCGTAAATATGCGATTATATTATTAATCAGCGGTGAAAAATACATCGAATGCGCCATGGCCCATGCAGGAATTATCATTTTTCGAAAAGATATAGCCTAAAATGTAAATTCGTCAAAAAACGAGATTTTTAGGAACGATTTTTTGCGTTTTTCACTTTTCTCGTCTGTCCTATCGTCCAAATAGCGTTAGATTCTTGTTTAGCACGGCAAAATACATAGAATCGACTATGGGACCAGTCCGAGAACCGACGGAAAATTGTTTTTCGTGTTTTTCTCGCTAAATATTGATCCTAGCGCGAAAAGGAGGTTAATTCAGGATCACTTTCTTCTTTTTCGTTTTTCTCGGCTCCTGTTGGTCCTAACGTAAATATGCGATTATATTATTAATCAGCGGTGAAAAATACATCGAATGCGCCATGGCCCATGCAGGAATTATCATTTTTCGAAAAGATATAGCCTAAAATGTAAATTCGTCGAAAAACGAGATTTTTAGGAACGGTTTTTTGCGTTTTTCACTTTTCTCGTCTGTCCTATCGTCCAAATAGCGTTAGATTCTTGTTTAGCACGGCAAAATACATAGAATAGACTATGGGACCAGTCCGAGAACCGACGGAAAATTGTTTTTCGCGTTTTTCTCGCTAAATATTGATCCTAGCGCGAAAAGGACGTTATTTCAGGATCACTTTCTTCTTTTTCGTTTTTCTCGGCCCCTGTTGATCCTGTCGTAAATATGCGATTATATTATTAATCAGCGTTGAAAAATACATCGAATGCGCCATGGCCCATGCAGGAATTATCATTTTTCGAAAAGATATAGCCTAAAATGTAAATTCGTCGAAAAACGAGATTTGTAGGAACGGTTTTTTGCGTTTTTTCTCTTTTCTCGTCTGTCCTATCGTCCAAATGGCGTTAGATTCTTGTTTAGCACGGCAAAATACATAGAATAGACTATGGGACCAGTCCGAGAACCGACGGAAAATTGTTTTTCGCGTTTTTCTCGCTAAATATTGATCCTAGCGCGAAAAGGACGTTATTTCAGGATCACTTTCTTCTTTTTCGTTTTTCTCGGCCTCTGTTGGTCCTATCGTAAATATGCGATTATATTATTAATCAGCGGTGAAAAATACATCGAATGCGCCATGGCCCATGCAGGAATTATCATTTTTCGAAAAGATATAGCCTAAAATGTAAATTCGTCGAAAAACGAGATTTTTAGGAACGGTTTTTTGCGTTTTTCACTTTTCTCGTCTGTCCTATCGTCCAAATGGCGTTAGATTCTTGTTTAGCACGGCAAAATACATAGAATCGACTATGGGACCAGTCCGAGAACCGACGGAAAATTGTTTTTCGTGTTTTTCTCGCTAAATATTGATCCTAGCGCGAAAAGGACGTTATTTCAGGATCACTTTCTTCTTTTTCGTTTTTCTCGGCCCCTGTTGGTCCTATCGTAAATATGCGACTATATTATTAATCAGCGGTGAAAAATACATCGAACGCGCCATGGCCCATGCAGGAATTATCATTTTTCGAAAAGATATAGCCTAAAATGTAAATTCGTCGAAAAACGAGATTTTTAGGAACGGTTTTTTGCGTTTTTCTCTTTTCTCGTCTGTCCTATCGTCCAAATAGCGTTAGATTCTTGTTTAGCACGGCAAAATACATAGAATAGACTATGGGACCAGTCCGAGAACCGACGGAAAATTGTTTTTCGCGTTTATCTCGCTAAATATTGATCCTAGCGCGAAAAGGACGTTATTTCAGGATCACTTTCTTCTTTTTCGTTTTTCTCGGCTCCTGTTGGTCCTATCGTAAATATGCGATTATATTATTAATCAGCGGTGAAAAATACATCGAATGCGCCATGGCCCATGCAGGAATTATCATTTTTCGAAAAGATATAGCCTAAAATGTAAATTCGTCAAAAAACGAGATTTTTAGGAACGATTTTTTGCGTTTTTCACTTTTCTCGTCTGTCCTATCGTCCAAATAGCGTTAGATTCTTGTTTAGCACGGCAAAATACATAGAATCGACTATGGGACCAGTCCGAGAACCGACGGAAAATTGTTTTTCGTGTTTTTCTCGCTAAATATTGATCCTAGCGCGAAAAGGAGGTTAATTCAGGATCACTTTCTTCTTTTTCGTTTTTCTCGGCTCCTGTTGGTCCTAACGTAAATATGCGATTATATTATTAATCAGCGGTGAAAAATACATCGAATGCGCCATGGCCCATGCAGGAATTATCATTTTTCGAAAAGATATAGCCTAAAATGTAAATTCGTCGAAAAACGAGATTTTTAGGAACGGTTTTTTGCGTTTTTCTCTTTTCTCGTCTGTCCTATCGTCCAAATAGCGTTAGATTCTTGTTTAGCACGGCAAAATACATAGAATAGACTATGGGACCAGTCCGAGAACCGACGGAAAATTGTTTTTCGCGTTTATCTCGCTAAATATTGATCCTAGCGCGAAAAGGACGTTAATTCAGGATCACTTTCTTCTTTTTCGTTTTTCTCGGCTCCTGTTGGTCCTATCGTAAATATGCGATTATATTATTAATCAGCGGTGAAAAATACATCGAATGCGCCATGGCCCATGCAGGAATTATCATTTTTCGAAAAGATATAGCCTAAAATGTAAATTCGTCGAAAAACGAGATTTTTAGGAACGGTTTTTTGCGTTTTTCTCTTTTCTCGTCTGTCCTATCGTCCAAATAGCGTTAGATTCTTGTTTAGCACGGCAAAATACATAGAATAGACTATGGGACCAGTCCGAGAACCGACGGAAAATTGTTTTTCGCGTTTTTCTCGCTAAATATTGATCCTAGCGCGAAAAGGACGTTATTTCAGGATCACTTTCTTCTTTTTCGTTTTTCTCGGCTCCTGTTGGTCCTATCGTAAATATGCGATTATATTATTAATCAGCGGTGAAAAATACATCGAATGCGCCATGGCCCATGCAGGAATTATCATTTTTCGAAAAGATATAGCCTAAAATGTAAATTCGTCAAAAAACGAGATTTTTAGGAACGATTTTTTGCGTTTTTCTCTTTTCTCGTCTGTCCTATCGTCCAAATATCGTTAGATTCTTGTTTAGCACGGCAAAATACATAGAATAGACTATGGAACCAGTCCGAGAACCGACGGAAAATTGTTTTTCGTGTTTTTCGCGCTAAATATTCATCCTAGCGCGAAAAGGACGTTATTTCAGGATCACTTTCTTCTTTTTCGTTTTTCTCGGCCCCTGTTGATCCTGTCGTAAATATGCGATTATATTATTAATCAGCGGTGAAAAATACATGGAATGCGCCATGGCCCATGCAGGAATTATCATTTTTCGAAAAGATATAGCCTAAAATGTAAATTCGTCGAAAAACGAGATTTTTAGGAACGGTTTTTTGCGTTTTTCACTTTTCTCGTCTGTCCTATCGTCCAAATAGCGTTAGATTCTTGTTTAGCACGGCAAAATACATAGAATAGACTATGGGACCAGTCCGAGAACCGACGGAAAATTGTTTTTCGCGTTTATCTCGCTAAATATTGATCCTAGCGCGAAAAGGACGTTAATTCAGGATCACTTTCTTCTTTTTCGTTTTTCTCGGCTCCTGTTGGTCCTATCGTAAATATGCGATTATATTATTAATCAGCGGTGAAAAATACATCGAATGCGCCATGGCCCATGCAGGAATTATCATTTTTCGAAAAGATATAGCCTAAAATGTAAATTCGTCGAAAAACGAGATTTTTAGGAACGGTTTTTTGCGTTTTTCTCTTTTCTCGTCTGTCCTATCGTCCAAATAGCGTTAGATTCTTGTTTAGCACGGCAAAATACATAGAATAGACTATGGGACCAGTCCGAGAACCGACGGAAAATTGTTTTTCGCGTTTTTCTCGCTAAATATTGATCCTAGCGCGAAAAGGACGTTATTTCAGGATCACTTTCTTCTTTTTCGTTTTTCTCGGCTCCTGTTGGTCCTATCGTAAATATGCGATTATATTATTAATCAGCGGTGAAAAATACATCGAATGCGCCATGGCCCATGCAGGAATTATCATTTTTCGAAAAGATATAGCCTAAAATGTAAATTCGTCGAAAAATGAGATTTTTAGGAACTGTTTTTTGCGTTTTTCTCTTTTCTCGTCTGTCCTATCGTCCAAATATCGTTAGATTCTTGTTTAGCACGGCAAAATACATAGAATAGACTATGGAACCAGTCCGAGAACCGACGGAAAATTGTTTTTCGTGTTTTTCGCGCTAAATATTCATCCTAGCGCGAAAAGGACGTTATTTCAGGATCACTTTCTTCTTTTTCGTTTTTCTCGGCCCCTGTTGATCCTGTCGTAAATATGCGATTATATTATTAATCAGCGGTGAAAAATACATGGAATGCGCCATGGCCCATGCAGGAATTATCATTTTTCGAAAAGATATAGCCTAAAATGTAAATTCGTCGAAAAACGAGATTTTTAGGAACGGTTTTTTGCGTTTTTCACTTTTCTCGTCTGTCCTATCGTCCAAATAGCGTTAGATTCTTGTTTAGCACGGCAAAATACATAGAATAGACTATGGGCCCAGTCCGAGAACCGACGGAAAATTGTTTTTCGCGTTTTTCTCGCTAAATATTGATCCTAGCGCGAAAAGGACGTTATTTCAGGATCACTTTCTTCTTTTTCGTTTTTCTCGGCCCCTGTTGGTCCTATCGTAAATATGCGATTATATTATTAATCAGCGGTGAAAAATACATCGAATGCGCCATGGCCCATGCAGGAATTATCATTTTTCGAAAAGATATAGCCTAAAATGTAAATTCGTCGAAAAACGAGATTTTTAGGAACGGTTTTTTGCGTTTTTCTCTTTTCTCGTCTGTCCTATCGTCCAAATGGCGTTAGATTCTTGTTTAGCACGGCAAAATACACAGAATAGACTATGGGACCAGTCCGAGAACCGACGGAAAATTGTTTTTCGCGTTTTTCTCGCTAAATATTGATCCTAGCGCGAAAAGGACGTTATTTCAGGATCACTTTCTTCTTTTTCGTTTTTCTCGGCTCCTGTTGGTCCTATCGTAAATATGCGATTATATTATTAATCAGCGGTGAAAAATACATCGAATGCGCCATGGCCCATGCAGGAATTATCATTTTTCGAAAAGATATAGCCTAAAATGTAAATTCGTCGAAAAACGAGATTTTTAGGAACGGTTTTTTGCGTTTTTCTCTTTTCTCGTCTGTCCTATCGTCCAAATATCGTTAGATTCTTGTTTAGCATGGCAAAATACATAGAATAGACTATGGAACCAGTCCGAGAACCGACGGAAAATTGTTTTTCGTGTTTTTCGCGCTAAATATTGATCCTAGCGCGAAAAGGACGTTATTTCAGGATCACTTTCTTCTTTTTCGTTTTTCTCGGCCCCTGTTGGTCCTATCGTAAATATGCGATTATATTATTAATCAGCGGTGAAAAATACATCGAATGCGCCATGGCCCATGCAGGAATTATCATTTTTCGAAAAGATATAGCCTAAAATGTAAATTCGTCGAAAAACGAGATTTTTAGGAACGGTTTTTTGCGTTTTTCACTTTTCTCGTCTGTCCTATCGTCCAAATAGCGTTAGATTCTTGTTTAGCACGGCAAAATACATAGAATCGACTATGGGACCAGTCCGAGAACCGACGGAAAATTGTTTTTCGTGTTTTTCTCGCTAAATATTGATCCTAGCGCGAAAAGGACGTTAATTCAGGATCACTTTCTTCTTTTTCGTTTTTCTCGGCTCCTGTTGGTCCTAACGTAAATATGCGATTATGTTATTAATCAGCGGTGAAAAATACATCGAATGCGCCATGGCCCATGCAGGAATTATCATTTTTCGAAAAGATATAGCCTAAAATGTAAATTCGTCGAAAAACGAGATTTTTAGGAACGGTTTTTTGCGTTTTTCTCTTTTCTCGTCTGTCCTATCGTCCAAATAGCGTTAGATTCTTGTTTAGCACGGCAAAATACATAGAATAGACTATGGGACCAGTCCGAGAACCGACGGAAAATTGTTTTTCGCGTTTTTCTCGCTAAATATTGATCCTAGCGCGAAAAGGACGTTATTTCAGGATCACTTTCTTCTTTTTCGTTTTTCTCGGCTCCTGTTGGTCCTATCGTAAATATGCGACTATATTATTAATCAGCGGTGAAAAATACATCGAATGCGCCATGGCCCATGCAGGAATTATCATTTTTCGAAAAGATATAGCCTAAAATGTAAATTCGTCGAAAAACGAGATTTTTAGGAACGGTTTTTTGCGTTTTTCTCTTTTCTCGTCTGTCCTATCGTCCAAATAGCGTTAGATTCTTGTTTAGCACGGCAAAATACATAGAATAGACTATGGGACCAGTCCGAGAACCGACGGAAAATTGTTTTTCGTGTTTTTCTCGCTAAATATTGATCCTAGCGCGAAAAGGACGTTAATTCAGGATCACTTTCTTCTTTTTCGTTTTTCTCGGCTCCTGTTGGTCCTCTCGTAAATATGCGATTATATTATTAATCAGCCGTGAAAAATACATCGAATGCGCCATGGCCCATGCAGGAATTATCATTTTTCGAAAAGATATAGCCTAAAATGTAAATTCGTCGAAAAACGAGATTTTTAGGAACGGTTTTTTGCGTTTTTCTCTTTTCTCGTCTGTCCTATCGTCCAAATAGCGTTAGATTCTTGTTTAGCACGGCAAAATACATAGAATAGACTATGGGACCAGTCCGAGAACCGACGGAAAATTGTTTTTCGCGTTTATCTCGCTAAATATTGATCCTAGCGCGAAAAGGACGTTATTTCAGGATCACTTTCTTCTTTTTCGTTTTTCTCGGCTCCTGTTGGTCCTATCGTAAATATGCGATTATATTATTAATCAGCGGTGAAAAATACATCGAATGCGCCATGGCCCATGCAGGAATTATCATTTTTCGAAAAGATATAGCCTAAAATGTAAATTCGTCGAAAAACGAGATTTTTAGGAACGGTTTTTTGCGTTTTTCTCTTTTCTCGTCTGTCCTATCGTCCAAATAGCGTTAGATTCTTGTTTAGCACGGCAAAATACATAGAATAGACTATGGGACCAGTCCGAGAACCGACGGAAAATTGTTTTTCGCGTTTTTCTCGCTAAATATTGATCCTAGCGCGAAAAGGACGTTATTTCAGGATCACTTTCTTCTTTTTCGTTTTTCTCGGCTCCTGTTGGTCCTATCGTAAATATGCGATTATATTATTAATCAGCGGTGAAAAATACATCGAATGCGCCATGGCCCATGCAGGAATTATCATTTTTCGAAAAGATATAGCCTAAAATGTAAATTCGTCGAAAAACGAGATTTTTAGGAACGGTTTTTTGCGTTTTTCTCTTTTCTCGTCTGTCCTATCGTCCAAATAGCGTTAGATTCTTGTTTAGCACGGCAAAATACATAGAATAGACTATGGGACCAGTCCGAGAACCGACGGAAAATTGTTTTTCGTGTTTTTCGCGCTAAATATTCATCCTAGCGCGAAAAGGACGTTATTTCAGGATCACTTTCTTCTTTTTCGTTTTTCTCGGCCCCTGTTGGTCCTATCGTAAATATGCGATTATATTATTAATCAGCGGTGAAAAATACATCGAATGCGCCATGGCCCATGCAGGAATTATCATTTTTCGAAAAGATATAGCCTAAAATGTAAATTCGTCGAAAAACGAGATTTTTAGGAACGGTTTTTTGCGTTTTTCACTTTTCTCGTCTGTCCTATCGTCCAAATAGCGTTAGATTCTTGTTTAGCACGGCAAAATACATAGAATAGACTATGGGACCAGTCCGAGAACCGACGGAAAATTGTTTTTCGTGTTTTTCTCGCTAAATATTGATCCTAGCGCGAAAAGGACGTTAATTCAGGATCACTTTCTTCTTTTTCGTTTTTCTCGGCTCCTGTTGGTCCTAACGTAAATATGCGATTATATTATTAATCAGCGGTGAAAAATACATCGAACGCGCCATGGCCCATGCAGGAATTATCATTTTTCGAAAAGATATAGCCTAAAATGTAAATTCGTCGAAAAACGAGATTTTTAGGAACGGTTTTTTGCGTTTTTCTCTTTTCTCGTCTGTCCTATCGTCCAAATAGCGTTAGATTCTTGTTTAGCACGGCAAAATACATAGAATAGACTATGGGACCAGTCCGAGAACCGACGGAAAATTGTTTTTCGCGTTTATCTCGCTAAATATTGATCCTAGCGCGAAAAGGACGTTATTTCAGGATCACTTTCTTCTTTTTCGTTTTTCTCGGCTCCTGTTGGTCCTATCGTAAATATGCGATTATATTATTAATCAGCGGTGAAAAATACATCGAATGCGCCATGGCCCATGCAGGAATTATCATTTTTCGAAAAGATATAGCCTAAAATGTAAATTCGTCAAAAAACGAGATTTTTAGGAACGATTTTTTGCGTTTTTCACTTTTCTCGTCTGTCCTATCGTCCAAATAGCGTTAGATTCTTGTTTAGCACGGCAAAATACATAGAATCGACTATGGGACCAGTCCGAGAACCGACGGAAAATTGTTTTTCGTGTTTTTCTCGCTAAATATTGATCCTAGCGCGAAAAGGAGGTTAATTCAGGATCACTTTCTTCTTTTTCGTTTTTCTCGGCTCCTGTTGGTCCTAACGTAAATATGCGATTATATTATTAATCAGCGGTGAAAAATACATCGAATGCGCCATGGCCCATGCAGGAATTATCATTTTTCGAAAAGATATAGCCTAAAATGTAAATTCGTCGAAAAACGAGATTTTTAGGAACGGTTTTTTGCGTTTTTCTCTTTTCTCGTCTGTCCTATCGTCCAAATAGCGTTAGATTCTTGTTTAGCACGGCAAAATACATAGAATAGACTATGGGACCAGTCCGAGAACCGACGGAAAATTGTTTTTCGCGTTTATCTCGCTAAATATTGATCCTAGCGCGAAAAGGACGTTAATTCAGGATCACTTTCTTCTTTTTCGTTTTTCTCGGCTCCTGTTGGTCCTATCGTAAATATGCGATTATATTATTAATCAGCGGTGAAAAATACATCGAATGCGCCATGGCCCATGCAGGAATTATCATTTTTCGAAAAGATATAGCCTAAAATGTAAATTCGTCGAAAAACGAGATTTTTAGGAACGGTTTTTTGCGTTTTTCTCTTTTCTCGTCTGTCCTATCGTCCAAATAGCGTTAGATTCTTGTTTAGCACGGCAAAATACATAGAATAGACTATGGGACCAGTCCGAGAACCGACGGAAAATTGTTTTTCGCGTTTTTCTCGCTAAATATTGATCCTAGCGCGAAAAGGACGTTATTTCAGGATCACTTTCTTCTTTTTCGTTTTTCTCGGCTCCTGTTGGTCCTATCGTAAATATGCGATTATATTATTAATCAGCGGTGAAAAATACATCGAATGCGCCATGGCCCATGCAGGAATTATCATTTTTCGAAAAGATATAGCCTAAAATGTAAATTCGTCAAAAAACGAGATTTTTAGGAACGATTTTTTGCGTTTTTCTCTTTTCTCGTCTGTCCTATCGTCCAAATATCGTTAGATTCTTGTTTAGCACGGCAAAATACATAGAATAGACTATGGAACCAGTCCGAGAACCGACGGAAAATTGTTTTTCGTGTTTTTCGCGCTAAATATTCATCCTAGCGCGAAAAGGACGTTATTTCAGGATCACTTTCTTCTTTTTCGTTTTTCTCGGCCCCTGTTGATCCTGTCGTAAATATGCGATTATATTATTAATCAGCGGTGAAAAATACATGGAATGCGCCATGGCCCATGCAGGAATTATCATTTTTCGAAAAGATATAGCCTAAAATGTAAATTCGTCGAAAAACGAGATTTTTAGGAACGGTTTTTTGCGTTTTTCACTTTTCTCGTCTGTCCTATCGTCCAAATAGCGTTAGATTCTTGTTTAGCACGGCAAAATACATAGAATAGACTATGGGACCAGTCCGAGAACCGACGGAAAATTGTTTTTCGCGTTTATCTCGCTAAATATTGATCCTAGCGCGAAAAGGACGTTAATTCAGGATCACTTTCTTCTTTTTCGTTTTTCTCGGCTCCTGTTGGTCCTATCGTAAATATGCGATTATATTATTAATCAGCGGTGAAAAATACATCGAATGCGCCATGGCCCATGCAGGAATTATCATTTTTCGAAAAGATATAGCCTAAAATGTAAATTCGTCGAAAAACGAGATTTTTAGGAACGGTTTTTTGCGTTTTTCTCTTTTCTCGTCTGTCCTATCGTCCAAATAGCGTTAGATTCTTGTTTAGCACGGCAAAATACATAGAATAGACTATGGGACCAGTCCGAGAACCGACGGAAAATTGTTTTTCGCGTTTTTCTCGCTAAATATTGATCCTAGCGCGAAAAGGACGTTATTTCAGGATCACTTTCTTCTTTTTCGTTTTTCTCGGCTCCTGTTGGTCCTATCGTAAATATGCGATTATATTATTAATCAGCGGTGAAAAATACATCGAATGCGCCATGGCCCATGCAGGAATTATCATTTTTCGAAAAGATATAGCCTAAAATGTAAATTCGTCGAAAAATGAGATTTTTAGGAACTGTTTTTTGCGTTTTTCTCTTTTCTCGTCTGTCCTATCGTCCAAATATCGTTAGATTCTTGTTTAGCACGGCAAAATACATAGAATAGACTATGGAACCAGTCCGAGAACCGACGGAAAATTGTTTTTCGTGTTTTTCGCGCTAAATATTCATCCTAGCGCGAAAAGGACGTTATTTCAGGATCACTTTCTTCTTTTTCGTTTTTCTCGGCCCCTGTTGATCCTGTCGTAAATATGCGATTATATTATTAATCAGCGGTGAAAAATACATGGAATGCGCCATGGCCCATGCAGGAATTATCATTTTTCGAAAAGATATAGCCTAAAATGTAAATTCGTCGAAAAACGAGATTTTTAGGAACGGTTTTTTGCGTTTTTCACTTTTCTCGTCTGTCCTATCGTCCAAATAGCGTTAGATTCTTGTTTAGCACGGCAAAATACATAGAATAGACTATGGGCCCAGTCCGAGAACCGACGGAAAATTGTTTTTCGCGTTTTTCTCGCTAAATATTGATCCTAGCGCGAAAAGGACGTTATTTCAGGATCACTTTCTTCTTTTTCGTTTTTCTCGGCCCCTGTTGGTCCTATCGTAAATATGCGATTATATTATTAATCAGCGGTGAAAAATACATCGAATGCGCCATGGCCCATGCAGGAATTATCATTTTTCGAAAAGATATAGCCTAAAATGTAAATTCGTCGAAAAACGAGATTTTTAGGAACGGTTTTTTGCGTTTTTCTCTTTTCTCGTCTGTCCTATCGTCCAAATGGCGTTAGATTCTTGTTTAGCACGGCAAAATACACAGAATAGACTATGGGACCAGTCCGAGAACCGACGGAAAATTGTTTTTCGCGTTTTTCTCGCTAAATATTGATCCTAGCGCGAAAAGGACGTTATTTCAGGATCACTTTCTTCTTTTTCGTTTTTCTCGGCTCCTGTTGGTCCTATCGTAAATATGCGATTATATTATTAATCAGCGGTGAAAAATACATCGAATGCGCCATGGCCCATGCAGGAATTATCATTTTTCGAAAAGATATAGCCTAAAATGTAAATTCGTCGAAAAACGAGATTTTTAGGAACGGTTTTTTGCGTTTTTCTCTTTTCTCGTCTGTCCTATCGTCCAAATATCGTTAGATTCTTGTTTAGCATGGCAAAATACATAGAATAGACTATGGAACCAGTCCGAGAACCGACGGAAAATTGTTTTTCGTGTTTTTCGCGCTAAATATTGATCCTAGCGCGAAAAGGACGTTATTTCAGGATCACTTTCTTCTTTTTCGTTTTTCTCGGCCCCTGTTGGTCCTATCGTAAATATGCGACTATATTATTAATCAGCGGTGAAAAATACATCGAATGCGCCATGGCCCATGCAGGAATTATCATTTTTCGAAAAGATATAGCCTAAAATGTAAATTCGTCGAAAAACGAGATTTTTAGGAACGGTTTTTTGCGTTTTTCTCTTTTCTCGTCTGTCCTATCGTCCAAATAGCGTTAGATTCTTGTTTAGCACGGCAAAATACATAGAATCGACTATGGGACCAGTCCGAGAACCGACGGAAAATTGTTTTTCGTGTTTTTCTCGCTAAATATTGATCCTAGCGCGAAAAGGAGGTTAATTCAGGATCACTTTCTTCTTTTTCGTTTTTCTCGGCTCCTGTTGGTCCTAACGTAAATATGCGATTATATTATTAATCAGCGGTGAAAAATACATCGAATGCGCCATGGCCCATGCAGGAATTATCATTTTTCGAAAAGATATAGCCTAAAATGTAAATTCGTCGAAAAACGAGATTTTTAGGAACGGTTTTTTGCGTTTTTCTCTTTTCTCGTCTGTCCTATCGTCCAAATAGCGTTAGATTCTTGTTTAGCACGGCAAAATACATAGAATAGACTATGGGACCAGTCCGAGAACCGACGGAAAATTGTTTTTCGCGTTTATCTCGCTAAATATTGATCCTAGCGCGAAAAGGACGTTAATTCAGGATCACTTTCTTCTTTTTCGTTTTTCTCGGCTCCTGTTGGTCCTATCGTAAATATGCGATTATATTATTAATCAGCGGTGAAAAATACATCGAATGCGCCATGGCCCATGCAGGAATTATCATTTTTCGAAAAGATATAGCCTAAAATGTAAATTCGTCGAAAAACGAGATTTTTAGGAACGGTTTTTTGCGTTTTTCTCTTTTCTCGTCTGTCCTATCGTCCAAATAGCGTTAGATTCTTGTTTAGCACGGCAAAATACATAGAATAGACTATGGGACCAGTCCGAGAACCGACGGAAAATTGTTTTTCGCGTTTTTCTCGCTAAATATTGATCCTAGCGCGAAAAGGACGTTATTTCAGGATCACTTTCTTCTTTTTCGTTTTTCTCGGCTCCTGTTGGTCCTATCGTAAATATGCGATTATATTATTAATCAGCGGTGAAAAATACATCGAATGCGCCATGGCCCATGCAGGAATTATCATTTTTCGAAAAGATATAGCCTAAAATGTAAATTCGTCGAAAAATGAGATTTTTAGGAACTGTTTTTTGCGTTTTTCTCTTTTCTCGTCTGTCCTATCGTCCAAATATCGTTAGATTCTTGTTTAGCACGGCAAAATACATAGAATAGACTATGGAACCAGTCCGAGAACCGACGGAAAATTGTTTTTCGTGTTTTTCGCGCTAAATATTCATCCTAGCGCGAAAAGGACGTTATTTCAGGATCACTTTCTTCTTTTTCGTTTTTCTCGGCCCCTGTTGATCCTGTCGTAAATATGCGATTATATTATTAATCAGCGGTGAAAAATACATGGAATGCGCCATGGCCCATGCAGGAATTATCATTTTTCGAAAAGATATAGCCTAAAATGTAAATTCGTCGAAAAACGAGATTTTTAGGAACGGTTTTTTGCGTTTTTCTCTTTTCTCGTCTGTCCTATCGTCCAAATGGCGTTAGATTCTTGTTTAGCACGGCAAAATACACAGAATAGACTATGGGACCAGTCCGAGAACCGACGGAAAATTGTTTTTCGCGTTTTTCTCGCTAAATATTGATCCTCGCGCGAAAAGGACGTTATTTCAGGATCACTTTCTTCTTTTTCGTTTTTCTCGGCTCCTGTTGGTCCTATCGTAAATATGCGATTATATTATTAATCAGCGGTGAAAAATACATCGAATGCGCCATGGCCCATGCAGGAATTATCATTTTTCGAAAAGATATAGCCTAAAATGTAAATTCGTCGAAAAACGAGATTTTTAGGAACGGTTTTTTGCGTTTTTCTCTTTTCTCGTCTGTCCTATCGTCCAAATGGCGTTAGATTCTTGTTTAGCACGGCAAAATACATAGAATAGACTATGGGACCAGTCCGAGAACCGACGGAAAATTGTTTTTCGCGTTTTTCTCGCTAAATATTGATCCTAGCGCGAAAAGGACGTTATTTCAGGATCACTTTCTTCTTTTTCGTTTTTCTCGGCCTCTGTTGGTCCTATCGTAAATATGCGATTATATTATTAATCAGCGGTGAAAAATACATCGAATGCGCCATGGCCCATGCAGGAATTATCATTTTTCGAAAAGATATAGCCTAAAATGTAAATTCGTCGAACAACGAGATTTTTAGGAACGGTTTTTTGCGTTTTTCACTTTTCTCGTCTGTCCTATCGTCCAAATAGCGTTAGATTCTTGTTTAGCACGGCAAAATACATAAAATCGACTATGGGACCAGTCCGAGAACCGACGGAAAATTGTTTTTCGTGTTTTTCTCGCTAAATATTGATCCTAGCGCGAAAAGGACGTTAATTCAGGATCATTTTCTTCTTTTTCGTTTTTCTCGGCTCCTGTTGGTCCTAACGTAAATATGCGATTATATTATTAATCAGCGGTGAAAAATACATCGAATGCGCCATGGCCCATGCAGGAATTCTCATTTTTCGAAAAGATATAGCCTAAAATGTAAATTCGTCGAAAAACGAGATTTTTAGGAACGGTTTTTTGCGTTTTTCTCTTTTCTCGTCTGTCCTATCGTCCAAATAGCGTTAGATTCTTGTTTAGCACGGCAAAATACATAGAATCGACTATGGGACCAGTCCGAGAACCGACGGAAAATTGTTTTTCGTGTTTTTCTCGCTAAATATTGATCCTAGCGCGAAAAGGACGTTAATTCAGGATCACTTTCTTCTTTTTCGTTTTTCTCGGCTCCTGTTGGTCCTAACGTAAATATGCGATTATATTATTAATCAGCGGTGAAAAATACATCGAATGCGCCATGGCCCATGCAGGAATTATCATTTTTCGAAAAGATATAGCCTAAAATGTAAATTCGTCGAAAAACGAGATTTTTAGGAACGGTTTTTTGCGTTTTTCTCTTTTCTCGTCTGTCCTATCGTCCAAATAGCGTTAGATTCTTGTTTAGCACGGCAAAATACATAGAATAGACTATGGGCCCAGTCCGAGAACCGACGGAAAATTGTTTTTCGCGTTTATCTCGCTAAATATTGATCCTAGCGCGAAAAGGACGTTATTTCAGGATCACTTTCTTCTTTTTCGTTTTTCTCGGCTCCTGTTGGTCCTATCGTAAATATGCGATTATATTATTAATCAGCGGTGAAAAATACATCGAATGCGCCATGGCCCATGCAGGAATTATCATTTTTCGAAAAGATATAGCCTAAAATGTAAATTCGTCGAAAAACGAGATTTTTAGGAACGGTTTTTTGCGTTTTTCTCTTTTCTCGTCTGTCCTATCGTCCAAATAGCGTTAGATTCTTGTTTAGCACGGCAAAATACATAGAATAGACTATGGGACCAGTCCGAGAACCGACGGAAAATTGTTTTTCGCGTTTATCTCGCTAAATATTGATCCTAGCGCGAAAAGGACGTTATTTCAGGATCACTTTCTTCTTTTTCGTTTTTCTCGGCTCCTGTTGATCCTGTCGTAAATATGCGATTATATTATTAATCAGCGGTGAAAAATACATGGAATGCGCCATGGCCCATGCAGGAATTATCATTTTTCGAAAAGATATAGCCTAAAATGTAAATTCGTCGAAAAACGAGATTTTTAGGAACGGTTTTTTGCGTTTTTCTCTTTTCTCGTCTGTCCTATCGTCCAAATGGCGTTAGATTCTTGTTTAGCACGGCAAAATACATAGAATAGACTATGGAACCAGTCCGAGAACCGACGGAAAATTGTTTTTCGCGTTTTTCTCGCTAAATATTGATCCTAGCGCGAAAAGGACGTTATTTCAGGATCACTTTCTTCTTTTTCGTTTTTCTCGGCCCCTGTTGGTCCTATCGTAAATATGCGATTATATTATTAATCAGCGGTGAAAAATACATCGAATGCGCCATGGCCCATGTAGGAATTATCATTTTTCGAAAAGATATAGCCTAAAATGTAAATTCGTCGAAAAACGAGATTTTTAGGAACGGTTTTTTGCGTTTTTCTCTTTTCTCGTCTGTCCTATCGTCCAAATGGCGTTAGATTCTTGTTTAGCACGGCAAAATACATAGAATAGACTATGGAACCAGTCCGAGAACCGACGGAAAATTGTTTTTCGCGTTTTTCTCGCTAAATATTGATCCTAGCGCGAAAAGGACGTTATTTCAGGATCACTTTCTTCTTTTTCGTTTTTCTCGGCCCCTGTTGATCCTGTCGTAAATATGCGATTATATTATTAATCAGCGTTGAAAAATACATCGAATGCGCCATGGCCCATGCAGGAATTATCATTTTTCGAAAAGATATAGCCTAAAATGTAAATTCGTCGAAAAACGAGATTTTTAGGAACGGTTTTTTGCGTTTTTCTCTTTTCTCGTCTGTCCTATCGTCCAAATAGCGTTAGATTCTTGTTTAGCACGGCAAAATACATAGAATAGACTATGGGACCAGTCCGAGAACCGACGGAAAATTGTTTTTCGCGTTTATCTCGCTAAATATTGATCCTAGCGCGAAAAGGACGTTATTTCAGGATCACTTTCTTCTTTTTCGTTTTTCTCGGCTCCTGTTGGTCCTATCGTAAATATGCGATTATATTATTAATCAGCGGTGAAAAATACATCGAATGCGCCATGGCCCATGCAGGAATTATCATTTTTCGAAAAGATATAGCCTAAAATGTAAATTCGTCGAAAAACGAGATTTTTAGGAACGGTTTTTTGCGTTTTTCTCTTTTCTCGTCTGTCCTATCGTCCAAATAGCGTTAGATTCTTGTTTAGCACGGCAAAATACATAGAATAGACTATGGGACCAGTCCGAGAACCGACGGAAAATTGTTTTTCGCGTTTATCTCGCTAAATATTGATCCTAGCGCGAAAAGGACGTTATTTCAGGATCACTTTCTTCTTTTTCGTTTTTCTCGGCTCCTGTTGATCCTGTCGTAAATATGCGATTATATTATTAATCAGCGGTGAAAAATACATGGAATGCGCCATGGCCCATGCAGGAATTATCATTTTTCGAAAAGATATAGCCTAAAATGTAAATTCGTCGAAAAACGAGATTTTTAGGAACGGTTTTTTGCGTTTTTCTCTTTTCTCGTCTGTCCTATCGTCCAAATGGCGTTAGATTCTTGTTTAGCACGGCAAAATACATAGAATAGACTATGGAACCAGTCCGAGAACCGACGGAAAATTGTTTTTCGCGTTTTTCTCGCTAAATATTGATCCTAGCGCGAAAAGGACGTTATTTCAGGATCACTTTCTTCTTTTTCGTTTTTCTCGGCCCCTGTTGATCCTGTCGTAAATATGCGATTATATTATTAATCAGCGTTGAAAAATACATCGAATGCGCCATGGCCCATGCAGGAATTATCATTTTTCGAAAAGATATAGCCTAAAATGTAAATTCGTCGAAAAACGAGATTTGTAGGAACGGTTTTTTGCGTTTTTTCTCTTTTCTCGTCTGTCCTATCGTCCAAATGGCGTTAGATTCTTGTTTAGCACGGCAAAATACATAGAATAGACTATGGGACCAGTCCGAGAACCGACGGAAAATTGTTTTTCGCGTTTTTCTCGCTAAATATTGATCCTAGCGCGAAAAGGACGTTATTTCAGGATCACTTTCTTCTTTTTCGTTTTTCTCGGCCTCTGTTGGTCCTATCGTAAATATGCGATTATATTATTAATCAGCGGTGAAAAATACATCGAATGCGCCATGGCCCATGCAGGAATTATCATTTTTCGAAAAGATATAGCCTAAAATGTAAATTCGTCGAAAAACGAGATTTTTAGGAACGGTTTTTTGCGTTTTTCACTTTTCTCGTCTGTCCTATCGTCCAAATGGCGTTAGATTCTTGTTTAGCACGGCAAAATACATAGAATCGACTATGGGACCAGTCCGAGAACCGACGGAAAATTGTTTTTCGTGTTTTTCTCGCTAAATATTGATCCTAGCGCGAAAAGGACGTTATTTCAGGATCACTTTCTTCTTTTTCGTTTTTCTCGGCCCCTGTTGGTCCTATCGTAAATATGCGACTATATTATTAATCAGCGGTGAAAAATACATCGAACGCGCCATGGCCCATGCAGGAATTATCATTTTTCGAAAAGATATAGCCTAAAATGTAAATTCGTCGAAAAACGAGATTTTTAGGAACGGTTTTTTGCGTTTTTCTCTTTTCTCGTCTGTCCTATCGTCCAAATAGCGTTAGATTCTTGTTTAGCACGGCAAAATACATAGAATAGACTATGGGACCAGTCCGAGAACCGACGGAAAATTGTTTTTCGCGTTTATCTCGCTAAATATTGATCCTAGCGCGAAAAGGACGTTATTTCAGGATCACTTTCTTCTTTTTCGTTTTTCTCGGCTCCTGTTGGTCCTATCGTAAATATGCGATTATATTATTAATCAGCGGTGAAAAATACATCGAATGCGCCATGGCCCATGCAGGAATTATCATTTTTCGAAAAGATATAGCCTAAAATGTAAATTCGTCAAAAAACGAGATTTTTAGGAACGATTTTTTGCGTTTTTCACTTTTCTCGTCTGTCCTATCGTCCAAATAGCGTTAGATTCTTGTTTAGCACGGCAAAATACATAGAATCGACTATGGGACCAGTCCGAGAACCGACGGAAAATTGTTTTTCGTGTTTTTCTCGCTAAATATTGATCCTAGCGCGAAAAGGAGGTTAATTCAGGATCACTTTCTTCTTTTTCGTTTTTCTCGGCTCCTGTTGGTCCTAACGTAAATATGCGATTATATTATTAATCAGCGGTGAAAAATACATCGAATGCGCCATGGCCCATGCAGGAATTATCATTTTTCGAAAAGATATAGCCTAAAATGTAAATTCGTCGAAAAACGAGATTTTTAGGAACGGTTTTTTGCGTTTTTCACTTTTCTCGTCTGTCCTATCGTCCAAATAGCGTTAGATTCTTGTTTAGCACGGCAAAATACATAGAATAGACTATGGGACCAGTCCGAGAACCGACGGAAAATTGTTTTTCGCGTTTTTCTCGCTAAATATTGATCCTAGCGCGAAAAGGACGTTATTTCAGGATCACTTTCTTCTTTTTCGTTTTTCTCGGCCCCTGTTGGTCCTATCGTAAATATGCGATTATATTATTAATCAGCGGTGAAAAATACATCGAATGCGCCATGGCCCATGCAGGAATTATCATTTTTCGAAAAGATATAGCCTAAAATGTAAATTCGTCGAAAAACGAGATTTTTAGGAACGGTTTTTTGCGTTTTTCACTTTTCTCGTCTGTCCTATCGTCCAAATAGCGTTAGATTCTTGTTTAGCACGGCAAAATACATAGAATAGACTATGGGACCAGTCCGAGAACCGACGGAAAATTGTTTTTCGCGTTTTTCTCGCTAAATATTGATCCTAGCGCGAAAAGGACGTTATTTCAGGATCACTTTCTTCTTTTTCGTTTTTCTCGGCCCCTGTTGATCCTGTCGTAAATATGCGATTATATTATTAATCAGCGTTGAAAAATACATCGAATGCGCCATGGCCCATGCAGGAATTATCATTTTTCGAAAAGATATAGCCTAAAATGTAAATTCGTCGAAAAACGAGATTTGTAGGAACGGTTTTTTGCGTTTTTTCTCTTTTCTCGTCTGTCCTATCGTCCAAATGGCGTTAGATTCTTGTTTAGCACGGCAAAATACATAGAATAGACTATGGGACCAGTCCGAGAACCGACGGAAAATTATTTTCGCGTTTTTCTCGCTAAATATTGATCCTAGCGCGAAAAGGACGTTATTTCAGGATCACTTTCTTCTTTTTCGTTTTTCTCGGCCTCTGTTGGTCCTATCGTAAATATGCGATTATATTATTAATCAGCGGTGAAAAATACATCGAATGCGCCATGGCCCATGCAGGAATTATCATTTTTCGAAAAGATATAGCCTAAAATGTAAATTCGTCGAAAAACGAGATTTTTAGGAACGGTTTTTTGCGTTTTTCACTTTTCTCGTCTGTCCTATCGTCCAAATGGCGTTAGATTCTTGTTTAGCACGGCAAAATACATAGAATCGACTATGGGACCAGTCCGAGAACCGACGGAAAATTGTTTTTCGTGTTTTTCTCGCTAAATATTGATCCTAGCGCGAAAAGGACGTTATTTCAGGATCACTTTCTTCTTTTTCGTTTTTCTCGGCCCCTGTTGGTCCTATCGTAAATATGCGACTATATTATTAATCAGCGGTGAAAAATACATCGAACGCGCCATGGCCCATGCAGGAATTATCATTTTTCGAAAAGATATAGCCTAAAATGTAAATTCGTCGAAAAACGAGATTTTTAGGAACGGTTTTTTGCGTTTTTCTCTTTTCTCGTCTGTCCTATCGTCCAAATAGCGTTAGATTCTTGTTTAGCACGGCAAAATACATAGAATAGACTATGGGACCAGTCCGAGAACCGACGGAAAATTGTTTTTCGCGTTTATCTCGCTAAATATTGATCCTAGCGCGAAAAGGACGTTATTTCAGGATCACTTTCTTCTTTTTCGTTTTTCTCGGCTCCTGTTGGTCCTATCGTAAATATGCGATTATATTATTAATCAGCGGTGAAAAATACATCGAATGCGCCATGGCCCATGCAGGAATTATCATTTTTCGAAAAGATATAGCCTAAAATGTAAATTCGTCAAAAAACGAGATTTTTAGGAACGATTTTTTGCGTTTTTCACTTTTCTCGTCTGTCCTATCGTCCAAATAGCGTTAGATTCTTGTTTAGCACGGCAAAATACATAGAATCGACTATGGGACCAGTCCGAGAACCGACGGAAAATTGTTTTTCGTGTTTTTCTCGCTAAATATTGATCCTAGCGCGAAAAGGAGGTTAATTCAGGATCACTTTCTTCTTTTTCGTTTTTCTCGGCTCCTGTTGGTCCTAACGTAAATATGCGATTATATTATTAATCAGCGGTGAAAAATACATCGAATGCGCCATGGCCCATGCAGGAATTATCATTTTTCGAAAAGATATAGCCTAAAATGTAAATTCGTCGAAAAACGAGATTTTTAGGAACGGTTTTTTGCGTTTTTCACTTTTCTCGTCTGTCCTATCGTCCAAATAGCGTTAGATTCTTGTTTAGCACGGCAAAATACATAGAATAGACTATGGGACCAGTCCGAGAACCGACGGAAAATTGTTTTTCGCGTTTTTCTCGCTAAATATTGATCCTAGCGCGAAAAGGACGTTATTTCAGGATCACTTTCTTCTTTTTCGTTTTTCTCGGCCCCTGTTGATCCTGTCGTAAATATGCGATTATATTATTAATCAGCGTTGAAAAATACATCGAATGCGCCATGGCCCATGCAGGAATTATCATTTTTCGAAAAGATATAGCCTAAAATGTAAATTCGTCGAAAAACGAGATTTGTAGGAACGGTTTTTTGCGTTTTTTCTCTTTTCTCGTCTGTCCTATCGTCCAAATGGCGTTAGATTCTTGTTTAGCACGGCAAAATACATAGAATAGACTATGGGACCAGTCCGAGAACCGACGGAAAATTGTTTTTCGCGTTTTTCTCGCTAAATATTGATCCTAGCGCGAAAAGGACGTTATTTCAGGATCACTTTCTTCTTTTTCGTTTTTCTCGGCCTCTGTTGGTCCTATCGTAAATATGCGATTATATTATTAATCAGCGGTGAAAAATACATCGAATGCGCCATGGCCCATGCAGGAATTATCATTTTTCGAAAAGATATAGCCTAAAATGTAAATTCGTCGAAAAACGAGATTTTTAGGAACGGTTTTTTGCGTTTTTCACTTTTCTCGTCTGTCCTATCGTCCAAATGGCGTTAGATTCTTGTTTAGCACGGCAAAATACATAGAATCGACTATGGGACCAGTCCGAGAACCGACGGAAAATTGTTTTTCGTGTTTTTCTCGCTAAATATTGATCCTAGCGCGAAAAGGACGTTATTTCAGGATCACTTTCTTCTTTTTCGTTTTTCTCGGCCCCTGTTGGTCCTATCGTAAATATGCGACTATATTATTAATCAGCGGTGAAAAATACATCGAACGCGCCATGGCCCATGCAGGAATTATCATTTTTCGAAAAGATATAGCCTAAAATGTAAATTCGTCGAAAAACGAGATTTTTAGGAACGGTTTTTTGCGTTTTTCTCTTTTCTCGTCTGTCCTATCGTCCAAATAGCGTTAGATTCTTGTTTAGCACGGCAAAATACATAGAATAGACTATGGGACCAGTCCGAGAACCGACGGAAAATTGTTTTTCGCGTTTATCTCGCTAAATATTGATCCTAGCGCGAAAAGGACGTTATTTCAGGATCACTTTCTTCTTTTTCGTTTTTCTCGGCTCCTGTTGGTCCTATCGTAAATATGCGATTATATTATTAATCAGCGGTGAAAAATACATCGAATGCGCCATGGCCCATGCAGGAATTATCATTTTTCGAAAAGATATAGCCTAAAATGTAAATTCGTCAAAAAACGAGATTTTTAGGAACGATTTTTTGCGTTTTTCACTTTTCTCGTCTGTCCTATCGTCCAAATAGCGTTAGATTCTTGTTTAGCACGGCAAAATACATAGAATCGACTATGGGACCAGTCCGAGAACCGACGGAAAATTGTTTTTCGTGTTTTTCTCGCTAAATATTGATCCTAGCGCGAAAAGGAGGTTAATTCAGGATCACTTTCTTCTTTTTCGTTTTTCTCGGCTCCTGTTGGTCCTAACGTAAATATGCGATTATATTATTAATCAGCGGTGAAAAATACATCGAATGCGCCATGGCCCATGCAGGAATTATCATTTTTCGAAAAGATATAGCCTAAAATGTAAATTCGTCGAAAAACGAGATTTTTAGGAACGGTTTTTTGCGTTTTTCTCTTTTCTCGTCTGTCCTATCGTCCAAATAGCGTTAGATTCTTGTTTAGCACGGCAAAATACATAGAATAGACTATGGGACCAGTCCGAGAACCGACGGAAAATTGTTTTTCGCGTTTATCTCGCTAAATATTGATCCTAGCGCGAAAAGGACGTTAATTCAGGATCACTTTCTTCTTTTTCGTTTTTCTCGGCTCCTGTTGGTCCTATCGTAAATATGCGATTATATTATTAATCAGCGGTGAAAAATACATCGAATGCGCCATGGCCCATGCAGGAATTATCATTTTTCGAAAAGATATAGCCTAAAATGTAAATTCGTCGAAAAACGAGATTTTTAGGAACGGTTTTTTGCGTTTTTCTCTTTTCTCGTCTGTCCTATCGTCCAAATAGCGTTAGATTCTTGTTTAGCACGGCAAAATACATAGAATAGACTATGGGACCAGTCCGAGAACCGACGGAAAATTGTTTTTCGCGTTTTTCTCGCTAAATATTGATCCTAGCGCGAAAAGGACGTTATTTCAGGATCACTTTCTTCTTTTTCGTTTTTCTCGGCTCCTGTTGGTCCTATCGTAAATATGCGATTATATTATTAATCAGCGGTGAAAAATACATCGAATGCGCCATGGCCCATGCAGGAATTATCATTTTTCGAAAAGATATAGCCTAAAATGTAAATTCGTCAAAAAACGAGATTTTTAGGAACGATTTTTTGCGTTTTTCTCTTTTCTCGTCTGTCCTATCGTCCAAATATCGTTAGATTCTTGTTTAGCACGGCAAAATACATAGAATAGACTATGGAACCAGTCCGAGAACCGACGGAAAATTGTTTTTCGTGTTTTTCGCGCTAAATATTCATCCTAGCGCGAAAAGGACGTTATTTCAGGATCACTTTCTTCTTTTTCGTTTTTCTCGGCCCCTGTTGATCCTGTCGTAAATATGCGATTATATTATTAATCAGCGGTGAAAAATACATGGAATGCGCCATGGCCCATGCAGGAATTATCATTTTTCGAAAAGATATAGCCTAAAATGTAAATTCGTCGAAAAACGAGATTTTTAGGAACGGTTTTTTGCGTTTTTCACTTTTCTCGTCTGTCCTATCGTCCAAATAGCGTTAGATTCTTGTTTAGCACGGCAAAATACATAGAATAGACTATGGGACCAGTCCGAGAACCGACGGAAAATTGTTTTTCGCGTTTATCTCGCTAAATATTGATCCTAGCGCGAAAAGGACGTTAATTCAGGATCACTTTCTTCTTTTTCGTTTTTCTCGGCTCCTGTTGGTCCTATCGTAAATATGCGATTATATTATTAATCAGCGGTGAAAAATACATCGAATGCGCCATGGCCCATGCAGGAATTATCATTTTTCGAAAAGATATAGCCTAAAATGTAAATTCGTCGAAAAACGAGATTTTTAGGAACGGTTTTTTGCGTTTTTCTCTTTTCTCGTCTGTCCTATCGTCCAAATAGCGTTAGATTCTTGTTTAGCACGGCAAAATACATAGAATAGACTATGGGACCAGTCCGAGAACCGACGGAAAATTGTTTTTCGCGTTTTTCTCGCTAAATATTGATCCTAGCGCGAAAAGGACGTTATTTCAGGATCACTTTCTTCTTTTTCGTTTTTCTCGGCTCCTGTTGGTCCTATCGTAAATATGCGATTATATTATTAATCAGCGGTGAAAAATACATCGAATGCGCCATGGCCCATGCAGGAATTATCATTTTTCGAAAAGATATAGCCTAAAATGTAAATTCGTCGAAAAATGAGATTTTTAGGAACTGTTTTTTGCGTTTTTCTCTTTTCTCGTCTGTCCTATCGTCCAAATATCGTTAGATTCTTGTTTAGCACGGCAAAATACATAGAATAGACTATGGAACCAGTCCGAGAACCGACGGAAAATTGTTTTTCGTGTTTTTCGCGCTAAATATTCATCCTAGCGCGAAAAGGACGTTATTTCAGGATCACTTTCTTCTTTTTCGTTTTTCTCGGCCCCTGTTGATCCTGTCGTAAATATGCGATTATATTATTAATCAGCGGTGAAAAATACATGGAATGCGCCATGGCCCATGCAGGAATTATCATTTTTCGAAAAGATATAGCCTAAAATGTAAATTCGTCGAAAAACGAGATTTTTAGGAACGGTTTTTTGCGTTTTTCACTTTTCTCGTCTGTCCTATCGTCCAAATAGCGTTAGATTCTTGTTTAGCACGGCAAAATACATAGAATAGACTATGGGCCCAGTCCGAGAACCGACGGAAAATTGTTTTTCGCGTTTTTCTCGCTAAATATTGATCCTAGCGCGAAAAGGACGTTATTTCAGGATCACTTTCTTCTTTTTCGTTTTTCTCGGCCCCTGTTGGTCCTATCGTAAATATGCGATTATATTATTAATCAGCGGTGAAAAATACATCGAATGCGCCATGGCCCATGCAGGAATTATCATTTTTCGAAAAGATATAGCCTAAAATGTAAATTCGTCGAAAAACGAGATTTTTAGGAACGGTTTTTTGCGTTTTTCTCTTTTCTCGTCTGTCCTATCGTCCAAATGGCGTTAGATTCTTGTTTAGCACGGCAAAATACACAGAATAGACTATGGGACCAGTCCGAGAACCGACGGAAAATTGTTTTTCGCGTTTTTCTCGCTAAATATTGATCCTAGCGCGAAAAGGACGTTATTTCAGGATCACTTTCTTCTTTTTCGTTTTTCTCGGCTCCTGTTGGTCCTATCGTAAATATGCGATTATATTATTAATCAGCGGTGAAAAATACATCGAATGCGCCATGGCCCATGCAGGAATTATCATTTTTCGAAAAGATATAGCCTAAAATGTAAATTCGTCGAAAAACGAGATTTTTAGGAACGGTTTTTTGCGTTTTTCTCTTTTCTCGTCTGTCCTATCGTCCAAATATCGTTAGATTCTTGTTTAGCATGGCAAAATACATAGAATAGACTATGGAACCAGTCCGAGAACCGACGGAAAATTGTTTTTCGTGTTTTTCGCGCTAAATATTGATCCTAGCGCGAAAAGGACGTTATTTCAGGATCACTTTCTTCTTTTTCGTTTTTCTCGGCCCCTGTTGGTCCTATCGTAAATATGCGATTATATTATTAATCAGCGGTGAAAAATACATCGAATGCGCCATGGCCCATGCAGGAATTATCATTTTTCGAAAAGATATAGCCTAAAATGTAAATTCGTCGAAAAACGAGATTTTTAGGAACGGTTTTTTGCGTTTTTCACTTTTCTCGTCTGTCCTATCGTCCAAATAGCGTTAGATTCTTGTTTAGCACGGCAAAATACATAGAATCGACTATGGGACCAGTCCGAGAACCGACGGAAAATTGTTTTTCGTGTTTTTCTCGCTAAATATTGATCCTAGCGCGAAAAGGACGTTAATTCAGGATCACTTTCTTCTTTTTCGTTTTTCTCGGCTCCTGTTGGTCCTAACGTAAATATGCGATTATGTTATTAATCAGCGGTGAAAAATACATCGAATGCGCCATGGCCCATGCAGGAATTATCATTTTTCGAAAAGATATAGCCTAAAATGTAAATTCGTCGAAAAACGAGATTTTTAGGAACGGTTTTTTGCGTTTTTCTCTTTTCTCGTCTGTCCTATCGTCCAAATAGCGTTAGATTCTTGTTTAGCACGGCAAAATACATAGAATAGACTATGGGACCAGTCCGAGAACCGACGGAAAATTGTTTTTCGCGTTTTTCTCGCTAAATATTGATCCTAGCGCGAAAAGGACGTTATTTCAGGATCACTTTCTTCTTTTTCGTTTTTCTCGGCTCCTGTTGGTCCTATCGTAAATATGCGACTATATTATTAATCAGCGGTGAAAAATACATCGAATGCGCCATGGCCCATGCAGGAATTATCATTTTTCGAAAAGATATAGCCTAAAATGTAAATTCGTCGAAAAACGAGATTTTTAGGAACGGTTTTTTGCGTTTTTCTCTTTTCTCGTCTGTCCTATCGTCCAAATAGCGTTAGATTCTTGTTTAGCACGGCAAAATACATAGAATAGACTATGGGACCAGTCCGAGAACCGACGGAAAATTGTTTTTCGTGTTTTTCTCGCTAAATATTGATCCTAGCGCGAAAAGGACGTTAATTCAGGATCACTTTCTTCTTTTTCGTTTTTCTCGGCTCCTGTTGGTCCTCTCGTAAATATGCGATTATATTATTAATCAGCCGTGAAAAATACATCGAATGCGCCATGGCCCATGCAGGAATTATCATTTTTCGAAAAGATATAGCCTAAAATGTAAATTCGTCGAAAAACGAGATTTTTAGGAACGGTTTTTTGCGTTTTTCTCTTTTCTCGTCTGTCCTATCGTCCAAATAGCGTTAGATTCTTGTTTAGCACGGCAAAATACATAGAATAGACTATGGGACCAGTCCGAGAACCGACGGAAAATTGTTTTTCGCGTTTATCTCGCTAAATATTGATCCTAGCGCGAAAAGGACGTTATTTCAGGATCACTTTCTTCTTTTTCGTTTTTCTCGGCTCCTGTTGGTCCTATCGTAAATATGCGATTATATTATTAATCAGCGGTGAAAAATACATCGAATGCGCCATGGCCCATGCAGGAATTATCATTTTTCGAAAAGATATAGCCTAAAATGTAAATTCGTCGAAAAACGAGATTTTTAGGAACGGTTTTTTGCGTTTTTCTCTTTTCTCGTCTGTCCTATCGTCCAAATAGCGTTAGATTCTTGTTTAGCACGGCAAAATACATAGAATAGACTATGGGACCAGTCCGAGAACCGACGGAAAATTGTTTTTCGCGTTTTTCTCGCTAAATATTGATCCTAGCGCGAAAAGGACGTTATTTCAGGATCACTTTCTTCTTTTTCGTTTTTCTCGGCTCCTGTTGGTCCTATCGTAAATATGCGATTATATTATTAATCAGCGGTGAAAAATACATCGAATGCGCCATGGCCCATGCAGGAATTATCATTTTTCGAAAAGATATAGCCTAAAATGTAAATTCGTCGAAAAACGAGATTTTTAGGAACGGTTTTTTGCGTTTTTCTCTTTTCTCGTCTGTCCTATCGTCCAAATAGCGTTAGATTCTTGTTTAGCACGGCAAAATACATAGAATAGACTATGGGACCAGTCCGAGAACCGACGGAAAATTGTTTTTCGTGTTTTTCGCGCTAAATATTCATCCTAGCGCGAAAAGGACGTTATTTCAGGATCACTTTCTTCTTTTTCGTTTTTCTCGGCCCCTGTTGGTCCTATCGTAAATATGCGATTATATTATTAATCAGCGGTGAAAAATACATCGAATGCGCCATGGCCCATGCAGGAATTATCATTTTTCGAAAAGATATAGCCTAAAATGTAAATTCGTCGAAAAACGAGATTTTTAGGAACGGTTTTTTGCGTTTTTCACTTTTCTCGTCTGTCCTATCGTCCAAATAGCGTTAGATTCTTGTTTAGCACGGCAAAATACATAGAATAGACTATGGGACCAGTCCGAGAACCGACGGAAAATTGTTTTTCGTGTTTTTCTCGCTAAATATTGATCCTAGCGCGAAAAGGACGTTAATTCAGGATCACTTTCTTCTTTTTCGTTTTTCTCGGCTCCTGTTGGTCCTAACGTAAATATGCGATTATATTATTAATCAGCGGTGAAAAATACATCGAACGCGCCATGGCCCATGCAGGAATTATCATTTTTCGAAAAGATATAGCCTAAAATGTAAATTCGTCGAAAAACGAGATTTTTAGGAACGGTTTTTTGCGTTTTTCTCTTTTCTCGTCTGTCCTATCGTCCAAATAGCGTTAGATTCTTGTTTAGCACGGCAAAATACATAGAATAGACTATGGGACCAGTCCGAGAACCGACGGAAAATTGTTTTTCGCGTTTATCTCGCTAAATATTGATCCTAGCGCGAAAAGGACGTTATTTCAGGATCACTTTCTTCTTTTTCGTTTTTCTCGGCTCCTGTTGGTCCTATCGTAAATATGCGATTATATTATTAATCAGCGGTGAAAAATACATCGAATGCGCCATGGCCCATGCAGGAATTATCATTTTTCGAAAAGATATAGCCTAAAATGTAAATTCGTCAAAAAACGAGATTTTTAGGAACGATTTTTTGCGTTTTTCACTTTTCTCGTCTGTCCTATCGTCCAAATAGCGTTAGATTCTTGTTTAGCACGGCAAAATACATAGAATCGACTATGGGACCAGTCCGAGAACCGACGGAAAATTGTTTTTCGTGTTTTTCTCGCTAAATATTGATCCTAGCGCGAAAAGGAGGTTAATTCAGGATCACTTTCTTCTTTTTCGTTTTTCTCGGCTCCTGTTGGTCCTAACGTAAATATGCGATTATATTATTAATCAGCGGTGAAAAATACATCGAATGCGCCATGGCCCATGCAGGAATTATCATTTTTCGAAAAGATATAGCCTAAAATGTAAATTCGTCGAAAAACGAGATTTTTAGGAACGGTTTTTTGCGTTTTTCTCTTTTCTCGTCTGTCCTATCGTCCAAATAGCGTTAGATTCTTGTTTAGCACGGCAAAATACATAGAATAGACTATGGGACCAGTCCGAGAACCGACGGAAAATTGTTTTTCGCGTTTATCTCGCTAAATATTGATCCTAGCGCGAAAAGGACGTTAATTCAGGATCACTTTCTTCTTTTTCGTTTTTCTCGGCTCCTGTTGGTCCTATCGTAAATATGCGATTATATTATTAATCAGCGGTGAAAAATACATCGAATGCGCCATGGCCCATGCAGGAATTATCATTTTTCGAAAAGATATAGCCTAAAATGTAAATTCGTCGAAAAACGAGATTTTTAGGAACGGTTTTTTGCGTTTTTCTCTTTTCTCGTCTGTCCTATCGTCCAAATAGCGTTAGATTCTTGTTTAGCACGGCAAAATACATAGAATAGACTATGGGACCAGTCCGAGAACCGACGGAAAATTGTTTTTCGCGTTTTTCTCGCTAAATATTGATCCTAGCGCGAAAAGGACGTTATTTCAGGATCACTTTCTTCTTTTTCGTTTTTCTCGGCTCCTGTTGGTCCTATCGTAAATATGCGATTATATTATTAATCAGCGGTGAAAAATACATCGAATGCGCCATGGCCCATGCAGGAATTATCATTTTTCGAAAAGATATAGCCTAAAATGTAAATTCGTCAAAAAACGAGATTTTTAGGAACGATTTTTTGCGTTTTTCTCTTTTCTCGTCTGTCCTATCGTCCAAATATCGTTAGATTCTTGTTTAGCACGGCAAAATACATAGAATAGACTATGGAACCAGTCCGAGAACCGACGGAAAATTGTTTTTCGTGTTTTTCGCGCTAAATATTCATCCTAGCGCGAAAAGGACGTTATTTCAGGATCACTTTCTTCTTTTTCGTTTTTCTCGGCCCCTGTTGATCCTGTCGTAAATATGCGATTATATTATTAATCAGCGGTGAAAAATACATGGAATGCGCCATGGCCCATGCAGGAATTATCATTTTTCGAAAAGATATAGCCTAAAATGTAAATTCGTCGAAAAACGAGATTTTTAGGAACGGTTTTTTGCGTTTTTCACTTTTCTCGTCTGTCCTATCGTCCAAATAGCGTTAGATTCTTGTTTAGCACGGCAAAATACATAGAATAGACTATGGGACCAGTCCGAGAACCGACGGAAAATTGTTTTTCGCGTTTATCTCGCTAAATATTGATCCTAGCGCGAAAAGGACGTTAATTCAGGATCACTTTCTTCTTTTTCGTTTTTCTCGGCTCCTGTTGGTCCTATCGTAAATATGCGATTATATTATTAATCAGCGGTGAAAAATACATCGAATGCGCCATGGCCCATGCAGGAATTATCATTTTTCGAAAAGATATAGCCTAAAATGTAAATTCGTCGAAAAACGAGATTTTTAGGAACGGTTTTTTGCGTTTTTCTCTTTTCTCGTCTGTCCTATCGTCCAAATAGCGTTAGATTCTTGTTTAGCACGGCAAAATACATAGAATAGACTATGGGACCAGTCCGAGAACCGACGGAAAATTGTTTTTCGCGTTTTTCTCGCTAAATATTGATCCTAGCGCGAAAAGGACGTTATTTCAGGATCACTTTCTTCTTTTTCGTTTTTCTCGGCTCCTGTTGGTCCTATCGTAAATATGCGATTATATTATTAATCAGCGGTGAAAAATACATCGAATGCGCCATGGCCCATGCAGGAATTATCATTTTTCGAAAAGATATAGCCTAAAATGTAAATTCGTCGAAAAATGAGATTTTTAGGAACTGTTTTTTGCGTTTTTCTCTTTTCTCGTCTGTCCTATCGTCCAAATATCGTTAGATTCTTGTTTAGCACGGCAAAATACATAGAATAGACTATGGAACCAGTCCGAGAACCGACGGAAAATTGTTTTTCGTGTTTTTCGCGCTAAATATTCATCCTAGCGCGAAAAGGACGTTATTTCAGGATCACTTTCTTCTTTTTCGTTTTTCTCGGCCCCTGTTGATCCTGTCGTAAATATGCGATTATATTATTAATCAGCGGTGAAAAATACATGGAATGCGCCATGGCCCATGCAGGAATTATCATTTTTCGAAAAGATATAGCCTAAAATGTAAATTCGTCGAAAAACGAGATTTTTAGGAACGGTTTTTTGCGTTTTTCACTTTTCTCGTCTGTCCTATCGTCCAAATAGCGTTAGATTCTTGTTTAGCACGGCAAAATACATAGAATAGACTATGGGCCCAGTCCGAGAACCGACGGAAAATTGTTTTTCGCGTTTTTCTCGCTAAATATTGATCCTAGCGCGAAAAGGACGTTATTTCAGGATCACTTTCTTCTTTTTCGTTTTTCTCGGCCCCTGTTGGTCCTATCGTAAATATGCGATTATATTATTAATCAGCGGTGAAAAATACATCGAATGCGCCATGGCCCATGCAGGAATTATCATTTTTCGAAAAGATATAGCCTAAAATGTAAATTCGTCGAAAAACGAGATTTTTAGGAACGGTTTTTTGCGTTTTTCTCTTTTCTCGTCTGTCCTATCGTCCAAATGGCGTTAGATTCTTGTTTAGCACGGCAAAATACACAGAATAGACTATGGGACCAGTCCGAGAACCGACGGAAAATTGTTTTTCGCGTTTTTCTCGCTAAATATTGATCCTAGCGCGAAAAGGACGTTATTTCAGGATCACTTTCTTCTTTTTCGTTTTTCTCGGCTCCTGTTGGTCCTATCGTAAATATGCGATTATATTATTAATCAGCGGTGAAAAATACATCGAATGCGCCATGGCCCATGCAGGAATTATCATTTTTCGAAAAGATATAGCCTAAAATGTAAATTCGTCGAAAAACGAGATTTTTAGGAACGGTTTTTTGCGTTTTTCTCTTTTCTCGTCTGTCCTATCGTCCAAATATCGTTAGATTCTTGTTTAGCATGGCAAAATACATAGAATAGACTATGGAACCAGTCCGAGAACCGACGGAAAATTGTTTTTCGTGTTTTTCGCGCTAAATATTGATCCTAGCGCGAAAAGGACGTTATTTCAGGATCACTTTCTTCTTTTTCGTTTTTCTCGGCCCCTGTTGGTCCTATCGTAAATATGCGACTATATTATTAATCAGCGGTGAAAAATACATCGAATGCGCCATGGCCCATGCAGGAATTATCATTTTTCGAAAAGATATAGCCTAAAATGTAAATTCGTCGAAAAACGAGATTTTTAGGAACGGTTTTTTGCGTTTTTCTCTTTTCTCGTCTGTCCTATCGTCCAAATAGCGTTAGATTCTTGTTTAGCACGGCAAAATACATAGAATCGACTATGGGACCAGTCCGAGAACCGACGGAAAATTGTTTTTCGTGTTTTTCTCGCTAAATATTGATCCTAGCGCGAAAAGGAGGTTAATTCAGGATCACTTTCTTCTTTTTCGTTTTTCTCGGCTCCTGTTGGTCCTAACGTAAATATGCGATTATATTATTAATCAGCGGTGAAAAATACATCGAATGCGCCATGGCCCATGCAGGAATTATCATTTTTCGAAAAGATATAGCCTAAAATGTAAATTCGTCGAAAAACGAGATTTTTAGGAACGGTTTTTTGCGTTTTTCTCTTTTCTCGTCTGTCCTATCGTCCAAATAGCGTTAGATTCTTGTTTAGCACGGCAAAATACATAGAATAGACTATGGGACCAGTCCGAGAACCGACGGAAAATTGTTTTTCGCGTTTATCTCGCTAAATATTGATCCTAGCGCGAAAAGGACGTTAATTCAGGATCACTTTCTTCTTTTTCGTTTTTCTCGGCTCCTGTTGGTCCTATCGTAAATATGCGATTATATTATTAATCAGCGGTGAAAAATACATCGAATGCGCCATGGCCCATGCAGGAATTATCATTTTTCGAAAAGATATAGCCTAAAATGTAAATTCGTCGAAAAACGAGATTTTTAGGAACGGTTTTTTGCGTTTTTCTCTTTTCTCGTCTGTCCTATCGTCCAAATAGCGTTAGATTCTTGTTTAGCACGGCAAAATACATAGAATAGACTATGGGACCAGTCCGAGAACCGACGGAAAATTGTTTTTCGCGTTTTTCTCGCTAAATATTGATCCTAGCGCGAAAAGGACGTTATTTCAGGATCACTTTCTTCTTTTTCGTTTTTCTCGGCTCCTGTTGGTCCTATCGTAAATATGCGATTATATTATTAATCAGCGGTGAAAAATACATCGAATGCGCCATGGCCCATGCAGGAATTATCATTTTTCGAAAAGATATAGCCTAAAATGTAAATTCGTCGAAAAATGAGATTTTTAGGAACTGTTTTTTGCGTTTTTCTCTTTTCTCGTCTGTCCTATCGTCCAAATATCGTTAGATTCTTGTTTAGCACGGCAAAATACATAGAATAGACTATGGAACCAGTCCGAGAACCGACGGAAAATTGTTTTTCGTGTTTTTCGCGCTAAATATTCATCCTAGCGCGAAAAGGACGTTATTTCAGGATCACTTTCTTCTTTTTCGTTTTTCTCGGCCCCTGTTGATCCTGTCGTAAATATGCGATTATATTATTAATCAGCGGTGAAAAATACATGGAATGCGCCATGGCCCATGCAGGAATTATCATTTTTCGAAAAGATATAGCCTAAAATGTAAATTCGTCGAAAAACGAGATTTTTAGGAACGGTTTTTTGCGTTTTTCTCTTTTCTCGTCTGTCCTATCGTCCAAATGGCGTTAGATTCTTGTTTAGCACGGCAAAATACACAGAATAGACTATGGGACCAGTCCGAGAACCGACGGAAAATTGTTTTTCGCGTTTTTCTCGCTAAATATTGATCCTCGCGCGAAAAGGACGTTATTTCAGGATCACTTTCTTCTTTTTCGTTTTTCTCGGCTCCTGTTGGTCCTATCGTAAATATGCGATTATATTATTAATCAGCGGTGAAAAATACATCGAATGCGCCATGGCCCATGCAGGAATTATCATTTTTCGAAAAGATATAGCCTAAAATGTAAATTCGTCGAAAAACGAGATTTTTAGGAACGGTTTTTTGCGTTTTTCTCTTTTCTCGTCTGTCCTATCGTCCAAATGGCGTTAGATTCTTGTTTAGCACGGCAAAATACATAGAATAGACTATGGGACCAGTCCGAGAACCGACGGAAAATTGTTTTTCGCGTTTTTCTCGCTAAATATTGATCCTAGCGCGAAAAGGACGTTATTTCAGGATCACTTTCTTCTTTTTCGTTTTTCTCGGCCTCTGTTGGTCCTATCGTAAATATGCGATTATATTATTAATCAGCGGTGAAAAATACATCGAATGCGCCATGGCCCATGCAGGAATTATCATTTTTCGAAAAGATATAGCCTAAAATGTAAATTCGTCGAACAACGAGATTTTTAGGAACGGTTTTTTGCGTTTTTCACTTTTCTCGTCTGTCCTATCGTCCAAATAGCGTTAGATTCTTGTTTAGCACGGCAAAATACATAAAATCGACTATGGGACCAGTCCGAGAACCGACGGAAAATTGTTTTTCGTGTTTTTCTCGCTAAATATTGATCCTAGCGCGAAAAGGACGTTAATTCAGGATCATTTTCTTCTTTTTCGTTTTTCTCGGCTCCTGTTGGTCCTAACGTAAATATGCGATTATATTATTAATCAGCGGTGAAAAATACATCGAATGCGCCATGGCCCATGCAGGAATTCTCATTTTTCGAAAAGATATAGCCTAAAATGTAAATTCGTCGAAAAACGAGATTTTTAGGAACGGTTTTTTGCGTTTTTCTCTTTTCTCGTCTGTCCTATCGTCCAAATAGCGTTAGATTCTTGTTTAGCACGGCAAAATACATAGAATCGACTATGGGACCAGTCCGAGAACCGACGGAAAATTGTTTTTCGTGTTTTTCTCGCTAAATATTGATCCTAGCGCGAAAAGGACGTTAATTCAGGATCACTTTCTTCTTTTTCGTTTTTCTCGGCTCCTGTTGGTCCTAACGTAAATATGCGATTATATTATTAATCAGCGGTGAAAAATACATCGAATGCGCCATGGCCCATGCAGGAATTATCATTTTTCGAAAAGATATAGCCTAAAATGTAAATTCGTCGAAAAACGAGATTTTTAGGAACGGTTTTTTGCGTTTTTCTCTTTTCTCGTCTGTCCTATCGTCCAAATAGCGTTAGATTCTTGTTTAGCACGGCAAAATACATAGAATAGACTATGGGCCCAGTCCGAGAACCGACGGAAAATTGTTTTTCGCGTTTTTCTCGCTAAATATTGATCCTAGCGCGAAAAGGACGTTATTTCAGGATCACTTTCTTCTTTTTCGTTTTTCTCGGCTCCTGTTGGTCCTAACGTAAATATGCGATTATATTATTAATCAGCGGTGAAAAATACATCGAATGCGCCATGGCCCATGCAGGAATTATCATTTTTCGAAAAGATATAGCCTAAAATGTAAATTCGTCGAAAAACGAGCTTTTTAGGAACGGTTTTTTGCGTTTTTCACTTTTCTCGTCTGTCCTATCGTCCAAATAGCGTTAGATTCTTGTTTAGCACGGCAAAATACATAGAATAGACTATGGGACCAGTCCGAGAACCGACGGAAAATTGTTTTTCGTGTTTTTCTCGCTAAATATTGATCCTAGCGCGAAAAGGACGTTAATTCAGGATCACTTTCTTCTTTTTCGTTTTTCTCGGCTCCTGTTGGTCCTAACGTAAATATGCGATTATATTATTAATCAGCGGTGAAAAATACATCGAATGCGCCATGGCCCATGCAGGAATTATCATTTTTCGAAAAGATATAGCCTAAAATGTAAATTCGTCGAAAAACGAGATTTTTAGGAACGGTTTTTTGCGTTTTTCTCTTTTCTCGTCTGTCCTATCGTCCAAATAGCGTTAGATTCTTGTTTAGCACGGCAAAATACATAGAATAGACTATGGGACCAGTCCGAGAACCGACGGAAAATTGTTTTTCGCGTTTTTCTCGCTAAATATTGATCCTAGCGCGAAAAGGACGTTATTTCAGGATCACTTTCTTCTTTTTCGTTTTTCTCGGCTCCTGTTGGTCCTATCGTAAATATGCGATTATATTATTAATCAGCGGTGAAAAATACATCGAATGCGCCATGGCCCATGCAGGAATTATCATTTTTCGAAAAGATATAGCCTAAAATGTAAATTCGTCGAAAAACGAGATTTTTAGGAACGGTTTTTTGCGTTTTTCACTTTTCTCGTCTGTCCTATCGTCCAAATAGCGTTAGATTCTTGTTTAGCACGGCAAAATACATAGAATCGACTATGGGACCAGTCCGAGAACCGACGGAAAATTGTTTTTCGTGTTTTTCTCGCTAAATATTGATCCTAGCGCGAAAAGGACGTTAATTCAGGATCACTTTCTTCTTTTTCGTTTTTCTCGGCTCCTGTTGGTCCTAACGTAAATATGCGATTATATTATTAATCAGCGGTGAAAAATACATCGAATGCGCCATGGCCCATGCAGGAATTATCATTTTTCGAAAAGATATAGCCTAAAATGTAAATTCGTCGAAAAACGAGATTTTTAGGAACGGTTTTTTGCGTTTTTCTCTTTTCTCGTCTGTCCTATCGTCCAAATAGCGTTAGATTCTTGTTTAGCACGGCAAAATACATAGAATAGACTATGGGACCAGTCCGAGAACCGACGGAAAATTGTTTTTCGTGTTTTTCTCGCTAAATATTGATCCTAGCGCGAAAAGGACGTTAATTCAGGATCACTTTCTTCTTTTTCGTTTTTCTCGGCTCCTGTTGGTCCTAACGTAAATATGCGATTATATTATTAATCAGCGGTGAAAAATACATCGAATGCGCCATGGCCCATGCAGGAATTATCATTTTTCGAAAAAATATAGCCTAAAATGTAAATTCGTCGAAAAACGAGATTTTTAGGAACGGTTTTTTGCGTTTTTCTCTTTTCTCGTCTGTCCTATCGTCCAAATGGCGTTAGATTCTTGTTTAGCACGGCAAAATACATAGAATAGACTATGGGACCAGTCCGAGAACCGACGGAAAATTGTTTTTCGCGTTTTTCTCGCTAAATATTGATCCTAGCGCGAAAAGGACGTTATTTCAGGATCACTTTCTTCTTTTTCGTTTTTCTCGGCCTCTGTTGGTCCTATCGTAAATATGCGATTATATTATTAATCAGCGGTGAAAAATACATCGAATGCGCCATGGCCCATGCAGGAATTATCATTTTTCGAAAAGATATAGCCTAAAATGTAAATTCGTCGAACAACGAGATTTTTAGGAACGGTTTTTTGCGTTTTTCACTTTTCTCGTCTGTCCTATCGTCCAAATAGCGTTAGATTCTTGTTTAGCACGGCAAAATACATAAAATCGACTATGGGACCAGTCCGAGAACCGACGGAAAATTGTTTTTCGTGTTTTTCTCGCTAAATATTGATCCTAGCGCGAAAAGGACGTTAATTCAGGATCATTTTCTTCTTTTTCGTTTTTCTCGGCTCCTGTTGGTCCTAACGTAAATATGCGATTATATTATTAATCAGCGGTGAAAAATACATCGAATGCGCCATGGCCCATGCAGGAATTCTCATTTTTCGAAAAGATATAGCCTAAAATGTAAATTCGTCGAAAAACGAGATTTTTAGGAACGGTTTTTTGCGTTTTTCTCTTTTCTCGTCTGTCCTATCGTCCAAATAGCGTTAGATTCTTGTTTAGCACGGCAAAATACATAGAATAGACTATGGGACCAGTCCGAGAACCGACGGAAAATTGTTTTTCGCGTTTTTCTCGCTAAATATTGATCCTAGCGCGAAAAGGACGTTATTTCAGGATCACTTTCTTCTTTTTCGTTTTTCTCGGCCCCTGTTGGTCCTATCGTAAATATGCGATTATATTATTAATCAGCGGTGAAAAATACATCGAATGCGCCATGGCCCATGCAGGAATTATCATTTTTCGAAAAGATATAGCCTAAAATGTAAATTCGTCGAAAAACGAGATTTTTAGGAACGGTTTTTTGCGTTTTTCACTTTTCTCGTCTGTCCTATCGTCCAAATAGCGTTAGATTCTTGTTTAGCACGGCAAAATACATAGAATCGACTATGGGACCAGTCCGAGAACCGACGGAAAATTGTTTTTCGTGTTTTTCTCGCTAAATATTGATCCTAGCGCGAAAAGGACGTTAATTCAGGATCACTTTCTTCTTTTTCGTTTTTCTCGGCTCCTGTTGGTCCTAACGTAAATATGCGATTATATTATTAATCAGCGGTGAAAAATACATCGAATGCGCCATGGCCCATGCAGGAATTATCATTTTTCGAAAAGATATAGCCTAAAATGTAAATTCGTCGAAAAACGAGATTTTTAGGAACGGTTTTTTGCATTTTTCTCTTTTCTCGTCTGTCCTATCGTCCAAATAGCGTTAGATTCTTGTTTAGCACGGCAAAATACATAGAATAGACTATGGGACCAGTCCGAGAACCGACGGAAAATTGTTTTTCGTGTTTTTCTCGCTAAATATTGATCCTAGCGCGAAAAGGACGTTAATTCAGGATCACTTTCTTCTTTTTCGTTTTTCTCGGCTCTTGTTGGTCCTCTCGTAAATATGCGATTATATTATTAATCAGCCGTGAAAAATACATCGAATGCGCCATGGCCCATGCAGGAATTATCATTTTTCGAAAAGATATAGCCTAAAATGTAAATTCGTCGAAAAACGAGATTTTTAGGAACGGTTTTTTGCGTTTTTCTCTTTTCTCGTCTGTCCTATCGTCCAAATAGCGTTAGATTCTTGTTTAGCACGGCAAAATACATAGAATAGACTATGGGACCAGTCCGAGAACCGACGGAAAATTGTTTTTCGCGTTTATCTCGCTAAATATTGATCCTAGCGCGAAAAGGACGTTATTTCAGGATCACTTTCTTCTTTTTCGTTTTTCTCGGCTCCTGTTGGTCCTATCGTAAATATGCGATTATATTATTAATCAGCGGTGAAAAATACATCGAATGCGCCATGGCCCATGCAGGAATTATCATTTTTCGAAAAGATATAGCCTAAAATGTAAATTCGTCAAAAAACGAGATTTTTAGGAACGGTTTTTTGCGTTTTTCACTTTTCTCGTCTGTCCTATCGTCCAAATAGCGTTAGATTCTTGTTTAGCACGGCAAAATACATAGAATCGACTATGGGACCAGTCCGAGAACCGACGGAAAATTGTTTTTCGTGTTTTTCTCGCTAAATATTGATCCTAGCGCGAAAAGGACGTTAATTCAGGATCACTTTCTTCTTTTTCGTTTTTCTCGGCTCCTGTTGGTCCTAACGTAAATATGCGATTATATTATTAATCAGCGGTGAAAAATACATCGAATGCGCCATGGCCCATGCAGGAATTATCATTTTTCGAAAAGATATAGCCTAAAATGTAAATTCGTCGAAAAACGAGATTTTTAGGAACGGTTTTTTGCGTTTTTCTCTTTTCTCGTCTGTCCTATCGTCCAAATAGCGTTAGATTCTTGTTTAGCACGGCAAAATACATAGAATAGACTATGGGACCAGTCCGAGAACCGACGGAAAATTGTTTTTCGCGTTTTTCTCGCTAAATATTGATCCTAGCGCGAAAAGGACGTTATTTCAGGATCACTTTCTTCTTTTTCGTTTTTCTCGGCTCCTGTTGGTCCTATCGTAAATATGCGATTATATTATTAATCAGCGGTGAAAAATACATCGAATGCGCCATGGCCCATGCAGGAATTATCATTTTTCGAAAAGATATAGCCTAAAATGTAAATTCGTCGAAAAACGAGATTTTTAGGAACGATTTTTTGCGTTTTTCTCTTTTCTCGTCTGTCCTATCGTCCAAATAGCGTTAGATTCTTGTTTAGCACGGCAAAATACATAGAATAGACTATGGGACCAGTCCGAGAACCGATGGAAAATTGTTTTTCGCGTTTTTCTCGCTAAATATTGATCCTAGCGCGAAAAGGACGTTATTTCAGGATCACTTTCTTCTTTTTCGTTTTTCTCGGCCCCTGTTGGTCCTATCGTAAATATGCGATTATATTATTAATCAGCGGTGAAAAATACATCGAATGCGCCATGGCCCATGCAGGAATTATCATTTTTCGAAAAGATATAGCCTAAAATGTAAATTCGTCGAAAAACGAGATTTTTAGGAACGGTTTTTTGCGTTTTTCACTTTTCTCGTCTGTCCTATCGTCCAAATAGCGTTAGATTCTTGTTTAGCACGGCAAAATACATAGAATAGACTATGGGACCAGTCCGAGAACCGACGGAAAATTGTTTTTCGCGTTTTTCTCGCTAAATATTGATCCTAGCGCGAAAAGGACGTTATTTCAGGATCACTTTCTTCTTTTTCGTTTTTCTCGGCTCCTGTTGGTCCTCTCGTAAATATGCGATTATATTATTAATCAGCCGTGAAAAATACATCGAATGCGCCATGGCCCATGCAGGAATTATCATTTTTCGAAAAGATATAGCCTAAAATGTAAATTCGTCGAAAAACGAGATTTTTAGGAACGGTTTTTTGCGTTTTTCTCTTTTCTCGTCTGTCCTATCGTCCAAATAGCGTTAGATTCTTGTTTAGCACGGCAAAATACATAGAATAGACTATGGGACCAGTCCGAGAACCGACGGAAAATTGTTTTTCGCGTTTATCTCGCTAAATATTGATCCTAGCGCGAAAAGGACGTTATTTCAGGATCACTTTCTTCTTTTTCGTTTTTCTCGGCTCCTGTTGGTCCTATCGTAAATATGCGATTATATTATTAATCAGCGGTGAAAAATACATCGAATGCGCCATGGCCCATGTAGGAATTATCATTTTTCGAAAAGATATAGCCTAAAATGTAAATTCGTCGAAAAACGAGATTTTTAGGAACGGTTTTTTGCGTTTTTCTCTTTTCTCGTCTGTCCTATCGTCCAAATAGCGTTAGATTCTTGTTTAGCACGGCAAAATACATAGAATAGACTAAGGGACCAGTCCGAGAACCGACGGAAAATTGTTTTTCGTGTTTTTCGCGCTAAATATTCATCCTAGCGCGAAAAGGACGTTATTTCAGGATCACTTTCTTCTTTTTCGTTTTTCTCGGCTCCTGTTGGTCCTATCGTAAATATGCGATTATATTATTACTCAGCGGTGAAAAATACATCGAATGCGCCATGGCCCATGCAGGAATTATCATTTTTCGAAAAGATATAGCCTAAAATGTAAATTCGTCGAAAAACGAGATTTTTAGGAACGGTTTTTTGCGTTTTTCACTTTTCTCGTCTGTCCTATCGTCCAAATAGCGTTAGATTCTTGTTTAGCACGGCAAAATACATAGAATCGACTATGGGACCAGTCCGAGAACCGACGGAAAATTGTTTTTCGTGTTTTTCTCGCTAAATATTGATCCTAGCGCGAAAAGGACGTTAATTCAGGATCACTTTCTTCTTTTTCGTTTTTCTCGGCTCCTGTTGGTCCTAACGTAAATATGCGATTATATTATTAATCAGCGGTGAAAAATACATCGAATGCGCCATGGCCCATGCAGGAATTATCATTTTTCGAAAAGATATAGCCTAAAATGTAAATTCGTCGAAAAACGAGATTTTTAGGAACGGTTTTTTGCGTTTTTCTCTTTTCTCGTCTGACCTATCGTCCAAATAGCGTTAGATTCTTGTTTAGCACGGCAAAATACATAGAATAGACTATGGGACCAGTCCGAGAACCGACGGAAAATTGTTTTTCGCGTTTTTCTCGCTAAATATTGATCCTAGCGCGAAAAGGATGTTATTTCAGGATCACTTTCTTCTTTTTCGTTTTTCTCGGCTCCTGTTGGTCCTCTCGTAAATATGCGATTATATTATTAATCAGCCGTGAAAAATACATCGAATGCGCCATGGCCCATGCAGGAATTATCATTTTTCGAAAAGATATAGCCTAAAATGTAAATTCGTCGAAAAACGAGATTTTTAGGAACGGTTTTTTGCGTTTTTCTCTTTTCTCGTCTGTCCTATCGTCCAAATAGCGTTAGATTCTTGTTTAGCACGGCAAAATACATAGAATAGACTAAGGGACCAGTCCGAGAACCGACGGAAAATTGTTTTTCGTGTTTTTCGCGCTAAATATTCATCCTAGCGCGAAAAGGACGTTATTTCAGGATCACTTTCTTCTTTTTCGTTTTTCTCGGCTCCTGTTGGTCCTATCGTAAATATGCGATTATATTATTAATCAGCGGTGAAAAATACATCGAATGCGCCATGGCCCATGCAGGAATTATCATTTTTCGAAAAGATATAGCCTAAAATGTAAATTCGTCGAAAAACGAGATTTTTAGGAACGGTTTTTTGCGTTTTTCTCTTTTCTCGTCTGTCCTATCGTCCAAATAGCGTTAGATTCTTGTTTAGCACGGCAAAATACATAGAATAGACTAAGGGACCAGTCCGAGAACCGACGGAAAATTGTTTTTCGTGTTTTTCGCGCTAAATATTCATCCTAGCGCGAAAAGGACGTTATTTCAGGATCACTTTCTTCTTTTTCGTTTTTCTCGGCTCCTGTTGGTCCTATCGTAAATATGCGATTATATTATTAATCAGCGGTGAAAAATACATCGAATGCGCCATGGCCCATGCAGGAATTATCATTTTTCGAAAAGATATAGCCTAAAATGTAAATTCGTCGAAAAACGAGATTTTTAGGAACGATTTTTTGCGTTTTTCTCTTTTCTCGTCTGTCCTATCGTCCAAATAGCGTTAGATTCTTGTTTAGCACGGCAAAATACATAGAATAGACTATGGGACCAGTCCGAGAACCGATGGAAAATTGTTTTTCGCGTTTTTCTCGCTAAATATTGATCCTAGCGCGAAAAGGACGTTATTTCAGGATCACTTTCTTCTTTTTCGTTTTTCTCGGCCCCTGTTGGTCCTATCGTAAATATGCGATTATATTATTAATCAGCGGTGAAAAATACATCGAATGCGCCATGGCCCATGCAGGAATTATCATTTTTCGAAAAGATATAGCCTAAAATGTAAATTCGTCGAAAAACGAGATTTTTAGGAACGGTTTTTTGCGTTTTTCACTTTTCTCGTCTGTCCTATCGTCCAAATAGCGTTAGATTCTTGTTTAGCACGGCAAAATACATAGAATAGACTATGGGACCAGTCCGAGAACCGACGGAAAATTGTTTTTCGCGTTTTTCTCGGTAAATATTGATCCTAGCGCGAAAAGGACGTTATTTCAGGATCACTTTCTTCTTTTTCGTTTTTCTCGGCTCCTGTTGGTCCTCTCGTAAATATGCGATTATATTATTAATCAGCCGTGAAAAATACATCGAATGCGCCATGGCCCATGCAGGAATTATCATTTTTCGAAAAGATATAGCCTAAAATGTAAATTCGTCGAAAAACGAGATTTTTAGGAACGGTTTTTTGCGTTTTTCTCTTTTCTCGTCTGTCCTATCGTCCAAATAGCGTTAGATTCTTGTTTAGCACGGCAAAATACATAGAATAGACTATGGGACCAGTCCGAGAACCGACGGAAAATTGTTTTTCGCGTTTATCTCGCTAAATATTGATCCTAGCGCGAAAAGGACGTTATTTCAGGATCACTTTCTTCTTTTTCGTTTTTCTCGGCTCCTGTTGGTCCTATCGTAAATATGCGATTATATTATTAATCAGCGGTGAAAAATACATCGAATGCGCCATGGCCCATGTAGGAATTATCATTTTTCGAAAAGATATAGCCTAAAATGTAAATTCGTCGAAAAACGAGATTTTTAGGAACGGTTTTTTGCGTTTTTCACTTTTCTCGTCTGTCCTATCGTCCAAATAGCGTTAGATTCTTGTTTAGCACGGCAAAATACATAGAATAGACTATGGGACCAGTCCGAGAACCGACGGAAAATTGTTTTTCGCGTTTTTCTCGCTAAATATTGATCCTAGCGCGAAAAGGACGTTATTTCAGGATCACTTTCTTCTTTTTCGTTTTTCTCGGCTCCTGTTGGTCCTCTCGTAAATATGCGATTATATTATTAATCAGCCGTGAAAAATACATCGAATGCGCCATGGCCCATGCAGGAATTATCATTTTTCGAAAAGATATAGCCTAAAATGTAAATTCGTCGAAAAACGAGATTTTTAGGAACGGTTTTTTGCGTTTTTCTCTTTTCTCGTCTGTCCTATCGTCCAAATAGCGTTAGATTCTTGTTTAGCACGGCAAAATACATAGAATAGACTAAGGGACCAGTCCGAGAACCGACGGAAAATTGTTTTTCGTGTTTTTCGCGCTAAATATTCATCCTAGCGCGAAAAGGACGTTATTTCAGGATCACTTTCTTCTTTTTCGTTTTTCTCGGCTCCTGTTGGTCCTATCGTAAATATGCGATTATATTATTAATCAGCGGTGAAAAATACATCGAATGCGCCATGGCCCATGCAGGAATTATCATTTTTCGAAAAGATATAGCCTAAAATGTAAATTCGTCGAAAAACGAGATTTTTAGGAACGGTTTTTTGCGTTTTTCTCTTTTCTCGTCTGTCCTATCGTCCAAATAGCGTTAGATTCTTGTTTAGCACGGCAAAATACATAGAATAGACTAAGGGACCAGTCCGAGAACCGACGGAAAATTGTTTTTCGTGTTTTTCGCGCTAAATATTCATCCTAGCGCGAAAAGGACGTTATTTCAGGATCACTTTCTTCTTTTTCGTTTTTCTCGGCTCCTGTTGGTCCTATCGTAAATATGCGATTATATTATTAATCAGCGGTGAAAAATACATCGAATGCGCCATGGCCCATGCAGGAATTATCATTTTTCGAAAAGATATAGCCTAAAATGTAAATTCGTCGAAAAACGAGATTTTTAGGAACGGTTTTTTGCGTTTTTCACTTTTCTCGTCTGTCCTATCGTCCAAATAGCGTTAGATTCTTGTTTAGCACGGCAAAATACATAGAATAGACTATGGGACCAGTCCGAGAACCGACGGAAAATTGTTTTTCGCGTTTTTCTCGCTAAATATTGATCCTAGCGCGAAAAGGACGTTATTTCAGGATCACTTTCTTCTTTTTCGTTTTTCTCGGCTCCTGTTGGTCCTCTCGTAAATATGCGATTATATTATTAATCAGCCGTGAAAAATACATCGAATGCGCCATGGCCCATGCAGGAATTATCATTTTTCGAAAAGATATAGCCTAAAATGTAAATTCGTCGAAAAACGAGATTTTTAGGAACGGTTTTTTGCGTTTTTCTCTTTTCTCGTCTGTCCTATCGTCCAAATAGCGTTAGATTCTTGTTTAGCACGGCAAAATACATAGAATAGACTATGGGACCAGTCCGAGAACCGACGGAAAATTGTTTTTCGCGTTTATCTCGCTAAATATTGATCCTAGCGCGAAAAGGACGTTATTTCAGGATCACTTTCTTCTTTTTCGTTTTTCTCGGCTCCTGTTGGTCCTATCGTAAATATGCGATTATATTATTAATCAGCGGTGAAAAATACATCGAATGCGCCATGGCCCATGCAGGAATTATCATTTTTCGAAAAGATATAGCCTAAAATGTAAATTCGTCAAAAAACGAGATTTTTAGGAACGGTTTTTTGCGTTTTTCACTTTTCTCGCCTGTCCTATCGTCCAAATAGCGTTAGATTCTTGTTTAGCACGGCAAAATACATAGAATCGACTATGGGACCAGTCCGAGAACCGACGGAAAATTGTTTTTCGTGTTTTTCTCGCTAAATATTGATCCTAGAGGCGCTGTAAGTAAACGTTGCTGTCAAAACATACTGCTATTTTCGAGCTTGATTCTGCCGCATTCTGCCCCAGGGCGATCTTGTTTCAGGAAAGTTAAGCACGCAACACTAATGCTTTTCACCCTCAATAATAATTATCATCATCGGAGCATTCGTCTTCTTGTGATTGAGGTGGAAAGCTTTTGGCATTGACTAACCTCACTTTCCTGAATACATCAAATTTCGAAAGGTACGTCAATTGCGCAACGCGGTAAATCGACGTCGATTGCTGATACCACCTGCAACGGCAAATCGACACAATCATGCTGCGTACGTAGCGCCATCTGTTGGAGCTCGCAGTAAATCACCGCTGGATTCAATACCACCATTTACCGGCTGAGCTGAAATGTGCAGTCGATAAAATCATTCCCTTCCTAGTGGCGCCACCCATCGGAATTATCACAGCACCCAAATCGCAGAGCAAGAATCTCACCACGTCGGTCAAGAAAAAATCCATGGTATATGGGAAATCTACCCAACAATTATGCAGTCAGATAGAAAGCAAAATTACAAATGTTCCAAATGCAAGCAAGATGTAAAAACCGCCGTAGCTGAGTGCAAAAGGTGTTTAAAATACTACCATCCATCCTGTGCAAAGATCCATTGTACGTACGATGCGAATAATGAGCTGGTACCCTGCCCGGGAAAAATAGAACTGGTCCCGGGTACAGAAACTACATCGAAAACCACGGAAAAGAATAATAAAAAAAGGAAGCTGGAATCATCCCAATCAACAGGATCAGCAGTAGAAGATGTGAATGAGGAACCGGACACTATAGAGAAAAAAGTGGACGAGATTTTGTACTGGATAAAGGGTAGAGAAGAAGATGCGGACATAAAAAAGTATGTATTAGAAACAGTGAGGAAAGTAGTCCAGGATGAGTTAAAATCTATAGTTGATCAGATAAACACAAACCTTAATAGCGAGCTAGTTAGGATGCAAGAATCAATACAAAAATTAAAAGAAAGTATTGACAACGGGAATAGTGTAAACGAAGTAAACGGAAGTAGGAAACACGAGCGAAGTAGAGAAAGTAAAGAAACCGTAAAGCCCTCATATGCGACGGCCGTAGGAAACAGAGTAGAAAAAAGAGAAGAAATTGTTATTATAAAACCAGCAACAGACCAAAGCTGTGATGTAACGAGGAAGCATGTCAAAGAAAAGATTGATATTATTAAAGCAGGAATAAGCGTAAATAGGATAATAGAAGGTCAAAAAGGAAAGATTATAGTAGGTTGCTCGCATCAAGAAGATCGAGTAAAACTGCAAAATATAGCAAAAACCGAGTTAGGGCAAAATTACTCAGTTAATACGCCAGTAGCAAAAAAACCGAAGATTAAAGTTATTGGTATTGATATAGAAGAAAACAAATTATCGGATGACGACTTAGTAAAAATGATACGCGATCAGAACCAAGTCCTTCAAAATAGAGAGAAGACGCACGTTAGGATAATTAAGAGGTGGACAAGCGAGGAACACAAAGATTTAACGGTAGTCCTAGAAGTAGACCAATCGTCGCACGAACAAATAATGAAAGAAGGCAGGGTTAAGCTAGGATGGCAAATATGCAGAGCGTTCGAGTACGTGACAATAACCCAATGTTACAACTGCTGGGGATATCGCCACCTAGCTAAAAACTGCAAAAAATCAACGATATGTGGAAACTGCGGTGGAGAACACGATGGAAGGGACTGTCAAACATCCGAACCCAAGTGCGCGAGCTGCAGTTTCCACAAGGAGAGATTCCGTCTTAGCGATTCAGATATAACACACCCGGCAAAGAGTAAAACATGTCCAACGTACAAATATTTTTTAGAAAAAGAGAAGCGCCTAGCAAAATATTGAAAGGGGAGGGATCTTTACTATGCTTAAATGCATGTAGTTTAATAAAGAATAGGGATGAAATATATGAACTAGTAATTAAGAAAATAAAACCGGCAATATTAGCATTAACGGAGACAAGAATAACGGAGGATATAGAGGACAGAGAAGTAGCTATCCAAGGTTATACATTAATAAGATGCGACGCGGAAAACAGATGGACGGGAGGGGTTGCAATGTATGTGAGAAAAGGCCTTAAATATAAGCTCATAGATATGAAGAAAATTGCAAATAATTACTGGAGCATAATTTTATGGGTTGACAGTCGACAATATAAAGGATTTATTATGACAGTTTATCATTCACCTAATGCAAGTGACGCAGACTTTTTAGATTTTTTAGAAACAATAGGGGACGGAATTTGCATGGAAGAAAATTGTGTATGTGTTGGAGATTTTAATTTAGATATGATCAAGGCCGAATTTTATGCCAAAAAACTAATAAATCTATTCTTAGAAGTAGGGATGAAACAATATGTGAAGGACGCAACCAGAATAACGCAAGAGACGAAAACCTTGATTGACCTAGTATTTTGTAATATAAAAGTGTGTCCCATAGTCCATTATACTCCAAAGATAACAGATCACGCAATTGTAGAAATTAAGTTAGGTTTTAATATTATAGATCAGGACAATATAACTAAGACAGTAAGAGATTTCAAAAAATTTGACGAATTACGTTTCTTAAAGAAAATAACAGAAATAAATAACCCGATCACTGCCCAGGAGACAGAAACACAGAGCATGTTTAATGAAAAAATAAATGCTATCGTAAATAAAATAAGCGTAACATTAAATGAGGAAGCACCATTAAAGACAATTAAATTAAGACAAGGAAACGATGAAAAAAAATGGTTCACTACACAATTACAAGTAATGATTGAGCAAAGGGATGAAGCATATAACAAAGCAAAAAGTAGCAATTTAGAAATTATTTGGAATGATTATAGGAGAAAAAGAAATGATACGGTCGCAGCATTGCGTCAGGCAAAAAAAGAATACTACGAGAAAAAGATAGATGGGAATAAGAACGACTGCGCAAAGATGTGGAAAACATTAAAGCAATTAATAAAGGGCAATATGCAAGACACAGATTACAAAGACGGTATATATTTCAATAACCAACTAATACAGGGCAAACAGGAAATAGCGAATAAATTCAATGACTACTACATAGATAGTATAGAGGAAATCGTGAGAAACATAAATAATAATGAGATTGAGGAACAAACAGGTGTCTATACAAACGCAATTATGGACAGATTTACGGAAGTAACTAGTCAAACATTAGATAAGATAATGTCGAAATTACCGAATAAAGGAAGTACTGAAGAAGGAATAACGACAAAAATTTTGAAATCAGCATATTCTGTGATAAAAGAACGCTTCACCGCAGCTTTTAACTTATCTCTAAGGCAGGGCTACTTTCCAGAGAAATGGAAGAAATCGGAAATAATTCCCATCGAGAAAATAATTAAAACAAAACGGGCAGAAGAATTCCGTCCAATTAATAAGTTACCACAATTTGAGAAAGTATTAGAATTAATCGTAAAAGAGCAGATTGGGAATTATTTCGAGGCTAACAAATTATTAACTAGTTGTCAATATGGATTTAGACATGGAAAATCGTGCGAAGATGCAGTGCAGAATGTGATTTCTGACTGGAAAAAAAGTATATGTGAGGGTTATATTGTTGGAGCTATTTTTATTGACCTGAAACGTGCATTCGAAACAATAGACAGATACCTACTAATAAAAAAACTAACGAAATACGGTTTAAAAGGAAATGTCGTAAAATGGTTTGAATCGTACCTGAAAAACCGGACACAAGTCGTAATTATAGATAACGTAGTCTCGGAAGAGAGAGAGTCAAAATATGGAGTACCGCAAGGATCTGTTTTAGGACCTCTCTTATTTATTATTTATATAAATGACATCGTTAGTGAGCTAGTTCGAGACTTTAAAATAGTATTATTCGCAGATGATATGATTCTGTATGTAAGAGGTAGTAGCTCCGAGCATTTAAATACAGCAATGAATGAACAACTTCAAAAAACTGAAGCGTGGCTGAGTAAGAATAAGCTGAAATTGAATTCAAAGAAGACGAAATTCATGGTATTTAAGGGTCCGCAAGAAACACGAGGGGAGGCAGTGAAAATAGTTTCATCTGAAGGAGACGAAATAGAGCGTGTATGGGAGATAAAATACCTAGGAATAATGTTAGATGCGAAACTCACACTGCATAAACATAGAGAATTCATAGTGAAAAAAATCGGAAAAAAGATTAGTTTTCTAAATAGAGTCGGCCAGTTTTTATCACCAATGACGAGATGTACTGTGTACAAAAGCATAATAGCGCCTCACCTGGACTACTGTAGCACAATAATGCTTAACATGTCGAAAACAGATATCGAAGTACTACAGCGAATGCAGAATAGGGGTATGCGAGTCATTCTACATTGTAATTATCGAACGAAGATATTAGACATGCTAAATGCGTTAAACTTCATGTCTGTACAGGAAAGAATAGAATATAATGTCATATTGTTTGTCCATAAGATGCTCAATGATGAGAAAAATAAAAGCGAAAGCGAAAAAATTGTAAAACTAGTAGGTGACAGGGAGGGAATGAGGACAAGACAAGCTGGTAATGTGCGAGTAGAATACGCAAGCAAAACGTTAGGACAAAAGGACATGAGATACGAAGGGTTTAAGTTATATAATGAAGTCCAGAACGAAATACGGAATATAGATAATAAGGCGGAGATAAAGAGGAAAATTGTAGCGCACGTGAAGAGGAATCGTCATAGTAATGTAAGTTAGATTTAATATGTTAGTATGTAAGAAACAAATTGTAGCACAAAAAGTGCATAAATTGTAGCTGAGGAAGCTAATAAACCTGACTAACTAACTAACTAACTAGCGCGAAAAGGACGTTAATTCAGGATCACTTTCTTCTTTTTCGTTTTTCTCGGCTCCTGTTGGTCCTAACGTAAATATGCGATTATATTATTAATCAGCGGTGAAAAATACATCGAATGCGCCATGGCCCATGCAGGAATTATCATTTTTCGAAAAGATATAGCCTAAAATGTAAATTCGTCGAAAAACGAGATTTTTAGGAACGGTTTTTTGCGTTTTTCTCTTTTCTCGTCTGTCCTATCGTCCAAATAGCGTTAGATTCTTGTTTAGCACGGCAAAATACATAGAATAGACTATGGGACCAGTCCGAGAACCGACGGAAAATTGTTTTTCGCGTTTTTCTCGCTAAATATTGATCCTAGCGCGAAAAGGACGTTATTTCAGGATCACTTTCTTCTTTTTCGTTTTTCTCGGCTCCTGTTGGTCCTCTCGTAAATATGCGATTATATTATTAATCAGCCGTGAAAAATACATCGAATGCGCCATGGCCCATGCAGGAATTATCATTTTTCGAAAAGATATAGCCTAAAATGTAAATTCGTCGAAAAACGAGATTTTTAGGAACGGTTTTTTGCGTTTTTCTCTTTTCTCGTCTGTCCTATTGTCCAAATAGCGTTAGATTCTTGTTTAGCACGGCAAAATACATAGAATAGACTATGGGACCAGTCCGAGAACCGACGGAAAATTGTTTTTCGCGTTTATCTCGCTAAATATTGATCCTAGCGCGAAAAGGACGTTATTTCAGGATCACTTTCTTCTTTTTCGTTTTTCTCGGCCCCTGTTGGTCCTATCGTAAATATGCGATTATATTATTAATCAGCGGTGAAAAATACATCGAATGCGCCATGGCCCATGCAGGAATTATCATTTTTCGAAAAGATATAGCCTAAAATGTAAATTCGTCGAAAAACGAGATTTTTAGGAACGGTTTTTTGCGTTTTTCTCTTTTCTCGTCTGTCCTATCGTCCAAATAGCGTTAGATTCTTGTTTAGCACGGCAAAATACATAGAATAGACTATGGGACCAGTCCGAGAACCGACGGAAAATTGTTTTTCGTGTTTTTCGCGCTAAATATTCATCCTAGCGCGAAAAGGACGTTATTTCAGGATCACTTTCTTCTTTTTCGTTTTTCTCGGCCCCTGTTGGTCCTATCGTAAATATGCGATTATATTATTAATCAGCGGTGAAAAATACATCGAATGCGCCATGGCCCATGCAGGAATTATCATTTTTCGAAAAGATATAGCCTAAAATGTAAATTCGTCGAAAAACGAGATTTTTAGGAACGGTTTTTTGCGTTTTTCTCTTTTCTCGTCTGTCCTATCGTCCAAATAGCGTTAGATTCTTGTTTAGCACGGCAAAATACATAGAATAGACTATGGGACCAGTCCGAGAACCGATGGAAAATTGTTTTTCGCGTTTTTCTCGCTAAATATTGATCCTAGCGCGAAAAGGACGTTATTTCAGGATCACTTTCTTCTTTTTCGTTTTTCTCGGCCCCTGTTGGTCCCATCGTAAATATGCGATTATATTATTAATCAGCGGTGAAAAATACATCGAATGCGCCATGGCCCATGCAGGAATTATCATTTTTCGAAAAGATATAGCCTAAAATGTAAATTCGTCGAAAAACGAGATTTTTAGGAACGGTTTTTTGCGTTTTTCTCTTTTCTCGTCTGTCCTATCGTCCAAATAGCGTTAGATTCTTGTTTAGCACGGCAAAATACATAGAATAGACTATGGGACCAGTCCGAGAACCGACGGAAAATTGTTTTTCGTGTTTTTCGCGCTAAATATTCATCCTAGCGCGAAAAGGACGTTATTTCAGGATCACTTTCTTCTTTTTCGTTTTTCTCGGCCCCTGTTGGTCCTATCGTAAATATGCGATTATATTATTAATCAGCGGTGAAAAATACATCGAATGCGCCATGGCCCATGCAGGAATTATCATTTTTCGAAAAGATATAGCCTAAAATGTAAATTCGTCGAAAAACGAGATTTTTAGGAACGGTTTTTTGCGTTTTTCACTTTTCTCGTCTGTCCTATCGTCCAAATAGCGTTAGATTCTTGTTTAGCACGGCAAAATACATAGAATCGACTATGGGACCAGTCCGAGAACCGACGGAAAATTGTTTTTCGTGTTTTTCTCGCTAAATATTGATCCTAGCGCGAAAAGGACGTTAATTCAGGATCATTTTCTTCTTTTTCGTTTTTCTCGGCTCCTGTTGGTCCTAACGTAAATATGCGATTATATTATTAATCAGCGGTGAAAAATACATCGAATGCGCCATGGCCCATGCAGGAATTATCATTTTTCGAAAAGATATAGCCTAAAATGTAAATTCGTCGAAAAACGAGATTTTTAGGAACGGTTTTTTGCGTTTTTCTCTTTTCTCGTCTGTCCTATCGTCCAAATATCGTTAGATTCTTGTTTAGCACGGCAAAATACATAGAATAGACTATGGGACCAGTCCGAGAACCGATGGAAAATTGTTTTTCGCGTTTTTCTCGCTAAATATTGATCCTAGCGCGAAAAGGACGTTATTTCAGGATCACTTTCTTCTTTTTCGTTTTTCTCGGCCCCTGTTGGTCCCATCGTAAATATGCGATTATATTATTAATCAGCGGTGAAAAATACATCGAATGCGCCATGGCCCATGCAGGAATTATCATTTTTCGAAAAGATATAGCCTAAAATGTAAATTCGTCGAAAAACGAGATTTTTAGGAACGGTTTTTTGCGTTTTTCTCTTTTCTCGTCTGTCCTATCGTCCAAATAGCGTTAGATTCTTGTTTAGCACGGCAAAATACATAGAATAGACTATGGGACCAGTCCGAGAACCGACGGAAAATTGTTTTTCGCGTTTTTCTCGCTAAATATTCATCCTAGCGCGAAAAGGACGTTATTTCAGGATCACTTTCTTCTTTTTCGTTTTTCTCGGCCCCTGTTGGTCCTATCGTAAATATGCGATTATATTATTAATCAGCGGTGAAAAATACATCGAATGCGCCATGGCCCATGCAGGAATTATCATTTTTCGAAAAGATATAGCCTAAAATGTAAATTCGTCGAAAAACGAGATTTTTAGGAACGGTTTTTTGCGTTTTTCACTTTTCTCGTCTGTCCTATCGTCCAAATACCGTTAGATTCTTGTTTAGCACGGCAAAATACATAGAATCGACTATGGGACCAGTCCGAGAACCGACGGAAAATTGTTTTTCGTGTTTTTCGCGCTAAATATTCATCCTAGCGCGAAAAGGACGTTATTTCAGGATCACTTTCTTCTTTTTCGTTTTTCTCGGCTCCTGTTGGTCCTATCGTAAATATGCGATTATATTATTAATCAGCGGTGAAAAATACATCGAATGCGCCATGGCCCATGTAGGAATTATCATTTTTCGAAAAGATATAGCCTAAAATGTAAATTCGTCGAAAAACGAGATTTTTAGGAACGGTTTTTTGCGTTTTTCACTTTTCTCGTCTGTCCTATCGTCCAAATAGCGTTAGATTCTTGTTTAGCACGGCAAAATACATAGAATAGACTATGGGACCAGTCCGAGAACCGACGGAAAATTGTTTTTCGCGTTTTTCTCGCTAAATATTGATCCTAGCGCGAAAAGGACGTTATTTCAGGATCACTTTCTTCTTTTTCGTTTTTCTCGGCTCCTGTTGGTCCTCTCGTAAATATGCGATTATATTATTAATCAGCCGTGAAAAATACATCGAATGCGCCATGGCCCATGCAGGAATTATCATTTTTCGAAAAGATATAGCCTAAAATGTAAATTCGTCGAAAAACGAGATTTTTAGGAACGGTTTTTTGCGTTTTTCTCTTTTCTCGTCTGTCCTATCGTCCAAATAGCGTTAGATTCTTGTTTAGCACGGCAAAATACATAGAATAGACTATGGGACCAGTCCGAGAACCGACGGAAAATTGTTTTTCGCGTTTATCTCGCTAAATATTGATCCTAGCGCGAAAAGGACGTTATTTCAGGATCACTTTCTTCTTTTTCGTTTTTCTCGGCTCCTGTTGGTCCTATCGTAAATATGCGATTATATTATTAATCAGCGGTGAAAAATACATCGAATGCGCCATGGCCCATGTAGGAATTATCATTTTTCGAAAAGATATAGCCTAAAATGTAAATTCGTCGAAAAACGAGATTTTTAGGAACGGTTTTTTGCGTTTTTCTCTTTTCTCGTCTGTCCTATCGTCCAAATAGCGTTAGATTCTTGTTTAGCACGGCAAAATACATAGAATAGACTAAGGGACCAGTCCGAGAACCGACGGAAAATTGTTTTTCGTGTTTTTCGCGCTAAATATTCATCCTAGCGCGAAAAGGACGTTATTTCAGGATCACTTTCTTCTTTTTCGTTTTTCTCGGCTCCTGTTGGTCCTATCGTAAATATGCGATTATATTATTAATCAGCGGTGAAAAATACATCGAATGCGCCATGGCCCATGCAGGAATTATCATTTTTCGAAAAGATATAGCCTAAAATGTAAATTCGTCGAAAAACGAGATTTTTAGGAACGGTTTTTTGCGTTTTTCACTTTTCTCGTCTGTCCTATCGTCCAAATAGCGTTAGATTCTTGTTTAGCACGGCAAAATACATAGAATCGACTATGGGACCAGTCCGAGAACCGACGGAAAATTGTTTTTCGTGTTTTTCTCGCTAAATATTGATCCTAGCGCGAAAAGGACGTTAATTCAGGATCACTTTCTTCTTTTTCGTTTTTCTCGGCTCCTGTTGGTCCTAACGTAAATATGCGATTATATTATTAATCAGCGGTGAAAAATACATCGAATGCGCCATGGCCCATGCAGGAATTATCATTTTTCGAAAAGATATAGCCTAAAATGTAAATTCGTCGAAAAACGAGATTTTTAGGAACGGTTTTTTGCGTTTTTCTCTTTTCTCGTCTGACCTATCGTCCAAATAGCGTTAGATTCTTGTTTAGCACGGCAAAATACATAGAATAGACTATGGGACCAGTCCGAGAACCGACGGAAAATTGTTTTTCGCGTTTTTCTCGCTAAATATTGATCCTAGCGCGAAAAGGACGTTATTTCAGGATCACTTTCTTCTTTTTCGTTTTTCTCGGCTCCTGTTGGTCCTCTCGTAAATATGCGATTATATTATTAATCAGCGGTGAAAAATACATCGAATGCGCCATGGCCCATGCAGGAATTATCATTTTTCGAAAAGATATAGCCTAAAATGTAAATTCGTCGAAAAACGAGATTTTTAGGAACGGTTTTTTGCGTTTTTCTCTTTTCTCGTCTGTCCTATCGTCCAAATAGCGTTAGATTCTTGTTTAGCACGGCAAAATACATAGAATAGACTAAGGGACCAGTCCGAGAACCGACGGAAAATTGTTTTTCGTGTTTTTCGCGCTAAATATTCATCCTAGCGCGAAAAGGACGTTATTTCAGGATCACTTTCTTCTTTTTCGTTTTTCTCGGCTCCTGTTGGTCCTATCGTAAATATGCGATTATATTATTAATCAGCGGTGAAAAATACATCGAATGCGCCATGGCCCATGCAGGAATTATCATTTTTCGAAAAGATATAGCCTAAAATGTAAATTCGTCGAAAAACGAGATTTTTAGGAACGGTTTTTTGCGTTTTTCACTTTTCTCGTCTGTCCTATCGTCCAAATAGCGTTAGATTCTTGTTTAGCACGGCAAAATACATAGAATAGACTATGGGACCAGTCCGAGAACCGACGGAAAATTGTTTTTCGCGTTTTTCTCGCTAAATATTGATCCTAGCGCGAAAAGGACGTTATTTCAGGATCACTTTCTTCTTTTTCGTTTTTCTCGGCTCCTGTTGGTCCTCTCGTAAATATGCGATTATATTATTAATCAGCCGTGAAAAATACATCGAATGCGCCATGGCCCATGCAGGAATTATCATTTTTCGAAAAGATATAGCCTAAAATGTAAATTCGTCGAAAAACGAGATTTTTAGGAACGGTTTTTTGCGTTTTTCTCTTTTCTCGTCTGTCCTATCGTCCAAATAGCGTTAGATTCTTGTTTAGCACGGCAAAATACATAGAATAGACTATGGGACCAGTCCGAGAACCGACGGAAAATTGTTTTTCGCGTTTATCTCGCTAAATATTGATCCTAGCGCGAAAAGGACGTTATTTCAGGATCACTTTCTTCTTTTTCGTTTTTCTCGGCTCCTGTTGGTCCTATCGTAAATATGCGATTATATTATTAATCAGCGGTGAAAAATACATCGAATGCGCCATGGCCCATGCAGGAATTATCATTTTTCGAAAAGATATAGCCTAAAATGTAAATTCGTCAAAAAACGAGATTTTTAGGAACGGTTTTTTGCGTTTTTCACTTTTCTCGCCTGTCCTATCGTCCAAATAGCGTTAGATTCTTGTTTAGCACGGCAAAATACATAGAATCGACTATGGGACCAGTCCGAGAACCGACGGAAAATTGTTTTTCGTGTTTTTCTCGCTAAATATTGATCCTAGAGGCGCTGTAAGTAAACGTTGCTGTCAAAACATACTGCTATTTTCGAGCTTGATTCTGCCGCATTCTGCCCCAGGGCGATCTTGTTTCAGGAAAGTTAAGCACGCAACACTAATGCTTTTCACCCTCAATAATAATTATCATCATCGGAGCATTCGTCTTCTTGTGATTGAGGTGGAAAGCTTTTGGCATTGACTAACCTCACTTTCCTGAATACATCAAATTTCGAAAGGTACGTCAATTGCGCAACGCGGTAAATCGACGTCGATTGCTGATACCACCTGCAACGGCAAATCGACACAATCATGCTGCGTACGTAGCGCCATCTGTTGGAGCTCGCAGTAAATCACCGCTGGATTCAATACCACCATTTACCGGCTGAGCTGAAATGTGCAGTCGATAAAATCATTCCCTTCCTAGTGGCGCCACCCATCGGAATTATCACAGCACCCAAATCGCAGAGCAAGAATCTCACCACGTCGGTCAAGAAAAAATCCATGGTATATGGGAAATCTACCCAACAATTATGCAGTCAGATAGAAAGCAAAATTACAAATGTTCCAAATGCAAGCAAGATGTAAAAACCGCCGTAGCTGAGTGCAAAAGGTGTTTAAAATACTACCATCCATCCTGTGCAAAGATCCATTGTACGTACGATGCGAATAATGAGCTGGTACCCTGCCCGGGAAAAATAGAACTGGTCCCGGGTACAGAAACTACATCGAAAACCACGGAAAAGAATAATAAAAAAAGGAAGCTGGAATCATCCCAATCAACAGGATCAGCAGTAGAAGATGTGAATGAGGAACCGGACACTATAGAGAAAAAAGTGGACGAGATTTTGTACTGGATAAAGGGTAGAGAAGAAGATGCGGACATAAAAAAGTATGTATTAGAAACAGTGAGGAAAGTAGTCCAGGATGAGTTAAAATCTATAGTTGATCAGATAAACACAAACCTTAATAGCGAGCTAGTTAGGATGCAAGAATCAATACAAAAATTAAAAGAAAGTATTGACAACGGGAATAGTGTAAACGAAGTAAACGGAAGTAGGAAACACGAGCGAAGTAGAGAAAGTAAAGAAACCGTAAAGCCCTCATATGCGACGGCCGTAGGAAACAGAGTAGAAAAAAGAGAAGAAATTGTTATTATAAAACCAGCAACAGACCAAAGCTGTGATGTAACGAGGAAGCATGTCAAAGAAAAGATTGATATTATTAAAGCAGGAATAAGCGTAAATAGGATAATAGAAGGTCAAAAAGGAAAGATTATAGTAGGTTGCTCGCATCAAGAAGATCGAGTAAAACTGCAAAATATAGCAAAAACCGAGTTAGGGCAAAATTACTCAGTTAATACGCCAGTAGCAAAAAAACCGAAGATTAAAGTTATTGGTATTGATATAGAAGAAAACAAATTATCGGATGACGACTTAGTAAAAATGATACGCGATCAGAACCAAGTCCTTCAAAATAGAGAGAAGACGCACGTTAGGATAATTAAGAGGTGGACAAGCGAGGAACACAAAGATTTAACGGTAGTCCTAGAAGTAGACCAATCGTCGCACGAACAAATAATGAAAGAAGGCAGGGTTAAGCTAGGATGGCAAATATGCAGAGCGTTCGAGTACGTGACAATAACCCAATGTTACAACTGCTGGGGATATCGCCACCTAGCTAAAAACTGCAAAAAATCAACGATATGTGGAAACTGCGGTGGAGAACACGATGGAAGGGACTGTCAAACATCCGAACCCAAGTGCGCGAGCTGCAGTTTCCACAAGGAGAGATTCCGTCTTAGCGATTCAGATATAACACACCCGGCAAAGAGTAAAACATGTCCAACGTACAAATATTTTTTAGAAAAAGAGAAGCGCCTAGCAAAATATTGAAAGGGGAGGGATCTTTACTATGCTTAAATGCATGTAGTTTAATAAAGAATAGGGATGAAATATATGAACTAGTAATTAAGAAAATAAAACCGGCAATATTAGCATTAACGGAGACAAGAATAACGGAGGATATAGAGGACAGAGAAGTAGCTATCCAAGGTTATACATTAATAAGATGCGACGCGGAAAACAGATGGACGGGAGGGGTTGCAATGTATGTGAGAAAAGGCCTTAAATATAAGCTCATAGATATGAAGAAAATTGCAAATAATTACTGGAGCATAATTTTATGGGTTGACAGTCGACAATATAAAGGATTTATTATGACAGTTTATCATTCACCTAATGCAAGTGACGCAGACTTTTTAGATTTTTTAGAAACAATAGGGGACGGAATTTGCATGGAAGAAAATTGTGTATGTGTTGGAGATTTTAATTTAGATATGATCAAGGCCGAATTTTATGCCAAAAAACTAATAAATCTATTCTTAGAAGTAGGGATGAAACAATATGTGAAGGACGCAACCAGAATAACGCAAGAGACGAAAACCTTGATTGACCTAGTATTTTGTAATATAAAAGTGTGTCCCATAGTCCATTATACTCCAAAGATAACAGATCACGCAATTGTAGAAATTAAGTTAGGTTTTAATATTATAGATCAAGACAATATAACTAAGACAGTAAGAGATTTCAAAAAATTTGACGAATTACGTTTCTTAAAGAAAATAACAGAAATAAATAACCCGATCACTGCCCAGGAGACAGAAACACAGAGCATGTTTAATGAAAAAATAAATGCTATCGTAAATAAAATAAGCGTAACATTAAATGAGGAAGCACCATTAAAGACAATTAAATTAAGACAAGGAAACGATGAAAAAAAATGGTTCACTACACAATTACAAGTAATGATTGAGCAAAGGGATGAAGCATATAACAAAGCAAAAAGTAGCAATTTAGAAATTATTTGGAATGATTATAGGAGAAAAAGAAATGATACGGTCGCAGCATTGCGTCAGGCAAAAAAAGAATACTACGAGAAAAAGATAGATGGGAATAAGAACGACTGCGCAAAGATGTGGAAAACATTAAAGCAATTAATAAAGGGCAATATGCAAGACACAGATTACAAAGACGGTATATATTTCAATAACCAACTAATACAGGGCAAACAGGAAATAGCGAATAAATTCAATGACTACTACATAGATAGTATAGAGGAAATCGTGAGAAACATAAATAATAATGAGATTGAGGAACAAACAGGTGTCTATACAAACGCAATTATGGACAGATTTACGGAAGTAACTAGTCAAACATTAGATAAGATAATGTCGAAATTACCGAATAAAGGAAGTACTGAAGAAGGAATAACGACAAAAATTTTGAAATCAGCATATTCTGTGATAAAAGAACGCTTCACCGCAGCTTTTAACTTATCTCTAAGGCAGGGCTACTTTCCAGAGAAATGGAAGAAATCGGAAATAATTCCCATCGAGAAAATAATTAAAACAAAACGGGCAGAAGAATTCCGTCCAATTAATAAGTTACCACAATTTGAGAAAGTATTAGAATTAATCGTAAAAGAGCAGATTGGGAATTATTTCGAGGCTAACAAATTATTAACTAGTTGTCAATATGGATTTAGACATGGAAAATCGTGCGAAGATGCAGTGCAGAATGTGATTTCTGACTGGAAAAAAAGTATATGTGAGGGTTATATTGTTGGAGCTATTTTTATTGACCTGAAACGTGCATTCGAAACAATAGACAGATACCTACTAATAAAAAAACTAACGAAATACGGTTTAAAAGGAAATGTCGTAAAATGGTTTGAATCGTACCTGAAAAACCGGACACAAGTCGTAATTATAGATAACGTAGTCTCGGAAGAGAGAGAGTCAAAATATGGAGTACCGCAAGGATCTGTTTTAGGACCTCTCTTATTTATTATTTATATAAATGACATCGTTAGTGAGCTAGTTCGAGACTTTAAAATAGTATTATTCGCAGATGATATGATTCTGTATGTAAGAGGTAGTAGCTCCGAGCATTTAAATACAGCAATGAATGAACAACTTCAAAAAACTGAAGCGTGGCTGAGTAAGAATAAGCTGAAATTGAATTCAAAGAAGACGAAATTCATGGTATTTAAGGGTCCGCAAGAAACACGAGGGGAGGCAGTGAAAATAGTTTCATCTGAAGGAGACGAAATAGAGCGTGTATGGGAGATAAAATACCTAGGAATAATGTTAGATGCGAAACTCACACTGCATAAACATAGAGAATTCATAGTGAAAAAAATCGGAAAAAAGATTAGTTTTCTAAATAGAGTCGGCCAGTTTTTATCACCAATGACGAGATGTACTGTGTACAAAAGCATAATAGCGCCTCACCTGGACTACTGTAGCACAATAATGCTTAACATGTCGAAAACAGATATCGAAGTACTACAGCGAATGCAGAATAGGGGTATGCGAGTCATTCTACATTGTAATTATCGAACGAAGATATTAGACATGCTAAATGCGTTAAACTTCATGTCTGTACAGGAAAGAATAGAATATAATGTCATATTGTTTGTCCATAAGATGCTCAATGATGAGAAAAATAAAAGCGAAAGCGAAAAAATTGTAAAACTAGTAGGTGACAGGGAGGGAATGAGGACAAGACAAGCTGGTAATGTGCGAGTAGAATACGCAAGCAAAACGTTAGGACAAAAGGACATGAGATACGAAGGGTTTAAGTTATATAATGAAGTCCAGAACGAAATACGGAATATAGATAATAAGGCGGAGATAAAGAGGAAAATTGTAGCGCACGTGAAGAGGAATCGTCATAGTAATGTAAGTTAGATTTAATATGTTAGTATGTAAGAAACAAATTGTAGCACAAAAAGTGCATAAATTGTAGCTGAGGAAGCTAATAAACCTGACTAACTAACTAACTAACTAGCGCGAAAAGGACGTTAATTCAGGATCACTTTCTTCTTTTTCGTTTTTCTCGGCTCCTGTTGGTCCTAACGTAAATATGCGATTATATTATTAATCAGCGGTGAAAAATACATCGAATGCGCCATGGCCCATGCAGGAATTATCATTTTTCGAAAAGATATAGCCTAAAATGTAAATTCGTCGAAAAACGAGATTTTTAGGAACGGTTTTTTGCGTTTTTCTCTTTTCTCGTCTGTCCTATCGTCCAAATAGCGTTAGATTCTTGTTTAGCACGGCAAAATACATAGAATAGACTATGGGACCAGTCCGAGAACCGACGGAAAATTGTTTTTCGCGTTTTTCTCGCTAAATATTGATCCTAGCGCGAAAAGGACGTTATTTCAGGATCACTTTCTTCTTTTTCGTTTTTCTCGGCTCCTGTTGGTCCTCTCGTAAATATGCGATTATATTATTAATCAGCCGTGAAAAATACATCGAATGCGCCATGGCCCATGCAGGAATTATCATTTTTCGAAAAGATATAGCCTAAAATGTAAATTCGTCGAAAAACGAGATTTTTAGGAACGGTTTTTTGCGTTTTTCTCTTTTCTCGTCTGTCCTATTGTCCAAATAGCGTTAGATTCTTGTTTAGCACGGCAAAATACATAGAATAGACTATGGGACCAGTCCGAGAACCGACGGAAAATTGTTTTTCGCGTTTATCTCGCTAAATATTGATCCTAGCGCGAAAAGGACGTTATTTCAGGATCACTTTCTTCTTTTTCGTTTTTCTCGGCCCCTGTTGGTCCTATCGTAAATATGCGATTATATTATTAATCAGCGGTGAAAAATACATCGAATGCGCCATGGCCCATGCAGGAATTATCATTTTTCGAAAAGATATAGCCTAAAATGTAAATTCGTCGAAAAACGAGATTTTTAGGAACGGTTTTTTGCGTTTTTCTCTTTTCTCGTCTGTCCTATCGTCCAAATAGCGTTAGATTCTTGTTTAGCACGGCAAAATACATAGAATAGACTATGGGACCAGTCCGAGAACCGACGGAAAATTGTTTTTCGTGTTTTTCGCGCTAAATATTCATCCTAGCGCGAAAAGGACGTTATTTCAGGATCACTTTCTTCTTTTTCGTTTTTCTCGGCCCCTGTTGGTCCTATCGTAAATATGCGATTATATTATTAATCAGCGGTGAAAAATACATCGAATGCGCCATGGCCCATGCAGGAATTATCATTTTTCGAAAAGATATAGCCTAAAATGTAAATTCGTCGAAAAACGAGATTTTTAGGAACGGTTTTTTGCGTTTTTCTCTTTTCTCGTCTGTCCTATCGTCCAAATAGCGTTAGATTCTTGTTTAGCACGGCAAAATACATAGAATAGACTATGGGACCAGTCCGAGAACCGATGGAAAATTGTTTTTCGCGTTTTTCTCGCTAAATATTGATCCTAGCGCGAAAAGGACGTTATTTCAGGATCACTTTCTTCTTTTTCGTTTTTCTCGGCCCCTGTTGGTCCCATCGTAAATATGCGATTATATTATTAATCAGCGGTGAAAAATACATCGAATGCGCCATGGCCCATGCAGGAATTATCATTTTTCGAAAAGATATAGCCTAAAATGTAAATTCGTCGAAAAACGAGATTTTTAGGAACGGTTTTTTGCGTTTTTCTCTTTTCTCGTCTGTCCTATCGTCCAAATAGCGTTAGATTCTTGTTTAGCACGGCAAAATACATAGAATAGACTATGGGACCAGTCCGAGAACCGACGGAAAATTGTTTTTCGTGTTTTTCGCGCTAAATATTCATCCTAGCGCGAAAAGGACGTTATTTCAGGATCACTTTCTTCTTTTTCGTTTTTCTCGGCCCCTGTTGGTCCTATCGTAAATATGCGATTATATTATTAATCAGCGGTGAAAAATACATCGAATGCGCCATGGCCCATGCAGGAATTATCATTTTTCGAAAAGATATAGCCTAAAATGTAAATTCGTCGAAAAACGAGATTTTTAGGAACGGTTTTTTGCGTTTTTCACTTTTCTCGTCTGTCCTATCGTCCAAATAGCGTTAGATTCTTGTTTAGCACGGCAAAATACATAGAATCGACTATGGGACCAGTCCGAGAACCGACGGAAAATTGTTTTTCGTGTTTTTCTCGCTAAATATTGATCCTAGCGCGAAAAGGACGTTAATTCAGGATCATTTTCTTCTTTTTCGTTTTTCTCGGCTCCTGTTGGTCCTAACGTAAATATGCGATTATATTATTAATCAGCGGTGAAAAATACATCGAATGCGCCATGGCCCATGCAGGAATTATCATTTTTCGAAAAGATATAGCCTAAAATGTAAATTCGTCGAAAAACGAGATTTTTAGGAACGGTTTTTTGCGTTTTTCTCTTTTCTCGTCTGTCCTATCGTCCAAATATCGTTAGATTCTTGTTTAGCACGGCAAAATACATAGAATAGACTATGGGACCAGTCCGAGAACCGATGGAAAATTGTTTTTCGCGTTTTTCTCGCTAAATATTGATCCTAGCGCGAAAAGGACGTTATTTCAGGATCACTTTCTTCTTTTTCGTTTTTCTCGGCCCCTGTTGGTCCCATCGTAAATATGCGATTATATTATTAATCAGCGGTGAAAAATACATCGAATGCGCCATGGCCCATGCAGGAATTATCATTTTTCGAAAAGATATAGCCTAAAATGTAAATTCGTCGAAAAACGAGATTTTTAGGAACGGTTTTTTGCGTTTTTCTCTTTTCTCGTCTGTCCTATCGTCCAAATAGCGTTAGATTCTTGTTTAGCACGGCAAAATACATAGAATAGACTATGGGACCAGTCCGAGAACCGACGGAAAATTGTTTTTCGTGTTTTTCGCGCTAAATATTCATCCTAGCGCGAAAAGGACGTTATTTCAGGATCACTTTCTTCTTTTTCGTTTTTCTCGGCCCCTGTTGGTCCTATCGTAAATATGCGATTATATTATTAATCAGCGGTGAAAAATACATCGAATGCGCCATGGCCCATGCAGGAATTATCATTTTTCGAAAAGATATAGCCTAAAATGTAAATTCGTCGAAAAACGAGATTTTTAGGAACGGTTTTTTGCGTTTTTCACTTTTCTCGTCTGTCCTATCGTCCAAATAGCGTTAGATTCTTGTTTAGCACGGCAAAATACATAGAATCGACTATGGGACCAGTCCGAGAACCGACGGAAAATTGTTTTTCGTGTTTTTCGCGCTAAATATTGATCCTAGCGCGAAAAGGACGTTATTTCAGGATCACTTTCTTCTTTTTCGTTTTTCTCGGCTCCTGTTGGTCCTATCGTAAATATGCGATTATATTATTAATCAGCGGTGAAAAATACATTGATTGCGCCATGGCCCATGCAGGAATTATCATTTTTCGAAAAGATATAGCCTAAAATGTAAATTCGTCGAAAAACGAGATTTTTAGGAACGGTTTTTTGCGTTTTTCTCTTTTCTCGTCTGTCCTATCGTCCAAATAGCGTTAGATTCTTGTTTAGCACGGCAAAATACATAGAATAGACTATGGGACCAGTCCGAGAACCGACGGAAAATTGTTTTTCGTGTTTTTCTCGCTAAATATTGATCCTAGCGCGAAAAGGACGTTAATTCAGGATCACTTTCTTCTTTTTCGTTTTTCTCGGCTCCTGTTGGTCCTAACGTAAATATGCGATTATATTATTAATCAGCGGTGAAAAATACATCGAATGCGCCATGGCCCATGCAGGAATTATCATTTTTCGAAAAGATATAGCCTAAAATGTAAATTCGTCGAAAAACGAGATTTTTAGGAACGATTTTTTGCGTTTTTCTCTTTTCTCGTCTGTCCTATCGTCCAAATAGCGTTAGATTCTTGTTTAGCACGGCAAAATACATAGAATAGACTATGGGACCAGTCCGAGAACCGATGGAAAATTGTTTTTCGCGTTTTTCTCGCTAAATATTGATCCTAGCGCGAAAAGGACGTTATTTCAGGATCACTTTCTTCTTTTTCGTTTTTCTCGGTTCCTGTTGGTCCTCTCGTAAATATGCGATTATATTATTAATCAGCCGTGAAAAATACATCGAATGCGCCATGGCCCATGCAGGAATTATCATTTTTCGAAAAGATATAGCCTAAAATGTAAATTCGTCGAAAAACGAGATTTTTAGGAACGGTTTTTTGCGTTTTTCTCTTTTCTCGTCTGTCCTATCGTCCAAATAGCGTTAGATTCTTGTTTAGCACGGCAAAATACATAGAATAGACTATGGGACCAGTCCGAGAACCGACGGAAAATTGTTTTTCGCGTTTATCTCGCTAAATATTGATCCTAGCGCGAAAAGGACGTTATTTCAGGATCACTTTCTTCTTTTTCGTTTTTCTCGGCTCCTGTTGGTCCTATCGTAAATATGCGATTATATTATTAATCAGCGGTGAAAAATACATCGAATGCGCCATGGCCCAAGCAGGAATTATCATTTTTCGAAAAGATATAGCCTAAAATGTAAATTCGTCAAAAAACGAGATTTTTAGGAACGGTTTTTTGCGTTTTTCACTTTTCTCGCCTGTCCTATCGTCCAAATAGCGTTAGATTCTTGTTTAGCACGGCAAAATACATAGAATCGACTATGGGACCAGTCCGAGAACCGACGGAAAATTGTTTTTCGTGTTTTTCTCGCTAAATATTGATCCTAGCGCGAAAAGGACGTTAATTCAGGATCACTTTCTTCTTTTTCGTTTTTCTCGGCTCCTGTTGGTCCTAACGTAAATATGCGATTATATTATTAATCAGCGGTGAAAAATACATCGAATGCGCCATGGCCCATGCAGGAATTATCATTTTTCGAAAAGATATAGCCTAAAATGTAAATTCGTCGAAAAACGAGATTTTTAGGAACGGTTTTTTGCGTTTTTCTCTTTTCTCGTCTGTCCTATCGTCCAAATAGCGTTAGATTCTTGTTTAGCACGGCAAAATACATAGAATAGACTATGGGACCAGTCCGAGAACCGACGGAAAATTGTTTTTCGCGTTTTTCTCGCTAAATATTGATCCTAGCGCGAAAAGGACGTTATTTCAGGATCACTTTCTTCTTTTTCGTTTTTCTCGGCTCCTGTTGGTCCTCTCGTAAATATGCGATTATATTATTAATCAGCCGTGAAAAATACATCGAATGCGCCATGGCCCATGCAGGAATTATCATTTTTCGAAAAGATATAGCCTAAAATGTAAATTCGTCAAAAAACGAGATTTTTAGGAACGGTTTTTTGCGTTTTTCACTTTTCTCGCCTGTCCTATCGTCCAAATAGCGTTAGATTCTTGTTTAGCACGGCAAAATACATAGAATCGACTATGGGACCAGTCCGAGAACCGACGGAAAATTGTTTTTCGCGTTTATCTCGCTAAATATTGATCCTAGCGCGAAAAGGACGTTATTTCAGGATCACTTTCTTCTTTTTCGTTTTTCTCGGCTCCTGTTGGTCCTATCGTAAATATGCGATTATATTATTAATCAGCGGTGAAAAATACATCGATTGCGCCATGGCCCATGCAGGAATTATCATTTTTCGAAAAGATATAGCCTAAAATGTAAATTCGTCGAAAAACGAGATTTTTAGGAACGGTTTTTTGCGTTTTTCTCTTTTCTCGTCTGTCCTATCGTCCAAATAGCGTTAGATTCTTGTTTAGCACGGCAAAATACATAGAATAGACTATGGGACCAGTCCGAGAACCGACGGAAAATTGTTTTTCGTGTTTTTCTCGCTAAATATTGATCCTAGCGCGAAAAGGACGTTAATTCAGGATCACTTTCTTCTTTTTCGTTTTTCTCGGCTCCTGTTGGTCCTAACGTAAATATGCGATTATATTATTAATCAGCGGTGAAAAATACATCGAATGCGCCATGGCCCATGCAGGAATTATCATTTTTCGAAAAGATATAGCCTAAAATGTAAATTCGTCGAAAAACGAGATTTTTAGGAACGGTTTTTTGCGTTTTTCTCTTTTCTCGTCTGTCCTATCGTCCAAATAGCGTTAGATTCTTGTTTAGCACGGCAAAATACATAGAATAGACTATGGGACCAGTCCGAGAACCGACGGAAAATTGTTTTTCGCGTTTTTCTCGCTAAATATTGATCCTAGCGCGAAAAGGACGTTATTTCAGGATCACTTTCTTCTTTTTCGTTTTTCTCGGCCCCTGTTGGTCCTATCGTAAATATGCGACTATATTATTAATCAGCGGTGAAAAATACATCGAATGCGCCATGGCCCATGCAGGAATTATCATTTTTCGAAAAGATATAGCCTAAAATGTAAATTCGTCGAAAAACGAGATTTTTAGGAACGGTTTTTTGCGTTTTTCTCTTTTCTCGTCTGTCCTATCGTCCAAATAGCGTTAGATTCTTGTTTAGCACGGCAAAATACATAGAATAGACTATGGGACCAGTCCGAGAACCGACGGAAAATTGTTTTTCGCGTTTATCTCGCTAAATATTGATCCTAGCGCGAAAAGGACGTTATTTCAGGATCACTTTCTTCTTTTTCGTTTTTCTCGGCTCCTGTTGGTCCTATCGTAAATATGCGATTATATTATTAATCAGCGGTGAAAAATACATCGAATGCGCCATGGCCCATGCAGGAATTATCATTTTTCGAAAAGATATAGCCTAAAATGTAAATTCGTCGAAAAACGAGATTTTTAGGAACGGTTTTTTGCGTTTTTCTCTTTTCTCGTCTGTCCTATCGTCCAAATAGCGTTAGATTCTTGTTTAGCACGGCAAAATACATAGAATAGACTATGGGACCAGTCCGAGAACCGACGGAAAATTGTTTTTCGTGTTTTTCTCGCTAAATATTGATCCTAGCGCGAAATGGACGTTAATTCAGGATCACTTTCTTCTTTTTCGTTTTTCTCGGCTCCTGTTGGTCCTAACGTAAATATGCGATTATATTATTAATCAGCGGTGAAAAATACATCGAATGCGCCATGGCCCATGCAGGAATTATCATTTTTCGAAAAGATATAGCCTAAAATGTAAATTCGTCGAAAAACGAGATTTTTAGGAACGATTTTTTGCGTTTTTCTCTTTTCTCGTCTCTCCTATCGTCCAAATAGCGTTAGATTCTTGTTTAGCACGGCAAAATACATAGAATAGACTATGGGACCAGTCCGAGAACCGATGGAAAATTGTTTTTCGCGTTTTTCTCGCTAAATATTGATCCTAGCGCGAAAAGGACGTTATTTCAGGATCACTTTCTTCTTTTTCGTTTTTCTCGGCCCCTGTTGGTCCTATCGTAAATATGCGATTATATTATTAATCAGCGGTGAAAAATACATCGAATGCGCCATGGCCCATGCAGGAATTATCATTTTTCGAAAAGATATAGCCTAAAATGTAAATTCGTCGAAAAACGAGATTTTTAGGAACGGTTTTTTGCGTTTTTCACTTTTCTCGTCTGTCCTATCGTCCAAATAGCGTTAGATTCTTGTTTAGCACGGCAAAATACATAGAATAGACTATGGGACCAGTCCGAGAACCGACGGAAAATTGTTTTTCGCGTTTTTCTCGCTAAATATTGATCCTAGCGCGAAAAGGACGTTATTTCAGGATCACTTTCTTCTTTTTCGTTTTTCTCGGCTCCTGTTGGTCCTCTCGTAAATATGCGATTATATTATTAATCAGCCGTGAAAAATACATCGAATGCGCCATGGCCCATGCAGGAATTATCATTTTTCGAAAAGATATAGCCTAAAATGTAAATTCGTCGAAAAACGAGATTTTTAGGAACGGTTTTTTGCGTTTTTCTCTTTTCTCGTCTGTCCTATCGTCCAAATAGCGTTAGATTCTTGTTTAGCACGGCAAAATACATAGAATAGACTATGGGACCAGTCCGAGAACCGACGGAAAATTGTTTTTCGCGTTTATCTCGCTAAATATTGATCCTAGCGCGAAAAGGACGTTATTTCAGGATCACTTTCTTCTTTTTCGTTTTTCTCGGCTCCTGTTGGTCCTATCGTAAATATGCGATTATATTATTAATCAGCGGTGAAAAATACATCGATTGCGCCATGGCCCATGCAGGAATTATCATTTTTCGAAAAGATATAGCCTAAAATGTAAATTCGTCGAAAAACGAGATTTTTAGGAACGGTTTTTTGCGTTTTTCTCTTTTCTCGTCTGTCCTATCGTCCAAATAGCGTTAGATTCTTGTTTAGCACGGCAAAATACATAGAATAGACTATGGGACCAGTCCGAGAACCGACGGAAAATTGTTTTTCGTGTTTTTCTCGCTAAATATTGATCCTAGCGCGAAAAGGACGTTAATTCAGGATCACTTTCTTCTTTTTCGTTTTTCTCGGCTCCTGTTGGTCCTAACGTAAATATGCGATTATATTATTAATCAGCGGTGAAAAATACATCGAATGCGCCATGGCCCATGCAGGAATTATCATTTTTCGAAAAGATATAGCCTAAAATGTAAATTCGTCGAAAAACGAGATTTTTAGGAACGGTTTTTTGCGTTTTTCTCTTTTCTCGTCTGTCCTATCGTCCAAATAGCGTTAGATTCTTGTTTAGCACGGCAAAATACATAGAATAGACTATGGGACCAGTCCGAGAACCGACGGAAAATTGTTTTTCGCGTTTTTCTCGCTAAATATTGATCCTAGCGCGAAAAGGACGTTATTTCAGGATCACTTTCTTCTTTTTCGTTTTTCTCGGCCCCTGTTGGTCCTATCGTAAATATGCGACTATATTATTAATCAGCGGTGAAAAATACATCGAATGCGCCATGGCCCATGCAGGAATTATCATTTTTCGAAAAGATATAGCCTAAAATGTAAATTCGTCGAAAAACGAGATTTTTAGGAACGGTTTTTTGCGTTTTTCTCTTTTCTCGTCTGTCCTATCGTCCAAATAGCGTTAGATTCTTGTTTAGCACGGCAAAATACATAGAATAGACTATGGGACCAGTCCGAGAACCGACGGAAAATTGTTTTTCGCGTTTATCTCGCTAAATATTGATCCTAGCGCGAAAAGGACGTTATTTCAGGATCACTTTCTTCTTTTTCGTTTTTCTCGGCTCCTGTTGGTCCTATCGTAAATATGCGATTATATTATTAATCAGCGGTGAAAAATACATCGAATGCGCCATGGCCCATGCAGGAATTATCATTTTTCGAAAAGATATAGCCTAAAATGTAAATTCGTCGAAAAACGAGATTTTTAGGAACGGTTTTTTGCGTTTTTCTCTTTTCTCGTCTGTCCTATCGTCCAAATAGCGTTAGATTCTTGTTTAGCACGGCAAAATACATAGAATAGACTATGGGACCAGTCCGAGAACCGACGGAAAATTGTTTTTCGCGTTTATCTCGCTAAATATTGATCCTAGCGCGAAAAGGACGTTATTTCAGGATCACTTTCTTCTTTTTCGTTTTTCTCGGCTCCTGTTGGTCCTATCGTAAATATGCGATTATATTATTAATCAGCGGTGAAAAATACATTGATTGCGCCATGGCCCATGCAGGAATTATCATTTTTCGAAAAGATATAGCCTAAAATGTAAATTCGTCGAAAAACGAGATTTTTAGGAACGGTTTTTTGCGTTTTTCTCTTTTCTCGTCTGTCCTATCGTCCAAATAGCGTTAGATTCTTGTTTAGCACGGCAAAATACATAGAATAGACTATGGGACCAGTCCGAGAACCGACGGAAAATTGTTTTTCGTGTTTTTCTCGCTAAATATTGATCCTAGCGCGAAATGGACGTTAATTCAGGATCACTTTCTTCTTTTTCGTTTTTCTCGGCTCCTGTTGGTCCTAACGTAAATATGCGATTATATTATTAATCAGCGGTGAAAAATACATCGAATGCGCCATGGCCCATGCAGGAATTATCATTTTTCGAAAAGATATAGCCTAAAATGTAAATTCGTCGAAAAACGAGATTTATAGGAACGGTTTTTTGCGTTTTTCTCTTTTCTCGTCTGTCCTATCGTCCAAATAGCGTTAGATTCTTGTTTAGCACGGCAAAATACATAGAATAGACTATGGGACCAGTCCGAGAACCGACGGAAAATTGTTTTTCGCGTTTTTCTCGCTAAATATTGATCCTAGCGCGAAAAGGACGTTATTTCAGGATCACTTTCTTCTTTTTCGTTTTTCTCGGCTCCTGTTGGTCCTCTCGTAAATATGCGATTATATTATTAATCAGCCGTGAAAAATACATCGAATGCGCCATGGCCCATGCAGGAATTATCATTTTTCGAAAAGATATAGCCTAAAATGTAAATTCGTCGAAAAACGAGATTTTTAGGAACGGTTTTTTGCGTTTTTCTCTTTTCTCGTCTGTCCTATTGTCCAAATAGCGTTAGATTCTTGTTTAGCACGGCAAAATACATAGAATAGACTATGGGACCAGTCCGAGAACCGACGGAAAATTGTTTTTCGCGTTTATCTCGCTAAATATTGATCCTAGCGCGAAAAGGACGTTATTTCAGGATCACTTTCTTCTTTTTCGTTTTTCTCGGCTCCTGTTGGTCCTATCGTAAATATGCGATTATATTATTAATCAGCGGTGAAAAATACATCGAATGCGCCATGGCCCATGCAGGAATTATCATTTTTCGAAAAGATATAGCCTAAAATGTAAATTCGTCAAAAAACGAGATTTTTAGGAACGGTTTTTTGCGTTTTTCACTTTTCTCGCCTGTCCTATCGTCCAAATAGCGTTAGATTCTTGTTTAGCACGGCAAAATACATAGAATCGACTATGGGACCAGTCCGAGAACCGACGGAAAATTGTTTTTCGCGTTTATCTCGCTAAATATTGATCCTAGCGCGAAAAGGACGTTATTTCAGGATCACTTTCTTCTTTTTCGTTTTTCTCGGCTCCTGTTGGTCCTATCGTAAATATGCGATTATATTATTAATCAGCGGTGAAAAATACATCGAATGCGCCATGGCCCATGCAGGAATTATCATTTTTCGAAAAGATATAGCCTAAAATGTAAATTCGTCGAAAAACGAGATTTTTAGGAACGGTTTTTTGCGTTTTTCTCTTTTCTCGTCTGTCCTATCGTCCAAATAGCGTTAGATTCTTGTTTAGCACGGCAAAATACATAGAATAGACTATGGGACCAGTCCGAGAACCGATGGAAAATTGTTTTTCGCGTTTTTCTCGCTAAATATTGATCCTAGCGCGAAAAGGACGTTATTTCAGGATCACTTTCTTCTTTTTCGTTTTTCTCGGCCCCTGTTGGTCCTATCGTAAATATGCGATTATATTATTAATCAGCGGTGAAAAATACATCGAATGCGCCATGGCCCATGCAGGAATTATCATTTTTCGAAAAGATATAGCCTAAAATGTAAATTCGTCGAAAAACGAGATTTTTAGGAACGGTTTTTTGCGTTTTTCACTTTTCTCGTCTGTCCTATCGTCCAAATAGCGTTAGATTCTTGTTTAGCACGGCAAAATACATAGAATAGACTATGGGACCAGTCCGAGAACCGACGGAAAATTGTTTTTCGCGTTTTTCTCGCTAAATATTGATCCTAGCGCGAAAAGGACGTTATTTCAGGACCACTTTCTTCTTTTTCGTTTTTCTCGGCTCCTGTTGGTCCTCTCGTAAATATGCGATTATATTATTAATCAGCCGTGAAAAATACATCGAATGCGCCATGGCCCATGCAGGAATTATCATTTTTCGAAAAGATATAGCCTAAAATGTAAATTCGTCGAAAAACGAGATTTTTAGGAACGGTTTTTTGCGTTTTTCTCTTTTCTCGTCTGTCCTATCGTCCAAATAGCGTTAGATTCTTGTTTAGCACGGCAAAATACATAGAATAGACTATGGGACCAGTCCGAGAACCGACGGAAAATTGTTTTTCGCGTTTATCTCGCTAAATATTGATCCTAGCGCGAAAAGGACGTTATTTCAGGATCACTTTCTTCTTTTTCGTTTTTCTCGGCTCCTGTTGGTCCTATCGTAAATATGCGATTATATTATTAATCAGCGGTGAAAAATACATCGAATGCGCCATGGCCCATGCAGGAATTATCATTTTTCGAAAAGATATAGCCTAAAATGTAAATTCGTCAAAAAACGAGATTTTTAGGAACGGTTTTTTGCGTTTTTCACTTTTCTCGCCTGTCCTATCGTCCAAATAGCGTTAGATTCTTGTTTAGCACGGCAAAATACATAGAATCGACTATGGGACCAGTCCGAGAACCGACGGAAAATTGTTTTTCGTGTTTTTCTCGCTAAATATTGATCCTAGCGCGAAAAGGACGTTAATTCAGGATCACTTTCTTCTTTTTCGTTTTTCTCGGCTCCTGTTGGTCCTAACGTAAATATGCGATTATATTATTAATCAGCGGTGAAAAATACATCGAATGCGCCATGGCCCATGCAGGAATTATCATTTTTCGAAAAGATATAGCCTAAAATGTAAATTCGTCGAAAAACGAGATTTTTAGGAACGGTTTTTTGCGTTTTTCTCTTTTCTCGTCTGTCCTATCGTCCAAATAGCGTTAGATTCTTGTTTAGCACGGCAAAATACATAGAATAGACTATGGGACCAGTCCGAGAACCGACGGAAAATTGTTTTTCGCGTTTTTCTCGCTAAATATTGATCCTAGCGCGAAAAGGACGTTATTTCAGGATCACTTTCTTCTTTTTCGTTTTTCTCGGCTCCTGTTGGTCCTCTCGTAAATATGCGATTATATTATTAATCAGCCGTGAAAAATACATCGAATGCGCCATGGCCCATGCAGGAATTATCATTTTTCGAAAAGATATAACCTAAAATGTAAATTCGTCGAAAAACGAGATTTTTAGGAACGGTTTTTTGCGTTTTTCTCTTTTCTCGTCTGTCCTATTGTCCAAATAGCGTTAGATTCTTGTTTAGCACGGCAAAATACATAGAATAGACTATGGGACCAGTCCGAGAACCGACGGAAAATTGTTTTTCGCGTTTATCTCGCTAAATATTGATCCTAGCGCGAAAAGGACGTTATTTCAGGATCACTTTCTTCTTTTTCGTTTTTCTCGGCTCCTGTTGGTCCTATCGTAAATATGCGATTATATTATTAATCAGCGGTGAAAAATACATCGAATGCGCCATGGCCCATGCAGGAATTATCATTTTTCGAAAAGATATAGCCTAAAATGTAAATTCGTCAAAAAACGAGATTTTTAGGAACGGTTTTTTGCGTTTTTCACTTTTCTCGCCTGTCCTATCGTCCAAATAGCGTTAGATTCTTGTTTAGCACGGCAAAATACATAGAATCGACTATGGGACCAGTCCGAGAACCGACGGAAAATTGTTTTTCGCGTTTATCTCGCTAAATATTGATCCTAGCGCGAAAAGGACGTTATTTCAGGATCACTTTCTTCTTTTTCGTTTTTCTCGGCTCCTGTTGGTCCTATCGTAAATATGCGATTATATTATTAATCAGCGGTGAAAAATACATCGATTGCGCCATGGCCCATGCAGGAATTATCATTTTTCGAAAAGATATAGCCTAAAATGTAAATTCGTCGAAAAACGAGATTTTTAGGAACGGTTTTTTGCGTTTTTCTCTTTTCTCGTCTGTCCTATCGTCCAAATAGCGTTAGATTCTTGTTTAGCACGGCAAAATACATAGAATAGACTATGGGACCAGTCCGAGAACCGACGGAAAATTGTTTTTCGTGTTTTTCTCGCTAAATATTGATCCTAGCGCGAAAAGGACGTTAATTCAGGATCACTTTCTTCTTTTTCGTTTTTCTCGGCTCCTGTTGGTCCTAACGTAAATATGCGATTATATTATTAATCAGCGGTGAAAAATACATCGAATGCGCCATGGCCCATGCAGGAATTATCATTTTTCGAAAAGATATAGCCTAAAATGTAAATTCGTCGAAAAACGAGATTTTTAGGAACGGTTTTTTGCGTTTTTCTCTTTTCTCGTCTGTCCTATCGTCCAAATAGCGTTAGATTCTTGTTTAGCACGGCAAAATACATAGAATAGACTATGGGACCAGTCCGAGAACCGATGGAAAATTGTTTTTCGCGTTTTTCTCGCTAAATATTGATCCTAGCGCGAAAAGGACGTTATTTCAGGATCACTTTCTTCTTTTTCGTTTTTCTCGGCCCCTGTTGGTCCTATCGTAAATATGCGATTATATTATTAATCAGCGGTGAAAAATACATCGAATGCGCCATGGCCCATGCAGGAATTATCATTTTTCGAAAAGATATAGCCTAAAATGTAAATTCGTCGAAAAACGAGATTTTTAGGAACGGTTTTTTGCGTTTTTCACTTTTCTCGTCTGTCCTATCGTCCAAATAGCGTTAGATTCTTGTTTAGCACGGCAAAATACATAGAATAGACTATGGGACCAGTCCGAGAACCGACGGAAAATTGTTTTTCGCGTTTTTCTCGCTAAATATTGATCCTAGCGCGAAAAGGACGTTATTTCAGGACCACTTTCTTCTTTTTCGTTTTTCTCGGCTCCTGTTGGTCCTCTCGTAAATATGCGATTATATTATTAATCAGCCGTGAAAAATACATCGAATGCGCCATGGCCCATGCAGGAATTATCATTTTTCGAAAAGATATAGCCTAAAATGTAAATTCGTCGAAAAACGAGATTTTTAGGAACGGTTTTTTGCGTTTTTCTCTTTTCTCGTCTGTCCTATCGTCCAAATAGCGTTAGATTCTTGTTTAGCACGGCAAAATACATAGAATAGACTATGGGACCAGTCCGAGAACCGACGGAAAATTGTTTTTCGCGTTTATCTCGCTAAATATTGATCCTAGCGCGAAAAGGACGTTATTTCAATCCTGAAATTTCTTCTTTTTCGTTTTTCTCGGCTCCTGTTGGTCCTCTCGTAAATATGCGATTATATTATTAATCAGCCGTGAAAAATACATCGAATGCGCCATGGCCCATGCAGGAATTATCATTTTTCGAAAAGATATAGCCTAAAATGTAAATTCGTCGAAAAACGAGATTTTTAGGAACGGTTTTTTGCGTTTTTCTCTTTTCTCGTCTGTCCTATCGTCCAAATAGCGTTAGATTCTTGTTTAGCACGGCAAAATACATAGAATAGACTATGGGACCAGTCCGAGAACCGACGGAAAATTGTTTTTCGCGTTTATCTCGCTAAATATTGATCCTAGCGCGAAAAGGACGTTATTTCAATCCTGAAATTTCTTCTTTTTCGTTTTTCTCGGCTCCTGTTGGTCCTCTCGTAAATATGCGATTATATTATTAATCAGCCGTGAAAAATACATCGAATGCGCCATGGCCCATGCAGGAATTATCATTTTTCGAAAAGATATAACCTAAAATGTAAATTCGTCGAAAAACGAGATTTTTAGGAACGGTTTTTTGCGTTTTTCTCTTTTCTCGTCTGTCCTATTGTCCAAATAGCGTTAGATTCTTGTTTAGCACGGCAAAATACATAGAATAGACTATGGGACCAGTCCGAGAACCGACGGAAAATTGTTTTTCGCGTTTATCTCGCTAAATATTGATCCTAGCGCGAAAAGGACGTTATTTCAGGATCACTTTCTTCTTTTTCGTTTTTCTCGGCTCCTGTTGGTCCTATCGTAAATATGCGATTATATTATTAATCAGCGGTGAAAAATACATCGAATGCGCCATGGCCCATGCAGGAATTATCATTTTTCGAAAAGATATAGCCTAAAATGTAAATTCGTCAAAAAACGAGATTTTTAGGAACGGTTTTTTGCGTTTTTCACTTTTCTCGCCTGTCCTATCGTCCAAATAGCGTTAGATTCTTGTTTAGCACGGCAAAATACATAGAATCGACTATGGGACCAGTCCGAGAACCGACGGAAAATTGTTTTTCGCGTTTATCTCGCTAAATATTGATCCTAGCGCGAAAAGGACGTTATTTCAGGATCACTTTCTTCTTTTTCGTTTTTCTCGGCTCCTGTTGGTCCTATCGTAAATATGCGATTATATTATTAATCAGCGGTGAAAAATACATCGATTGCGCCATGGCCCATGCAGGAATTATCATTTTTCGAAAAGATATAGCCTAAAATGTAAATTCGTCGAAAAACGAGATTTTTAGGAACGGTTTTTTGCGTTTTTCACTTTTCTCGTCTGTCCTATCGTCCAAATAGCGTTAGATTCTTGTTTAGCACGGCAAAATACATAGAATAGACTATGGGACCAGTCCGAGAACCGACGGAAAATTGTTTTTCGCGTTTTTCTCGCTAAATATTGATCCTAGCGCGAAAAGGACGTTATTTCAGGACCACTTTCTTCTTTTTCGTTTTTCTCGGCTCCTGTTGGTCCTCTCGTAAATATGCGATTATATTATTAATCAGCCGTGAAAAATACATCGAATGCGCCATGGCCCATGCAGGAATTATCATTTTTCGAAAAGATATAGCCTAAAATGTAAATTCGTCAAAAAACGAGATTTTTAGGAACGGTTTTTTGCGTTTTTCACTTTTCTCGCCTGTCCTATCGTCCAAATAGCGTTAGATTCTTGTTTAGCACGGCAAAATACATAGAATCGACTATGGAACCAGTCCGAGAACCGACGGAAAATTGTTTTTCGCGTTTATCTCGCTAAATATTGATCCTAGCGCGAAAAGGACGTTATTTCAGGATCACTTTCTTCTTTTTCGTTTTTCTCGGCTCCTGTTGGTCCTATCGTAAATATGCGATTATATTATTAATCAGCGGTGAAAAATACATCGATTGCGCCATGGCCCATGCAGGAATTATCATTTTTCGAAAAGATATAGCCTAAAATGTAAATTCGTCGAAAAACGAGATTTTTAGGAACGGTTTTTTGCGTTTTTCTCTTTTCTCGTCTGTCCTATCGTCCAAATAGCGTTAGATTCTTGTTTAGCACGGCAAAATACATAGAATAGACTATGGGACCAGTCCGAGAACCGACGGAAAATTGTTTTTCGTGTTTTTCTCGCTAAATATTGATCCTAGCGCGAAAAGGACGTTAATTCAGGATCACTTTCTTCTTTTTCGTTTTTCTCGGCTCCTGTTGGTCCTAACGTAAATATGCGATTATATTATTAATCAGCGGTGAAAAATACATCGAATGCGCCATGGCCCATGCAGGAATTATCATTTTTCGAAAAGATATAGCCTAAAATGTAAATTCGTCGAAAAACGAGATTTTTAGGAACGGTTTTTTGCGTTTTTCTCTTTTCTCGTCTGTCCTATCGTCCAAATAGCGTTAGATTCTTGTTTAGCACGGCAAAATACATAGAATAGACTATGGGACCAGTCCGAGAACCGACGGAAAATTGTTTTTCGCGTTTTTCTCGCTAAATATTGATCCTAGCGCGAAAAGGACGTTATTTCAGGATCACTTTCTTCTTTTTCGTTTTTCTCGGCCCCTGTTGGTCCTATCGTAAATATGCGACTATATTATTAATCAGCGGTGAAAAATACATCGAATGCGCCATGGCCCATGCAGGAATTATCATTTTTCGAAAAGATATAGCCTAAAATGTAAATTCGTCGAAAAACGAGATTTTTAGGAACGGTTTTTTGCGTTTTTCTCTTTTCTCGTCTGTCCTATCGTCCAAATAGCGTTAGATTCTTGTTTAGCACGGCAAAATACATAGAATAGACTATGGGACCAGTCCGAGAACCGACGGAAAATTGTTTTTCGCGTTTATCTCGCTAAATATTGATCCTAGCGCGAAAAGGACGTTATTTCAGGATCACTTTCTTCTTTTTCGTTTTTCTCGGCTCCTGTTGGTCCTATCGTAATATGCGATTATATTATTAATCAGCGGTGAAAAATACATCGATTGCGCCATGGCCCATGCAGGAATTATCATTTTTCGAAAAGATATAGCCTAAAATGTAAATTCGTCGAAAAACGAGATTTTTAGGAACGGTTTTTTGCGTTTTTCTCTTTTCTCGTCTGTCCTATCGTCCAAATAGCGTTAGATTCTTGTTTAGCACGGCAAAATACATAGAATAGACTATGGGACCAGTCCGAGAACCGACGGAAAATTGTTTTTCGTGTTTTTCTCGCTAAATATTGATCCTAGCGCGAAAAGGACGTTAATTCAGGATCACTTTCTTCTTTTTCGTTTTTCTCGGCTCCTGTTGGTCCTAACGTAAATATGCGATTATATTATTAATCAGCGGTGAAAAATACATCGAATGCGCCATGGCCCATGCAGGTATTATCATTTTTCGAAAAGATATAGCCTAAAATGTAAATTCGTCGAAAAACGAGATTTTTAGGAACGGTTTTTTGCGTTTTTCTCTTTTCTCGTCTGTCCTATCGTCCAAATAGCGTTAGATTCTTGTTTAGCACGGCAAAATACATAGAATAGACTATGGGACCAGTCCGAGAACCGACGGAAAATTGTTTTTCGCGTTTATCTCGCTAAATATTGATCCTAGCGCGAAAAGGACGTTATTTCAGGATCACTTTCTTCTTTTTCGTTTTTCTCGGCTCCTGTTGGTCCTATCGTAATATGCGATTATATTATTAATCAGCGGTGAAAAATACATCGATTGCGCCATGGCCCATGCAGGAATTATCATTTTTCGAAAAGATATAGCCTAAAATGTAAATTCGTCGAAAAACGAGATTTTTAGGAACGGTTTTTTGCGTTTTTCTCTTTTCTCGTCTGTCCTATCGTCCAAATAGCGTTAGATTCTTGTTTAGCACGGCAAAATACATAGAATAGACTATGGGACCAGTCCGAGAACCGACGGAAAATTGTTTTTCGCGTTTTTCTCGCTAAATATTGATCCTAGCGCGAAAAGGACGTTATTTCAGGATCACTTTCTTCTTTTTCGTTTTTCTCGGCCCCTGTTGGTCCTATCGTAAATATGCGACTATATTATTAATCAGCGGTGAAAAATACATCGAATGCGCCATGGCCCATGCAGGAATTATCATTTTTCGAAAAGATATAGCCTAAAATGTAAATTCGTCGAAAAACGAGATTTTTAGGAACGGTTTTTTGCGTTTTTCTCTTTTCTCGTCTGTCCTATCGTCCAAATAGCGTTAGATTCTTGTTTAGCACGGCAAAATACACAGAATAGACTATGGGACCAGTCCGAGAACCGACGGAAAATTGTTTTTCGCGTTTATCTCGCTAAATATTGATCCTATCGCGAAAAGGACGTTATTTCAGGATCACTTTCTTCTTTTTCGTTTTTCTCGGCTCCTGTTGGTCCTATCGTAAATATGCGATTATATTATTAATCAGCGGTGAAAAATACATCGAATGCGCCATGGCCCATGCAGGAATTATCATTTTTCGAAAAGATATAGCCTAAAATGTAAATTCGTCGAAAAACGAGATTTTTAGGAACGGTTTTTTGCGTTTTTCACTTTTCTCGTCTGTCCTATCGTCCAAATAGCGTTAGATTCTTATTTAGCACGGCAAAATACATAGAATCGACTATGGGACCAGTCCGAGAACCGACGGAAAATTGTTTTTCGTGTTTTTCTCGCTAAATATTGATCCTAGCGCGAAAAGGACGTTAATTCAGGATCACTTTCTTCTTTTTCGTTTTTCTCGGCTCCTGTTGGTCCTAACGTAAATATGCGATTATATTATTAATCAGCGGTGAAAAATACATCGAATGCGCCATGGCCCATGCAGGAATTATCATTTTTCGAAAAGATATAGCCTAAAATGTAAATTCGTCGAAAAACGAGATTTTTAGGAACGGTTTTTTGCGTTTTTCTCTTTTCTCGTCTGTCCTATCGTCCAAATAGCGTTAGATTCTTGTTTAGCACGGCAAAATACATAGAATAGACTATGGGACCAGTCCGAGAACCGACGGAAAATTGTTTTTCGCGTTTTTCTCGCTAAATATTGATCCTAGCGCGAAAAGGACGTTATTTCAGGATCACTTTCTTCTTTTTCGTTTTTCTCGGCTCCTGTTGGTCCTATCGTAAATATGCGACTATATTATTAATCAGCGGTGAAAAATACATCGAATGCGCCATGGCCCATGCAGGAATTATCATTTTTCGAAAAGATATAGCCTAAAATGTAAATTCGTCGAAAAACGAGATTTTTAGGAACGGTTTTTTGCGTTTTTCTCTTTTCTCGTCTGTCCTATCGTCCAAATAGCGTTAGATTCTTGTTTAGCACGGCAAAATACATAGAATAGACTATGGGACCAGTCCGAGAACCGACGGAAAATTGTTTTTCGCGTTTATCTCGCTAAATATTGATCCTAGCGCGAAAAGGACGTTATTTCAGGATCACTTTCTTCTTTTTCGTTTTTCTCGGCTCCTGTTGGTCCTATCGTAAATATGCGATTATATTATTAATCAGCGGTGAAAAATACATTGATTGCGCCATGGTCCATGCAGGAATTATCATTTTTCGAAAAGATATAGCCTAAAATGTAAATTCGTCGGAAAACGAGATTTTTAGGAACGGTTTTTTGCGTTTTTCTCTTTTCTCATCTGTCCTATCGTCCAAATAGCGTTAGATTCTTGTTTAGCACGGCAAAATACATAGAATAGACTATGGGACCAGTCCGAGAACCGACGGAAAATTGTTTTTCGTGTTTTTCTCGCTAAATATTGATCCTAGCGCGAAAAGGACGTTAATTCAGGATCACTTTCTTCTTTTTCGTTTTTCTCGGCTCCTGTTGGTCCTAACGTAAATATGCGATTATATTATTAATCAGCGGTGAAAAATACATCGAATGCGCCATGGCCCATGCAGGAATTATCATTTTTCGAAAAGATATAGCCTAAAATGTAAATTCGTCGAAAAACGAGATTTTTAGGAACGATTTTTTGCGTTTTTCTCTTTTCTCGTCTGTCCTATCGTCCAAATAGCGTTAGATTCTTGTTTAGCACGGCAAAATACATAGAATAGACTATGGGACCAGTCCGAGAACCGACGGAAAATTGTTTTTCGTGTTTTTCCCGCTAAATATTCATCCTAGCGCGAAAAGGACGTTATTTCAGGATCATTTTCTTCTTTTTCGTTTTTCTCGGCTCCTGTTGGTCCTATCGTAAATATGCGATTATATTATTAATCAGCGGTGAACAATACATCGAATGCGCCATGGCCCATGCAGGAATTATCATTTTTCGAAAAGATATAGCCTAAAATGTAAATTCGTCGAAAAACGAGATTTTTAGGAACGGTTTTTTGCGTTTTTCTCTTTTCTCGTCTGTCCTATCGTCCAAATAGCGTTAGATTCTTGTTTAGCACGGCAAAATACATAGAATAGACTATGGGACCAGTCCGAGAACCGACGGAAAATTGTTTTTCGCGTTTTTCTCGCTAAATATTGATCCTAGCGCGAAAAGGACGTTATTTCAGGATCACTGTCTTCTTTTTCGTTTTTCTCGGCCCCTGACTGTCCTATCGTAAATATGCGATTATATTATTAATCAGCGGTGAAAAATACATCGAATGCGCCATGGCCCATGCAGGAATTATCATTTTTCGAAAAGATATAGCCTAAAATGTAAATTCGTCGAAAAACGAGATTTTTAGGAACGGTTTTTTGCGTTTTTCTCTTTTCTCGTCTGTCCTATCGTCCAAATATCGTTAGATTCTTGTTTAGCACGGCAAAATACATAGAATAGACTATGGGACCAGTCCGAGAACCGACGGAAAATTGTTTTTCGCGTTTTTCTCGCTAAATATTGATCCTAGCGCGAAAAGGACGTTATTTCAGGATCACTTTCTTCTTTTTCGTTTTTCTCGGCCCCTGTTGGTCCTATCGTAAATATGCGATTATATTATTAATCAGCGGTGAAAAATACATCGAATGCGCCATGCCCCATGCCGGAATTATCATTTTTCGAAAAGATATAGCCTAAAATGTAATTTCGTCGAAAAACGAGATTTTTAGGAACGGTTTTTTGCGTTTTTCTCTTTTCTCGTCTGTCCTATCGTCCAAATAGCGTTAGATTCTTGTTTAGCACGGCAAAATACATAGAATAGACTATGGGACCAGTCCGAGAACCGACGGAAAATTGTTTTTCGCGTTTTTCTCGCTAAATATTGATCCTAGCGCGAAAAGGACGTTATTTCAGGATCACTGTCTTCTTTTTCGTTTTTCTCGGCCCCTGACTGTCCTATCGTAAATATGCGATTATATTATTAATCAGCGGTGAAAAATACATCGAATGCGCCATGGCCCATGCAGGAATTATCATTTTTCGAAAAGATATAGCCTAAAATGTAATTTCGTCGAAAAACGAGATTTTTAGGAACGGTTTTTTGCGTTTTTCTCTTTTCTCGTCTGTCCTATCGTCCAAATAGCGTTAGATTCTTGTTTAGCACGGCAAAATACATAGAATAGACTATGGGACCAGTCCGAGAACCGATGGAAAATTGTTTTTCGCGTTTTCCTCGCTAAATATTGATCCTAGCGCGAAAAGGACGTTATTTCAGGATCACTTTCTTCTTTTTCGTTTTTCTCGGCCCCTGTTGGTCCTATCGTAAATATGCGATTATATTATTAATCAGCGGTGAACAATACATCGAATGCGCCATGGCCCATGCAGGAATTATCATTTTTCGAAAAGATATAGCCTAAAATGTAAATTCGTCGAAAAACGAGATTTTTAGGAACGATTTTTTGCGTTTTTCTCTTTTCTCGTCTGTCCTATCGTCCAAATAGCGTTAGATTCTTGTTTAGCACGGCAAAATACATAGAATAGACTATGGGACCAGTCCGAGAACCGACGGAAAATTGTTTTTCGTGTTTTTCCCGCTAAATATTCATCCTAGCGCGAAAAGGACGTTATTTCAGGATCATTTTCTTCTTTTTCGTTTTTCTCGGCTCCTGTTGGTCCTATCGTAAATATGCGATTATATTATTAATCAGCGGTGAAAAATACATCGAATGCGCCATGGCCCATGCAGGAATTATCATTTTTCGAAAAGATATAGCCTAAAATGTAAATTCGTCGAAAAACGAGATTTTTAGGAACGGTTTTTTGCGTTTTTCTCTTTTCTCGTCATTCCTATCGTCCAAATAGCGTTAGATTCTTGTTTAGCACGGCAAAATACATAGAATAGACTATGGGACCAGTCCGAGAACCGATGGAAAATTGTTTTTCGCGTTTTCCTCGCTAAATATTGATCCTAGCGCGAAAAGGACGTTATTTCAGGATCACTGTCTTCTTTTTCGTTTTTCTCGGCCCCTGTTGGTCCTATCGTAAATATGCGATTATATTATTAATCAGCGGTGAACAATACATCGAATGCGCCATGGCCCATGCAGGAATTATCATTTTTCGAAAAGATATAGCCTAAAATGTAAATTCGTCGAAAAACGAGATTTTTAGGAACGGTTTTTTGCGTTTTTCTCTTTTCTCGTCTGTCCTATCGTCCAAATATCGTTAGATTCTTGTTTAGCACGGCAAAATACATAGAATAGACTATGGGACCAGTCCGAGAACCGACGGAAAATTGTTTTTCGCGTTTTTCTCGCTAAATATTGATCCTAGCGCGAAAAGGACGTTATTTCAGGATCACTTTCTTCTTTTTCGTTTTTCTCGGCCCCTGTTGGTCCTATCGTAAATATGCGATTATATTATTAATCAGCGGTGAAAAATACATCGAATGCGCCATGCCCCATGCCGGAATTATCATTTTTCGAAAAGATATAGCCTAAAATGTAATTTCGTCGAAAAACGAGATTTTTAGGAACGGTTTTTTGCGTTTTTCTCTTTTCTCGTCTGTCCTATCGTCCAAATAGCGTTAGATTCTTGTTTAGCACGGCAAAATACATAGAATAGACTATGGGACCAGTCCGAGAACCGACGGAAAATTGTTTTTCGCGTTTTTCTCGCTAAATATTGATCCTAGCGCGAAAAGGACGTTATTTCAGGATCACTGTCTTCTTTTTCGTTTTTCTCGGCCCCTGACTGTCCTATCGTAAATATGCGATTATATTATTAATCAGCGGTGAAAAATACATCGAATGCGCCATGGCCCATGCAGGAATTATCATTTTTCGAAAAGATATAGCCTAAAATGTAATTTCGTCGAAAAACGAGATTTTTAGGAACGGTTTTTTGCGTTTTTCTCTTTTCTCGTCTGTCCTATCGTCCAAATAGCGTTAGATTCTTGTTTAGCACGGCAAAATACATAGAATAGACTATGGGACCAGTCCGAGAACCGATGGAAAATTGTTTTTCGCGTTTTCCTCGCTAAATATTGATCCTAGCGCGAAAAGGACGTTATTTCAGGATCACTTTCTTCTTTTTCGTTTTTCTCGGCCCCTGTTGGTCCTATCGTAAATATGCGATTATATTATTAATCAGCGGTGAACAATACATCGAATGCGCCATGGCCCATGCAGGAATTATCATTTTTCGAAAAGATATAGCCTAAAATGTAAATTCGTCGAAAAACGAGATTTTTAGGAACGGTTTTTTGCGTTTTTCTCTTTTCTCGTCTGTCCTATCGTCCAAATAGCGTTAGATTCTTGTTTAGCACGGCAAAATACATAGAATAGACTATGGGACCAGTCCGAGAACCGACGGAAAATTGTTTTTCGCGTTTTTCTCGCTAAATATTGATCCTAGCGCGAAAAGGACGTTATTTCAGGATCACTTTCTTCTTTTTCGTTTTTCTCGGCCCCTGTTGGTCCTATCGTAAATATGCGATTATATTATTAATCAGCGGTGAAAAATACATCGAATGCGCCATGCCCCATGCCGGAATTATCATTTTTCGAAAAGATATAGCCTAAAATGTAATTTCGTCGAAAAACGAGATTTTTAGGAACGGTTTTTTGCGTTTTTCTCTTTTCTCGTCTGTCCTATCGTCCAAATAGCGTTAGATTCTTGTTTAGCACGGCAAAATACATAGAATAGACTATGGGACCAGTCCGAGAACCGACGGAAAATTGTTTTTCGCGTTTTTCTCGCTAAATATTGATCCTAGCGCGAAAAGGACGTTATTTCAGGATCACTGTCTTCTTTTTCGTTTTTCTCGGCCCCTGACTGTCCTATCGTAAATATGCGATTATATTATTAATCAGCGGTGAAAAATACATCGAATGCGCCATGGCCCATGCAGGAATTATCATTTTTCGAAAAGATATAGCCTAAAATGTAAATTCGTCGAAAAACGAGATTTTTAGGAACGGTTTTTTGCGTTTTTCTCTTTTCTCGTCTGTCCTATCGTCCAAATAGCGTTAGATTCTTGTTTAGCACGGCAAAATACATAGAATAGACTATGGGACCAGTCCGAGAACCGACGGAAAATTGTTTTTCGTTTTTTTCTCGCTAAATATTGATCCTAGCGATACAGGCAACGCTTACAATATGGAAAAAACACATTAGTGAGGGAAAATTAGTTGGAGGAGTATTCGTAGATTTAAAAAGGGCGTTCGAAACGATTGATAGAGACCTGTTAATAGCGAAACTAACAAGATATGGGATAGGTGACAATGTGTGTAAATTGTTAAAATCGTATCTGGAAAACCGTTCGCAGATTGTCATTATCGGAAATGAAACGTCTCAGCAAATGCCGACAAAGTACGGCGTACCGCAGGGGTCCGTTTTAGGACCGTTATTATTTATACTGTACATAAATGACATAGTAGATATTTTTAAAGATGACTGTAACATTGTGCTATTTGCCGATGATATGATCATTTACACAGTAGGTAACAGTTCGGACGAATTAAATAAGAAATTAAATAGCAAATTAAACGAAACAGAAACATGGTTATGTAAAAATAAACTGAAAATGAATTCGAAAAAAACCAAATGCATGGTTATTAAGAGCCAGGGACAAATCAGAGGTGATCATTTACGACTAGTAAGTAGAGATGGCGGAATTCTGGAAAAAGTCTTAGAAATGAAGTACTTAGGCATAATAATTGATCAAAATCTAAACTTTACTGCTTATAGGGAATTTATTGTAACCAAAGTAGGAAAGAAAATCAGCTTTTTAAACAGATTGGGAAAATTTCTGTCACCGATGACACGATGTACAGTTTATAAAACAATTGTTGCACCGCATTTGGAATATTGTAGCACTGTAATGATAAACATGAACAAAACGGACTTAGAAATATTGCAGAAATCACAAAATCGAGCTATGCGTGTAATATTACAGTGCAATAAAGAAACTAGAATAAATGACATGCTAGAAGCACTACAATTTATGAATATAACTGAAAGGCTTGAATATAATGTGATACTATTTATACATAAACTCATCGAAGCAGACAAATTAAAAGATGAGAGTAATAGAAAAATAAAGATGGTAGGAGATAGGAGCGGGATGAGAACGCGGCAGGCCGACCACATAAGAGTAGATTTCAGAAAAACGACGAAAGGACAGAGAGATCTGTATTACGACGGATTGAAACTATATAACAATGTGCCAACAGAAATTAAAAATATAAGAGCATTACCAGAATTAAAACGAGCGTTGGCGAAATATGTGACAAAATCGAGGAAAAGAGGTGCGTAGGAAATATAAGAGAATGTAATGTAGAAATAAGGTGTGAAGGAGAGTTTGTTAACTGGTGTATGTGTGTGAATGGAAAAAGTGAAAAAGATGTGAAAGAGACATGGAGCGGAGTGAATATGTAGAAATTATGTAACTTAAAATTAAGATAGATTAAGAAAAACGAATCAAATTGTAGCGCGAAGCGCATAATAGCTAACAGCTAATAAACGTATTAACTAACTAACTAACTAACTAACTAGCGCGAAAAGGACGTTATTTCAGGATCACTTTCTTCTTTTTCGTTTTTCTCGGCCCCTGTTGGTCCTATCGTAAATATGCGATTATATTATTAATCAGCGGTGAAAAATACATCGAATGCGCCATGGCCCATGCAGGAATTATCATTTTTCGAAAAGATATAGCCTAAAATGTAAATTCGTCGAAAAACGAGATTTTTAGGAACGGTTTTTTGCGTTTTTCACTTTTCTCGTCTGTCCTATCGTCCAAATAGCGTTAGATTCTTGTTTAGCACGGCAAAATACATAGAATAGACTATGGGACCAGTCCGAGAACCGACGGAAAATTGTTTTTCGCGTTTTTCTCGCGAAATATTGATCCTAGCGCGAAAAGGACGTTATTTCAGGATCACTGTCTTCTTTTTCGTTTTTCTCGGCCCCTGACTGTCTTATCGTAAATATGCGGTTATATTATTAATCAGCGGTGAAAAATACATTGAATCCGCCGTGGCCCATGCAGGAATTATCATTTTTCGAAAAGATATAGCCTAAAATGTAAATTCGTCGAAAAACGAGATTTTTAGGAACGGTTTTTTGCGTTTTTCTCTTTTCTCGTCTGTCCTATCGTCCAAATAGCGTTAGATTCTTGTTTAGCACGGCAAAATACATAGAATAGACTATGGGACCAGTCCGAGAACCGATTGAAAATTGTTTTTCGCGTTTTCCTCGCTAAATATTGATCCTAGCGCGAAAAGGACGTTATTTCAGGATCACTTTCTTCTTTTTCGTTTTTCTCGGCCCCTGTTGGTCCTATCGTAAATATGCGATTATATTATTAATCAGCGGTGAAAAATACATCGAATGCGCCATGGCCCATGCAGGAATTATCATTTTTCGAAAAGATATAGCCTAAAATGTAAATTCGTCGAAAAACGAGATTTTTAGGAACGGTTTTTTGCGTTTTTCACTTTTCTCGTCTGTCCTATCGTCCAAATAGCGTTAGATTCTTGTTTAGCACGGCAAAATACATAGAATAGACTATGGGACCAGTCCGAGAACCGACGGAAAATTGTTTTTCGCGTTTTTCTCGCGAAATATTGATCCTAGCGCGAAAAGGACGTTATTTCAGGATCACTGTCTTCTTTTTCGTTTTTCTCGGCCCCTGACTGTCTTATCGTAAATATGCGGTTATATTATTAATCAGCGGTGAAAAATACATTGAATCCGCCGTGGCCCATGCAGGAATTATCATTTTTCGAAAAGATATAGCCTAAAATGTAAATTCGTCGAAAAACGAGATTTTTAGGAACGGTTTTTTGCGTTTTTCTCTTTTCTCGTCTGTCCTATCGTCCAAATATCGTTAGATTCTTGTTTAGCACGGCAAAATACATAGAATAGACTATGGGACCAGTCCGAGAACCGATTGAAAATTGTTTTTCGCGTTTTCCTCGCTAAATATTGATCCTAGCGCGAAAAGGACGTTATTTCAGGATCACTTTCTTCTTTTTCGTTTTTCTCGGCCCCTGTTGGTCCTATCGTAAATATGCGATTATATTATTAATCAGCGGTGAAAAATACATCGAATGCGCCATGGCCCATGCAGGAATTATCATTTTTCGAAAAGATATAGCCTAAAATGTAAATTCGTCGAAAAACGAGATTTTTAGGAACGGTTTTTTGCGTTTTTCACTTTTCTCGTCTGTCCTATCGTCCAAATAGCGTTAGATTCTTGTTTAGCACGGCAAAATACATAGAATAGACTATGGGACCAGTCCGAGAACCGACGGAAAATTGTTTTTCGCGTTTTTCTCGCGAAATATTGATCCTAGCGCGAAAAGGACGTTATTTCAGGATCACTGTCTTCTTTTTCGTTTTTCTCGGCCCCTGACTGTCTTATCGTAAATATGCGGTTATATTATTAATCAGCGGTGAAAAATACATTGAATCCGCCGTGGCCCATGCAGGAATTATCATTTTTCGAAAAGATATAGCCTAAAATGTAAATTCGTCGAAAAACGAGATTTTTAGGAACGGTTTTTTGCGTTTTTCTCTTTTCTCGTCTGTCCTATCGTCCAAATAGCGTTAGATTCTTGTTTAGCACGGCAAAATACATAGAATAGACTATGGGACCAGTCCGAGAACCGATTGAAAATTGTTTTTCGCGTTTTCCTCGCTAAATATTGATCCTAGCGCGAAAAGGACGTTATTTCAGGATCACTTTCTTCTTTTTCGTTTTTCTCGGCCCCTGTTGGTCCTATCGTAAATATGCGATTATATTATTAATCAGCGGTGAAAAATACATCGAATGCGCCATGGCCCATGCAGGAATTATCATTTTTCGAAAAGATATAGCCTAAAATGTAAATTCGTCGAAAAACGAGATTTTTAGGAACGGTTTTTTGCGTTTTTCACTTTTCTCGTCTGTCCTATCGTCCAAATAGCGTTAGATTCTTGTTTAGCACGGCAAAATACATAGAATAGACTATGGGACCAGTCCGAGAACCGACGGAAAATTGTTTTTCGCGTTTTTCTCGCGAAATATTGATCCTAGCGCGAAAAGGACGTTATTTCAGGATCACTGTCTTCTTTTTCGTTTTTCTCGGCCCCTGACTGTCTTATCGTAAATATGCGGTTATATTATTAATCAGCGGTGAAAAATACATTGAATCCGCCGTGGCCCATGCAGGAATTATCATTTTTCGAAAAGATATAGCCTAAAATGTAAATTCGTCGAAAAACGAGATTTTTAGGAACGGTTTTTTGCGTTTTTCTCTTTTCTCGTCTGTCCTATCGTCCAAATATCGTTAGATTCTTGTTTAGCACGGCAAAATACATAGAATAGACTATGGGACCAGTCCGAGAACCGATTGAAAATTGTTTTTCGCGTTTTCCTCGCTAAATATTGATCCTAGCGCGAAAAGGACGTTATTTCAGGATCACTTTCTTCTTTTTCGTTTTTCTCGGCCCCTGTTGGTCCTATCGTAAATATGCGATTATATTATTAATCAGCGGTGAAAAATACATCGAATGCGCCATGGCCCATGCAGGAATTATCATTTTTCGAAAAGATATAGCCTAAAATGTAAATTCGTCGAAAAACGAGATTTTTAGGAACGGTTTTTTGCGTTTTTCACTTTTCTCGTCTGTCCTATCGTCCAAATAGCGTTAGATTCTTGTTTAGCACGGCAAAATACATAGAATAGACTATGGGACCAGTCCGAGAACCGACGGAAAATTGTTTTTCGCGTTTTTCTCGCGAAATATTGATCCTAGCGCGAAAAGGACGTTATTTCAGGATCACTGTCTTCTTTTTCGTTTTTCTCGGCCCCTGACTGTCTTATCGTAAATATGCGGTTATATTATTAATCAGCGGTGAAAAATACATCGAATGCGCCATGCCCCATGCAGGAATTATCATTTTTCGAAAAGATATAGCCTAAAATGTAAATTCGTCGAAAAACGAGATTTTTAGGAACGGTTTTTTGCGTTTTTCTCTTTTCTCGTCTGTCCTATCGTCCAAATAGCGTTAGATTCTTGTTTAGCACGGCAAAATACATAGAATAGACTATGGGACCAGTCCGAGAACCGACGGAAAATTGTTTTTCGCGTTTTTCTCGCTAAATATTGATCCTAGCGCGAAAAGGACGTTATTTCAGGATCACTGTCTTCTTTTTCGTTTTTCTCGGCCCCTGACTGTCTTATCGTAAATATGCGATTATATTATTAATCAGCGGTGAAAAATACATCGAATGCGCCATAGCCCATGCAGGAATTATCATTTTTCGAAAAGATATAGCCTAAAATGTAAATTCGTCGAAAAACGAGATTTTTAGGAACGGTTTTTTGCGTTTTTCACTTTTCTCGTCTGTCCTATCGTCCAAATAGCGTTAGATTCTTGTTTAGCACGGCAAAATACATAGAATAGACTATGGGACCAGTCCGAGAACCGACGGAAAATTGTTTTTCGCGTTTTTCTCGCTAAATATTGATCCTAGCGTGGCGCCATCTATCCATCGGAATAGTGAATTAACATAGTGCGGCAAACTACCATACGCAGTAGGTAATGCAGAGATCTCTTCTGTTGATCGATACATAGTTTGTAATGTCATCAAACAAACTCATTCATGACTGTTGGAAATGCAAAACGGCGATAAAGACGACTGTGCATGAATGTGTGCGATGTATAAAGTATTTTCATCCGAGTTGCGCGCGATATCACGTAGCCTATGATGCAAATAATGAATTGATAGCTTGTCAGAATCATTTTAAAATAACCACGGCTGGAGAAAATGTAGGAAAAAAACAAAGTACATCGGAAAATGTAGAGGGAAATAATAGTGGCGAAAGTAGTAGAAAAAGAAGGAGAAATAGTCAAACAGCTCAGGAGGAAGACCGGGTTTTTGTTGGAATGGAGATGGAGAAAAAAATTGACAAAAAAATTGACAAAATATGTGAATGGATCAATTTACAGGCAGATCGAAATGACATTAAGAAATACGTTAGAGAAGCCGTGAAAGAGGTAGTTAAACAGGAAGTAGATGCAATAGTTGACAAAATAAATTTAAATCTGAACAGCGAACTAGTACGAATGCAAGAAACCATTCAAGAGTTGAAGGAAATGCTAGTACCGATAGGAACAAGAGGCGAAAACGCAAACAAAGAATATTTAAATAACGTTGCAATCTTACAGCAAAATAAATCATATGCAACGGTTGCTAGTAAATCAATACGAAAAGAAAAACTCGTCATCATAAAACCGGCGATAGGTCAGACTTCTGAAGATACGCGGAAACATTTAAAAAGTAAAATTAACATTGTAAAAGCAGGGATAAGCGTTGATCGAATTGTTCATGGCAAAAATGGAGCGGTCATCGTAGGATGCTCAAACCAAGAAGATCAACAAAAATTAGAAAGGCTTGCCAAAATAGAGTTAGGAAACAACTATAAAGTCGATGCACCAACAGCAAAAAAGCACAAAATTAAAATCATCGGAATTGATCCAGAGGAAAATGAGGTGCCAGAAAATGAGCTCTTAAATAAAATTCATGACCAGAATCCAGCCATAAAATCTCGAGGTAACTCATATGCTAGGCTAGTAAAGAGATGGAAAGACGAAAAGCATAACACTTTAGTTGTCGTATTAGAAATAGATTCCGAAACGCGTGAAGAATTAATGAAAGAAAGACGGCTTAAAGTAGGATGGCAAGTTTGTAAGATCTTCGATTACACGACGATAACACAGTGTTTCAATTGCTGGGGTTACCACCATTTAGCGAGAAACTGTAAGAAACGTAGATACTGTAGTAAATGTACGGAGGAGCATAGCGGACTAGAATGTCAGAAAACAGAGTATAAATGCACAAGTTGTAGTATACATAAAGAACGTCTAGGCTTAAGTGACGAAGAGACTCAACATCAAGCAAACGACAAAGCATGTCCGACGTTTAAATATTTTTTAGAAAGGGAGAAACAGGCATTGGGACTGTAAATAATCCAGAGGTGTATGCTGGGTCAATATTATGTTTAAACGCACGGAGTTTAGTAAAAAACAAGGACGAAATTGAACAATTAGTTATTAGTAAAATGAAGCCAGCAATACTCGCTCTGACAGAAACGCGGACTGTTCAGGACATTGATGAATCCGAGTTGGAAATCAATGGATATTCGATAGTTCGGTGTGATGGAGAAAATAGAAGAACAGGTGGTGTTGCTATGTATATAAAGAAGAATATCCAATATAAAGAAAAATTTATACGAACGATAGAGAAAAATTGCTGGTGCGCCGCAATAGAAGTAAATACGAAAAAGTACAAAGGCATCATTGTAACAATCTATCATTCGCCCAGCTCAAGCGATGCTATACTCATAGATTTTATAGCAGAGACAATGGATGAATTGTATAATGAAGGAAATTGTGTATGGCTTGGGGATTTTAACATAGATTTGAACAGCAGAGAATTCTATGCGAGTAGTTTAACAAATACGTTCTTAGACAGAGGCATGAAGCAATATATTAAAGGATTAACTAGAATAGATCAAAACTCAGAAACTAAGATTGATTTAGTGTTTAGCAATATAAAAATAGATACATTCATCCACGATACACCAAAAATATCTGACCATGATATAATAGAAGTGAAACTAGGTTTCAATACCAGAGAGGAGTCGAAAGTACAAAGTGTCAAACGACAATTTAGAAATTTTAATAGTGATAGATTTATATATAAATTAAAAAACCAAAAACTGGAGGTAAAGACTGCAAATGGAAACACATTAATGTACAATACAAATGTAAACAACATAATCGCGACAGTTATACGAATATTAGATGAAGAAGCTCCTTACAGGTCTTTAAGACACCGAGAAGGATCAAATATAAAACCGTGGATATCACATGAAATTATAGAGGCCATGAAAATTCGGGACCGACTTTACCAAATAGCAAAAAATAATAAAAGAGATTACGAATGGGAAAATTATAGACAAAAACGAAACGAAATAGTAAATTCACTACGGCTAGCAAAAATAGATTATTATAACAATAAAATAGACAGAAATAAAAACAATAGTGCGAAGATGTGGAAGACATTAAAAAGGCTTATAAAAGGAAAAAAACAGACTGGAGATTTTGACGGTGGCGTAATTTTCAATGATAGGACTTCATATGGCGATAAAAACATAGCAAATGACTTTACTAAATATTACATTGACAGTATCGACGAAATAGTGACTAGCATAGAAAATATAGCAGATGACCACATGGACGATAGAAATTTTACCGAAGCGACATTTAACAAATTTAATAAAATTAGCAGAATCGACATTAGTCAAATTATTAACAAATTGCCAAAAAAGAGCGGTACACAAGAAGGAATAAATAGTGACATTTTGAGATTCATGTTCGAAGCCATGGGTGATGATCTGACAACTATAATAAATGACAGCCTGGCATATGGTTTTTTCCCCGATGAGTGGAAAAAATCGGAAATAAGACCGATACCAAAAGTAAATAAAACTAGACGATCAGATGAATTTCGTCCAATAAACATGCTGCCGCAATATGAAAAAGTACTGGAAATAGTTATCAAGGATCAACTGGTTGAATATCTAGAAAGCAATAATATATTCACTGAATGTCAATACGGGTTCAGAAAAGGCAGATCGTGTGAAAGTGCAATACAGAAAACGCTAACGATATGGAAAAAAGAAATAAGTGAGGGAAGACTAGTTGGAGCGATATTTGTAGATCTAAGAAGGGCATTTGAAACAATTGATAGAGGCCTTCTGATAAAAAAACTAACTAGGTATGGAATAAGCGGTAGTGTTTATCAGCTATTAAAATCGTACTTAGAAAACCGATCACAGACAGTCATTATAGGGAGCGAGATATCGCAGAAGTTACCCACAAAGTACGGTGTCCCTCAAGGATCTGTTTTAGGCCCGTTGTTGTTTATTTTATATATTAATGATATAGAAAAACTATTTAAAAACGACTGTAGCATCGTACTTTTTGCAGACGACATGATAATTTATGCGGTGGGGACAAGTTCTGAAGAATTAAATAACAAATTGAATGGAAAACTTAACGAAACAGAGATCTGGCTGTGCAAAAATAAATTGAAAATGAATTCCAGAAAAACAAAGTGCATGGTTATTAAGAACCGTAACCAAAGTAAAGGTGATCATGTTAGAGTATTAAGTAGAGATGGTAAAGTGCTCGAACGTGTTACAGAAATGAAATATCTAGGAATAATAATTGACCAACACCTCAGCCTTACTCCGTATAGAAAATTTATAGTATCTAAAGTAGGAAAAAAATTAAGTTTTTTAAATAGACTAGGAAAGTTTTTGTCACTTTTAAAACGAGATGTACGGTTTACAAAACAATAGTCGCACCACACTTAGAATATTGTAGTACGGTAATGATAAACATGAATAAGTCAGATATGGAAATACTACAAAAATTACAGAATAGGGCCATGCGTGTAATTTTACAGTGCAATAGAGAAACTAGAGTGAATGACATGCTAGAGGCATTGCATTTTATGAATATTAAAGAAAGACTGGAATATAATGTGATTTTATTCATTCATAAGATTATCGAATCAGACAAACTAAAAGACGAAAATAATAGGACAATAAAATTAGTAGGAGATCGGAGCGGGATGAAAACGAGACAGGCAGATCAAATAAGAGTCGACTTCAGGAAAAGGACAGTAGGACACAGAGATCTCTACTATGACGGATTTAAATTGTATAACAATGTGCCAATGTCTATAAAGACAATAAAGTCGATGCCAGAGCTAAAGCGAAATATAGCAGATTTTGTACTGACATCAAGACATAAAAATAAACAAAATTTGTAAATTTCTCTAAATCTATAACATGTAAAACTATAAACGGTTAAAATAAGTAGCATTTAAGTTAGAATAATTAGAATAAGTTGTAATTAAGAAATTGTAGCGCGAAGCGCAAGATAGCTCAAGCTAATAAACAATATCTATCTATCTAGCGCGAAAAGGACGTTATTTCAGGATCACTGTCTTCTTTTTCGTTTTTCTCGGCCCCTGACTGTCTTATCGTAAATATGCGATTATATTATTAATCAGCGGTGAAAAATACATCGAATGCGCCATGGCCCATGCAGGAATTATCATTTTTCGAAAAGATATAGCCTAAAATGTAAATTCGTCGAAAAACGAGATTTTTAGGAACGGTTTTTTGCGTTTTTCTCTTTTCTCGTCTGTCCTATCGTCCAAATAGCGTTAGATTCTTGTTTAGCACGGCAAAATACATAGAATAGACTATGGGACCAGTCCGAGAACCTACGGAAAATTGTTTTTCGCGTTTTTCTCGCTAAATATTGATCCTAACGCGATAAGGACGTTATTTCAGGATCACTTTCTTCTTTTTCGTTTTTCTCGGCCCCTGTTGGTCCTATCGTAAATATGCGGTTATATTATTCATCAGCGGTGAAAAATATATCGTATGCGTCATGGCCCATGCAGGAATTATCATTTTTCGAAAAGATATAGCCTAAAATGTAAATTCGTCGAAAAACGAGATTTTTAGGAACGGTTTTTTGCGTTTTTCTCTTTTCTCGTCTGTCCTATCGTCCAAATAACGTCAGATTCTTATTTAGCACGGCAAAATACATAGAATAGACTATGGGACCAGTCCGAGAACCGAAGGAAAATTGGTTTTCGCGTTTTTCTCGCTAAATATTGATCCTAGCGCGAAAAGGACGTTATTTCAGGATCACTTTCTTCTTTTTCGTTTTTCTCGGCCCCTGTTGGTCCTATCGTAAATCTGGGAGGGACCCACTTGCCCACAAATAGGATTGGACACATGAGGAATGGACACATCATATTGGACACACAAGTTATTGGTCACATTAAGATTGGACACAGAAGTTATTAGACACATCGAGATTGGACACACGAGTTATTGGACACATCGCGATTGGACAGAAGACTTATTGGACACATCGCGATTGGACAAAAGACTTATTGGACTCATGATTTTTGGATACACGAACATTGGCCACAGATTATTGGAACGAACGAAGATTGGACACAAATTATTGGACACCCGACAGTTCGACACAAATTATTGGACACACGAAGATAGGACACAAATTATTAGACACACGAAGATTGGACACAAGAACATTGGACACAAATTACGGGACACATGAAGATTGGACCCAAATTATTGGACACACGAAGATTGGATACGAATTATTCCAACCCTGTATGATTAGGCGCTGTCGTTTCGAAGCCAAATTTTTCGGCTCCAGGCCGTTTCGGCACTGAGCCATTTGGGCTCGAGACGTTTCGGCGCTGACGTTTCAGCGGGAGCTTCTATAACTCAAATCCGACTTTGCACCCACGCCCACCATATGCTAACATACGAAGACCGACTTTAAACATCCCAATTTTGGATAAAATCTAACTTTGCACCCACACAAAAAAGCATTCACGTTCCGTTTCGGAAAATTAAAAAAGCTGTATGACTTTTCTTCTATTTGAATTTTGTTATAAAATATAATTGGGCACAAAAAAATTGCACACAACATAAATGTGCACATAAAAGATTCTGCACAATGTATTTGTGCACAAAAAGAATTATGCACAATGTAGTTGGGCACAAAAAGAATTGTGCACAATGTAGTCGTGCACAAAAACAAACAACAATGTGCATAATGTCGTTGTGCACAACTTAGTAGTGCATTATCCAAACGTGCACAATTGGTATGTGGCCAGATGAAACCTTCTCTTTGTGTCCAATCTTCGTGTGTCCAATAATTTGTGTCCAATCTTCGTATGTCCAATCGTCATGTGTCTAATAATTTGTGTCCTATCTTCGTGTGTCCAATAATTTTTGTGTCCAATCTTCGTGTGTCCAACCTCGATGTGTCCAATCATTTTTGTGTCCAATCTTCGTGTGTCCAACCTCGATGTGTCCATTAACTTGTATGTCCAATCTCAATCTGTCCAATATCTTGTGTGTCCAATCTCTATGTGTCCAATCTTGATGTCTCCAATAATTTGTTTCCAATCTTCGTGTGTCCAATAATCATGTGTTCAATAAGTCTTGTGTCCAATCACGATGTGTCCAATAAATTTTGTGTCCAATCCTCATGTGTCCAATCATATTTGTGGGCAAGTGGGCATCACTCATTATATTGATCAGAAGTGATTTATCACCGACACCAGCATAGTTAATCTCCCACCCCAGTGCCCACTTGTTTTTTTCTTCTTTTTTCTATTTGTCAACAAAATTAGGGACCACCAAACGTTTCAGATATGTTATTTGCAAGCCCCAAACGATTCCCTATCGATTAAGCCTAGTTTGAAGCGATTTAGTAAAAAAAATGTTTGGCTAACTTGACGGTAATATTTTTTTAATGATTATAATTAAACCATTAACCAACAAACTTTGTTATTATGATAAATCGTTTGGTGGTCGTTTGTTGGTGAATATTGTCCTAATTACAACGTTTGGGAGTCAATAGTTAAGTTATAATAATTTATAAAATAAATTTACCGTCAAGATAGCCAAACAATTTTTTTTCCGAATCGCTCCGAATTAGACTTCATCAGAGCGGAATCGTTTGGGGGTCACAAATGCCATAATTAAAACGATTGGTGGTCACTCATTTTGTTGACAAATGCAAAAAAAAGCAAGTGGGCACTGGGGTGGGAGATTACGTACGCTGATGTCGGCGGTATGACTTCTGGTCAATATAATAATGTCCCTCGTTTGGTTATCAAATGCCAAAAAAAAAGGTACGCCCTGGGGTGCGAGTTTCAGCTTTAAGGAGGTTGGCGTGTTTCACACTAGTCAAATCAGCTAACGCTTCTCTTGATTACTCTCGATTTTTCTGGAAAATGGAAAATACCCTAAAAAAATAGAAGTAAGAGTTTCATAAGCTCTACATTCCTTAAATAATATCGGGGCCGACAAATTCATTAAACGCGCAGTTTCGTTCGTCGAGAATCGCTCGACTTCACCGGAAGCAGGTGCCAAATCTCACATGCAGAAAACAAAAAACTGAAAACAGAAATCTAATGTTATCCAAAAAGAATCGAGAAATAAAAACGAATTATTTTGTGTGAAGAAAAGTGGACCACGTGTCTTGAACTCTCGGACGAGATTTGGACAGATAGCATAACAGTGCGTTTTATTTTTTCTTAACAACTTCTCTCGTCTGCCGATTATCATATTAAGTAGCATTGCCGTCATCGTCATGCACAAGTCAGTAACATAAACCACATAAATATTGCAAAAAGCACATATTTCTGTAATACTATCACAGAATTATCGTGTGTTTTTCCATTGTCCTCATCCGATTGAAAATCCCTAATCGAATATGAGTTATTCGAATAAACCGCGTCGAGGCAACGGTGAAGTGCATGCGTCACATTGAAACTCCCATCCGACGCCCTATTTGTCGTTTTCGCATTTTTTAACTAAAAGGGTGACCACCAAACGTTTCAAATATGTTATTTGTGACCCCCAAACGATTTCTTATCGATTAAGCCTAGATCGAAGCGATTTGGAAAAAAAATTAAAATTTTTCGCCTAACCTGATTGTAATATTTTAAATTTAAGGTGATGTGTTACATATCGTCTATCTCTCTCAGATCGCCATAAGTACGAGTGATAAAGCTGAATCTTTCCGAAGGGTTATTCTTCGCCACGGTTGATTTCTCGAATAAAGTCGAGAAGTACTGACTGCATAGTGCCAAGATGCAGTCAGTACTTCTCATATTTTGAGTGAAACATCAATTGTGACCAAGAACAACGCTTTACAGTTTTTGTTACCGACCGAGCACTAACACATCACGTTAACGATTATAATCAAACCATTGACCACCAAACGTTTTAAATATGTTATTTGTGGCCCCCAAACGATTTCCCATCGATTAAGTTTAGTTTGAAGCTATTTGGAGAAAAAGAAAAAAATGTATGGCTAGCTTGACGGTATTTTTTTTTTATTTAACGATTATCAATAAGCCATCGACCACCAAACGTTGAAATTAGGCCAACAATCACCAACATTCGACCACCAATCGATTAGAAAAAGACTAAGATTTTTTATTAAATGTTGCATGGCTAACTTTATATAGCTCATTTTTTCCGCCACGATGTGTTCATGCCTACCTTATCTTTCGGATCATGGTCATTATTGTCATGTTCGTCATTTTAACACTCGTCATGAGACGGTTCTGTGACAGTCATATGGCGCTCACGTGACGGTCACGTTTCGACTTTACATCACTGACTGTAAGTCATGACTATAAAAATGTGGTGGCTCGAGGATAAAATATTTACATTTCTTAGGCCTCTTTCAGACTGTGATTGTACCTAAGGTATATTCCCAAACTTACTCGGATACGGGGAAATTACTAAATTTCTAGTCATTTCTCGTAATTTCTAGTAAATTTCTAGTTATTTTCCCGTATCCGAGTAAAGTTCCGGAATATATTCCTAGTAAACATGATCGAATAATTGCCCCATTGCGTTGCTTCGTGCGTGACCTTCATTCGCGGCCATTTTGGGCAGCCAGCGTTCGAAGCGGCGAAATTGTGCAACAGTTGATAAAAAATTATCACAGTAAAGTATGCTAGCGTACGTTAATTAACGATATTATTTATATTTCTTTAATAAATCGACACTATTTGTACGCCAAAAGGGAAGGCCTCAATGCCATGTTGCGTCGTGAATTGTAAAAACACCTCTGTAAATTCACCGGGTGTACATTTCTACAGTTTCCCTACAGAAAAGATCCAAGTTTTGAAGCAGAAAAGGCGCGAGGACTCGATTGCCTCCGTTAAGATGATGTGTTAGTGCTCGGTCGGTAACAAAAACTGTAAAGCGTTGTTCTTGGCCACAATTGATCTTTCGGACAAAAGACGAGAAGTACGGACTGCATTTTAGCATTCTGCAGTCAGTACTTCTCTTGTTTTATTCGAAAAATCAACCGTGGCGAAGAATAACACTTCGGGAAGATTCAGCTATCTCACTCACACTTATGGTGATCTGAGAGAGACCGACGATATGTAACACATTACCTTAAACGAACAAAAAAGTTTCACAGTTACTGTACGCACTAAATGTTCTCTAATCAATCAAAAGTTATAGAAAACAATACTGTTACTAGGATTGAAACTTTACAATACTTCCAACTTTAACTTATACGTTGTAATAGTGGAAGTGTCACTGACGTTTGGCGAATAACGCTGCACTTTATTAAGATACGTTTGTCTGAATCTGTTAACTCCTCCACTCGACGCACATGGCATATCAATTCCATCTTTCAATACCGTTTTAATGCTGCTGACAGCTGTCATAAACATAAACACCGGCGAAAAGTGCAGACGACACCGGGCACATGAAAATTTATGTACCGTTTTTACGAAATAAATCGAATAACAAAAAGCTATTACCATAACCATAATTGCAAAAAAATTAATTAAACAACCTATTTTTTATTTATAACAATACTTTTCAGTTGTTCATTTAGTACAATCGGAAAATCTTCTGTAAACTATATTCTACCATAAGAATCAATGCTTTTTTTATATCATGTGTTGCCGAGGTGTGCCACAAGCGGCGCTGGCATCTTAACGCACTAAGCCAATAGTCACGATACTATGAAATTGGCTCATGTGATTGGTCACAGCTGGCCTACAGTTGATTTTGAACCAATCAGAACTGTCACTGATATATAGAAGTGGTGACTATAGATCACGACGCTACAAAAAAAGAAGGCGGCTCAAAGATCGCGTCGGTCGCGTAGTCCAGCAATTCCAGCGCATGAGAATGCTCCTCATTCACATTGATGTTTACTTCCAAGCATACGTTTTTTCTATGTTGACATAATTAGCTGCAAATTGCGAGGTAACGTGTGTATCACAACACACACAAGAGCTGTGAAATTGTCGGGTTAACGGTTCATGTAATATCGCGTGCGACGACAGTGTTACTGTGTTCTACTCTGAACACAGAGGTTATCTTGGAACGTTTTACGAATGCGACAATCGTGAAAAAAAAGAAAAATGTCAAAACGCAAGTTAGACGATATGTTGGAAGATCCAACGCAGTGGAAGGCTCCAACGAAGCCAATTATTCAGAATTCTTTAGATTCTGATGAAGAAGATGCTGAAGTCAACGAGGATAGATATAATGTGATGAACGAGGAGGATTTTGAAGGTGAATTCTCAAAGTTCAATTCATCTCTTTAGAAAACAAAATCTCTCAAGAGATTTTGTTCATTCTTTTATCTAATTGCTCCAAAACTCTGCATCATGTTGCGTATTTTGTACATTATAAATTCCATCAATTCTTGAAAAAGTTGAAAGGTTCACAACTTCATTTTTCTATGTTTATGCATATGTTTACGAATTATGATTTATAGGTATCGACGATGAGCCTTTGACTGCTGACGTCGGATACACAGCATTTAATATGAAGGAAGAACTTGAAGAGGGTCATTTTGACAAGGAAGGACACTACATTCGCAACAAGGAGAAAGAGATCAAAGACAATTGGTTGGATAATATAGATTGGGTCAAGGTTTGTATTAACTTATATTTTTCTTTTATTTTTTTCAAATTCTATGTGTCTAAATAAATAACTATAATAGAAAGAAAACATTGTAGAGTAAAGACAATCATTTACAAAATGCAACATACCTTCCATAACCATGCAAAAAATCTTTCTTATTAGCAATTTTAAAAACCCATTTGTAAATAAACAATCACACATTATGTGGCTACGAAATTAGGAATAATTTTCTCATGCCACAGGACACCATTTAATTACTGTTGTGATGCAGAAATATATAATGTTATTATGATCATTATTGTTATTTTCAAAGGGAAACTTATTAATTTCACAATATTGTAAATAATGATAAAAATTCATTATGGCAGTATGTTTTGTGCTCAAGCTAGTAAAGCAATTCTTCGTTATGATTTTCAATTGTTATTAACTTTCAAACTGTGTACTCTATGCTAAGAACTTATAAATGATGTAAAAGGAGAAATTCGTTAATAAATTTAATAAATAAATAAATAAATTTATGTGTCTGGATTTTTGCAGATTAAACCAATTACAACGGGAGCTAAAGAAGGTACTTCCGATGAAAATATGAAAGGCTTGGCTGATAGCGACAGTGAGGAAGATCCTGACATTCTTTTCGATCCCATTCCGGTGTATAAACAAATCTTAGAGTATCTTCAGGCGGGAGAAACAGTGTCGAAAGCATTGTGCCGGCTAGGCAAAGGCAAAAAGAGGATGACGACTGCTGAGAGATGGAAAAAGAAGAAAGAGGGCGCCAATGCCGTGGATACAAACGATAATTCAGAAAAAATTATCAAGTTAACGGAACTCGCTAATGATCTTCTTGCACGCACTGGAAACATGGATATTTATCAAGAAAGTTACGACTCTATAAAGAAGAAGGTGATAATACTGTTGTGCAGTTGTATTTACTCCTTTCACCCTTCTATTCTAGTGAATTAGTCTTACAGTGATATGAAATTTTGACGAAGTACAATTTGTTTTACCAACGAACATAATTTTTCTTTCTTACGTAGCAAGCTTGGTTTTCATAAAATTTGTTCTCTTTTTGTGAGTTTTCCTCATTCCAGGATACTTAAAATAGTAAAAAATTGTTTAAAACATTTTGTCTGCATAAATGGATTTTTTTTTGTTAAGTCATTGGTCTCCGTAATTCTTGGGATGCCAGACTGAATTTTATCATGCAAGATATAACAGATAAAAGTTAAGATTGAATTAGGTTTTCATCGGTAAAGGGGCTCCAATTTTATGGTATTTTTAATTTTTCTATCAAGGAGGTTTGATATTTTTCATTCTTTAATAAAAATTGAAATCCTAATTTTTCCGCTAATCAATCTTTCCATTGAAATCTAAAAACATATTTCTTCATTTAACAATTCTGTAGATCTATTCTCGTTTTTTATCGACCGAGCAGCCATGTCGAAGAAATTCGGTACAAGAAAATGAGTTTCATCTCTTTCTCATCCATAAATGTTTCACATCGCTGCAAAATTTAGTGCTGAATCCAAAAATTGGGAATAACCTCTTCTAATTTTCCTTAGATTGCCAATTGTTTTATTTGATTCTTTACTCATGAATAAAAAACTTTTGGGACTATATCGGTATCTTATACGTCATTTATCTCTTAAGAAATTATTCTCAACGTCACTCTTTTATTATTTAAGGTTGATCGAAGTGATCCGAAGGAAGTGGAGCTTGATATGTACGCCGATGATTTCGATACGAAGGAAAAGTCGAAGCTCGTCGACGGCGAAACCGCTGGCGGTGCGAATTCGTCAGCGCAGGAAGAAACGAAGAAAGAGGAGCCAGAGGAGGAGTCGACGGTAACGTGGGAGTTGAAATGGTCGCAAAATGATAACGCTGAAGTAAACGGACCGCACACAACCGAGCAAATGCACGCTTGGTCAAAAGAGGGATATTTCAAGACCGGTGCTTGGGTTCGGCGTACAGGTCAGCAAGGACAATTTTACAGTGCAGCGCGTGTTGATTTCGAACTCTACTTGTGAATTGTCTTCAACTTGCCAAATGTGGCAATCAGATTCTGCAATGAAGCAGGGCAATTATCCTTGAAAAGGAAATCTACGGAAAGTTCTGCGCCTCTGCATTCGCGCCCTGATCCAACCTTAGTTCATAAAAACTTATGCACAGTCTCATAGTCTACGTCATCTGCTATCGTCCAGCTTTACACGACTTCTTCTTCTTCTTCGGTGAACCAAACGCTTCGCGGAAGATTTGACACATTTTTTGTAGTATGCAGTGCAATCTTCAGAACGACTTTGGGATGATGGCGGATGATGTCTCGTAACTGCATGCCTGATTAAAAGAAAGAATACACGTTGATTAATTCAGTGCCTAAATCGGAAATGAGCACCATTTGAAATGAAAAGGGTTTCAATATTTAAAATACAGGTGTTCGATTAATACGTGTACGAAATATTATTAATCATTCCAAACCAACCTTTTGTTCCTAACCAAGGACTTCAGAATTTTTAATACTACAAAATATTTTTAACTAAAATCATTTTTTTTCTAAAATTACATCACAAGTATATCAGTAAATAATTATACAATAGAGAAGGGAAAATTTTCATTTATATAATGATGTAGTTGTAGAAAAATTCATTTCTATATTATTTATGTAGAATTGGAGTAAAATTCTGAAGAGGTTTCAGATCTGAATTGAAATCCGAACATAAGGCATCAGGCATTCTATATCTCTAAAAAAACTTTCTTTCTGTTCGTTAATGAGTCGTAGTTATTTATTGAAAAACTATTTTCATTGCTTCTCGATTCGAATGGTGCCCATAACTAATCACCAATCGTTGGCCGCTCGAAAATATACGCAAAAGTTAGAAGTAAAAAAGCGCACTGCGGCAAAAAAAAAGTATCGAAGGTATATTATGACAAAGATTAGATAAAGATTATAAAATTTTCAAATACTGTACATAAAAAGTCTATGTATACTCCAAACACAAATATAGAGGACAGAGTAATCTATTATTTGCTGAGTCTTCCATTTTGAGATAAGGCGATATAGGCTACGAGGGCGCGAGAGATGATTACAATTTTCCACTGCATTATTCTCAGGGATGATTGACATATCAGCCAAAAGCGAAGGTTTTATCTGTCGCAAAATAAATGGTCGAACGAAGTAATAAATTGCTTCAAACTGCTCGAAATATCAACCATCTACGAGAATGATGAATTATATATTGGTACGCTTCCGGCGTTATTTCACATAATATTAAAGCGATGAGAAACGAACTCAGTCGGTAACACCATTCCTGAATTTCTCTGGAATGGTTAATATTTCAGACAAAAACACATATGGAACTTGTAGCCGTGGTAGAATTCAATGTTGTCTGTGTTAGCTCAAATTTCAAGCGTACTACAATTTGCAATATAAAATTAATGCAACTTATTTCATACTTATAGCGCTCAGTCGGCATTTAGCAACCGTTGACATCTTGGGCACTTTAAAATTCAACCCCATTTGTCGGTAAATTCTGCGCCGAGCTCGAACTTTGCCCAAAATATCGATCATCTCTGAGAAATGTAATATTCGAAAAATTTGAACCAACCGTCTCGCAATATCAGTGTTGGAATCGATATTTTAAATTGCCTTAACATCGAACATAGAATTAATATGATAAACATCAAACCTCATAAAATAGCTGAAGAACGGAGACCTCGACATGATGATTTTCAATTCGCATACCAAATAGGCTCGGCAATCGATTTTATCCACGTGCATAAAGGAGTACATAATTTCCGTCATATTTACACTAAAACGGGAATAAATTGTTGTAAATCAGCATCACTTATTTAGGACTTACAACGAAGTTTGTATTTAACTTCGTATGGATCTTGTTCACCAATCAAAAGCAGAGAGTTTAACAAATATACTATTGTGCACAAATTGTAAAATGCAAAGGAATTAAAAACTTACCTCATAGGAAAATGATGAATCATTGATCTCGCATAATGTTCCGCGTAGGAAGACCAATCGTTGCCATAAGTATCGTGACCGTAAGTATCATGATCGTATGAAATTGGCGGATGTGGCGGCGGTCCAGGATATCCGTGGAACTCTGGAGGCGGACCAACCGGCGGATAATCATTTTTGTAAAAGTAACCCGCATACTTGAGGACTCCGAAGACTTTAAGTGCCAAAGCAACAGCACCGATAATCGTTACGGTCAACAGAACGATCTTGATCTTGATGACAATGAAGCTGACCAAGCTTTGAACGCCACCCATTACTGCGGATAATAATAATTTTCAAAATCGTCTTTTTATATATTTTTAGAGACGACGTGTAAAGAATCCCATTGATCATGAATTAAGGATCTATCACGCGTTAATTCGAAACCGTTAGTTTGAATCTATTAAATTTTGAGTATTTCGCAGCCAAAGAATTCGCAGCCCTGAAAATTTGACGGCATTGAATGTTCCAGGATGTTGATTTTGAATAAAATTTATTAATAAATTGAATTAAAGAAAAATAGTTTACCAAATTTTTGACGATAATAATTTATCGAAAGTAAAACAGCCGTCTGTAGATTTTTTAAAATGAAATTAATTTTCCGTCTTTTTAAAGTAAATCTCATTCTGATCAGATTTGTTACTTAAAATATTTTTTTGTTAAAATTTTGAGAAATCTTTATTTTTAATTTCACGACTATTCAACTATTGGAATCTTGTGAAGTTTTAGTCAAAAAGTAGTTTTGAGTTCGAATATTAATTTGAGGTTGAAAGAAATTTCAGAATTATTAAACAGTTCCATAAAAATCGTCTTAAAAAATTCTCGATAACGGAAATGTCAAAAATGTAAGAAAAAATTTGCAAATTCAACAAATTTATTTCATGCAATAAAAATCTAAGTATTCTAAAATATTGATGAATAATTTTTTGGCATTATTATTATGCAAAATTAATATTTCTCATACTCCAATATTGTTAATTTTTCGCTTTTTCCTCGTTATCGAAGTTCTCATAGAAGCAAATGTTTGATTGGTGACGTATACGTGATACACCCTTAACGACTAATTGGTTGTCCGAAATGCTTGTCGCACAATACGATTACAAGCGAATAGTATTTACACGCAATGCCATGAAGAGGTTTAGCATAAACGGTGCTGAAGCCGGTTTTCCTTGCAACTGAAAGTGGTAGATATTCGATCGTTGAATTCATTTTCCGTCTTATCACTAATTCCGTCTAATCCCATTCAGAGAAATTACACGTTCTTCGATTCCTTCAACTTACGGAGAAAAAGATCGTTATAAGGTTTGTGTTTCCGAGGTTCGATTAGACTGCTGCTTGTTTCAGAATGTTGCGAATTATTCCTTGAATTTATATCCAGATTATTATCCTCAAATGTTATTTCGCGGGCCATTGAACAGCCGATTGCGACGAAGCACAGAATCAGGATCCAAAAAATTTTCATTTTATTTTAGCAACATGTAAATAGAAAAATTATTTCACGAACGTTCCGCGTACTTGAAATAAACAAGGTTCGAACTTGACTGCCAAGCAAACTCTTTCAAATCATTCTTATATATGTCCCCATACTGAAACACATACGAAAGAAGTAGCTGCTGACTATAATTTTTCGTGCAAGCAAGGTCAGGGCGCTTTTCTCCGTTAACCATGTTATATACTTTCGACAGTAGTTGTTGTACCACATGTCGTACGAGTTCGAGTAATGAGCGGATGAGCTACTATTTTATTTGGAACGAAAGAGAGAAAGCAGTCGACGCTCACATAGAGCTAGAGATTCTATGTACGAAAGACTTTCTTCTGAAAAAATATTGTCAGCGAGATGATAATTTCATTTTAGCACCTTTTTCTCACTCTTGTAAGTCCTCTGTTATTTGTAAATGAATATTTTCCGTGTACGTTTTCAAATATCACTGAAAAATGTTTAAGAATTTACTGCACTGGAATTTAAATTTTTTATTCATGAATTGGTTAATAGTCTATTTAACATAGAAGACCTACGTGAGTTTGCAATACGTTTATACTAATTTTTCAAATTTCCCAAGTTTTTAGTATACATAATTAAAATTTACATCACACTAGCATTTAATTTAATATAGTCGTTTATGAATAAAAACTTCCAGTACCGTAATGTGATTTTCCGGAAAAAAATGTACGAATCTAATTATTCTAGAACAATTTTCTGTAGCATTCGTAAAAGATTTTTAATTTTATGGAAACATTGCAAAAAACAATGAGTCGTTGAAGAAGTTAATCTAAAATTTAAATTACAAAAACGACAATGTTGGAATAATTGTTGGATATTACTTTTATGCTTGTGATAAGAAATGGATATTACTTTTATTCTTGTAATAATTAAAAAAGCTCTTTCGTCACGAAACAAACAATTATGAAACTACTTTTTGTTTCATAAAGTAGCCTTGTAATTTTGCTATCAAAATCAAAAGTATCCTCCGTAAAATATGCAGCCATATTACAAGTTGGTCTTGAGATGAGGGACAGCGAAGTTGTCAAAATCTTTATGCTCAACAGCTTGTCCCTAAAGAAAGCTCTTCGTTATCCTGAAATGGGAAGTGCGGTAACACTTCCGCGACGTAACAGCGTATCTCGCGTTTACTGCGCCTATCTCTTGGCCCATCGACTCTCAAGTCTCCACCGGTATTTCCTTTCCTCTGTCCTCTATTGTCGCGTTGTTTTCCGTCGCCCACCCTCGAGATTATCGCGCTTAAGGTCTCTTCCTCCAACCCTCACTGGGAAAACTTGGCTATCTACGAGCGGACGCACTTTATCTGCCCTAGTGCTTTCCTCTCGTTGCCCCGATTGTATTACGTATATCCGGAGCGCTTTGAGAATTTTACGAAACTACTTTGCGAGAGACAGAGGTCGCCCTACCCAATCGGATAAAGTATATATACTTACCGAAACTTTACCCTTCGTCGAGTGAGAGATTGAGCCCCAAGCGAGGTTCATTCGTTGCATACTTACGTCCCGGATTTGATACACGTGATTGGGAAAGCGATAAAACTTTGACGACGTATATAACACTAAAGTGCATATGGAAAGTTGATTTAAGGGAGCGATGTGACTTGGACTAAATTTTGAGGAAAATTCTGTAGACTTTGGCTGTGAAATCGTACATGTTTTCGATTTCTCGCTTCAGAGGCAGCTATCGGAGGTAGCGAACGTCTCTTCGCTCTATTGTCACACACTATAACGTACTGACGTGGCAAACTTCCTCCTCTGTTTCTCTGTAGTTTCGCTATTAGTTCAGTTCTGCTTTCCTTAGGCCAACCGAGCTAACTTAACTAAAACTACCCAATTACCATGTTTTGTCAATCCTTCATCTTCTAATTCAAGCTTTACTCCGTTCAGACTCGGGTGATGAATAAACATTCTCATTTGACAGAGAATAATTAATTTTCGAGGTGGAATATCAAGTTAACGAATATCTTTCAGGTCGGGAATAATTATAATGCTCTTGTTAATCTAAACCACAATTTTTATCCAACTTCAGGAAAGAAGAGGAACTTAAGAAATTCTGCTTTGTATTTCATGGTATTGGCCATTTTACATATTTATTTGCGTTTACGAATGAAGATAATTGATAAAATCAATAGAAATATGACATTTTGTTCCTCCGATTTTTTTTAATTGATTAATTTTAGTAATTTAGAAAATGAAAATGTTTTAAACAAACAATTTTTATTTATTTCTAATATGTGTAACAAATAAATAGGTGTCATTAACAAAACATTCAATAACCGTATTAATTCCGCTTCGTTTCGTCAATGAAAATAAAAACTTCAGCATAAAAAAATGTGAATATCATGTCATCATTCATGACGAGAAAAACAATAGAAGCCCTTTAATAGTTATTTTCGTACTTGTAAGACTTTAAACTCTGCAAAAGTTTGTAGGATCTGTATAAGCTTGGGGCCCAAATACTTTTTCTTAATTAAAACTTACAAAAATGGCATGCTACAGAGTGAGTTCGTTTTTCGAATAAAATAAAACTATTTTAATCATTTGTTATTAACAAATGAATAAACATGTTAAAAAATCATCCAGTCATACAATAGAAAGTGTTATAAACTATGTTGAATTTGGAGTGAATCGGACGATTAAATTACTCAACGTTCCTTTTTAAAAATAATAATAACTACATTGTTTATCAATATTTAAAAATAAAGAAACTCAAACTCGACAAGACTATCTATAATTTGTGTGTAAAATCCCGAGTCCATAATCTCGATATTCTGGTCAGAAAAAAATATTATAACTGTTACATCCGGGTATATTTTTCCCATATAATTAAATAACGAATATACAAACAATTAAAATAAAAATTTTCTAAATTATTATTATTATTACTGTTTTAATGTTTTTGAATGGAAATTGATAATAACAATGAATTTAATATTTTATTCCTTTTTTTAATTTTAACACCAGTAGCGCTTCTCACTACTGGATGTGCAGTTTTATTTCATAAGCGTTCCCAAATTGATGCAACATAAATTTTTCTTGTGCGCCTTAAAACCGAGGACTGCTTCCGCTGCCCTTATCAACGCAGTGTCAGCTTTCCCACGCCGTTTTAGCAGGGCATCGCACATATGAGATGCGCGATGTCCTGCATCTTCAAATTCCTGTATTATTGCAGTGTGCCTTCAGCACTACTTTTAATTCATCAGATAGTCAGTCCTGTACGGTGACTCGATCAGCGTGGTCGAGTTCGTCAAATATTTTCAAAATTTAGTTTTTCACTCAGGGGGCAGACCAGCCTGGCCGCCCCTTGTCAACCGTTAGTAAATTTCCAACAATGTGAATTTGTTTAAATAAATACCTGAATAAATAAAACAAATAAAAATGTGCTTGTAACGTCCGGGCTTATTTTTCATTATTGAAAATTAATCAAAACAATAAATAAATGTTATTATTAATGCTTTCAAATTATTATTATTATTCTATTAAGTAAAAATGAAGTATAATAACAATAAACGGGTCATTCTTTGTCTTCTTACACCTAGTAGCGGGAAGCGTTACTGGATGCGAACTTTTCACATTAGTCAGCTTTCCCACGCCAAATAGCAGGGCACCGCACATCTATGAGAAGCGGAATGTCCTGCATCTTTAATTTTTGTATTAATGCGCCGTACTACTTGTAATTTCCAAGATAGTCAGTCTTACTCCGGGGGCAGCCTAAGCTGGTCGACCCTCGTCAACAATTAACAAATTTAAACATTATAAAACTCAAACCATTATAATTTAACTCCCGTGAATAAAATTGATATTAATTGTTTTTAAAAAAAATGTATACAATTATTCAATCACCCAGTCGCGTCCTCCAACCCCTGAGGCGGCACAGTCCGTTAAAAAATGGAGGAACAAATAAATCAATTTTCATTTGTTGCGTCTTCTCCACAAAAATAATAAAATAAATTAAAGCCATGACGTAACAGTGCTAAACTACAATTATCAACCAATAACAAATGTTAACATTTAAAAACGATATTATTATATTTTATTACTCAACCAAATAAAAAACTGTGAAATCTCGACTCATCAACATATTTTCAATAAAAGTTATTTTTTATTGTTAAAAAGGTGTATTCTGTCATCAACACTATTCAATCACCCAGATCACACCTCCAACCCCTGAGGGGGCAAATACCGCCCTAAAATGGAGGAAATAATATTTTTTTTGTTGCGTCATTATATAAATAATAATAGCCATGTCGTAACAGTAACCAACTGTTTTTTGTTTATCCAAATTTGTGCAACCACTTAAGGATGATCACAAACCGTATCTTTGCTCTAATTCAATAAAATAAGTTCCTGTAAATATCAGCAGGTTTAAATACACTTACCGCAATTTCCCTTTCACTGAATGAAGAGAATTCGTTGCACCGATTCAGCCCACTTTTAAATACATTGGAAAAACGATACAACATCGAACACCGAAATAACATAAAAGCACATATGGAAAAGCGGACGTAACAATGTGGATGACAAATATGGGGAAATGAAGGTTTGACATATACACACATGGACACATCTGGATTACTCAATATACAATATAATTTTATTACAAGTTTGAACATTTTTTTTCTTCATTAGCAATGTACGAAATTTTTTTATAGGATTACTTAAAATATCTGGCATAAGATTCTCCGTGCAACGAAAAGCCTCGACGCCGAGCAAGTGGGGTTTAATCGGCTCGTTTGTCTGAAGAGCCGAACGCGTCGAGACTTTCTTGCGATTTTAGGTGTAAAGGGAATTTTATATTATGAGCCTGAGGAGACTCGTCTTATCGCGTGCTCCATAAAAAATCTCACGAAATTCAATCCACGTTATTATTCTTCAAATCGTTACCATGGACAATTCTTGTTCGCGCGCTTTCACATATCAAAGGGATTTCTAGTCGAGACTACAATGCGGGTTCAATATTGGCTCAACAATAAAAATTAAAAAAACAAAACGCGGCTGGACAAGCCAATAGATTCCGCGCGATAATAATTTTTTTTTTAAGTAACGAGTCATAATATTACAGGACGTAACACAGAGAAGGCGAAATGGGAGCGGTTCGGATTCGCTGTCCAGTCAGCGGTTGGTCCCAAACGGTGACTCACTCGAGAACTCAACCGAAAACTATAAGTAGTCACAGGAAAGAAGAAGATGAAGAAGAAGAAGATGAAACGAGGACTGTATGGGCTGTCTTACAGCCGTGAGAGATCTTTCGTCAGATCTTTGTATCGAACGAGCAACGAGATGACATAAAAAAGAAAATAAAAACAAAATAGCAAGCGACACAGCGCATACAGATGGATTTTTGGGGTGGTGCTAAACGGCACGTATACATATGTACATAGCTATAAAAGAGGGGTATAGCGTGTGGATACAGATGGGTCTATCGAGTACGTAGAAGAGTACAGACAGATATTCGGACAAGACATATACATTCAGTGAAACATATGTATTTCAGCACACACGCGCTCTTTTCCTCCTTTCTCTCTCGCTCTTTTTCCCTTCTCCACTGTTTCACTTTCCGGCGCCTCCAGTGACAGAATCGGACAAAGTTATTCGACGGGAAGAGACACAGAGAGATATATACACACACACGTGTAGGTAGTATACAAAAATAGCGACCAACCGGCGGCACGCTTAAAACGTATTAAATAGATAGCGGCAGAAGGAAAGGCAGGCCAGGAACTGTAAGGGAATATAAGTTTGAAGCGTACGTGGAAGTGAAGAGAATACACAGTGGAAACACAGGGAGGGTGAAAAAAGAGAGAGAGAAAGAGTGAGCCGAGGAAACAGACTCGGTAAAGGAGTTGCATAGCTCGCGGCGGTTATCTTCCTCTTGTTGTCCCCTCTCGGCGTCTTCTTCTTCTTCTGCCGCTTCTCTTCCTCTACTTCTACTTCTTCTTCTTCTTCTTCTTCTTTCGCAGGCGTGCCCCCAACATAAGATGCACGTAGCATGACTAAGAGCCATGACTAACTAGCCGGGCAAAGTGCCACCGAGGAATCCTGGGTAACCCGGGTGGCCAAGCAGCCCTGGGGTTACTACGCCTGAGAAACGAAATATTTAAGAGCCCTCGGTGATCCCCACCCGCACAGATGAGAGGGTTTCGCCTCGCCCTTCTCTTCATCTCCCTTGGCTACTCTCGTCGACCTCGATTTTCTTTTTTCTTTTAATCCTTTGCTCTATTATTATACGCAGCCACGTTTGTTTTCCTCGGGCATCGCAATGGTAAAACACCGGGGCTTGACCCGTTGGTTAAAATACCTCCTGTCTATACACAGCGAATATTTCAATCGCGCCTTTTCAGCGGGTTTTTTTTTCGAAACATACATACTTTATTCGTACTCCCCCATCAGTATAATCCACATTCAAAACGTAACATTTCGTTCCAAACGTAACATCGCATAAATTAATAAATAAATATATGTATACAATAGGTATATATAATGTATGTATAATTGTTTAGTGTAATTTTGTGTATAAATCGTGGATAATGTATATGCGATTACGATGTAATTATTGTGTATCGCGTGTAGTGTCATTGTGTTATCTATGACGAAGATAGAATTCTTATTTATTATTGCTTCGATTAAGGTGTCTCGATTAGCTCGAGAAAGCGAGATCGAAAGAGCGAGAGAGAGAGAGAGAGAGCGCGAAATTGTCAGCGGGGAGGAAAAAGATGATTGTAGTCTTGTTTCAGAAGAAAAATGCGAGCAACTATGTTGGGGTGGATGAGAATTCCCGCGACGATACGCTGGGTGTCTTCCGGTCTTCGACCCCGGCGTGTTCGTTCAATCTCTCTTCACTCTTTCGTCCCTGTCTCTGTCTCTCTCTTTCTCGCTCCTTCCGTTATTCTCTTTCGCGCGTTTCGCTCTGTTTCGCAAGCTTTTGCTAGCCACCCTCTTCCCATCCCTCTCTGGGCTTCCGGAATCGCGAGCGTTCCGGGTCGTTTGTCGAATGCGAGATTTTCACGCGACGACGAGAGACGCCGAGAGATTCGCTTTTTTTTATGGCCCCGGCGCCCTCGATGCGGAGGAACGACATTGGACAACCGATGCTTCTCCCAGCAGCCGCAAAGGGAACCTCTAGCCAACTAGTTTTCGCTGTAACGCTTCTCTAGAGCTTGTCAGAATTGTTTTTGTTTTATAGGATTTTGAACGCCACGTGAGAGAAGGTTCGGGAGGGAAAGAGAGAGAAAAAACTTTTCAGGCGCGTGAGAAACTAACAATAAAAAAAAACACAACGAAAAAAAACGTAAACTCGTCTTGCGACGAGGGGCGTAGCGCGCTGATTAGAAGAGTCGAAACGGTAGGCGTCTGTTGGCTGTGCTAACGAGACCCTCCGTCGCTCTGGCTTCGGCCGCTATTTGATTACCGTCAACTAACTCGTAGATCTCGTGTAAACCAGGTGGTCCAAACGTGGTCAATGGTCTCGGCGTGATGCATCTCGGAAGACTTTAATACTCTCATATCGCGTATACTCTTATTGCCTAAAATTACATAATCCTACGAATGATTTATCATATAATAAATAAGTATATTGTCCTCTAATGACGAGAACTTATCTTATTTATACCCGCATTAATAGTGTCAATTAAATTCGAATGTTTAATCTCTCGCAATCGATTCGCGATTGGTGCAAACAATTATTCATAAACCACGCGTAATTATTAATTGGCACTGTGAACAAGTGTTGCGACGTGGTATACTCGATGCAAGTACACCCGTCGTCTTGGCGATATACACGACAGAGGGTGTATACGATATATATCGCGGAAACGAGCATGTGAACAATGCTGAAAGGATATACATAGCAGCGAAGTTCGATGTGCTGGCATTCGTACGTATCCAGCCCGAAGGGGGCAAGATTCTGAACTTTGTGCGAGAGAGTTTGAGGCTAAAGCAGCAGCAGCAAACCGCCCAACTCAAGAGCTTCCACTTTGATAGCCGCATTGCTGTTGCTGTTAGTGCTAGTGATGTTGGGTTGGTCTTGATGTCGATTCTGATGAATCGCTCCGGCCGTTGGCCAGCGCATATTACATTCCAAAGTCCTGGGGGCAAAGCCGGGAGAGTCGAGATTTCGCTCTCGGACGCTCAAAGCCTTAAGGCACACACCTGAGGAGCGGTCATGAGCTCTCGGTCCTGTGGTTATCTCCAGCGGACCGGAAATCGGGCAATATGAGAGGCTACCGAATGTGCCCCCGCGGGCCACTCGACAAAAAAGAAGTTGCTCCGTTTGACTGCTCTTCTAACGTCTCAAACGAATACGACATGAGGTTTTTCCGGTAGAGTTGGCCTCTCGTACTCGTAATCGCATTCGTAATCATACTCGTACTCGTAGTCCCCGTTCGTCTGCGATATCCGTTGCTGTTGCTGTTGAATCCTGCCTCGATGTGCTGGCTTTGGGCTCTGCATCCTGTACAGCGACAGAACTTCTGGAGGCGCTTCTCTGAGTGACGTGACATCAGCCACAGCGTAAACTCCGACTTCGGTATTGTTTCTTCGTTGCTGATCGTACACGTTATCCGAACGTTGTGTTGTTCCACAAGAGTAGGGATCACGAGCATTGTTGAGCCGAGGGTAACGCGCGCTCTCGTAGAAACTCGGCGGTGGTTCCGGTAGCGAGTTGTCGAAGCGATGAGGCGACGAATCAAGGGCTGGTTTGCCTCGCGGCAAGTCGTACAGAACCTCCTCGTTTCTGGCTATCAAACGCCTGCTGTATGACTCAGGATTCTTGTCGGGCTCGTCATTGCCACGACCAACGTATACCAAAAGTTCTGGACGGTTTGGCGGCGCGTACGCTGGTCGTTTTCTCCTCTTCGCCCTCGTTACGTACACTATTAGGGCAAGTATAGCTGCTGTGGCGGCTAGACAACCGGCCGCTGACAGGGAGAGATAAAGTGGACTCAAACGACAGCGAAGTGAACTCTCCGATAGTGCCATGAGTGGCTTACCGACAAATTCCTCATCCGCGCAGATTATATTATCGCTGTCCAATTCGAGCCTCGTTTCGTTTCTACGCTCCTCCGCGTGAATGACGTTCCACAGCCAATGAACTGAGCAATTGCAGACGAGTGGATTGCCACCGACTCGCAAAACTGATAGACCATCGACGGGAAAGTGCGTTGGCTGAAGACTCGATAAGCTGCATCGCCTCAGTGATACCCATTTCAAATGTCTCGCGCCGAATAAAATTTGCGCTGGTAGTTCCTTGAGATCGTGATTTCCATCAAGGGATATACGCTCGAGATTTATATTGTCGGCGAAGGCTCTTGGATGCACCCTCGATATTGTACACTCGCTAAGGTCGAGACTCTTCAGCTCGAAGAGATTGCGAAATGCTAGTGTGTTGAGCTCCGTCAGACGATTCTTACCGAAGCCAAGACTCTTGAGACCTCTCAATTTGGAGAGGGACTCGGTTGGCACCGAAGTAAGATTATTACCCTCCAGGTCCAGAAACACGAGACCTGGAAGATTACCGAATGCGTCATCCGCTATACTTCTTATTACGTTGTTTGCGAGATTCAACGACACTAGAGATCTCAATGTCGGCAGTGAATCCGTTAGTAACTCCTGCACGAGATTGTAGCCGAGATCCAACTCCTCGAGACTCGGCACGAGAAGTAGATTTATCGATGGCATTTCTAGCAGAGAATTTCGGCTTAGAACGAGGCTTCGAATATTGTGAAGATTCCGGAGAAGCCCGTCCGGCAGACTGGTTATTGAGTTTCCGCTTAAATTCAGATATTCCAGCTCGCTCGTCTCGCGAAAAGCTTGATCGTCCAGATCAGTGATGTTGTTGTTGCTGAGGTCGAGTTCACGCAGCGAACTCAAGCCTTTGAGTGCGTTTTTTGCTACTGTTCTTATTGCGTTGTTGCTGACGTTCAGCGCGACCAGACGTTGCTGAAGAACAAAATTCTCGCTGCCCAATGTGTGGATCAGATTTGAACTGAGGTCAAGACTCTCCAGATTGTCGTAGAAGCCGAAGGTCAGGTGCAGACTCGCCACACGATTTCCCGAGAGATCGAGATGACGGATTTCCGGGTTGAGCTGGATCGGCACGACATCGAGACCAGCGAAGGAACAGGAGGCTCGCAGGTACTCGTCCTCACAGTGGCAACGAGGAGGACACAGTCCGCTTGATAATACACTCGAGATTAGAAGAGTGGCGAACGCTATCGCGATCGGCACTGCCGTGTTCTCCGGTCCTCGCGGTGCCATTCCATATGACCTCCCGACTTCCTTCTCTTCACCCTGCAAACATATAAAAATAGGATTTTTAGTTTTTGATAAACATTATGGATCTCAAGCTGAAATTTCATCTATTTTATATACACCAGAAAACTTCCGGGCGCTGCGCGCGCGAGTAGAGTGCGTGAGTCGGTGCAGCGATCTTATTTAATACATATAATATATATAATCAGAATTCCCAAAACTTATCGAATCGGAAACTCTTTATAGATTTGACTCAAATTGATTAACAATTGTCCTTTAGCATTCTTTCAATTATAAATTAGTATTTAGCTTGATAACTTCAAATTTGCGAGGTCTGGAGCATTTCCAGACTATAGAAAAAAATGTAAGTCCCATCATTATATGCGGCTTTACATTTTTAGTAAAGCAGTACGACCTCTTTGCTCAAAGAAATAAATACAAGATTTCCAATTCTGGAAACCTGACATGGATTTTGCTAAAAGTAACAGTGAACAAAGAGGTCTGATTTATTTGACTGCAGAATTTCAATTCTCCCTGATCTCTTCGCTTATCATCTTATTCACGATTGTTCTGTTGATCCGCATGTAGTGACCCCGCGTACGCTTGGCTTTGTTGCTGCCATAGAGACTACGTCGCACTTTGTCGTTCAACATCTTAAGCCTAGTTTAATATTCGCAATTAACACATAATCCGGAAACCCCGAAATATTGTAAAGTCAACCAACTTGGGAATTCAAACCTCGCGCGCCCAATATGCTTGACAAAACTGTCAGAATTGTAACTGTCAAACGTGTTAAACACAAACTCGGTCTCGATCTGATCTCGCGCCAATTTGGACCAATCACAACGCGAATAACACGACGACAATGGACCAAGTCGCACTTCGATAAAATCTCGTAACATACTTTTTAGAGAAGGATTTTTGCAAACATGTCAAAGAGTTTTTTTAGCTTTTGATAAATATCATAGATCACAAGCTATAATTTTTATTATTTTGTATTGATTTTTTCCCACATGTCAGAGAATATTTTTAGATTCAATAAACATTAAAGCTTTAGTTTAATTTTTTTCTTGTCAACCCTGTTACTTAATTTTTTTTTTTAAATGTCTGCATCGATAATGCCAGAGATAAATACCGATTGCGAGACCCAATAAACTAAATATAAATAAACGCCAAAAATTTGATGGTTGTATTTGAAGTATTGAACTGTCAATAATTTTTTGAATTCTTAAATTAAAAATCTTAATGTAATATTTTGTATCATAATAATGCATGCATAGTAATATCAGTGTTGTAATATTCTGTGAATTTGAGTGAACAACATTTATGACAGTATGGTATTATCGAAATAAGAATTTTCTTTTAAGAGGATAGAGATCAGAGTTGAAAAGTAAAAGCCATAATTTAAAAATAAGTATTCATCAATTAAAGCATCTTTTGCGGTTCGCTTATTTTTATTCCAATCGTACCAAAAGTGGCGGTGAAAACGACCGTATTCTATTGGGGTGGGTTGGTTTCCTCAAGTTTTACCGTAAAACTCCAGAACTCTGAGCACACGCTTGTAACGTTGAGCACGAAAAATCGAGCGTTAGTAACGTTGAAAAAAAAATTATTAAAAATTCAGCGTACGTTTTTCTACTAACTTGCTGAACCCGACATCGTCAAACTAAAACTATATTTCGCACAAGTACCTCCAATGCGGAACTTGTCCTCATATTTTAACTCAAATATGGAATGGCAAATTATTTGGTAACTTATTTTTCAACTTTATTCTATTTTTTTAAAATGCATATTGCTTATTCAAAAAACTCATTGCAAAAAGATCCTCCAAACTTATACGACAACCGTATAAAAAGGCACGCTTCGAAAAAAAAAAATTGATTTAAATATCACGAAAACATGAAAATTGGGATGTCTTCGGGTATTTTTAGCGCAACTCTCCTCCTCCCCCATATGAAATACGTGAACTCAGCGACAAGAGACTCACTTTCGAAACAAGAACGTTACTTGAAAATTTAAAAAAAACGGAAATTAGAAAATAGATTTTCAGGGAATATTTTCTTTCATATATTTTTACATTCCTCACATGATTCTTCACCTTCAAGACAAAATACACTCTTCCGCACAGAAAAAAAATTATTTGAAAGCTGGAAGAAAGTCTTCCTTTAAGCAATAACGAATAATTTCGGAGATAAGAATAAAAATTTTAAAAAAGTTTCTTCAATGTCAGCGAACAAATAATTATCCAGAACAGAAAATTGTATTCTTCCCATATAAAATATGATTCGACCATAATACACGTTTTTTCAACAACAAAAAAAAAATTTTATATTTATTACTAACTCCACATGTTCCACACGTGGCTAAATCGAATTATTATTATAACTATTTCGAAGTACGAAGTAAAAGAGTTCAGAACTCGATTGTCGGTAGTTGCGAATCTTTTCGAAGTTGATCGTGAAGCAGAGAGTAGCAGAATTGTGTACGTAGGGTCGCGTTGGCCCTTTCCTGCGGGAGCAGTAGAGTTGACTCGTAGTTGGAGCGAAAAAAGGAGAACTACAGAGTTTCGCTTCGACTGACAGCAATCACGTCGATGCTATAGTTGCCAGTGTGCATTTTCTCTCCAGAGAGACGGTGAGTTTCCGGATCTTTTTCACGCTCGAGTAGCGCGCCCCGATATAGCATATATGAGAGAAAGAGACACACACGTATATAAATATATACACAGAAGGGCAGGAGGAGGGGAATGCAGAGAGTAATCGGCGTGAAATCTTTTCCAATAGGTGTGGAACGCCAATAGGGATGCGCATCGATTTCATTCCCGGAAGCGTATCACCTTTATTCCTGCGAGTGGTTCACGAGATATACTCAAAGGGCCTCACACTCTTCTACCATCTCGTTGTGTCTGCTACTGCTGCTGCTGCTGCTGTACGTGGAAAATAGAATAAATGCTGTGGGGCGCGGAGTCGATACGAAAACGTTTCGACTGGATAAACGTGAGGAGAAATCGAGTATAGATAGCGAAGAGAAGAGAACGGGCCAGCGAAAAGAGAGAGAAAAGTACGAGTGAGCGGGTAGAAACATTTGCCTCGCGGCGGTTGCTCTCTGCATACTATGTAGTGCACTTTTATTCGCCGCGATGCACCCAAGCTGTACAACACAGGCGTGTGTATATAGACGTGCCACTGCGGAGTGGCAGAGCACAGCGCGGCAGTCTATTTACGGATAGATGCACGGGTCACGTCCGTTCTCTTTCAAATTTTGCGCACGGTCGCGTTCTCGCTCGCTCGCTCGAGCCTCCGGTATCAAACTCCCCAACGGCTGGAATCCCAAAGCTCGCCGATATCTTTTTCGTCCAACCGGCAGATGCACTTTCCACTGCATAGAGTTGAGAGTAGGCACCTACCTACCTCTCTGTTCCCTCTATTCGGTGTGTACGTACCCGTAGATGAGAGGCGTTGGTGAATATAACCGTTCGTCTCTCAGTGTACGGGTAAAATGCCCGTACGCTTCGATAACTCGGTCAAAGTCTCCGAAAGAAGTGGCGCGAGCCAGAGAGAATGAAATAGCCGGGCTGATGGATCTGGACGATGAAAGAAAATCGAATGAACGTGCGGAGAGCGCGCTGCAGCTCGTAAATAACCCTTCGTTATCTTTTCTGTGCAATCTTATGGGAGAGCAGATTGGATGAGGACAATATGGCACACTTCAATTTCGTGCTTTAGATTTCCGGTTTCCCTAGCTGCTAAAATCGCAGTTTTCAAAAATGCTATTTTTTTAATGTTCCGTTTTTCGTGACACTGATGGACAATATTGAAACTCTATAAAATTTACATTTTTTTTCTATTCTGAATAAAGATAATGAATGAGAAATACGCATGCATACCTAAAATATGTTTTTAATTTCATCCGAAATGAAATTGAGTGGATGAGGAAAATATGGCACACATAAATATTTTGCTTCAGATCGTTTATCTTTGCTGCTAAAATCGCAGTTTTTACAGGTAGTGTTATTTTTTTTTTTTTTTTTGCAATATTCCATTTTTTTTCACACAGAAGCACAATTTTACAATCCTTCAATCTTTAAATCTTTTCTATTTCGAACAAAAATAATAAATAATAAATTGCAGGATTTAAAAACATGTTTTTAATTTCACTCGACAATTATGGAAATTGTTTATTTTTATTTTAACCCAAAATTCTGGGTGAATTAGAGAAATAGTGGGATTCCATAAAAAAAAAGTATGTTAAATTCTGATTTAATGTAGAAAAAACACATTTGAACGTAAAAAAGTGAAAAGTGAACTTTCCGAAAGAAACATTTTATAAATTATCTTTTTTTATTAAAAAAACAATTAAATATGTAAGAATTTTTTTTTCATCGAAAAAAAAAATCTTGGCCTGGGTTAATGTAAAGGTTAATGTAAACGGTATCCGAGTCGTTATGTTATATTACTGTATTTCTGGAATTCTGACGGCGACCTCGAAACCTTTTCTTCATTTGGATGCTTACAGTGCCGATAAAAATAAGGAAATCTAAAGGATATAGTATAATTTACAAACCGGTGCGGTGGTCTAGTGCTTAATGTACTGGCCTCTAGTCCAGAGCATCGGTAGGTCGCGGGTTCGAATCCCGGTGCAGTCGATTTTCGTCGAAAATATAAATACGGGTGCGATGAAGTTCCAGATGTATACATGTGACCCGCGCAGGTATTTCTACCTGTTTACGTCACATGTATACAGCTGTAGTACGTGTTTACGTTCTCGATGAAACGTGACGTAGAGACCGGCTATATCGGCATAGGTTTTCCGCAGTTTTCCCATGCCCATAGCGGAAATGCTGCACCGAGAGAAAAAGTTTCATTGATTCACGGAAATCTTTGCCAATGAAATGAAATACTTGAATTTCAATAATATATTTTCTTTGAATGATCTCAAACTCAATGAAAAGTAGTGACATTGATTCGAAGAAACATTTCTTTAAAACAATGAACCTTTTTTATTGATTTCAAAGATATCGTCTGATTGAATGAAACCTTCTTCTTACCAGCTCAAAATTTCGAAACCTATTTTTTCCTGAAGTACGCGGCAGATAAAGCTCAAACTTTGTGAGTATGTAAGGAAGTACGGCAGAAATAGGCTAAGCTTCTGGCCCCTCGAAACTCAAAGCCGTTCGTTCGGGAGAACCGGAAAACAAAAAAGTGAGGTTAGGTGCGAGAGAGAGATCAAAGAAAACGTTCCTTTGAACCAATGAAAACGTCTCTTTAAAGCAATAAAACTGTTTCTTTATTATATGCTCACTAAGTAAATCTATATTTACAGGTAATGAAATGTTCTCTTTGAAATTCAAATGCACTATTTCATTGAAATCAATGAAAAAAAATCAATCCACCCATTTCTTTGGTGTCAATGAAATCTTTTCTCTCGGTGTATGGCAAATGCGATATAGAGGGGGAAGTCGGATGCGGCCACCTGGGGGCCTGGTTACTGATCTAGACCAGACCCCCAGGGGGGACCGGCTACTGATCCGACCGTGTAATAGGCGTAATGTCTGCAGACGGCGGGTAATGCAACATAAAAAAAGTATAATTTACATACTTGCGTATCATTAAAAAATACTTTGTCCATCTAGGGGCACGGGGTATTCAAATGGTAATTTTGTTCCGTGCCAATGTGATATGAGCATCTAATTTTTTAAAATCCATTTTGGTTACAATGTTTTAATAGAAATTGTAATAGATTATAATGAGAACAGGTTAATTATTTAACCCATTGTGTCACAGTAGGTCACTAGGTGACCCACCAGTTTTCGTCCAGATTTAAATGTTTTAAATTAATTTATGATAATTAATAATGAGTTTTTTCATTTCCGAAATGAAAAATGTATTGCTCAAGTGGTTAAAATCTATATCTTTGTAGATTCACTGTCTTAATAAAACGTATTTTAAAAATATACAAAAACATCTGAGAAGAAAAGAAAGTTCTTAAAGAAACGTCACACAGATAAAGAAAGAATCCAATCAAAGGTGGCATAAGATAAATAATAAAATAAGAGGAGTCTTTACTATCTTGCCGATAATAAATTGCTGAGATATGAAGTAAACAAGCGAAAGTCTCCCCCTCGTCTCCTTAAGAAATCAAATCGCACGCTCTCAGTCTTCGGATTGCCAGAGTGTGTGTAGCACCGAGACCTTTTGACTTATATCACATATAAACATCGTTGATTTACAAGCCCTCTGGAATATGGAGAAGAGACTAGCTCGCAAAATGCGATACAAGGGAGACTCGCTTTTTCTCCGTACCAAAGTGGTGTTCTGCTTCGCGAACTGGAGAGATGGACGGAGGCTGCGCGCGGGTTTGCCACCAGACTATAACGAATGCCACCGATCTCCTCGTGGCTTCCATAATGCACGGATTTACAACCGCGTCTCTATCTCCTTCTCCACTGCTCGGGCATAATGCTCGCTTTGGCTTCTCTCGTAGCGACTAGCATCTTTTATGGAAGCTCTATGGCGCCGCACGCCCCGTGTATACTATATACCATAGGCGCTTCCTGCCACGCTCGTTCGGCCACGTCTCATACGGAAGGAATTGCGAGCGATGTGACTTTTGCCGCTGTTCCCGGCGACACGCAGAAGCATCAAAAACATATTTTACACAGCAAAGTACATAAGCTACGCTACTATAAGTTATATATAGCAAAATCTGGTAAGTTATTTGCCGCTTGAGGTGGAAAAGTAGGGTTAGTTGGCAGCGCGAAATTACGACGATGCTTCTTAGCATCTGTTACGTAGGGTAAAAAGTCAGAAGCGAATGAATGGTTAAGCGGAATCATTATTTGTCGTGGGTTTTTTATCGTTTATTAAAAGGAATATTTAATAGAGATGCCGGAAACACATGAAAATAAATAGAAAATAATATTATTTTATATATAATTTTCTTTTTTTACTTGACGTCGAGTCGCTACCGCGACTCTTGATATATAATATAATAATAAATATAGTCACATATATGCGAAATATATAACTTTTTGAAATACCTTACATACATATTTTTGCATGTGGTGATTGACGACAAAGTATCGAAGTTTGGATTGTATTGAATTGATCTTCAATGTTGTATCGATACTAAAAAATATTCAACACGAAAAGATCGATCCATCAAATATCGAAGTATATTTTATATTGAAAATCTATCATCATTTAATTACTACCATGTAAACGTTTAAACGAAGGTTTTCTACAGGTGGAAATAAATAGATTTTTATTTCAAGCTTAACGTTGTTCATATTTTTTTTTATAACGTTATATAAGCACTATGAAGTTAGTTATAGAAGTTTTTCGATGTCAACATATTATTTTATTAAGCAATTCTTCAAATTTTATTACGTATTACTAGGTTTTTATAGGTTTATTCTAATTGCACGCGAATCATGGATATTGAAAAACAATCTAACTTCAACTTAAACAAAATCGGTTATTTTTATAAACTGTTTTCAGTATCGATATTGCTGCAAAAATATTGATTCACTGTATTAATTGGACTGGAGTACCGATACAAAAAGAATCGATATTTTTGGACTAAAATGTTGATACACAAAATATTGATACTTGGGAAGCATGCCCAATATTTACTGGGCACGACATTTGAAAAAAAATATATATGTAATATTATCATGTGGTACAATTTTTGAAAATATCGTTTTTTCCCATAACAAAGTAGATAAAAAATAGTATCTTTACAAAAAATTTGATATTTCACAAATAAAAAATTTCAATGCATGAACTTCGTCTGAGTGTGTCTGACGATATCGCCGACCAATTACAGCACGAATAAAACGACGAAAATGGCTGCGTGATTTTCGAAATTTTCGAGAAATCTCGAGCCACCAACTTTTTAGAAGAGGATTAAGTTTCAACGATGACATAGTCATAATTGACAGGATGGAAATGATTAAATTGAAAAACGGATGTTCAACTAAAGCATTAAATAGAGAATCGAATTGACTGCCCGCAGGGCAAAAAGACGAGTATGTGTTTCACTGGCATGGCACGAATATGCTTATTTCTATTAGTACAATGTTCTCTAAAACGGTTGAGGATGCTTTAACAGAACTTCGTACACAGGTTCTGTCTACCTGTTCATGTGTCTTTTTTGATAGATTGTATGTACTAGTTGCGATTTCCTATTTAAAAAAAGCATTTAAATACAGAGTTTGTTTGAATATATCGAAATGCCAAAATATGGCCGCGATTATTGCGTATTCAGTAATTCACTTCACAGCGCATATGGTAAAGTATTAGAATTACTTTGAAAACAATGAAATAAAAAAAGTTTTATAAAAATTAAAAAACTTCCGACTGAAAAAAATGAGTGTAATTAATAAACAAATTGGGTAATAAAAAATTGTGAAGTAATAATCATTCACATATTATAGTCGGGAGATTAATTCGTCAAGGGTGTGATAATTAGATTGATTCGCCAAGGGTGTAACAATCTCTCGACTATTGTATGCGATTGATTACTCCTTCACAATTTTTTATTTACCCAATCTGTTTATTAATTACACTCAGTTTTTTTCTGTCCGTAGTTTTTTTTGTATGCCATACACTTTTCATATTATTGATCAAAATATCGCTGACCTCGATTAGTACAATCGCAGACGTCAGAAGCATTCAGAGAAATGTTGGAAATAAAATGCAGCTCCATAAAACTTATTTTAGGGTATTCGGCTGCAAAATCACTTCCACTAATGCACCATTTTAATATATGTTCTGGCGTTGGTCTAGGGAACACGACGATGCATGTTCGAGTCGTTTTAATTTGTCTGCTGTCGCCAACCAGCTCAGCAGGCGACCAAGTGCTGCTGCTGGACGTTGACACAGTAAATAGAATAATTATTTTAAGTACATGCGCCATTATTGCACGGAATAATTTTTTTTAATGTTCCTCGTATTTGCTCCTTACTCACTGAAAATTCGTAGTATTCAGAAAATTCGAAGTTACTAAACCTATGCAAAAAGCTCACAGATACCTTTTGTTGGTTCAACAAATTTTTGTTGTTGTTAATTTCAATTCTTTTTCTTGAAAAGTACATACACAAGTTTTTCAAAATTTTCATTTTCTCAAATGTGTTTTATTTTTATTTAAAAAAGTGTAAATAGTTTGTTTGATCTCAAATATTTACCACTTTTGTTGTTGTTGTAAATTCACCAAATTACTTTTGAAATACAATAAATAAAATTATCAAATTAACTGGACAGTTTTATAACCCCACGAAGATTGTCACGATTTTACAAAAGCATTTTTTACCGTGTACATTTCAAGGTAAAAGATGCTAAAAGCCATTTTGACAGGGACATCATTTCTCGTGGACATGTAGAGCGAATAGCCTTAGTCATTGTCGGCGGCGTCACACAGGGGTATAAAAAAACATATTCCATGCAGCAAAATACATAAGCACCACTATGATTTATATATAGCGAAATCTGGTGTGTATAGTGGATGCAAAAAGTGGCATAACCGCTGGAACATCCGGTCCATTCGCCGCATTTATATGACGTCATTTTCACCGCAAGCAATCATAACCTGCCTTTTTTTCACCCTAGCGACATAGAGAAAGCTCACCGGGCGTCCCACCCACCCACATACACACACACACACACACATACATACATACATACATACATACATACATACATACATACATATATACATTCACCGGGCGTGGTAAAATCGGCGTTAGATAAAATTGAGGCGAGAGTTGAGATTCGAGGGAAAAGGAAAATGGGACAACGTCGATCGTGGCAGCCCCACAGAAAGGCAGGCACGGAATCCCCTATGCCGTGCCGTGTCGGAGCTATCAGTACCACGAGTACTATAATCTCGCTTCGCTTCCCTTCGTCTTCCTTCATGAATAAGACGCTCTCGTCTGGGCGCTTTACGTATTCCAGTGAAATCGCCCTTCCGTCGTTTTGCCTCTCTCGCTCTATTCCCGGTAACATAACGCGATTGAACGCTCGAGTACCGCATAAGCCCGGGGGACAGGTCGCCCTGAAGAGAAGTTCGAAGCGGGGTTTATATAGCGTTATACAGGCAAAAGCGCGGAAAGCACGGTCGCGTTTCGACTATCACGCCCATTCTGTATTCCGGACTGCATTCGAATCGCATTTAATCGTGTGCTGTTATAAAAAAAAAAAAAAAAAAAAAAAAAAAATTCGATGAGCCGGTAAATGAATGAGTTTAAAGAGAATGTCCGAGAGCCTTGATGGGAGGGTTGCCGTGTACACGCATAGTACACAAAGTTGTTGATGACTCTATATGCTCTCATACTCGAACTACTGGCAACATTTTTTTTTTCTTTTTTTTTTCATTTAACTCGAGTACTCTTGTTCGAGGGAGTGGTTTTGCTGCGGTACTTTTCTCCTCCCGTTGCACGATGATGGCCCGTGCAGCAGTAAAATTTTCTCTTTCCCTAGTTCACTCGCGTACGCCACCCCCGCGTGCATGCTGAGCGGTAAAGAGAGGTGCCGAGGGGGGAGGAGGGGGATGCAGGGTACTCGAATAGTTGGTCGATGGTCATCGACCTCGAAACGCCTGCATAACGAGAACGCGAACGTTATATAGTAGCAGCTATACCTGCCTATACACTGTCTCTACATGCATTCGGTGTCTTTCTCTCTCTCTCTCTCTTGCATTAGCGTTGCTAGAAGGAGAGTTCAGTAAACTCTTGGCACACGCAATGTGACATTTGTCGATGCTTGTAGATTCATACGAGTGCTGCGATTCTCATGGCATTGGATACGGTGAAGAGACCGAGCAATCGGTTCCTCTTTGCCAAGTGGTTCTTCTGCTGCCAGGCCATATACACTTATAACTATATGGCTTCACTTCTACAGCCTTTGGGGTAACGTACATATATATATATGTGACTTCTAGATAGGAGTGACGACTCGTACATGAACTGTCGTGAAACAGCTCGAATAAATGAGAAGAAGAGTTTTTGTTTTGTGTATATTGGTGGATAGATCCGACGGGAAATCTACTTTCGTATATACTTGTTATGAAGATTTTCAGGTTTAAATTATGATATGTGATAAGTACACGAAAGTGGATTCACTGATGGGATTTTGAGAGAATTATACAAATTTTGTTTGTTTATTCTGAGTAATAGAAAATAAATTACATATTTATTTATTGGGGCAACTTGACTGTGCTCTGATTTTGTTATATATTTTTTTAAATCTTGTATTCATTGAAAAAATGGTTTTTTTCGCTTGAAACATCTTGGAATTGTTGAATAAACGACTGCTTGATCACAATTTTCTTCAAATTTATTGAAATAATAGCTGTTGTCGATATAAAGATTTTTAAGTTTTGAGTTTAAAGGAAATTTGTATCAATAGTATAGACACTTTTTCATGAAATTTGAGACGAAATAAAGATAACACCTCGTCCTTTTCATCTTTACCCACTGTTTATACCGTTAGGTGTAAAATTTATTTTCCAATACCCTCAAAACGGTTTAAAAAAATTAAATAAAATTCGCCTATATGGCAAAAAGAAGATTTAAACTCAACAAAAATAAGAAAAATGAATGGTTGTGTAATTCAGCCTCAAGACTTGATTCGTTGTTTAGGAGTTAATTAAGGCAAAATCCTGAATCATATTTTTAAGTATTGGGTAACTTTTGGAAATTAAAACGGAGTCATCTCATTTGATCTAAGCGATATTGAGATATTTGTGAAAATATATTACACCCCATTTCATACCCCCTTAAGAGTCGAATTAAAAAAGATCCCTTCTTTGCGAATACTTACATCGGGGAAAAAATATACTCTTCAAAAGTCACGATTCTAGGTTCAAAGTTTTATGTTGGACGTTAATGAGTTGGTCGATCAGTCAGTCCGTCCATTTGCCGATTGATAGAAACATCTGTTTTTACAGATACTGATTACGTGTCCTGTTAAAAATGTTTGGAAACTGAACGTACCAGAACTCGAAGTTTTTATTTATAAACTGGTATATGAATTTTATCATCAACGTACGATGTAAAATGTCACTCTATTTACATTTAATTTCCAAATATTTTACACTCAGAAAAAATGTTGTCTTCGGTAAATATAAAGTGACAAGAATTGATTTCAAGTCTATGTTACTATTTTTTTATAGTTCCGGTAACCATCAAATAGTCGTCGTAACTACGGAAAATATAGTTAGAATAATTTTTCAGTTACCGTAACTGCAGAAATACGTTGCATGGATAAAAAATGAATAGCTGCGCGGAGAAAAAGGCTCAGTTGGATCAACCAAGGCGCTTGGTTATATATGCGCCAACTAAGTTATTGTTTAGACCAAACAAGTTATTATTTGACCAGCCAAGTTACTGATTACACCAACTAAATCATCTTAATTAGTCAATCAATAACTTGGTTGATTAACAAATAACTTGATTGGTCTAACCAATAATTTAGTTGGCGCATATACGACAAAGCGCCTTGGTTGTTCTAACCAAGCCTTTATTTGCGTGTATTACTTTGTAGTTGCTAGGTCTTCCACAATTTTTCTGAGTGTAATTTTTCATGATAGATATCTTACTTTTGCGTTCTACTTTAATTTTAATTTGATATACCGGTTCTCGAATCAAGACTTCTAGTACCAAACAGTTCTATTTCATTAAATTTTTTAACTGTAAGTCTAAGCATGAGCATGAGCACGAACATTAGCATACTTTAACATTTTAAAAGTGTTCCGAGTAAAATTGCCCTAACTCTGTTGTATGTTATAAAAAATAAACGAAGGCGCCACATTGAGACTTTGCAACAAAGTTACTTTTCTCACAGTCAATGTATTCATAAATGAATTTCTGATAACTATATGGCTTCTATGCTATAGCCATCGATGTACATAAATTCGACTCCCTGATGGTAGCGACGAGTCGTACATAGACTATCTATTGCGATCAAGCTAGAACAAATAAGGCTCGTAGCAGTTTTGTTGTATGGTGTATATTGAGTATAAATGAATCGGTGGATCCACTTTCGTACAGCCGATGTGGACCGCATCAGCAGCTTTTTCCGCCCGAGTCAAGCTCGTTCGCTCTGAGCCAACACAGCAGTAGAGCAGCACGACGGAGGCACACAGTACAAATAACACAATTTGCCGGGGCATGCATAATGCATGGAAATGGCATCGGCCAAGTGGCTAGACCACCCTCGATCCTCCCCTTTGCTCACGTATTTACTATATACATAGAAATACATATATATGTATAACTATACAATATATGTATATATATCTCCTCACGACGATTCTCCCTCGTTCCATCCTTGTCTATAATAGAATCTGCGCCATTCACTCGATTTCTCGACGAGCATGAAAGCGAAGAAGTCGCTGGGCGCGCACGAGTCGCGGACCTGAGCTTTCCGGCGACGTATAACAAGCAGTGGCGCATTCAATTTACAGAAATTTCTCCCTTTCTTGGGATAGGAGTTGTGAGGTCGATGAGGGAAGAGAGAGAGCTAGTTTATCTCCCCTCTAAAGCCTTGGCTGTGTGCCTCCCGGCTTCACTCTCGAATCTTGAATCCGCACCCTCGCCTCAGGCACTCTTGCTAGCTGCTACTGGCTTTATATATACATATATATATATATATGTATATATGTATATATATGTGTGTTTAGGTGCCATAGAGCAAAGGAGTGAGGTCCTCTCTGCTGTTCCTCTGTATAGCTTTTCCGAAGATCGTCCCCGAAACTACCCGAAGACAGGCCAAACTCATTCCAGAGTTGGCTAACCGCTCGACGAGGTAGCCGGCAGGGGTAGCACGTTCCGTGATCCTTGGCCTCGCTCTAAGCAATGTTCCCGGCGAGTTATAAAAAGTTTTTGCCGCCGCTGCAGTGTCAAGAATCGAGAGGGCCCCCGGATTATTCTAAGAGTGTCTATGAATGTTTCACCCTAGAACAGAATTATGCTAAGTCGCCCTATGAATAGACTTCCTTAACCAGTATTTTTCTAAGTCCCTCTATGAATAGTTCCCCTCGATCAGAATTATTCTATTTCTCCCCATGAATGACCCGCCCCTGGCTTAGATTATTCCAAGTCTTCTATAAGTAGTTCCCCGTTCACCTGGGTTATTCTAAGTCTTTCTGATAATAATTCCCCTTGATCATGATTATTCTAATTCCCTCTATGAATGACTCGCCCCTGATTTAGATTATTCCAAGTCTTCTATGAGTGGTTCCCCGTTCACCCGGATTATTCTAAGTCCCACAATCACCCCCAGGCGACGATTTTTCTAAGCCTTCCCAAAGACTCCGATGTCAGGATATTTATAAGTCCTATGAGGAACGATATAAATTGATTAGTATTCAAATTTAAAATACATTAAAATAAAGGCAAACACGAGCAGGTCGTTTACCGTCTTAAAATCAGTAATGAATATTGAAAATACCAAGTGTGAATTTGCACTGAAAAGGTATATTTCGGATTTTATAAATCCGAATACGGATGAATTGCGAGAATACAGAATCTATGTAAAAAAAATCAAGTATTGCGTAATAGGTAGTTTAACCCCTTAAGATTGCTCTTTGTTTATATTTAGTTGCCGTCCTTCATGTCATGCAAGTTTCATTGTAGTTACTTGTCAAATTCTTAATAGAATTGAAAAGAGATCGAATTGAGTAGACAGTTTACCCCCTTAATTACCGGTAATACGTCAATTTTCACTTACTGATTATTCGCTTAAACTAACGAGAATATTTCAAATTAATATTCACTTGAAAATTGCGCGAGAAGAGGTTATATATGGAAATTTATACATCGATTTGTAGGGGGTAGTTTACCCTCTTACACATGTTTTCCAGCAAAAAAATGCAAACTCTGATTTTACTTGCCCTTTCAAATGGTACATGTTTCATGAAACTCCATTGGTAAGTATTTAAAATATGATGCAAAAAAAAGAAAAATCGCGCGGGGTTGATTTAATCCCACAAGAGACAATTTAAAAAAAAATGTTAAGGTGGAGTTTTCATTACTCGTGATGAGAAACATTTTTATTTTTGTTTCATTGAAATCGGTCGACCCCTTCTAGGTGAAACTGTATTATCACCTCTCTCACCTGCCGAACTTTGGGGGTTGATTTCACCTCTTCAAACCGTTTTTCCGCCGATAAGAAGATCTTAGTTTTTCAAGGGCTACAACATAGTTGAGTTTCATCGAAATCGCAGGAGGACACTAAAGTGACTTTGGGGCCATCCATCAATGACGTCACCATGGATTTGATCTTTTTGCCCCCCCCGCCTTTATGTATGTGGCGTCGTCATTTATGAACGGCCTCTATCCTTGTAAATCCACGAGGACCTCGCAAGGCCTGATTTTTTCTAAGTCTTCCGTAGGCCTTCTTAGCGATTTTCCTAAGACCCCCATGGCCCCCTCAAGGCTTCATTTTTTTAAGTTCTCCCCGGGCCCCTCAAAGTCAGATTTTACTAAGTCCACACTGACAGCAAAATATAGTAATTTAATTAAAAATATAGTTAGTCCGACGATAATCTAATTATAAACTATAATTCCCAGGAGGAACGTCTCTATTTTATGGTTGCACCAAAAATAATTATACTAGCAATCATCAAAACGATAATAGTTTCAAATATGCCATTTTGTTGCACATACGATTTCAACGTTTGTTTCCAATAACTTTGCACGTATCGTTTATTGAACTATATATTATCATCCCTTCAACCATAAAGAATTGCAAGCCTTCCTATATTCGTTTTATCATGTGAAATCGTTAAATCAACGATACGTTTTTCTCTTGGTGCATCAGGATCTCGCAAGGCCTGACTTTTCTAATCTCGTAGGCCCTTTAATCGATTTTCCAAAGACTTTTTTTCTAAGTTCACCGAGGGCCCCCTAAGTCCAAAGGGTGCCGAAGCTGAAGTGGCTCATAAGTTGTGGTTACTGAATTCCGATGGCGTGTAGCCGTAAGGAATTCTAGTATGTATGTATATGTGCTTAGGTGCTATAGAACAGAGAAGTGAGGTCCTCTCTGCTGTCCCCATGTATAGCTTCTTCGAAGATCGTCTCCGAAACTACCCTGAAGACGGGCCAAACTCATCCCAGAGTTGGCTAACCGCTCGACGAGGCAGCCGGCAGGGATAGACACGAAGACGGGGTGGCACGTCCCGCGATCTTTGGCCTCGCTCTAAGCAAATGCTCCTCGCGAGTACTGCAGTCGCTCGAGCGCGAACCAAGTCTCAGTCCGGTGAACTTGGCTTTACATGGGAAATACGGTGGAGGACGATTGTTGAATCGCGGTGGGAGTTGTCGGCGTCGTCCAGAGACCGGAGATTGAATGTAGCACGAATACACAATCAGTTGTACCTTCCTGTCGCACGGAAAAAAATATATGTAGCGGTAGATAACGAGTGAGAACGGAATGTAGCGTGTTTACGGAAATTACGAAGGCTTTGGGAGTTAATAAATAGGCAAGGCAAACGAGCCACTGATTGATTGGGGTGAAAGAACCATTATTTATTGGCAGAGTTGTAAATCCCCATTAATTCATGAGATATAGTTTACAGCTCAATTTGTTTTGTAATTATGATTTCATCATAATAATATGTAGTGATTATAAAATAGAGTGTAAACACTTGAATAGCTGAAAAAAAACACTAATTTTCGCTTTAATATTGCAAGAAATAGTGGAAAAATGGAAGAAATAAGTAATGCATTACTTATTTTTATTCCATTTTTTTAAAAGGATTACCGTGAATTTTTATTGAAAAATAATAATTTTTACAGCCATTCCAAAATTTAATCATTGTATTACAATCGCTATATGTTATTATTATAAAATCATAATTATAGAGCTGATCGTATCATCAGCATTATTTCTCTAAGTATTAGGCATTTACAACTCTGCTTATTGGTTTCTCTAGCTGCAATTTCATAGTGATGTTAGTTAAGTATTATCAATGTTAATGTCTTTTTGTGTATTTATTTTAGCTGTGTGAAAAGAAAATTAAACATAATAAATTGAATGATGTCTTGCATCGCTAGGTTTCTTTCATATCAACTAGCCAAATGATTAGGTAATATGATTTCGTTTTATATGGGAGCAAAAGAAAAATACTTTGATGTTGATACAATTTATTTCATACAAATGAAATTTTCTGCCTTTTCTTTCATTCCAATAGAATTAAGCTCATTTGTATTAAATACATCCTATTAGGCTGGCTAGTAAATACATTTAGTTTTTCAAATTGTGACGGCCCTACATTGCATATAAGAAGACGATTCGAATGAGAGAAATGTACTAGGTGACATTAGCGCAGTGGTTAGCGCTCTTACTCAGTATCTGAACAATCCGGGTTCGAATCCCGGTGATCACCATATTTTTCTCTCTTCGATAATTCGTCAGACCATCCGCATTACTCACACACACCTTCCATACTCTGTCCTTTCCGACTGTTACATTGGTGTCAGAAGTTTCGGACCAAAAACACGTCCACAAAAATGCACGGCATTTGGAGAGACGGTCTCCTCCATTCTCTTCATATATATATTTCTACAGTGGCAAAGACATGTAAGCCCACGCATACAGCGGCAGACCCGCAAATACTAGGATAAGCACCGGAGAGATAGCTCCTCCACTATCGTGTAACACAACTCTTTCAACTCTATACAGTCGACGTGGACGCCGAGTTCTGTAAGTGGAGGTGTGTGACGGCCCTACATTGCATATAAGAAGACGATTCGAATGAGAGAAATGTACTAGGTGACATTAGCGCAGTGGTTAGCGCTCTTACTCAGTATCTGAACAATCCGGGTTCGAATCCCGGTGATCACCATATTTTTCTCTCTTCGATAATTCGTCAGACCATCCGCATTACTCACACACACCTTCCATACTCTGTCCTTTCCGACTGTTACAAAATGTTGACATAAAATAATTTTTTAATCGAATAACATTTTTTTCACTCAAAATAATCCTTTAGGACCATTTATTTTTAGTTAATTAGTTATTAAAAATGTAGCCTTGGTATTTATACTATAAGTTATGCAATATTAATTTGTTTTTAATTTCGTCTCCCATTAGTAGTAAATTATTGATGTGAAAATGAATGGGTATGATTTATAAAATAAATAATCTAATAGGATTATGCAAGAGTTGCTGTGCTGGCTATTATAATTGATTACTAAATAGGATGTTGTTCGCGGACTGATTTGGTTACCGTAACTTCGTTCATGAGTTCTAATTGTGCATATGTCAGATTGTATTCAATTACGCGTGAAACGTAAAGTATTCAAATTATATCTTTAGTTTATTTCCGTACTCCTAAAGCTGTAAAGCTAACGGGCAGCGAGAATGGTTATATTTGTCCCATTTTAAGTAAATTTACTGTACTTGTAATTATTGAGTTTTCAATTAATCTAAGGACAAATAAAATTACTAGATATTTAAGGTCTTTGTAGTACCATAATCTACCTTCAAAAATATATTTATGAGAAAACTAAATATCTCAAATATTCGTACCGTACAAACTAAAAATCTATTTTGTTAATACTTACGAACTTATAACAATAATTTTTCTTCTAGTCAACTTTGGTTTTAAAAATTCTGTAAACAGTCGAGAATAAACACAATCCATACTGTTGACAAAAAAAATGGCAACTTCATTTTGTTCGACCAGGTCGAGTTACTTGATATTTAATAAAAATATAAATTCAGAAAGAACAAGTGACAAAAAATCTTCATTTAATTCAACAGTATTCATGATAACGATATTTAAACAAAAAAGACATAACGTCGATGAGATCGATTTTCGATACTTATTTCCAATTAAAATATGCACTTGCCAAATCCGAAAGAATTTATCGAAATTCCCGAAATCGTTCAATAAATCCCGCAGTATATTGAGTGACGGAAAAAGAATCTCAATATATATATAATAGATACAAATTTTAAAACATATATATTTTTAACCCATTTTGTTGAAAACCCATTTTATTAAAAAATATAACCAAAGCGACAAAAAAAATCAACAACCTTATTAAATTTTAATATAATTTCCATCCCCCAATGCTACTCGACACTGTTGCTGACATTTACGAGAGAATGTCAAGGAGATTGTAGCAGAATTGACTCGTCGTCAACAGACGCAGTAAAGCACAAGGATGAGAGTCAATACTGTGGAATATAGAATCAGTTGTCGGCCGCAGGCACTCAGAATAATATATACATACATATATAGTATATACAATCACCTAACGAGAGACCACATGCCGCTATGTACGTAAATGAAGGGGAATAAAACCTATACACACATATGTATATATATATATATATATACATATATATAATAGAATTTAGGTACAGAATGCGAAGAATAAATCAAATTAGAGTCTGATAAATTCGGAGCACGCGACTCCCCGTGGTCATCCACTTTGTACGTACAACGTCCGAACGTCAGGCAAGAGAAGCGCAGTAGCTCACCACGAGAAACGAGAAGGATCAGCCCCTTGGCATTGCGGTGTAGCCGCGTGTATTCCTACTGCCGATGCTCCTACTGCTGCTGCTACTCTGCTATTGCTATTACTGCTGTTGCTGCTGCTGGTGCTGCTGCTGGTGCTGCTGTTGAACGGACCTCCCGTTGCTCTTCGACCGAGGCTGATGCATGGTTCGCTGAACATATATCGGGGGATATATCGAGGGATCCGCTCGGTAGGTACTGCACACCGTCCGATTCCACGAGACAGCACAGCAACCCTCGATCGCCCGCTCGTTCGCGCGAGCGCGGCTTGATCGGATTCCTATACCTGTCCCATTCCATGCCGCAGCTGTTTTCCACCTGTTCAGATAGAAAACTCGTCTCATCCGGAATCGGGTTACTCCCTTTGCTGTGAAAGTCTGTATAATATAATGTATGTGTATGTGTGTGTGAACGTCTGAGTATAATACTGCGTCGGCTAACGATGCACTGCCCGACTAGAAGAACCACAACCGGTCTGTTCCCTATAAATCCTCACTGATCTAGGAAAGATTACGGCCTACCAAGACCGAAAATTTTCGGAGCAACGGGAAGACGAGACTTATCGGATCGAGACCCTTTTTTTCTTTTTCTTTTTTAGAGGAGGCTGTACAGCTGTGAAAATGTATTTTATTAAAGAAGATAATGAAACCGTGTATCACCGAAGGGATTCATTATACTAATACCGTAACACGGAAAACACGTCTCGTTTCGGTGGAGGGAAATAATAATTAGGGGATTACGAACGGGCTTATTTATTATTAATGAGTTGGTTTTTTTTTTTAGGATTCGAATCGTTTCTTTGTTTGGGCGTTGGGTTAAGCCGATATCTTTATTTATGCGTCTACAAGAGTGTTTTTAAAAATCTCTGGAAAAGAGAGGAAAATACAGAAAACGATTTGTTTTTATTTTCTGGATTATTTATTATTCGGGGAGTTTTTTGAAGATTTACATCCTTAGTTTATAACGAATACTTTTATAAAATTTTCACGTAAGGTTTTTGAAAAATCGATAAAAAATATTGGAAAATGCAGTAATTGATTTTTATTTTTAGGATTCGGTAATTATTGGTGAATTTTTTAATATTAAAATCCATTTGCGTGGTCGTTGGTTTATCTCGAAATTTTGAATCAGATGTTTAAGTGGGGCTTTTGAAAAATCGCTGAAAAATGTAAGAAAATGCAGAAATTAATTTTTATTTCTAGGACACATTGATTATTGGTGAGCTTTTTTAATTAATTTTTATTTTACGATCTAAATAGTCATTTTATTTTTGCGTTGGTTCATTCCGAAAAATGTATTTTCGTGCCCATGAGACGGTTTTAAAATCATCGAAAAATTGATAGAAATACAAAAATGGTTTTTTTCGACACTCCGTAAAAGCGTATGAAAGGAGGTAATGAAACCGTGTATCACCGAGAACATTAATTACGTTTATTCCATAGCGTTGAAACAGTTCTCGTCTCGTTAAAAAAAGATAATAATTACGAGATGACTGGATGCCCCATTTGTTTTATTAATGTGTTCTGTTATTTGAAGATTTAAACGCTTGTGGTATTTGTGCGTTGTTTCAACTCGATTGAAAATTGGAACATTAAATTAAGTAATCATTAAATTATTCTTGCAATACCATTTTTTATACAAATTTTGTATGCTTTCAACATTTTTCAAATCTGTAGCCCATTGTATGAAAGTGCAAAAACAATTATTTTTGTTTAAAAAAATACATAAAAAGTAATTGAAGTTCTCGTTACTTTTTCCAATTATTCAGACATTTGAATCTGCGTTTAATACAAAGGCGTCGAAAAATAGGCCATGTAATATTAAAAACAGATATAATTATTATTACATTATTATCATCATTACAAATATGTATATTTTTATGCCAACCAGCGGTATAAAAAAAATCGCGAAAATGTAATGTAAAAAAATCGTCTTTTTTATCATTATTTTTTTATGGAAAAAAATCCACTCACTATCAACACCAAAAAATCGGGGATTCTCGCCAGACGCTCGAGAGACTTGATCAAATTCCTGGTGGTTGCGGCGCACATCGCCGGAACTAATGCTTACCGAGCGATTAATGGCCCATACTTGTCTCACGTTATTCGCGCAAGCACCCCACATATAGATATATATATATCTATATATGTATATATATATCCATAGATGCGAGTCTCTTGTGTCTTGGCGACAGTAATTTCGTGCGGTGCACGAGACTCAAGAGCCGAGGCGAAGTGCGAAGAGATATTCGAGAATCCCCGTGGGGTGTAGGATGACGGTGTGGTGCGATGGTGGTGAACGCGCGCGTTGGTTTCGGTGCGACGACAATCAGATTAGTGCGACAGCCCGCGGGGCTGCAAACTCGAATTCTCGGTGCATTATCGGCTGCAGGGCGGATCCCAAATGTTCGCACCAGACGCAGCATCGCACTACTGATGCTGCGGACATGTATATCTATAGATCTGTAGGAGCATCTCGTGTACAACACTATATAGGGTTGTACCTACGTGTTTCTCAGGCGAAGCCAATCGTATACCGGACCCCGATCCCATCTCACGGATGGTCGCGTCTCACAGCTGCTCCTCTCACTCGCTGTCCGCTTCTACCCTCGCTCGCGTTCTACGCCCTTATACACCCTCGGTCTCTCACCTGTTTAGAAAAGTTGCATTTTTCGCGCAGAATACGCACGCCCAGTAAAAAGATCTTGTTAAGGGGAGGGAGTCAGGTAAAAAAAATTGGTTTTGGAAATTCAATATCCTCGAAATCCTATTGCATATAAAAATACCCAACGCACTATATTGTTGGTACTCGATGGAAGGATTTTTTACTGTCTTCTGATTTGCATATGATTGTCAATATTATCTTAATCAAAGTTCTTAGGTTTTCCATTCTGCGCATGATTCAGATCAAACTAGTAGGCAGATTGGAATGGTAGACGTCTCATTTTCTTCTTCATGAAAAGATACACCGGCTAAATGGAGCAAACTATTTTTTTTCATTTTGAAAGCAAAGTTAATCACTGATTTAGAAAATAGCATAAAATTTATTTATTAATAATTATGTCACTTACAAAATATGACCTTTTATTCAACATTTGCTCCATTTAGCCGGTGTACCTTTTCTACTCATCAATCTACTCACACCGAGAGAAAAAGTTTCATTGATCCACGAAAATCTTTGCCAATGAAATGAAATACTTGAATTTCAATACTATCTTTTCTTTGAATGATCACAAACTCAATGAAAAGTAGTGACATTGATTCGAAGAAACATTTCTCTAAACCAATGAACCTTTTTCATTGGTTATAAAGATATCGTCTCTGATTCAATGAAACCTTCTTCTTACCAGCTCAAAATTTCGAAACCTATTTTTTCCTGAAGTACGCGGTAAATAAAGCTCAAATTTTGTGAGTATGTAAGGAAGTACGGCAGAAATAGGCCGTACTTCCGAGTTTCTACCTCGAGTTTCGAGGAGCTTCTGGCTCCTCGAAACTCGAAGCCGTTCGTTCGGGAGAACCGGAAAACAAAAAAGTAAGGTTAAGTGCGAGAGAGAGATCAATGAAAACGTTTCTTTGAACCAATGAAAACGTCTCTTTAAAACAATGAAACTGTTTCTTTATTATATGCTCACTAAGTAAATCTTTACTTACAGGCAATAAAATGTTCTCTTTGAAATTCAAATGTACTATTTCATTGAAATCAAAGAAATATTTCGTTGAAATCAATGAAAACAAAATCAATCCGGTGCATCGGAAATGAAATTTCTTATTTGGATGCCGATTTATTAGACTTCCATTCACCTCAAATAATTTTTTTTACTTGTAATTAAGATACTTATTGAATAGTAAATATATTCAAATCTAAGAAATATTTATTTGGACCGGCAGTTATATAAATGTTGATTAAAAAAAAATAATGATTTTATTGGGATATTCCTCACTATCCCATTGAAGCTCTGAAACTGCCGCCCGCTCAGCAGTTGGCGCAAAAACGGGTCCGCGGCTAAGCAGTCACCCATCCAAGTTATGACCGCTAATAATGCTGCTTAACTCTGGGGACCGTTGAAGCCACACATCGACCGCGCGTCCACTCCTGCCGATCTAACGAATATATAGTTTTTATATAAATATACGACAAGAATTAAATCAAGCTTCTAAGGGATAGAGAGCAATATCCCAATTTAAATTTTCTTTTTTTTTAATCAGCATTTATATGTATAACTGCCGACCCAAATAAATATTTCTTAGATTTGAATATATTTACTATTCAACAAGTATATTAATTACAAATAAAAAAAATTATTTGTAATTAATATACTTATATAATTGTAATTAATATACTAATATATTTAAAATAAGAAATTTTATTTCCGATGCGTAGATTCTAGTCGCGTTAACAAGATCTTTTTTCTGGGTGTATAGCCTTCTCCGTTAGCGAAGTCACTTTTTGCTTTCTCATAGAGGAAGTTTTATTTTCATGAAATTTTTTTTTTAGATTTTCATGTCAGAACACTTAAATTGGCCAAAACATCGAGAAAAGTGGTTTACAAAAATACTGCGGATGTATGTATGCATATATGTATACATGTATGTATACATATATGTGACAGTGTGCCTAACATTTATTCTGCTATAACTCGTGAACTACTCGATCGAATCAGCTGAAATTTTAATGCCATGTAGAATACTGGTCAATTTTTACTTGGTATTAATGTTATAAATATCGATTGACACATTCCGCTTTTATGAGATTCAGCTATGAGTGGCCGCTTTATTAATTCTATTTTTTCCATTCATCCGGCACATTTTACATTGCTCTCAATTGTATACAATCGATAGTTACAAATACAGAACCTATAGAAAAAAATTGGCGAAGCAGTGAAAAAATAAATGAGGGGAGAAAAGAAAATGTCAAAATTCACAATAACTATTCTAAGTACACGTAGAGAAATAATTAGTTAACCATTGGCGACTAAATACGCTCCAAGCGACTACATTGGTTGGATTAACAAATTTTTTGGTTGAACCAACAAACTAGTTGGTTGTGACACCCAATTCGTTAATTGCCAACCAATTAATTTGCTGTCCTATCCAACTGATTTGTCGATCCTACTAACTGATGCATTTCTGTAACCAACTAGTTTATCGTCCCAAAAAATTTTGTCAGTAAAATTTTAATAATATTTTTTACTCGTTCAGACCCTTTTTATATTTCCTCCAATTTTTTAAAAAACTATAACAATATTTACAAAACCTACAGAATCATTGGCCGAAAGGTCAAAAAGTACTTGGAGAGAACAAAAATATTTGTCAGTCACTGAACCCATCCAATCACTTTTTACATTACTCTTCACTTTTTTTAACCTCCAGTATATACAGAATCCACAGAAAAAGCAGAAAAAGCGAAAAAAAAATATTCGTAGGAAAAAAAAGTTTTTCAGAAGTTATAATGGCCAAACTGACGGAAAATGCCTCATATGCCCTATCCCGTTGGATCTCACCTTGTCCTATACCCGTCTCATCACTCTTCGCTCTGTTACGCTCGGTATACAACTAACGGAGCGAAGAGTCAGACACCCAACGTCTGGGTCCTGCAGGTCGAATAAGCTGGCACTTCACTGTTGCTGCGGGTGTATAGAGAATTGCTCTTTCCATTGGTTACAGAGAGGAGAGTATGAGAGACGGAACATAGCGGCAACAGCAAGGAGACTCTATCGCTCATACATCTCTGGAAAAGTGGAAGGACGTAAAGGGGGGAGGTATACGCAGTGCGCGAACGATCTACCCGCTCCATTTGTCATCGAGTAGCTCCTTCCGCTCGAGATCATTTTCCAACGTCGTTCCGACATTTTGCAGCAGCGCTGCTGGACGCCACGAAGGATAGTAAAATATTGCTGCGAGCTCTAGTCAGGAAAGATATGCAAGTGAACGAGCGAGAAAGTTTTAAGTTCTGCTTTTATTGCAACCAAGTGGAGATAAAAATGTCGCAGAATAGAGTTGGGTTAAATTAGGATATAAGTTGGGATTTTGTCGCGGGGGTTAATAAATTAAAAGAAATTATGCTGTTGAAATTTACATTCGTTGAAAAACAAAGATATCTTTTAAAAAATTTTGAAGCGCGAGATTTTTTAAATGCTGCTAATCGTTTTAATTATTAGATTTATCATTTATAAATAGTCGGGCTCATAAGAAATATATATATGTTTATTTTGCTGCTTTAGAACGATGCAAACTTCAACATTGTATTAAATTGTATTTTGTTGAAGGTAGTGGCATGATAATTGCAGAAATAATATTGTGGAAAGACGTTTATTAATTAGTTATCATTTAGTAATACGGTGAGATTATATAGATGATGGTTAAAATAATATACAGAAGCTATCGCAATATTATGATACTTAATACTTCGACCGTATCGCGATGATATAATCTTTTGGTAAGTTTTAATAATTCATAAGGGAAGGAAAGGATCGAACACCCTTTTAAAAGCAATAAAAAAAAGTTTCTTCCGCCTGATATGAAGATAATTGACAGCATAATTCTCTTGCTGCTGTAGTAATAGAATATTCGATATTTATTTTTGTTTTATGTCCAGATTCTTCATCCAACATTGTGCAATTTACATTCGTCTGACATTTCGTTACAAAATACACCGGCAGTCCATTTAAAGGAAATCCTTGAGGGGAAATTTAAAATTTATGTAAAACCGCTAGAGCTTAGCTTACCGCGTATATCCCGCCAAAGATTTTACTTGGGTAAATCTTATATATGTGCGACCTTTAGAAACCCTCAAAAAGATAAATATGTCCGGTGCAACTGTTCGATTCAGATTGCGGTAAATAAGATAAAAATCGTTCAAAATACCTGAAACCCATACGATAAAGATTCTTGATCGACAGTACGGGAAGATAGGAGAAATGATAGGAAGAAGTTGAGAAAGAGCAGAAAGTGGCGAAAATAAAAAAAAAAAGATTAAAGCGAACAATTTTTTTTCACGACATTATTTTGAAGAAAACATAAATATTTTGATGCCGTATTAAATAGAACCTAACTTTGTTTTTAAAATAAATTGGCTTGCTGATTTCGAGTTCATTTTTCTTTTTCATACTAATTCCTTGCTCAATATTCTGTCACTCAAATTCATCAACTATTCATTTTTGTAAGATATAAAAAACTTTAAATTTATGCCGATCTCAAGGAAACTAAAAAACGATGTTTATCCGAATCGTAGCCTCAACATTTAGTCACTCAAATTGTTTACACATGTCTCTCCAATTTATATTTAAAAAATGATATTTTCTTTTTTAATCGCTTTAGAGCAAAACAAATGATGTTTTTACTGAACTCGAAGAAACTAACAAACGATAAACGTGACCAGCGTGATGTTACTGTAAATCCGAATCATTTCTATTGGACTAACTTCCAACACATTCAAAGTGCATTATTTCCCCCTACCATAGACCCATAAAAGTAATGCACTTTAAACCTTCGATTTACGACAACGCCAAGAATTTTCCATCGCAAGTTACACAATCGTAACGCACTTTAGTGCAGTGAATTCGATAGATCCTCGCAGGCGGTGGAAGGAAAAAAAATCGTCAGAGTCCTGGAAGGTCATGCTGGAGAGCTACTTGATCCATAGGTTAGAGGCGATATGAGGAATGTGGAAAAAGAGTAGAGAAAGGGTAGAACGTGGCGAGAACGAAATTGTTCGGGATACCGGGGCAAGCGAAACGTTCCTATACACGCGCGTCAGTCGATAAACCGCGCCTGCGTATCGCTCTATCTGACGACTAGCCCACGGCGGAGCTGGTGCACGATGTTCTGTGGGAGCTAAGAGCACAACCCCACCTGTCCGTAGAATCAGCAGCGGAGCAACTGGCAGTGATGCTTCCGGAGGATCTGACCATCTCTGGTTACACGTATACGTATATACGGGGCATTCCATGACTCATCAACAGTGTCAAGACCCTCATATATATATATTTTTTTTTAGATGTAGTTCAATATGAAAAAGACCTTTAGAATTTTTTTTCCAGGGTTTTTGTCCAAAATTTTGTGTTTTCATAATTACCGAAAATTTTCAAAAAGTGCGTCGACAATTTGTTTGAATTACAGTAAATTCTGAGGCCAAAAACAAAGTTTACCAGGCTAGTGCGAAAATGGGTAGCAGCCAAAAATAAGATACATTTAAAAAAATATGTATCGTGTGTATTATTACCCAAAATTAGAGTTTCTCAAAATGTGCATCGAAGATTTGTTTGTATTGGTGACAGTAAATTATGCATTCAAAAACAAAAATTTTTATTGGCAATGTGGCAAAAAGATATTTGCAGAGGAAAAATAAAATTACAAATTGATTTTTTTTTTCATCGAAAAAAATAGAAAAGAGACAATGAATTTGTAATTTTTATACAGATATAAAATGCATATGCGTTTAGAAATGTCAACTAATATTAATGAAATTTTACCATTTTGGTCATGTAATAACTAGATTATTACAAACTTTGTGTAATTTTCATAAACTTTTTTGAAAAATTCGTCTTCACGTACATAAATTTACTCTGCTATTGATAATATTACAGTGATTATTTTTCGCATCGGAATTTCGGCTAATAGAAACGACGCATTTGGCCTCATGTGGGGGAACCTAGTCGATTTTATTTCGGATATTTTTCAGATATTTCCTAACAAGTTGCTAAACAATAAAAACAATTTCTGAACAACTTTTAACCTGAGAATTCTTCACATCTGTCAAACTTCAAACGAGAACTGGAACGTGATCTGAAGAATGAGCCGAAATTCCGATGGAAAAAATAATCCGACAAATACCCCTCGAGCTTCAAAACTAATAGTGTATTTCCCTTAAACTTCCCTGCATACAAACAATCGTGTCAAGTTTTGCAGAAAATTCACTCGCGCAAGCGCTCGGGATTTTTTAACCTGCAAAACTTGACACTCTTGTTTGTATGCAAAGAAGTTATCGGGAAGTACCGATAATTTTGAAGCTCTTGGGGTATTACTACTGATTATTTTCCCCATCGGAATTTCGGCCGATAGAAACGACGCATTTGGCCTCATGTGGGGGAACCTAGGCGATTTTATTTCGGATATTTTTCGGATATTTCCTAACAAGTTGCTAAGCAATAAAAACAATTTCTGAACCACTTTTAACCTGAGAATTCTTCACATCTGTCAAACTTCAAACGAGAACTGGAACGTGATCTGAAGAATGAGCCGAAATTCTGATGGAAAAAATAATCCGACAAATACCCCTCGAGCTTCAAATCTAATAGTGTATTTCCCTTAAACTTCCCTGCATACAAACAAGAGTGTCAAGTTTTGTAGGTTAAAAAATCCCGAGCACAGGCGCGAGCGAATTTTCTGCAAAACTTGACGCGTATGCAACGAAGTTATCGGGAAATACCCGATAATTTTGAAGCTCTTGGGGTATTGCTACTGAATATTGTACTAATCATTATCCCACACACCAGTGTTGTAAATTTTATATTACTTGTCACAGTAAATTCACAATCTATTTTAACAGTGTGCACACATCGAGGACGACGACGCTTTATGCCAACGCATTAAAGATATATTAAAGATAGCTGGTCTCATGAGAGTCCACATCCTCTCATATCCATCTGACTCACTCACTCTTGTGTATATCGAATGTCTCGATCTCTCCGTGCACTCAGCTCGTTGTGGAGGATTGCCTGCTCCACTGACCCTGTCGTCACGTCCAAGAGTAGTGAGCTCTTTCAGCTGAGGCTCTAGTCTTCAAAGACTGAGGTCTTTATGTCTCTCGCAGCATCCGCACCACCTGCCCCTCTATACCCCTTTCACTTCCTTTGTTGTCTGTTTCTTTGCTTCCACTAATTCTACCTTCCGTGTGCTGTATAGATGCACCGATACTATAAAAGACACAATAGAGGGTGCTATGCGCACAAATCATTGTGCTATGCGTACAAATCAAAACATTTGTAATTTTTTTTACGTGTTTTGAGATTATTTTCTTTTCCAATTGTTGAGGTTTAGCGTTAAGTTTACACTGCGAGAAAAGCATATCGTTGATTTAAAGATTTCACATGATAAAACGAATATAGGAAGGCTTACGATTTTTTATGGTTGAAGCGATGATAATATAGCTCAATAAACAATACTTGCAAAGTTATTGGAAACAAATGTTGAAATCGTATATGCAACAAACCAGCATATTTAAAACTATTATCATTTTGATGGTTGCTACTATAATTATTTTTGCTACAACCATAAAATAGAGACGTTCCTCCTGGGAATTGTAGTTTATAATTAGATTATGGTCGAACTAATTATATTTTTTATTAAATTACTATATTTTTCTCTCAGTGTAAAGCTTCTTATTTATTTGAATAAGTGTTGAGATATAGTTTTTAATTTTTTATTTATGATTTTTTAAAATACGATCTCTGCATATAAAGAATGCGCTCAAATCATTTTTGTTGGTTTATAGTTGTATTGAAATTTGTTTTGCCTTTGGTCGAGATTTGGACAGGGATGGAAAACAACAGATTTAATTTCAAGAATATTTTTCGAATAATTTACTAAATAGTTATTATTTTGCAACCATTATATCGAATTGTTATTTTCAAATATTCAAATGTTGTTTTAAGGGAATAATCTTTTAATAATATTCTCTGCAAAATTTGAAAAAAAAATCAAGGAACGTCAGCTCTTCATTTTACATCATAATTTATTGTTGAGTTAATTTGTAGGGATTTCTTATTTGCAGTATCAAAATGTAGTGTACAGATTTTCCCAATTTTATTTTTATTAAATGTTAATAAATTCTAAGAATTTAAGATGAAAATTGAAAATTGATTTTACTTAAATGAATAAATATAATAAGTCTTCCGCATTTGAAAGAAAGTTATATATAATATTGATACATTTTGTTAGGATTACATACACATATTCAAGATTAATAGGAATCTTTTCGGGTATGTTAAGCCGATAACTGATCTGAAAACAGTCTTCCTTGCCGTGAGTTAAAAGCAGGTTCGCCAAAAGTTGGTTATATCACTGAGAGAAAAAATTGTTGGGCTCAACGAAATAGAGGTTGACTCAACCTCTCCGAGAGGTTATATACAGCGAATGGAACGAGGAGGTTGGGTCAAACTCACCAAATGGTTGTCGGACTTTCTTCGATTCAAATGTTTCATGTGGTTGAGACAACCACAGTGCATTTATTGTAACTCTAACATTGTTTTCTCTCAGACCATGCGCACTCTTGCATCAATCTCTAATCGATTGATTGGAAGTATTGATGCAGTTGGTTCAACTACACTCATATTTCAATCAAATTCATTATGTGTTTGAGTGAGTCTAAAATAGTAAAGAAAATTAATTGAAAATTATTAATCGTGCTTATTCAATTGAGTAATCCTGCATATTAATTTGGTATTACGTCTTTCTCTTCAAGATGGTACATATTAATCGCTGAAGAAACATATTTAATTTTTTATTACATTAACGAGAATCGAACCTGCAACCCTCCGGATAATATGATTCTAGTATTTTTTTTGTCTATTTGAATATCGGTAATATGAAATATAAAATGGAGTTCGTATACAGTCAAAACTTTATAGATTTATATGATTGCGTTTGGTGTAGTAAAAATATAAGCGCTTTCTGTTATTTTTCACGGCACTCGGTTATATCAAAAAGAGTACATTGTATCGTTGTTGCCATCTATAAACATATTCGACGAAATTGCTTTTTTCATTATTAGCCCGAATTAGTTTGTTAGTATTTGGGTGGATGACCGTGTGGCTGACCTGAGGGTCAGTACTAGGATGGGTGACTACCTAGCTGTCTCTGGCGGTCAGTAGTGGGATAGGTGACCATCGGGATGACTCTAAAGTCAATACTCGTATCTTCAGAAACAATTTTCACAAAAACGGGCGTGAGGTTGAGTCAACCTTATATTTCTTAGAAACCAGTTGCACCGAGGTTCTTTCAAAAGCATAAAACAGTTCTCGTAACCATTCTGATACAATTGCTTCATAGAAATCATTTTCCTGATTGGAATGACGCGCGTTATTGGCTCAACCACTCGTTACACGCGTTTTAAGTACCGAAAAATTGTTGCCTTAACTCCTCACGGGGTTAAGTCAACTGCACTGCCATTCGCTCAACAGCATCAATGTTCAGCCAAAACATTGTCATGTTGACGCTCAATTACATGAAGTAGTTGTCTCAAAGAATTGTATTGCTTCGACGAATGGGTGTTTCTGTCAACCTCTATTTCTTTGAGCCAAAGCAATATTTGCCAACCACCGCGCGAGGTTGTCAGGATTTCAAGTTTTCTCTCAGTGTACTACAAATTACCCTACGGGTAAACATTATTACCCAAATCATTGGGTAATGCCGGTCAATGCAGCGTTTTTTATATTCGATGAAAAGATAAATGGTTCATAAACAATATTGATCCATGTTGCCATTTTCAAAGATGAGTTAGTAAAGATCCCGTTTCTAGTCTACTTTTCACACAAAAGGTTATTTGTTTCCAGAAAAAGACATATATTCCTTAATTACTATGATTCGACCGTTCTTAGCTACAATATAATTGCATGAGACAAGACAATAATAAGTACATTGAGGCGAAGTGATACGTGGTAGGAGTAATTTCAATTGTAGTAAACGGCGTTGCCCATTTTCAGCAAGTTGATAGCACGGGTGAAATTATTGGTATAAACAAATTAAATTCAACTTCACTTGCCGTTGAAATATTAAGCATTCAGGATGAAATGGAGAACCGCGTTTTCAACATGAGAAAATGATTATTCGAACCGAGGAAACGTTATTTTAATGTCGACCGCTGCGAGTTTTATTTGTTTCCAACTATATTGTATATATTTCAACCATTATTATTTATCATTTAATTGGGCGTCTCTGTTATAATATTCTATAAAGGTCAAATTAAATTAACGAAAATAACATTTCAGAGTGGCATCAGAATCATTATTTCAATCGAATAAGTATATATCAATATCAATATGATGAAATAAACAATTATTACTAAGTGAGCTACAATTTTTTTAAATTTATTTCATTTGAATTTAATAAATATCATATCTAGGTAATCGTTTTAATCCATCTTCTATCAAACAGTCTCAACTCAATATTAATAAGTTTCATTATTAATTGCCCTGGTTTAATTTTTCACGACAGAGAGTACATTCATAAGCTTTGAACTCTGCATAATTGCCTCCTATTCAGTACCCTCGAATAAATTAACGACAATACTTATAAGAAGAAGTCTATTGATCAATCCGATAAAAAAGTCAATAGCCGGTTTTTGGCTTACAGCAAAACCTCGTTCATCCGGCTTTTGATTAACCTGAGCGTTATCCGAGGAACCGGACTTATCCGACCACTTCGCGTTAATTGGGTCGGATGGGGTGTACGATCGAATAATACGGAAAAACTCGAATAAAACTGATGAACCCGCTATAACCACGTGAAAAACTACGTATTAACGTACGATCTAACGAACGTAAGTTAATATGTGGTTACAACCATTACCGTACGTTATATTTTTGATTACATGTCCAAATAACATATGACAAATTTAACACGACAATTCAACACACGCAAATTCAACATAATTTATCTCAACACATGTATAATCGACACACGTAGAATCAACATACAATAGTGCCGATCAATGTAAACACGAACACCGTTCGTAAAGAAACTAACAAAACGAAAGTACTAACGAAAAAACCTAACGAACTTAAAGAAAGAAATAAAGAGAATGATAAACCTTAAGAACGAAACCTAACGCGAAATCCATAAAGAACCTGAAGAAAAAATGTGACGCATGATATTTTTGGTTACACAATGAATTATCCGATGAAACTCAACAAATGTTCATTATTGTATATATGGATGCCAATATCATAATTATTATTATTATTTTATCACGGATAAAACATCACAAAACAAATTATCACACCGACTAAACATCACACAGACAAAATATCCTAACCTAAAGAACCACAACTAACCTAACGAACCTAAAGAACAAATATAAGAAAATACCAAATTTTAATTAGTTTGGTATTGTCCTTATATTTGTTATTTAGGTTAGTTTCTTTAGGGAGAATTAACTCCCTAAAGAAACGAACGCCAACCTAACTGACGCCCTAAAGAACCGAAATAAGTCATTATAAGTAGATGATTCGCGTGATAATTTGTCATTGTGATTATTTCTTATTGTAATATTTTGTTGTTGTAATTTTTTCTCATTGTGATATTTTGTTGTATGATCAAACGTCCGTGATATTTCGTCGTGTGATAATTTAACTGTTGTATTATGTCGTGTCAACTTCGTTAGCATACACATGAGAAACAATAACGGAATTTTCATTTTAACTGATGTTTTGTCGCGTGGACATTTCGTTACGCGAATGTTTTGTTACGCGTATCTTTTATTACTCAGATATTTGGTCGCGTGGATATTTTATCGTCGGATATTTCGTTGCGGGTTTTGTGTCGTCGGATAATTGATTGTGACACCATATTTTTGTATGTAAATTACGGAGTGTCGAAGATTTTATTGTTGATAGTACAGTGTGTTGAAAATTCGGATGTTGAAAAAATTAGTGTTGAAATTTATTATGTTAACATTGTGTATTGAATTTGCGAATGTTGACATTTACTTGTGTTATTGAGACGTGCAGCCCGTTAGATTCTCACGTTTGTTGATGTGGTTAGATTGTATGTTACTATTTAAAATATAAAAATAATTAAAGTTTTTGAATTGCGTATGTTTTCCCTATTATCCGAGTTTTCGCTTATCCGAGTTATCTCCCGCTCACATTACCTCGGATAAACGAGATTTTACTATATAGTTTTCCCGTTGAAGAAAGAAAATCAGACACATTCACTCCAGCATCACCGACGACTGCCAGAATATTTCCGATATGATATCCAGCCGGCTATATGACCGTAGAAATATCGCAACGCTCGATTCTATGACAGCGGTGAAAAGCGCTGTGACGAGCGTAGCGAATGCGGTCGCATATAGATTCACTGTCGGACAAAAGTTTCGCCCTCCTTCCCTCGAATGCTTTCTCGCTAATGGTCATACTCTACTCGAGAACGTTCGATGGCTCAGTATTAATAATAAACTCTGGCAGTGTTCGTGCACGTGTGCGTATATACATATATATATACACGTAGTATATATATTTTAATGTACATAGCTGTGGCTCAAGTTGGGAAAAAGTTTTTGTCCGCGAGATGACAAATTATAGCGTGAGCTATATACCCACGAGAAGAAAAAGGGGCGAAGCAGTAGCAGTAGCAGCCACCGGAAGGAAAGATGGAGAGCGGCGTAGCTCGCACGAGGCGTTGGCCGCGAGGCAAATCGCGTCGCGATACAACGCTCCCAGAACCGAGTGAATTGATGAGGCGAAGAGAGAAGCTCTGTACGCGTAGTTACGGAATTTGCCAAACTTTTTTTACTTCACCCTATTTTTTATCACCGCAACGAGAGGAGATTATTATTGCGAACGAAGACTGCAGCACTGTTGATGGTTCGCTGCGCTACTGCTGCTGCTCAACAAGAAGGAGGAGGAGGAGGAGGAAACGGTGAGAACCAAGAACGAGACGAGGGTGGCCGGTAGGCGTTGCCCGCGCGTCCGTCGGAGTGAAAAACCGACGACAGGAGAGAACGAGGTCCATTCAGAAATTGATGGGAGACGTCGAGAGAGACGTGCCTCAGAGTGTTGGGTACTCTATAGGTGGGATGTCGGTAGTACAGAGGTGAACTAGAGAGAAAGCGAGGCCCGGTTGTTGCTGCTTCTTTCCTCGAACGGTTTTTGTGTACGGGAGACCGGGGTTAGTCGAGTCAATTTGCGTTTTCAATTTGTTTCTAGTCGTTGGCTGCATAGATTGGTCGAAATTTTCTTGCATGAATCGTTAGCTAGGTAATCTGCATTTTTTAATATCTAATTTTATGGGCGGGTTTCAGGATAAGCAGTCATGCAGAAGGTGACACCGAATTTGCCTCGGGGAAAATGAGTTTGCTAAATCATCTGATCTTTTGTTAAAATAGTGACAACTGTGTGATTAAGTTATCTGTTAGTTTAACAATTTTTTTCTAGACTAACAAATTATTCTGCTACAGTACCTTTTTTTTTGCTGATCCAACAAAATGTTAGCATATTAACGGAATGTTGTCACTATTTTAACAAAAGATTTGCTAGCCTAGTAAAAACGTTTTCTCCATGCGGATAAATATTTTTCAAAAAATCTTTATAAGCTCCTCGTTTCTTTTTTCTGCAACATGAAAAATATCGGATCCAACATTTTCAAAACCGCATTCATGATTGATACCCCACTGAGAAAAAAAATGTTTGAATGAAATTAGTGCACGGAGAGAAATTTCTGTGTTGCGACAACATAAAACGAGGACAACAAAAATCGTTACGTTAGGCTGGCAAATTTTTTGTTCGGCTGACAAATCAGTTTTGCTATGCTGACAAATCTTTTGTTCAGCTGACAAATCATTTTACTGGGCTGAGCAATTTTTTTGTTAGGCTAACGTAACGATTTTTGTTGTCCTCGTTTTATGTTATCACAACACAAAAATTTCTCTCCGTGCGTATATCCTCGTTCAAACCAATTTTTAGCTGGTATAAGAAATATTTTGGTTACCGCAAATATATTTTAGGCAACTGTATCTAAGAATTATTATAGAAACTACACATTTGGTTGTCCTAACGAAAACCTCGTTTGAATGACGGTGTACGCCGATTTAGTTAATTAAAACATATTTATTTCTCAGTGCCCTAAAAGGTCCCAAGTTGCCACTGACCCTACTGGCCCCGGTCTGCCCTACATGGGTTGAGCAAGGCTCTCGGGTCAAGTCACACCATTGGCCGTCGTCGCTCCGGACAAAACATATTGCCTCGTTTCCTGCGAGGTTCTCACGAGTTACCAACCAACCAGAGGCAATAGCACCAGCCGTGGAGCCTTGTTCATGCTTCGTGGTAAGTTCCTCGCGGGGCAGAAGCAACAGAGGCTATGAAGCGTGAATATAGGTATACAAAGCTATTATATATACAGTATAACCGCGGTCTCGCGCACGTCGCAACCCCTAAATTCACAAATAAAAACTCTCCGGGGAGGGCATATATGTCACCTTACGCGTATTAAGGGAGGCTCCTCTCCTGCCGTCGGGGATATTTATGTGCAACCTCTTGTATCCCTCTGAAGCCCTTAACACGGTGGGACGAGGCTGCGGCAAGAGAAGCTCCTACTAGAAGCAGCAGTAGCAGCTCTTGAGACCTAGACAAGAGCAAGATAAAGATAGCAGACGGATGAGGACAACGAGGTAGAGGAGAAGTGGCAGGGGTGGGGGAGAAGGAGAAGAGACCCTCTGTCACTGGTGGGCAATGTTGGTGCAGCAAAAGCTGCTCCTCCTTTCTCCGCGTGGCTAATCCTAATTTATTTCTCGCCGAACTTCTCGCACTCGCTTATGGGTGTAAATGAGCGGCCCTAAATGGGGTTCCTGCGGGCTTTCGGTATGCGACCTCACCATTTGGCCCTATACCTTAGCTTGGTATATATGTATACAATATACGTATACGAGAATCGGATAGCTATATAGCTATACAGAACAGTTTGAGTGCCACCTATAGTCGTTGTGAATGGCATTGGCGATGCTCCGGCTTTCCGACTCTCTCATCTCGACCCTAAAGACACGCTGATTGGGAATTTCAGAGGCTCCACCCGCATTCAACCTACCCACACCTTCTACTAGTCGTTTTCAACGGCGTGTAATTTCGCAATCGAATCCACCGCGTCGCGTCTATATACCTTGCCACAAGCATCGCGCCACGGTTCTCAGAGATAAAGAGAGAGAGAGAGAGAGAGATTCCGTATTAATTCTCTCATATAAATTCCCTTCTTCTTCTTTATCCCTCTATTTCTTTACCCACACCATTGAGCCGAGCTCGCGGCGTGTTACCCTCGCGCGTAGCACCCTACAACGAAGGCGCGCGTGAGCCTCCGAGGCAGCAGCTCACCTCTGGATAATCCTAATTTATTCCCTTTAAAACCCAACTAGTTCCGGGTGCGAACTCTCGCTGTCTTTCTGTCTTTCTCTCTCTCTCTTTCTCTCGTGGTCGCACGTTGGGTACTAACCTTAATGGGATTCTTCGGTATGCGTCGTCATAATTAACGAGTCGAACGAGAACGAATGCCTGTGAGTGACTCGCTTCTCCACTCGCTTATGTGGTTGTTTTGCTCTCTTTCTCTTTCTCTCTCACTCTATGTTGTAGATGAGTCTGTACAACGTACTACGGGGATAATACTGCACGTACTACATACCGAACATACTCTAGCTGCGTGGTTTGCTGATGAAAGAATTTCGGGTCGAGGGTAGTCCGGCTTAAGTTTTCGCCTCTTTATCCTTTCCAGAGAGGTCTGTGCTACAACGAAGCTTCTCTACACTCTATCCATCTTCGCATCTGTCCGCCCTAAACCGATTTCTACCTCGTAACCGTGCCAACGATCCTAATTTATTTCTTCTCAAATATAGCACTCTGACTCTGGAGTGTGGTGTACACAGACTCGTTGTGAAGAAAAACATTGCTGTGAGCATCAATCTAGTCGGGGCTTTTTTGCGGGCTTAAAGTGTTAGCTAAAAAATATACTTGGACTCGTTGTAATTTTTCTAAGTCTTTGAGGAAAATCGCGACGGGAGTACTTGGAGAATTTGTTTGGCGAATTCGTGCGGCTTCGAGTTGTAATGAAAAAATCATGACCACTGTAATAAAAACTCTAGATATCACACTCTTATCACATTTTATAAGAATTATCTACAAGTAAAAACACTAGATAATTTTCTGCAGATTTTCTAAAAGTTATCTACAAGTAACAACACTAGATAATCTTAGCTCATTTTCTGAGAATTATCTAAAAGTAAAAACACTAAATAATTCTTGGCATATTGCCTAAGAATTATCTACAATTAAAAACACTAAATAATTCTTAGAATATTATCTGAGAATTATCTACAATTAAAAACACTAGATAATTCTTAGCGGGTTTTCTAAGAATTATCTACAATTAAAAACACTAAATAATTCTTAGCATATTATCTGAGAATTATCTACAATTTAAAACACTAGATGATGCTTAGCGGGTTTCCTACGAATTATCTAGTGTTTTTGCTTGTATATTTATCGGATAACGCATCAATAGAGATTACTAATTATTAAACAATGATTACAAATTCAATTTCTGGCTAATTGACTTTTAAGTTCAAGCTAATTTAGGCAGAATTAAATATAATAAAAATAGTGCGAAAATATTAGTAAATTAAATAAGTATTATAGTTGCTCTATGTTGAAAAAAGTGGCGAATAGACTTGCTGAGAACAAAAACATTGCTGTCAAAATCAATCTAGACCGCAGTGTTTTTTTTAAGCGTTAGCGACAAAGTATTCAGGGTCTCATTTTAATACTTCTAAGACTTTCAGCGAAATTGGAAAGTAAGCTAGAGAATCATTAATTTAGTTCACAAGGTATTGAATTAAAATAACATAGAAATAATGTGCAAAAGATTATCGAATGTTTTTACATGACGCGTAAATTGGTAGCCAGAATTCAGCAGGCGCAATACTAACAGCATGCGGCGTCTGTTAACTCGGTCTGCCAGTTTCAGTTTCATGTTTTTACTTGTAGATTTATCCGATAAACTCTTGGTAAGAGGTTGCTAATTATTAAACAAAGATTACAAATTCAACGCATGGCTAATTGAATTTTAATCTTCAAGCGAATTCATTACTCAGCGAATTTATGCAGCATTAAATCATAATAAAAACATCATGGAGACAGTTAATTAAATTGAAATAATAGTTGAACTGGTTTGAAAAGTAATAAGCGAATTCTGTACCTGTTCAGTGCTACAGAAGTAGAGTATGTGATAGAAATCACATATTTGATGTGTTACGATTTTTGAGCTACTTACGGGGAGATGAAAATGAAATCATTAAATGCGGTAATTCTAAAAAGGAAAAAGTAAGAACTATAACCTTAAGTCTATAAAACATGATTCGAAATCTGAACGATAAAAGTGACTAATTGTTACTAAAAGGACATCAGATATCAGTCAGCTATTCTAATTTTTATGATCGCCTCCATTGACGATAAAAACCGAGGCTTTAATATAGAGAACATAAAACACGACCCTTATTTTCCCCTCTTTTAACAAATTTAACCTTTGTCTCCCCTCAATATTCAGAATGTCTCCATTTTTTACTATCAAAATATTTATTCTTACGCAAATAAACTCGCAGACGTTAAATATGTACTTGTAAAAATGATAAACCCTTAAGTATCAAGAAACCTCTTTAAAAAAAAAACAGGTGTCGATTGAAAAAGAATACTTTCCTCTTTCTTTGCGAAAAATATTCCACCTGGTCGTAGTCAGTGGCTGTCAGAGCTCTGAGTTGATTATTAATCTTTTTGTTTTTGATATGGCCGCTAATTAGTTTTAAGATTAACTAATATGCTATCTTTAATATTTATTCATTAACTTTCTTATCCGGATAATCGCAGGGCGGGTAATTGGTTGAGCAGAACTAATAGGAATACAAATCATCATGCAATATAGTTTCCAAGGCAAAGATATAAATGTATTTCAAAATTACGTGAATATAATCACTAATTGCTTTTGTCGATCCTTTGACAAATTTGTAACAATATAGGGTTATTTTCCTTTGACAATTTTCGGCGGTTGACAGTTTCTTTCTTTTGACAATTCATTTTACAAGAAATACTTTATCGTTGACCTTTGACGATATGGGTAGAAGTACCGTTTTTGGCCATCGACGCGATCCATTTGCGGCTATACTGATTGCACACAAAGAGATAGCCACAAATGGTGCCAAACGGCTTTGAACGTAATTTATTAAACAATTAGATATTTTAAGCATTGCATATTGATTGTAAACTTTGCTTTGAATCATGTAAAATAATCTCATTCAGTAATATGAATAGATTGAAATAATGATGAATTAATATAGGGTACGTCTACCCTATAATCTATTTTGACAAATTATCTATCATTACAATTAGCGAATTCTACTTTTCGATATATCGAGAAGTAGTAATTGTAATTAACAACAACATATTTAACTATTTTATTTCCGATGAACGCTCAAAGTGTTGGGTTGAGCGTTGACATTGAGGAAAAAGTAGAAAAGATTATTATCTTGTTACATGATGCAGTGTCATTACTTTCCTTTTGAAGTTACTAAATTGTTGTAAAGTTACATCTCCTCGAAAATCACGGAGTACAGATGTTCCAGAGCCAGTGCTAATGAGTTCTGATGTACGGCAGCTTACATTACACATACACAACGCTACTATTTTCTATCCACATACCAACAGGCCACGATAAAAAACAGGTGTCGACGTTGACTCATAACTTTCCTCTTGAAGTTACCAAATTCTTGTAAAGTTTCGTTTTCTCCAGAATCACGGAGTACAGATGTTCGAGAGTCAGTGCTAACGAGTTCTGATGTACAGCAGTTCACATTGCATACACATAACGCTACTATTTTCTATCCAAATACTAACAAACTACGTTAAAAAAAACAGGTGTCGATGTTGGCGCATAACATTCCTCTTGAAATTACTAAATTCTTGTAAAGTTACGTCTTCTCCAGAATCATGAAGTACAGATGTTCGAGAGCCAGTGTTGATGAGTTCTGATGTACCTCAGCTCACATTGCATACACACAACGCTACTATTTTATATTCAAATACTAACAAACTACGTTAAAAAAAAACAGGTGCTGATGTTGCCTCATCAATTTCCTCTTGAAGTTACTTAATTGTTGCAAAGTAACGTCTTCTTCAGAATCACGAAAAACATACCAACAGGCCACGTTAAAAAAAACAGGTGTCGATGTTGGCTCATAACTTTCCTCTTGAAGTTACTAAATTCTTGTAAAGTTTCGTTTTCTCCAGAATCACGGAGTACAAATGTTCGAGAGCCAGGGCTAACGAGTTCTGATATACCGCAGCTTATATTTTATACACACAACGCTACTATTTTCTATTCAAATACTAACAAACTACGTTAAAAAGAAACAGGTGCTGATGTTGTCTCATCCATTTCCTCTTGAAGTTACTTAATTGTTGCAAAGTTACGTCTTCTTCAGAATCATGAAAAAATACCAACAGGCCACGTTAAAAAAAACAGGTGTCGATGTTGGCTCATAACTTTCCTCTTGAAGTTACTAAATTCTTGTAAAGTTTCGTTTTCTCCAGAATCACGGAGTACAAATGTTCGAGAGCCAATGCTAACGAGTTCTGATGTACCGCAGCTTATATTTTATACACACAACGCTACTATTTTCTATTCAAATACTAACAAACTACGTTAAAAAAAAACAGGTGCTGATGTTGTCTCATCAATTTCCTCTTGAAGTTACTTAATTGTTGCAAAGTTACATCTTCTTCAGAATCACTAAAAAAATACCAACAGGCCACGTTAAAAAAAAACAGGTGTCGATTTTGGCTCATAACTTTCCTCTTGAAGTTACTAAATTCTTGTAACGTTTCGTTTTCTCCAGAAACACGGAGTACAAATGTTCGAGAGCCAGTGCTGATGAGTTCTGATGTGCCGGAGCTCACATTGCATACACACAACGCTACTATTGTCTATCCAAATACCAACAGACTGCGTTAAAAAAAGATGTCGATGTTAGCTGATAACTTCCCTCTTGAAGTTACTTAATTGTTGCAAAGTTACGACTTCTCCAGAATCACGAAGTACAGATGTTCGAGAGCTAGTTCTGATGAGTTCTGACGTACCGCAGCTCACATTGCATACACACAACGCTACTATTGTCTATCCAAATACCAACAGACTACGTTAAAAAAAGATGTCGATGTTAGCTGATAACTTTCCTCTTGAAGTTACTTAATTGTTGCAAAGTTACGACTTCTCCAGAATCACGAAGTACAGATGTTCGACAGCCAGTGCTGATGAGTTCTGATGTACCGCAGCTCACATTGCATACACACAACGCTACTATTGTCTATCCAAATACCAACAGGCTACGTTAAAAAAAGAAACAGGTGTCGATGTTGGCTCATAACTTTCCTCTTGAAGTTACTAAATTGTTGCAAAGTTACGTCTTCTCCAGAATCACAGAGTACAGATGTTTGAGAGCTAATGCTGATGAGTTCTGATGTACCGCAGTTCACATTGTATACACACAACGTTACTATTTTCTACCGATATACCAACAGGCCACGTTAAAAACAAAACAGGTGTCGATGTTGGCTCATAACTTTCCTCTTGAAGTTACTAAATTGTTGCAAAGTTACGTCTTCTCCAGAATCATGAAGTACAGATGTTCGAGAGCTAATGCTGATGAGTTCTGATGTACCGCAGCTCACATTGCATACACACAACGCTACTATTGTCTATCCAAATACCAACAGACTGCGTTAAAAAAAGATGTCGATGTTAGCTGATAACTTTCCTCTTGAAGTTACTTAATTGTTGCAAAGTTACGACTTCTCCAGAATCACGAAGTACAGATGTTCGACAGCCAGTGCTGATGAGTTCTGATGTACCGCAGCTCACATTGCATACACACAACGCTACTATTGTCTATCCAAATACCAACAGGCTACGTTAAAAAAAGAAACAGGTGTCGATGTTGGCTCATAACTTTCCTCTTGAAGTTACTAAATTGTTGCAAAGTTACGTCTTCTCCAGAATCAAGAAGTACAGATGTTTGAGAGCTAATGCTGATGAGCTCTGATGTACCGCAGTTCACATTGCATACACACAACGTTACTATTTTCTACCGATATACCAACAGGCCACGTTAAAAACAAAACAGGTGTCGATGTCGGCTCATAACTTTCCTCTTGAAGTTACTAAATTGTTGCAAAGTTACGTCTTCTCCAGAATCATGAAGTACAGATGTTCGAGAGCTAATGCTGATGAGTTCTGATGTACCGCAGCTCACATTGCATACACACAACGCTACTATTTTCTATCCAAATACCAACAGGCTACGTTAAAAAAAAACAGGTGTCGATGTTGGCTCATAACTTTCCTCTTGAAGTTACTAAATTGTTGCAAAGTTACGTCTTCTCCAGAATCACAGAGTACAGATGTTCGAGAGCTGATGAGTTCTGATGTACCGCAGCTTGGCGGCACGCATCCTCGTTATATTCCTAGGTCAAACGCGAGACTGCTGTTCGCCCGACGCCCAAAGTTTATTTTGGGATTATTCCAATTCATTTTGCTCGGTGATGGAAGCATAAAACTAGTGGAAGTGAGAAGAGAGATGTCCACACAGATGCTGCGAAGATGAGAGAAAGAGGGAGAGGAAGAGAGGAGGGGCGACTGCAAATGAGGCTCGTCGCGGTATGTCCCGTCGTTATACACCGCGTGGCATGCTGCGGGGTGGCTGATGAGGCCTGCACAAGACGCGCGGCTGTCGGAGCGACTCGACAACGACAGCGACGACGATGACGACGACGGGGATGGAAGAATCGCGACACGGATAACGCCGGTGTGCCTCGACGCGATTGAGATAGCCTCAAGCGCATCGTTTCAACGATGAAAGCGACGCAGAAGCAACGCCCGGCGCGTAATTTCACGCCACACTTTCCTCTCGGTCTTTGCATGCATAATTGCACGAGAGCGAGTGACGCGTGAGCTTTGATCGCACCGCAAGCTCACACTACTGTCAAAGGGAGAGAGAGAGAGAGAGAGAGAGATTAGAGATGCACAGGGTTTTGGCGCATTCCTTTACTCACCAGGTACATATTATTTAACTACATAAGACTCGAGAGGTTGCAGACGACTTTGGGGGCCACTTGGTCAAAGCAAATGCAACTACGGGTGTGTGTGTGTGTGTGTGTATATGTGTGAAGACACAGAAATACGAATTAGTGCAGTATTGCGATATCATTAACGTAGTAATAATCTTGCTTAAAAATATCTTGTATTTACTCATAAAGAAAACTTTGTTTCCATGGAAAAAAAATGGAAATTTTAATGTCTGAATACTCAGAATGGTCCAAAATTGATTTTTAAAAAATGTATGTATGTATGTATGTATGTAATAGGGTGGGCCGAAAGAAATCGAATCTCAGGAAATTTATTCTACGCGTGAGCTTTGATCGCACCGCAAGCCTACACTACTGTCAAAGGGAGAGAGATTAGAGAGATTAAAGAGAGAGATTAGAGATGCACAGGGTTTTGGCGCATTCCTTTACTTACCAGGTACATACTATTTAACTACATAAGACTCGAGAGGTTGCGGACGACTTTAGGGGCCACTTGGTCAAAGCAAATGAAACTACGGGTGTGTGTGTGTATATATGTGAAGACACAGAAAAACGAATTAGTGCGGTATTACGATATCATTAACGTAGTAATAATCTTGCTTAAAAATATCTTGTTTTTAAATATGTCGAATAATGTGTAATTTATAAAAATTATCAGTTATAAATCAATTTGTATATCACTGTGAAAATCGATTGCTGGTGCTATGAGATCTAGTATTGAGTGTTTATTTGTCTTTCATAAGAAACCAGATTTAGACAGAGTTGTAAATCCCCATTAATTCACGAGATATAATTTACAGTACAATTTGTTTTGTAATTATGATTTCATAATAATAATATGTAGTGATTATAAAATAGAGTGTAAACATGTGAACAGCTGAAAAAATACTAATTTTCGCTTTAATATTACAAGAAATAGTGGAAAAAATGGAAGAAATAAGTAATGCATTACTTATTTTTTTCCATTTTTTCAAAAGGATTATCGCGAATTTTGATTGAAAAATAATAATTTTTGCAGCCATTCCAAAGTTTAATCATCGTATTACAATCGCTACATGTTATTATTATAAAATCATAATTATACAGCTGATCGTATCATCATTATTTCTGTAAGTATTCGGCATCTACAACTCTGGATTTAGATACATGTACTTTAAAGAGATGAACAATCCTACGCGAATTGAACCTCTTTAAATATGAAAATATGAGAAAATACGATTTTTTGAACATACAATTCTCTTGAGGTAGCAGAAGATATTGATTTCACGAGAATTCCCAAAGCTCACAGCATAGTAACACCACAATACAACTTTTTTTTTTGCGCGAAGTTAATTCTCATAGAATTAACTTCGCGCGGTTCGACTTTTTTCAGCCCACCCTAATATGTACGTGTGTACCATTTAATATATTTAGTGTTAATTTCCATTACGAGTAAAGAAAGCTTTTTTTAAAAATAGAAACTGGTATATTAAATTTGATATGCAAATGAGATTGTAAAATTACAATACTTTCTACTAAATCCTATGAAAATTAGGAAATTTTATACAAAAATATGTAAAGGTGAGCTTGTACTATTGTCAAGGTCGGAGATTATATCTGTAACGAGTTTTGGCGCACTCTTTATTCGACAGGTATACACTATTTAAGTACATAAGACTCAAGAGGTTCCAGACGACTTTGGGGGCCACTTGGTCAAAGCTAACAAAACTATGTGTGTGCGAGGAGGACACAGAAAATAAAGAAGAACTAGAAAAAGAAGAAGAGAAATGGGAATGGTGTTTTTCAAGCAGGGTGTGGGAGAAAACGAGCTTGGAAAGAAAGTTTTGCGAGTAAACAGCTGCCCGCCCCTGACCTTCGAAGAAGTTACATCAGGACGATAGCTTGGAAACTAAAAGTTTTGTACAACAGAGAGAAGATAGAGTCTCTTCGAACGGCAACACGACAGTGCTGTAAGGGCTATACGTGTTAGTTGCAAGATTTATAGAACGAGCGCCCGAACGTTTAACACTTCGTTTCTATCATCGCGCGCCATGTCCTATAGACTGAGAAGTCGGACGTTGTAAAATATAGGGACAGCTACTTCAAATATTAGGATGGCTAAGTGAGAACACGTGGGCCATTCAATTAAATACTGTAATATATCAGAAGGCTATAATGTAGGGCAATCAATTCTTAATGTTATATATTATTACTCAACACGCTGCTGCATGAAAATATGAATTTCCTGCAGGAACACTGTGGGAAATTTTTTTCTTTTTCGTTACAAAAAAGGTTTAGAATATGTTTATAGTAATATGAAAACTGTTTAGCAGAGATATTTAATTTTTTGTCGTTTTTTTTAGAATCATATTTATGTGGGATAAAGTGTTTAAAAAATGTGTGTGTCTATTCTTTATGACATCTTTTTTAAAATCAATTACCTGAAATGTGAAAGTAGTTTGAAATCAATATTAAATTTTCTTTTTTGATGATATTATTGCTTTAAAAAAGAAAAACTTTCATGTAAATCTCATGAAATGCACGTCATTTGCCCTTTAAATGTGCAATTTTGAGCAGCGATATAGTGCATCAGAATTTTCGAATAAAATTGATTTTTTTTTCTAATAAAGTGCTTTGTAATAGATAAATATGAGTTTCTGTATTTTTACTTACAGTTCGACCTAACGTGTCTTAGATTGAAATCTAAACTATACTCAGTCCGAAAATAACTTCGTTTTAAACAAAGCGAAACCCGTTAAGCCGAAATTCATTTATCAATAAAAAATATTTTTCAAGTCATATAATCCGCCTAAGATTAGAAAAAATTTGTAACAAAATTGTCAATGTATTTCTTACATTAAATTATTCGCATACTCTAAAAACCTCCTCAACGCACCTGTTAAATTTGTAATTAGTAACATTACTTTTAAAAAAAGGTCATTCTCGATTACAGATCTCCCGAAAACCTACATTAATGAAATTTCCGTTGATATCAGAATCCAAAAGACGTTATCGTCTGAAAGTAGTTTCGAGCATAGAGAGAGCAAAGCATAACGTGCCGTGCACGGCAGGTGCTGCCTCGATTAATGGTACAGCCCAAAGAGGGCAAAACATCCTCTCTTTCTCTCCCTTGCATAGCTCAGCTTCCAAACGAGATTCCAAAGATCACTGAAACGTTTACGGCGTTATAGTGCACAGAGAGTATCTCGCTTGCTCGCGTGGATTCCGGCTATCAAATTCCCTTCTGAGATTCGGAGGGGTAACCGAAGGAGCGAGAGAGACAGAGACAGAGAGAGAGAGAGTGAGTGAGAGGTCTATAGGAAGAGAGCATCGGGAGTCGAAGAGTTATTGGAGGGTCGTCGGACGGGCAAAGCAGAGCAGAGCAGAGCAGAGCAGAGTAGAGTAGAGTAGCAGCAGCAGCAGCAGGTGTAGAGAGGTAGCCCCAGCATTGAACCGGCTCGAGATCTAGGCGATAGTGGTACTCTCTCGTACAGTATACGTATAATCCTGTGGCTAGTAGCGGTTATAGGGTGCGGCGTGGATGCTGTTGGTTACGTACAGGAAGCTTCCCAGCAGCAGTGGCTCTGCAGCGAGCAGCGTCGATTGCACGACGTGGAGTTCGCCGCGTTGCCACGAAAATTGAATCTCGAGGGAGGGATGACGACGGAGAGTCGCACGGCGGTCGACGTGGAACGAGCCGAGAAGGCCATCACACCGCGAGGCCCTGACCTCAGGGGTTTAAATTGATTGCGTGCTATTTATACATAGATATAGCGAGTCCTGTCGACATAGATATATACATATACTGCAAACTAACCTGGTACCTCTCTCGAAGCATGGCAAAGGTCTCTCCTGATTCGAATCGAGTGGCGAAATGCTTTTTACACTGTAGGAAGAGTGTAACTTCAGCCCGAGGGTAAATTGAACGACGTAGTACAAAATATAGCATGTATATATAGATATAGATGTATATATACTAGCCCCCCCCCCCTTCGCGAGCTTAAAAATACTGTACTTAGGTTTCTCTCTAACTTATAAAAAATATCTCGCCGCACCCTTGTACTTGACATAGTAGCAACAGTTGCTGTGAAAATAATTGTTATGGCAACAGAAATCATCGTTTGGGGGTCCATGAGTGGCTTGGAAAAAATTCGTACCTACTTGGGTCCCCATGACGTACTTTAAAAAAAAGTAGAACTTTGTACACTGCTTCCTCGTTAATTTTAATTTTACACAAAGCCACCTCTACGGGTAAGCTTAGTTATTAATTTTGGCTTCCTCATAGAGGAAGCTTTGTAAAAAATGAAAATAAATGAGAAAAGAATGTACAAAATTCTACTTTGCAACTATTTTCGTTACCTATATAATTCTTGAAAAATAAAAAAACACGTAAAATCCAAACAGCTTTACCGATCACGACCAAATTTGGTAGGTAGCAACGCTAAATGTTATTTTTCATCTGCACGGAGAAAAGGGTATAGTTGTAGTAACTACGGAATTGATACGTGCCAACCAACAGGCATGATAAAATATGGTATTAGCAAGTTATTGCGTGTCAGAACCAACTTATTGGTAATGCCAACTAACCGATTGGTGGCGCCAACCAACCGATTGGTAACGCCAACCAACCGATTGGTGGCGCCAACTAACCGATTGGTAGTGCCAGCCAACCGATTGGTAATGCCAACCAAACTGCATCTAACGTTCCAAGCATTTAAAGGTTAGCTTTCTCAACTAACCCGTTTTCTCCGTGTGTAGAAAATGTCAGTCGATTTGGTGAGATTTGACGTGAGTTAGAGCAAAACGAATATTTTTAAAAAAATTTTAAATCCCAAGAAAACCGAACTTATTTACAGATTCATTCCAAATTTAATACCGATCCTCCTTTAACATACACTGTAAAAAAATCTACTTGAATTTTAATGTACAAGTACTGGAAGTTTCTATGCATAAACTGGTATATTGAATTTAATATACAAGTGTGATGTAAAATTAATGTATGGTACAGTAATACTTTACTTAAATTTTACAGTAAAAGTACTTGAATTTTAATAATTTTCTTTAATTTTGCCACAAAAGTACATTAATTTTTTATAACACAATTGCACATTAAATTTAGATAACGAGTTTATGCATGAAAACTTCCACTCTTTTCTAACAGTGTAGGTTTATTCATAAAAAGTTATAAAAATTTGAGCAGGAAAACAAAGTTTTCTCTATGATGAAGCAACAAATCCGGACTTGGGGCTCCATGAACAAATTAGAAAAATCCGAGCTTACGGGACTTAGAAAAAAAAAATCTGAACTTGGGGATCTATGAGAAATATCCTACACAACGGTGGCAACAAGATATTTTTATAATATAAAGACATATACTGCAAAATAATCTGAAGCATAGCGGAGATCTCTCCGAAACGAGTGGCGAACAGCTTTTTATACAGCGAGGGTAAATTGAACGACGTAGTACAGAATATAGCATGTAGATATATATATCTACATGATATATATATATATCATCAGTTGAAAGACGTTGGGTAGCAGGTGCTGCAGGATTCAGTCGTCCGCATAGGCTAGAGGGTCCAGACTCCTCTTCTTCAGGATATTCTCTATGTTCGAATCGTCTCCCCCGTACGAGATGCTACCGAGGCGTGAAAATTGGGTCCGCGAGTCGATTGCTATACTCGGTAACACGGCCGGTTGGAAAAATCGTCGCGTCTACGACAGTGAGCCTCGGGAGAAAAATCGAATCGACTAGCTGAATCGCAGTGTTAGGGGAGTCACTCACAGTGGAGGACCAATAGAAAGAACGCTTACGACGAAGGAACGCGTGGAAACAGCTGCAGTGATTTTGGAAAGAACAAGGGGCTCTATATAAAGTTTGAGAAGACGAAATGATTGTCGTTGGGTTTTTTGGAACGATGAGAGGGATATAGCGTAGCCTGTTAATACAGATAAAGCGGCTAACAGAGTTGGAACGCGTGTAAAATGTGACAGATATCTCCACGATGACAATATAGACAAAAAAAAACAAAGAAAAGAAGCGGATGTCGTTCGGAACTAGTTTTGGAGCCTTTTCAAAAATTGTATTCACGCTGTGTACATAAGAAGAAAAATAAAATAAATAAAACAAAAATTAATACATAAGAAAAATAACAAATTGAAAAAAAAAACAGAAAAACAGAACAACCTACATGCCAAAAAGAACGCACAAGTATTTACTATATCTTATTTACGTTGATTTAAAAATTAAGAAAAATATTATACCTCTTAAGCCTGAACATTATGTCGCATCTAAATTAATAAACCTATAAATATAGGGATTAATGTCTAACTAATTAGAGCACCTGTGTACAACCTCAGTTCAATCATCCAGGTTTGAAGATACTCAATGAATGACCTTATGTAGATTGAAGCCTGAGCTTAGTCAAGCAAGAGCAATTAATTGGAGTTAATCGTTCTTGCCCAAGTACAGTCACGCCTCGTTAAATTGTTATTACGGTATGAGTTAACTGATTTGTTAAACCCTTAAGGGATCGCAAAATAGATAATGAATGATAACGAAAACGCAATAAAAAATTCGGTGTATCTACACTCATAGAAATCGTAATAGTACAGTCAGCTATACAGTGACAACTATTCATTTTTATTACATGCAACTATTTTTATAGTCACGATAACTACGAAAATAGTTATGGTAACTATTTGCTAGTTACAGTAACTATTTGATAGTTGTGTCAACTATAAAAAAATTGTTGTACCAACCATAAGTAAATAGTTGTCACTTTATAGTTACTAATAAACATTTCAATGAAATCCAGAGAAAAAAAAATTATTCAAACCATTTCTTTCGAATTAACGAAATCTTTTTTTTCGGTGTGAGTGGCAGAAGAAAAATCAAATCAACGAGTCGAATTGCAGTGTCAGTGGAGTTAGTGACGTTAAAGTACGAAAAAAATGAACGCTTTCGACGGAGAAACGCGTAGCAACAGCTGCAGCAATTTTGTGGAGGACACTCTATACAACATTAGAGAAGACGAAATGACTCTCGTCGGATTTTCGAAACGTTGAGAGGGATACAGCGTACGTACATGCTAATACAGATAGAACGGTTAGCGGAGTTGGAACGCGTGTAAAATGCGACGTTCACGACGATGTAGGAAGAGTCTCGCATAGGCTAATACGAGACAGAAACGCACCACGCGTATCTCTGAAAATAGTATCACTCGCGGAGCGCTCACGCATTGTGCCCCGAGAGGACAGTGTCTTCGACTCGCGTCTAGTAGCACGCAATCTATTTATAAATATATGTACAGCATGTATATATCGAACCCGGAGAACATTGCTGTAACAACGATCCACCGATGTGTCGTGCACGACGTGACATCCGCGCTGGGATGTTTTTTCCCCTCTTCTTTAATTACTTAGATAATTTTTATGTTTTTAATCGCTTTGATAGAAAGCCAGTGGCAGGTTCGGAAATTCTATAATTATTGAGTGATAATAAATATCTGCAGGGATTAAATAACAAAAAATTTCGAATTATTGATGATGGAAAACAAAGATCCATTTTTAATGAAAATGTGCGGAAATTCGTTAAAAAATGGAGGTGTATACTATAAATCTTCAGTGCATTAAATACAATAGTCCACTTTTTTTTTTGGAAAAAAATTAAGCATTTTTATGAATATCTATTTTTTTTTGGGAATCATCAGAATATTTAAATATTATTTTATAAAAATTTTAGATTGTTGTTGCAAAATAATAAATATTAGTTAAATAATAAGGTAAATAAAATAATGAAGATAGGGAAACTGTATGGAAAAAAACTAATCGTCAGTAGTTGAGGTTACTATTCGAAATACTTTTGGCAATAAATTCATCAGTTGTCGCCATTAATTTTTGAGATCTCGGGTGCTGCAAATTGAAAACGTAGTTGTCACAACCAATCTTTTCATTCCGTGTAGGAATCTCTCTGAAAGACCACCACACTTATATCTTCAAAAAATATCAATCGTCAATAAAATTTCTCGCGTCTCGTCGTCCACAATCTATTTATAAATATATATACAGCGTGTATATATCGAACCCGGGGAACATTGCTGGAACGAGGGAACGACGATCTTCCGATGTGTCGTGCACGACGTGACATCCGCGCTGAGATGTTTTTTTTTCCTTCTTCTTCCTTAGCTACGCTCATCCCTGTTTTCTCTCTCTCTTTTTTCTCTTCCACTATATAGGCACCACGATAAACTATATACTCCCTGAGGATTTCTTTCCTCGTTAAAGAAAGACCCTACCGTTTAGTCGCTCGACGAACGAGCGAATGCTACTGGTTGCTTGCTATCGATAAGAAAGTTAATAGAGCCACGGGCCGGGGACGAACGAACTCGCTTCTCTCAGACACTCTCATAAAATTCGAATGAGGAGACCCAGAAGCGGGAATAACGCGGCATATAGATGAGGAAAGCCGCGGGATACCCCCGCCCAACGGGGGTCGAACAAGTTGGGAAAAGGCCAACGGGGCGTCTAATTCATTCCTCGCACCACGCGCTCGACAAAAACCATTTCCGCTCGACTGGTATTAATCCTTTTGAAGCTCAATCTTTTGATTGGCTTCCAATGATATGATGCCTCGATCTCTTGTGTCAATGAAAGAAAATTTAAAAAATTTAAACTATCTTAAGTGTTAGCTAGCTCAATGGAATTTTCAACAACAACAAAAATATATGATTGCCGCGAGTTAATTTAGAAAACAATTTTTGGAAATTCATTTTTAAACTTTGACTTGTATTATTCTGTTATGAGATATTTTTTGTACTGTAAAGTATTCTCAGCTTTTTTAAAAAAAGATAATCATGAAATTCTGAATTATTGTCTGATTACAATTGTTACATTAAGAAGTTATAAATATTTTATTATCTAGTTATTTTTAGAGATGAACGAGTTAATGATTTGAAGTTTTTACAGATTTTTGTGATAGACAAAAATCAAGAAGCTGTGTGATTTTTTTGGGAATATCAACAGAAGCTCAATATTTTGATTGGCTTCCAATGATATGATGCCTCGATCTCTTGTGTCAATGAACGAAAATTTAAAAAATTCAAACTATCTTAAGTGTTAGCTAGCTCAATGGAATTTTCAACAACAACAAAAATTGCCACGAGTTCATTTAGAAAACAATTTTTGGAAATTCAGTTTTAAACTTTGACTTGTATTATTCTGTTATGAGGTATTTTTTATACTGTAAAGTACTCTCAGTTTTTTTTTAAAAGGATAACCATGAAATTCTGAATTATTGTCTCATTACAATTGTTACATTAAGAAGTTATAAATATTTTATTATCTAGTTATTTTTAGAGATGAAAGAGTTAATGATTTGAAGTTTTTACAGATTTTTGTGATAAATAAAAATCAAGAAGCCGTGTGATTTTTTTGGGAATATCAACAGAAGCTCAATCTTTTGATTGGCTTCCAATGATATGATGCCTCGATCTCTTGTGTCAATGAAAGAAAATTTAAAAAATCAAACTATCTTAAGGGTTAGGTAGCTCAATGGAATTTTCAACAACAACAAAAATATATGATTGCCGCGAGTTCATTTAGAAAACAATTTTTGGAAATTCAGTTTTAAACTTTGACTTGTATTATTCTGTTATGAGGTATTTTTTGTACTGTAGAGTATTCTCAGCTTTTTTTAAAAAGGATAACCATGAAATTCTGAATTATTGTCTGATTACAATTGTTACATTAAGAAGTTATAAATATTTTATTATCTAGTTATTTTTAGAGATGAAAGAGTTAATGATTTGAATTTTTTACAGATTTTTGTGATAAATAAAAATCAAGAAGCTGTGTGATTTTTTTGGGAATATCAACAGAAGCTCAATCTTTTGATTGGCTTCCAATGATATGATGCCTCGATCTCTTGTGTCAATGAAAGAAAATAAAAAAATTCAAACTATCTTAAGTGTTAGCTAGCTCAATGGAATTTTCAACAACAACAAAAATATATGATTGCCGCGAGTTCATTTAGAAAACAATTTTTGGAAAATCAGTTTTAAACTTTGACTTGTATTATTCTGTTATGAGGTATTTTTTGTACTGTAAAGTATTCTCACCTTTTTTGAAAGAGGATAACCATGAAATTCTGAATTATTGTCTGATTACAATTGTTACATTAAGAAGTTATAAATATCTTATTATCTAGTTATTTTTGGAGATGAAAGAGTTAATGATTTGAAGTTTTTACAGAAATTTGTGATAGATAAAAATCAAGAAGCTGTGTGATTTTTTTAGGAATAGCAACAGAAGTACAAAAAGTGCAAAATTTATATTATATTTTCCATGTGTCATGTTTATTCATATTGCGAAATGATACATAATGTCCAGAGGTGGAGTAAACGAGATGATAATTATTGCCCGATTTTCTGCGGTATTGCTTACTGAGAATCGAACATTGTTCGAATTAATATTATTTATACTGTATGAATAATTTATGCCTCCCAGATAATTATGAATATTAATTGTTATTAGCTTATGCTCACATACCATAGTTTCCGGTATTCAAATTGGCAGACATCCAACACTTCAAAATAATACATTAGCAATCGATTAATTATCAATCATCAACTACTTGAAATTAATTGTATAATCCTCACAATTCTAAACCCCAGTCCCAAAATGTGTAATCAATAATCTGATTCCTGAAATTACACGTCTAAAAGGGTTGAAAGTATTGATTTAAATGCGGGGCGGAGCCGCATTTGTTTGAATTAAAAAAATTGAGATTCTCAAAATACCTTGCAAAATCTCTCAAAAATATTCTCTATATTGAGGGTTCGATATTAGTCAAATTAATATTATTGATTGATTTAATTCAATATTTAATGATTTAATTCATTACTTAATGATTTAATTCATTATTTAATGATTTAATTCAATATTTATTGATTTAATTTAATATTCAATGATATTTGATTATTATTCTTGGTTATGAGAGCAAGAAGAATTGATTGCACGAACCAAAACTCATTGATAGATAACCTATGAATTGCGATAACCAAATATACTGCAAAATTACTTACACGATTGGTTGACACGATCATTTGAGTGCCGTGCTCGAAAGCAAGTCCAGGATATGGGCTTGAATATCAAATTTCATGTTCTAATTAATCTTCTCATTGTTTTTAGTACTAAAATAGTCAAGTGTCCCACAAATTGTGCTGGTCGGTATTACCAAGCGAACTATCATTATTTTTTCGCTGCACTTACTATCTCGCGCGAACTAATCATCAATAGTTGAGGTTACTATTCGAAACGTTCGTGGTAATAAATTCATCGGATGCCGCAACTAATTTTTGAGAGCTCGGGTGCAGCAAATTGAAAACGTAGTTGTCACAACCAACCGTTCCTTTCGGCGTATAGTCCATTGACGATCGATTAATTTTTAATCGTCGAGTACTTAAAATAAAATGTACAGTCCCCCCCGAATTCTAAGCCCCCAGTCCCAAAGCGTTTAATCGATAGTCTGATTCCTAAAATTAAACGTCTGAAAAGGGTTGAAAGGGGTAGGTTTGAATCCGGGGCGTAGCCCCGATTCCGTTTTAGGGTGGTCTAAAAAGTAATGAACCGTGCAAAAGAGTCCTAATGACAATGAAAGTCGAGGGCCTTTGGGCGGGGTAAGTAGGGTGGGAATAAAGAGGCAGCGAAATAAGAGAAGAGTGAGTAGTTCGCGGTTGGTGCTTTCGAGGATCGACGAGACCGAGGAGTGTCTCGAGGAAAAGCCATGAGCAGAAGCGCGAGTAAGGTACTGCTGCGGGCAATCTAATTCATTTCTCAAGACGACGAGAGAGCTCCACGAGGCAACAGGAGAACGGGGGCTTCTGTATAGAAAGGAAAAATAAAGTGAAAGGAGGAAGGAGAAACCCATTTCCTCTCTGGCTATTAATCGATAAGCTGAAAATCGTGTACCTTGGAATGGAAAAGGGGTGCGGACGGCCAGCAGTAGTACTCAGAGCTACTACTGCCTCTACTGCTGCTGCTATGCTATTCTATATCTCTTTACAGCTTCTGTTATAAGTATAGAGTTACTCGGCAATGCCGCTTTGACGCGCTCATCTATACAAAGCACTCGACTGTGTATACCAAGCTACATATTCCTGCGTACATCCAGTTCTACCAATTGAATATTGCAATGGAAGAGAGAAAAGCTTTTGTCTCGATAAGTGGTGTCGTTTGTAAAATACATTTTTCTTCCAAGTAGGTACTCCACTTTTCGTATATGCTGAGACGTGCACTAGCGAAGCATCCAAACGAATATACACTCTTTCTTTCTGCCTCACGCCTCGACAGACTGCACCACGGTGATATATAACGCTGCTGGTGTATAGATCGCAGGGGATGAAGAGGATAAAGAGGATGAAGATAGAAAAGCTAGGAACCTCTCTCAAAGACCTCTTGGCTTATATACGAAAGACAGAGGGAGAGAGAGAGTGACAGAGAGAGGCAGAGAATGCGGTGTGAAAGTCTTCATTATTCGCTCGCGTTAGTAGAAGCTCGCAGAAGGGAATTGATCGTAGACTCGTAAATCTCGCTGGGACGTTCTCAAAGGCTGGACCTCTTACGACGTGTACTGAAGAATCTGCAAGAAACCGGCAAATGCTCTGTAAAATCGGAAACACTAATGTTTTCTTTGCGGTACTTTAACGCAGGCTTTGCTCACTTTGTTCGTTATATTCGTCAAGTACGTCAATAGATTCGGATTCGGTGACTGGCGTTGAGACGAGATACGAACGGATTCGCAGTATTCAATCATTACTATTTTCATGTATTTTTAATCACTTTTAAAGGAAGTCAGTATCCGGTTTGAAAATTCTATAATTATTATTTGATAATAATAATAATGGAATTTAATAATTACGAAGGTAATAGCTACGGAGCTTATGGAAAAGTTTTTTAAAAAAGGCTTATAAGAAAATAAGGAAAATATGTATATATATATGTGTTCATTTAAAAAAAAATGTCCGTGATTTTTTATGAATATTTATTTTTTTGTGATTCATCCCGAGCAGAAATTTTTAACGGTACATCAGGTATAAATGAGGCCTTGACAGGGCGATGAGAAACCCATATAGAATTTTCACATACATTGCATATACATCGTATAAACATTTGCGGATATAGAATGTCCTATGTATATACGTAAGCACGTCGTATCACATCATATGTTTATGAAATGTATCTGTAAAGGAGACACCTATTCATGTACATTGAACATGCACTGGATATTCATGAGGATATACATATTATGTGCACCGTATGTACATATATGTCCTGTCTAAAAAAACGGAAAAATTAATTACAAAATAATTATCTGCATTCATTGAATTCGGTTTATCTTGCACTTTTAGTTAGATATTCGGAGTTATTACATTGATCGGTACATATTTATTGCTGAAAAAAACACATGTAAATTTATTTGCTATTGGTGGGAATCGAACCTGGATCTGGGTGATTGCAGGGTGCCTTAGCCCACTCGGCTATTGACATCTTAGAAGATTTTTATTTTTATTGTCTATTTGAAGTATACTAAAAATAAAAATGCGTCAAGACTACATTCATTTAGAGGGTTGCGACCGAAATATATAAAATATTAACGCAGTGGGTCACCTATCAATGTACTGACCCTTAAGGGACATTGAAAAATTCGGCTGTTAGGCGGTCACCCATCCAAGCCCTGAACTTGGAGAAACTCGGATGCAGAGCGATCACGAATGCAAGTACTCATCCTTGCGGGAGTCCAAAAATGTCAACATTGGCGCGGTCACCCATCTAAGTACTGACCTACGAGACACTTAGAAAAATTTCTTGTCATTTTTTTGGACTTTTTTTTTTTCAAATAAAAAACAATTCTTCAGTAGTTGCGAAGAACTCAATTTTTTTTTATTCTTTGTGAGACACAAAGATTTAAAAAAATGCAGATAATTATTTTGTAATTAATTTTTCCGGTTTTTTTAGACAGGACATAAGTGCACATACGGTGCACATAATATGTATATCCTCATGCATATCCAGTGTATGTTCGATGCACATGAATAAGTGTCTCCTTTACAGATACATTTCATATACATAGGACATTGTATATCCGCAAATGTTTATACAATGTATACGCAATGTATGTGAAAATGCTATATGGGTACATCCTTAGGAAATTAATTCGTGGACGTTTGATTTTCTTCCTATGTTCATGGATTGCATATACATGAAATATCTTACGAATGTGTCCATACACGGAAAAAAAAGCTTGGTTGGAACAGCCAAGTGCTATGGTTATATATGCGCCAGATGATTAAATTGGTTAGACCAACCAAGTAATTTGTTAGGCTACCAATTTCTTGGTTGGTCTAACCAAGTCACTTGGTTAGCTTACCAATTTTTTGGTTGGTCTAACCAAGTCACTTGGTTAGCTTACCAATTTTTTGGTTGGTCTAACCAAGTCACTTGGTTAGTCCAACCAAGAAATTGGTAGCCTAACCAATTACTTGGTTGATCGAACCAATTAATCGGCTGGCGCATATATAACCATAGCACTTGGTTGTTTCAACCAAGCCTTTCTTTCCGTGTACCTGCGCTCAATTTCGTATTATTCAAGTATGTACATAGAATGTGTTCTTGATATTCATGCGTGTATATACCTGCATGTATGTAAATATCCATAGAATATACAAGATATATTTTTCACATTAAGGACCTAAAATGGATATACATCAAATATCTGATGCTACATGCGAAGGGCCTGATAGGGCCTTTAGCAGCGCCAGATTCACGGTACCAGAACATTTAAACATTATTTTATTAAAAATTTAGATAATTATTGCAAAATCATAACTATAAATAAAATAACAAGGTAAATGTTTATGAAATAAAATAATGTTGGCGATTAAGTGGATAAAGAGGATGAATATACAAAAGCTAAGAATCTCTCTCAAATACCTGTCGGCTTATATCCGAGAGAGAAAGTGTATGCAGTGTGAAAGTCTTCATTATTCGCTCGCGTTACAAGAACCTCGCAGAAGGGAATTGATCGTAGTCTCGTAAATCTCGCTAGGCCGTTTTTTAAAGGCGTCTTACGACGTGTACTGAGGAATCTACAAAAAAAAACGGCAAATGCTCTTTGAGATAGAAAACACTGTTTTTTTTTTGTTGCTCGAATTTACCGTAGGCTTTGCTGGCTTTGTTCGTTATATTCGTCAAGTACGTCAAGCGGAGGGATTCGGAGACTGGCAATGGGACGAGACACGAAGGGATGCGCAGTACTCAACGACTACCAATCCAGAGGCGCTTTCGTATCTTTCTCTCTGTGACTATCATTCATTCTCCTGTCATCGCTGCAACAATTCTTCCCCCTCTCTCTCTCACTCTCTGAGTTTTTTTACTCTTCACAGAGAATCCCTTATAACGACGAACCTCTCCATTTCTTCGTGCACGCACACATAATGATGAATTTAATGAAGAGTTTCAAAGCCCACGCGACGGCCGCGAGGCTCTCTCCGGTGATGTTGCTTGCACCGGGTGCCAGGCCGTTCGTACAACCCCCTGTGTGTATATACGTACGTACTCGAGAGTCGAGTGTCACTCAGGCCCAACTCAGCGCGCTTTGACGACGTGTACCTTCCACACAGCATTTCTCTTCATCCCATATATTTCCCGGCTCTCGTTTGTCACAAAAGTCTCTCTCGCCCGACTCTCTCGCGGTTATAAACGCGAATGTAGACAACGGATAATATTTCTGTGAGAGAAATAATAATCTCCTCACTCTTGTATTCAGAAGTTTTTTTTTTTTTTTTTTCAAGAGCTTTTTTGTGCGAACCTCTGAACTTTTGACTTCGCAATTCTTTTGCGTATATTCTGTAGTTGACTTCGCACATGCGACACAGCAGAGGTGAGCAATGCGAAGTGGAGAGGGTGGGCGGAGAGATTGCAGGGGTTTTTACGACCAAAGGCGACAATTCTCTGTTTTGTTTTTTGCTTAGTGTTTATCCTTTCACAGAATTTATATCTGCTTTCATTCGTTTTTATTGTAAGCAGAAAAGGGAAAATGTAATAAAGTTGAGCATTTTACCGAAGTAATTAAATGATAAAAAGAGACATGGAGAAACATTATTTTGTTGTCAACTAAATTTATTTTGTGCTAAACAAATTATGGTAGTAGTAGCTAGTAACGCAACTATTAATTCGTAGTTCATGTGAACATTTTATCATTTTAATCACTTTGAAATTGTAACGAACTTTGATTAATTGTTGCAAAGCTACAATTTATGCGTAGGTTTCCATATTCCATAATTATCTTTTTATAATAATAATAATCTGCAGGGCTTGTAAAAAGAATTTCGGAATTTTTAATGACAACAAAAGATATTAATCGTCAATAAAATTATATGAAAAAATGAAAAAATTACGATCCTCTATTGATTTCCAATGCTTTTTTTTCATTCAAGAAAAATTCCGTGAACTTTGATGAACATTTTTTTTTCGCACTCATACGAATATTTTAATATTACTTTATAACAATCGCAGATAATTGTTTCAAAATAATAACTGTAATGTAAGGAATAAGAGAAATGTTTATGAAATTAAATAATGAAGGTTTACAACTCTTTTTAAGGTAACAATTTTTTTAAATTTCAGATAAATATAAAATCAGTCGTGCTAACAATTAATCGTTATAATTTGATAGTGGCTAGGAAGATTAGAACTTCTGTATGTACATTTAACAATATCAAGCGTAATTGAGATGGCTCAAAAAAAAAAAAAAAAAAAAATTGGTGACTAATAATAAATATATTTTTGTGAGTAATTGCACCACGAAATTAGATCTGCTGTCGTACAACTTCACACAGGCGACACAGCAGAATTCAGTAGCGTGAAATGACGAGCGTGAATGAATAGGTTCCGGTGATTTACGATCCAATGCGACATTTTCTGTTAGGTATATTTTGCTTGACACAAATGATTTCACGAAAGTTATATCCGCTTCACATATTTAAAATTAAACCACGAGAACGAAAAGTATATTAAAGTTCTTTAATTTAGACTTTATACCAAAGGAAATGAAGCCATCCAACTCAGTGGAAAGCAATAAATGAAACTTAGTAAATAATCGATGAGTAAATGTCGCGGAAATTCTGTGAAAAGTTATATTAGCATTCACGACTTTTATAGCTGTCAACTACATCATTTAACTGAAGAAAATAAATTATCGAATATTATTGGTAAGTCGTAAATGTAACTGTAAAAATTTAATGAGGATAAGGTAGCAAAAATGTGTTCCCCGTTCTTATTTACACCGTAACACACTAAAGTAGAACTTTGGCACTCTTCGTGCCTTTCGCAACTTTACTTCTTTCACATGTAGGTCATTAATTTAAAAAATCAATATACGTTAGGGATTAAACTAAAGGATCTTTAATCTCCAATATTTTTTCATTCAATTCATATAAACTCCATCTGCGATAGAACCGACTTCTCATTTCCATCTCAATCACTGTCTCATCAATCATCATGTGTGAATACAATATCTCCCTTTCAATCTATAATTTCATCCCTACAATACTTATAATATCCCACGAATAGACTGCATTTTTAAATGTATTATTATAGCACAAAATGTTCATTGTAGAGTTCTGTTTATTCAAATGTTCTGTCGACATTTTTCGTATAATTGCCTCAATAATTATTATTCCATCCAACAAATGGTCGCAGCTTTTATACAAAAATGGAGAGGATTTATAAAAGAATAAAATTCTCATAAAATTCTAGAAGCATTTTTATGCTACATAAATGTAGTACTAAAATTGGCGAGAAGTAGAACGTTGAAAATTGCTTTCTCATTATTCTTCAGACCCACATATCTACGTCTGTGAGATATTAAATTGATCAATTTGTTTTCTCATATAGGAAATTTTACGAAATCTGGAAAATAATTCTATAACTTTTGACTGACATTATTAATTGAATTAACAACCAACCTTAATTGCAACTTTATTTATGTTATTGACAGTAAATCTTTAAATTTACACGATACAGTGTGTTAACGCAGCTTTTGATTTATTGATCAATTAAATCTCATAAAACTTGAATAGCTGTATCAATTCTAATTATATTTCCCACAATAGTCAGGTAGTATTTGCTCTACTCTCACACAAAGTTTCAGTTAAATACGTAGAGCCATTCTCGAGTTATGAGGATTAAATCAAAGCATCAAGTTCTGGAAAAAAAAATGTATAACTTCCACCACTTTGTTCTTTCAAAGTTTAACTACCTCTTTGCAAATATTGCGGAGTATTATTTATTATTAAACAATATTATGAAGCAAATGAACTATTACATGGTTATAGTCTTAATCTTACTTAATTATATCCATAAAAACAAACTGTATTATCAGACTCCCAGAATATGATTTTCTATCTTCAAATAATTTCCCACAGTTATCATAACATCTTTTCGTTTGAACTTCAACTCTTATCACACATTTCAATATTTACGTCGTACAAGGCGATAACTTGCATCATCCGAACAGCAAGTAGAATATTTTGTATACTTCATTATCACTAAATGTACTATCAATAACTATTTTTTTTTAAATTACTTACGTTGATTGACAAGAATTTCCAGCGACTCCCGTGAACATCGACCCGTACCGGCGTAGATTTCACAATGCAGCAACAACAATACAAAATCTTCCAGTGATGTAAAAAAAAAAGATCGATCACGCCGTTACTCTTGGTATCCCAAAAAGTCCATCATTAATCACGTTCATTAAAAGACGCATTTTCCGAATGTTTTATTGCCGAATAAACGTTCGCACCCTTTTGAATATCTCATGCGGGCAGAAGTGTCCGTAGATTGAAGGAGACGCGTGTGAGCACGAGGCTCCCTCGGAACTATCAGTGGATGCTGTCAGCAGCACGTCAGTACAGTAAGTCACACGATCTACAACTGTTATTCACTAGCGAATATCACCAATATTACAGCTATCAGTCTCAGCGCGGTACTGCCATCGTTACACACAACACCGTGAAAGCTCGGTGTCTGACAGGGGCTTGGCCGGGCAACACCGTCGTCATACCATAACCGCGCACTGCCACCGCCAGTTGACGTCCACCCTCGTCGCGTCGTAGCCGTCGACTGTTACCAGAGGCTGACACCCCGCGTGCGGCCTTAATCCACGTGACCGCACACAACCACGAGACTGTTGGCAGCGGGATATTATGGGTGGGTATCTACAGGCAAGAACTCTTGCTTGTTACACTCCAGTGTGTGATGATATACGTATATATATAGGTATTATCGTTTCACCTGAAAGCAGAGTCTTTTTTGCGTGTATCGCATTAACCCGATCTGAGCTCGCGGTTATCGCGAAACTCGTTCCTCACGCACTCTAAGTTTCTTCGTAAAAGGGGTGCACAACAAGCCCTGGAAAATATAAATCGCGATCGCCTAAAAGCGTCGGATAGTATAGCTAGTGTTATTTTTCGGAACTGACACGCCGACAAGGGTGAAGCCTCGTAGCTTAGTGTTGCTGCAGGGGTAGATGGTCACGTCACGCGGTGATTGGTGAGGTATATTATACAGTGCGTGAGTGTAGAGGGCGAGCGGGAGACGACCGGTAGTCGCGGTGTCTCGAACGAAACTGGTCGTAGGGTCTCTCTCGCCGTGGCGCTCACGGTGAAAAGCAGCAGCAGTCTCTCCTCTCCGCTTTGGGCTCTTTTGCGGCTGCCACGAAAGTGTGTACGGCGGCAGCGTGCGAGTTCGGGACCTGGTGGGAAGGGACAGGGACCTATAGGGTGCGCGGGACAGACTATGTGAGTGAGAGATGGGCGGATTGATGGTAGGAGGACGCAAATGAAAATAAAAATAAGACGAAGAGGGAGATGGAAAGAGGTACGAAAGAGAGATAAGGCGATAAGATATGTTGATAAAAAAACAAATACAGATATAGAAAAGGAGAGAGATAGAGATAGAGAGAAGAAAAAGAGAGGAAAAAAAAGAGTAAGAGCTTGACGAGCGGTTGCTGTAGCTTTCGAAGAACGCGCACCGCGTTTATGTGTGTACTGCAGACCGGAGCTTCCGATCCGCACTGATTCCGAGTTTTGCGGGCTACGCGTACCTCGCTATTCTCTCTCTTTCTCTCTCTCTCTCACTCTCGACTCTCCCAGTTTGCTCGGCGTAGTTCGTCGGTGAAAGACTCTCTGGGATCTGCGCAGTCGGGGCCTTTCTCTCTACGGCCGCATCACTACCGCCAGCAGCATAGCACCACCAGCAGAGCCACGGCCGCATCGCCACCGCCTCCACCACCAGCCCAAACCCCTATCGCAACCCTCGACACCGAACCCGCAACCTGGCTGCTTCGTTGCTGCTGCTACCCCGACGGTGTTGCAGTCTCAACCCTCTCTACTGCTACACTACGTACACCCTAGATTAGCGAGAGCTTCGAGCCAAGAAAAAACGTGAACAAAGTGGTCTTTAATGAGAGACCCTATGAGAAAGGGATCAATCGAGTTAACGACAGCAACTACGGAGTCTAAACCTCTCCCTTGCACCCCCTTCGGGCACATATTGATCCTCGATAACTATACTTAAGTCCTCTTTAAACCGGCTATCATAACAATAGTTACTGCAACGTCGGGAATTTGATGTAAGGATAGTGTTGATTAAGATTTACGGTTCGTTGACGTTGCAGTTTAGTAGCATCGAAACGGTAAAACTATCATGGTCGTTAAAACGTCGTGTATCGAGTTAAATAAAAACAATGAAAAAAGTCACATTTTTATATCGACGTTTTATGCGGGCCTTTATTTCAGAAAAACAGTCGAATGCTTTGTACTGAAATTGGGGGTTTTTATTAAGGTTTTAATGATTTTTTTTATTTCAAAATAAACGACATAAAAAAATTGCAAGTGCCGGTTTTTATTGCAATTCAATGTGTATTGTTTGCCGCTTTTGTCGTTATGATTTCATCTATTTATATACATCACTCGGTCTAGATCCAACGAATGTTTCTGACAAATTTCATGAAAATCGCTACCCGCATTTCGCTACAATCGTGGAACAAATAAACGGAATGGAATACTAGATGTTCGAGTTAAAAGCGTGAATTCTCTTCGTCCGCTCAATTATCCTGCAAAGTTATACATTTGTACGAATTGTTGAAAAGTTTTCCTCACTGAAAAATCGATATAAACGTTATAATCTTTTCACCGTGGCATTTATTTCCGCACAACAAACATCAATTCCAGCAACTTTGAGTCTAAATTTGAACAATTATATTTTACTTGCGACAATCATTGAAATGTCCATAATTAATAATTTAAAGTTGTTTGATACTTAAAATGTGGGTGCCACATTTTATAGTCAATAATTTGGACAAACTAACATTTACAAAAATGAATTTCTTTCATTTTAATATGACGAAATACATGACCCAGTGTAAAAGTCAACGAATATCACTGCATGTAAACAGAAATCTCCTGAAAATCTTCCGAATGGAATTCAAATACCTCCGAAATGACAGTCGTTTTCGCATCGGGCAAATAATAGTAGTTGTATCTCTGTAATTATTTTAATCATTATCTTTTTATTTGCAACAGTAATTGGCTGTCACTAATTTATTATTATAAATTAGTGCGAACCATCTTTAGTCGTGAATAATAAAAAACAAATTCGTTTTTTTTAGTTTTTGTTAATAATTAAATCTACGACTGAGATAAAAGTCAGCAAATGTCACTGCACGTAAATAGGAATATCTGTCATGAAACTTCCGAGTCAAATACAAATACGTCAAACATGGCTGTTGCTTTTGCTTCCGGGTAGATAACAATAGTTTTCCTTCGTTCAAGAAAAATAAATAAAAATCAAGAAAAGAACAATGACGTGATATTTTTTCTGAACGAACGTTGAACGTATATACAGGTGCTAAGAATATATCTCCAAACTCAAATAACGTGCAGGCCGGTGTTTCGTATTGGCAGGTGCTACCGATATCCTGACAGGTGCAAACCACGAATATCTGAGATCTCATCTCCCTTTATTTTCACAGGTAAAGGCTGTTACGTAAAATCTATTTGATTTTTCCTGACTTCTAGAGCGAAGCTGCGAAGGTAAAGTGGCCTGCGGGCAGCTGAAGGAGCAACTCACGTCGCCTGTATGGCTTATAGGGGAGGCTTAGGCAAAACGATCCCCATAAGGAAAAATAGGCAACAGAGAGAGAGCTATAAATAGCGTAGGTCAATTACTGTTAACCTAAAAATGATGTTTCGCCCAGTTTCAAACCGCGTCCGTGAAAAAAAATTGTCGAGGGCAAAACAGACCATATACATTATTTTTTTAAAATTCAAACCACGTCCGTGAAAAAAAGTGGTCGGGGTCAAAACGGACCACATACATGATTTTTTTTACCGCCACTGTTCAACCCAGGGTTTTTTTTACATTCATTAAGTATTTCTCACTATTCTCTCAAACGGACCACGCGATCCGTCACGTTAATTCAAAACGCGGCACATTAATGTGCTTGAAATCACGTATCTTGCTTTAAGAAGCAATAAACGCCAAAATTAATGTTTCCCACAGCGTAAATTTATCATTTGTCCTGAGATTTTCGTAGCCTTTACAGAAATAAAAACTAGAGGAAAACGGACTATTGCAAAATGGTTTTTTACCGCAAATATCGAAACCACGTGTTTTTACATTAATTATTTCAACAAATGTCTGTATACACAAATTTTGCGGTTCTGTTAGGTCCGACGAAATGATTGAACGTGAGTGCGATTTTTGCAAAAAAATAAAGCGTTAAATATACGTTCATAAGTCCGTGTCTGTGTTTTTTCTACCGCTTAATTGTCTCTTTATCCTTTATCCTAAGCCTATGGTACCTCATCATTACGTTACATTTAAGGGGCCCATTTTGCACTAGGTCGCGTGGAGGGAGTCAATTTTTTCTCCATTACTAAACCGTACTTGAGGTTTCGCCTTGTTACATTAACAGAAATTAGTAGTAGTAATTGTGAGTTTATTGACAATACAAAACATGGGACTTGTTTACATTCATAGTACATTACATTACATAAATACATATTTTACATTTTGTTTCCCGTACTGTCAATTGGCCATCGACCGAAGTCCTTCAGCCTCGATTGTCTTTTTTGTTTTGCGTCGTCTATTGTTTCGGCTTAATTTAGTATAATGTGCATTCACTGTTGGTTGTTGGCCATTCTTACTAGATGGTAGTATGTCGTGTGTATAGGGTATGTATGTTTACGTGTTACATTTTGATCGGGTTGTATGCAGAGTGTTTGTATATTTTGTAATTGTGCGATTGCGAATTTTTTGGAAATAGAAATTATTTATATCATATTGCTAGAAATTAATATTTTACTGAAAATTTGGGTAGCCCATTTTGCCCCATTACTACGTCTGAATTGAAGGACCCGTTTTGCCCCAGGTGCCCATATTACCCCATCCTACCATATATAATTTATAACCTTACCGATATTGGCTCCTCGGTTGACTGATCTTGTGCTAAATTTCCGGATTCTCCTGCCCTGTGGTAGGTTTCAGCTTGTTGGTCCAGCACGGCCCAGTATTGTCCGATAGAATGTAGGGCTTCCCGCGGCGCCCTTTCTCCATTATCCCCCATCAGAATAGCAATATATTCATCTTCTCAAGCGTCCCACAACCTAGAATGGCAGGCAGCATACCTATTCGATATGTGCATAAGGGCTAGTGCCCTCCTTTGGTGGTTTTTGGCATCTGCTACCTTTTACTATAGAATCTCAAGAATCCAGGGTGTTGGAACACAATTGGTATGATCTTTACCCCAGTGCTAACAAATTTGGTACTATTAGTGACCATTTTCAACGTGTTGAATTCACAGAAGTGTTTGTGGGAAAATTATTCGATTCCCACCTCAAAGCTCTCAATATATTTATGCTCGGGATGAGTACATGAAAACAATAGATTGCCAGCAATCAATGTAGAATCATGGAACGAGTAAAATGCGAAAACTGAACTAAATCTGAGTGGTCGATTTGCAAGTAAAATGTGTTTAACGCGTTGATAAATTACTTATTTAAATCACTGTTGAAATATATGCAAATAATGCTATTTTTTATGTCATACATATGTTTTACATACATATTTTTCATATGGGAAGAATCACATTATTAATAGCAAAGAATATAACAATTAACTCGTTGATTATATTTGCAACAACTGTAAATTTTATGTATAGTATAACTTTGAGTAAATAAGGAATTAATACGAGAATTATATAAGGAAATCAGACTGTAAGTAAAATGACTAGCGTACGTAAAAAAAATAATACTAGTCACCCGAATTTCGTTACATTCAGCCTTCATCTTGAATTGTCTTTTTTACTGTTCATACAGGTGAATGACATCTAATTAATCATACCATGTTCATCGTACCGCTGAAAAAATAATTAGGTAAAAATTTAAAAAATCGCGACTGAAAAAATAAGTGTAATTAATAAATAAATTGAGTAAACAAAATATGATGAAATAATAATCATTCGGGTATCATAGTTGGGAGTCACTAAGGAATATGTATTCCTTTATACTCAGTTCGTTAGTGACCGTTAGTGACGGTGATTCCCCCATTTTCCCCTAGTCGCATGCTGAGCTGAGTATAAACATAGATAGATGACAAACCAGCAATATTTCAAAGTGGAAGCATGCATTGTCGTGGTCTCTCAAATACTGCCGAAACATATAACGATATCACACTTTAGATGCACTCATAAATGTGATTTTGCATCTCACCACAAAAAAAAAAATCCTTCGAATTCTCCGAGAATTTACGAATGTACCCATAAGGTAAACGGCCCTGTTTGTGACCCTGACTTGGATTGTTACCCCCGATAGCTATGTTACACTATCATAAATGTAATTTACGTCGAATTTTAACCTTATTATTGCCAAACTAAAGAGCTTTTCTTATAGTTTTTTCTGCAAAAAACAAATTTAGTAACAAATTATTTAGAAATACATTTCACCGGTGAAAGCCGTGGTATCACGTCTCAGTGAGTTCGAACCGCCATTCCTAGACGGAGCTCACTAGCTGCATCGGTCGCGTATTTGATCGTTTTCATCCTTAAGTAAGTATAATACAACATAACAATTATATGAAAATGATCACAATAATTAGCTTTATCGACAAAAAATCGAATACTTAGCTATTGATTAGTTTTTCCCGTAAACTCGCAGAGTCAATAACTCCCAAAGTAATTGTGGTTACTGACGCGGTTGCTGACCCTCTCAATATTTACGATTTTGACTTGTTGCTGAAAATTAGGTTAGGATTGAATACTGTATAAATTTCAACATTTAACGTTGTTATGGTTTCGTTCGATTGTCAAGTTGCTTTGTCAGTGTACATTTCTATACTTACCACGCAGACGTAGAAATATATAACACGTTGAAGCTAAATAAATCTCGCTCATTACTTACACCTGGGTCAGAAACCCGGTACACGCGGGGGTCAGGACCTACAGCGTGAGTGTCAGAATCCCGGTACACGCGGGGGTCAGGACCTACGGCGTCAGTGTCACAATCCCGGTACAGGCGAGGGTCACAAGCTACGACATGAGTGGTTCTGCAGGGTCAGGAACCCCGGCAGTAGACAAGCAATATTTACATAATGTTTTTATTAATATTCTCAACATTTTGCCTTTGAAGAATAGTCTAATCTGTTTCAGAAGGTTTTAATGCACGTATTGAAAACATTAATTTTTAGTTTAACAATATCACGCATCTGTAAATAACAGAAAATCGACCCCGCTGCTCTAAAGGTATCACAAATTGGGCCGTTTACCTTAGAGGTTACCAATATTTTGATCGCGAGTTTGAAAAGTCCAGCGACACAACGAACTAAAACTGCCAAATTTATGATTCACAAAACTCGAAATAACTCATAGCATCGATCACTATACGCAATTTCCATATCGTTTGCGTAAGAAATACTTTATTCAATTATTTCGAACACAGACGATCGAAAAAAGGCCTGGCAGTAACAGATGCTAACAGTCGCCAGTGTGATCGCTGACAGTCTCATCCCTACTCTTCGCTCTAGTGCACACAGCGAATAGCTAATATATAATTTATAACCTCACCGATATTGGTTCCTCGTCTGTCAGAGTCTGAGCGGAATTTCAGCATTCTCCAACGTTGCTGTAGGTTCAAGCTCGTTGGTCCAGCGTAGCCAAGTATTGTACTGCAGAATATAGGGCGTCCCTTTCTCCATTATACCCATCAGAATAGCGATATTCATCTCGTGGAGCGGCGTACAACGAAGTATGACCAGCGGTGTATACCTATACACCGTAGCATTAAAACACAAGAAGAAACAATGTTTCCAACGTAACAAAGATGAGGCAAATACGACTTTGGAATTGTGCTTCGCATAATGGCTGGCAATTTCAGCTCAGTTTCCATCAGAAAGGTGAGGGTCGTTCGCAATGTGTTGTAAAGCCACAGCAGCAACAGCAGCAGTAGCTCCCCTCGTCAACCCTCTATCTCTTCCAACCTCGCGCGCCTACACCTATACAATATCGTAAATAAAAAAGCGCTCACTCCCGCGTGCGTAGACTCGGGCGATTACATCGCATAACCGCGACGCCCAGGCGCTTATCGCACCTGTAGCAGCAGAAAACATGTGCCAGTCTGCCTTTTCTCCTGAGCTCACGCAACGTCACGCAGCGTACAACTCTTTAATGCGACCCCTCGCGGCCACCTGCAACTGCCATTTGTCCACGCTTTTTGTTTTCTTGAACGCTTTTAAAAAATTTCCTTCTTTTTTTTAGGTTTCTTTTAGCCTCGCTTTGTGGGCTTTATTCCGATTACGTTCCCGTGAAAAGGGACCAGCGAGCACGCACGTATTATAGGGGAGAACGGGGGAATCATAGTCACTAAGGAATATATGGGCGTATCTCATAAACCTTTAACTTTCGTGTAACTCGACTGCGGAATGCGATGGTAATTTACACAGAATGAATTACGCGAGTATCAAACTTTTACTAAGATGGACGAAGCATAATCTATCTGAGAAAAAAGTAGCAACAAATTTCTACATTAATTCCTCATTATTTTCGCTTTTTACAAAGCTACCTCTATGACAAAGTATATCATTCAATTTTGGCTTCCTGAATAGAGGAAGCTTTATAAAATGCGAAAAATAATCAGGAAGTAATGTGCAAGGTTTTACTTTGCATCCTTGTTTTAATTAGATAAATAAACATGTTGTGAATTCGCTTTTTCTATTTTGTTATTCCCTTATTTCGTTATTATTAGAGCGTTTCCGAAAATGAATGTGATAACACATATTTTTAAAAATAATTCAACATTCCATAAAATCAAAAATTTCATACCGTGCGTCACTAAATTATACAGGTATAAAAGCTGGATATTGTTTCATTTATATACAAAATTTGAGCACGCTATCTCAAGTTTTACAAAAGTTACAATAAAGCGATAATGTCAATTTTTCGAAAAATTCAAAATTCCATAAAATTTGAACCAATTTACTGATTTGAGCCAAATTCAATACTAAATAAGAAATTTAGAGCGCGCACGTCCTTCTTTCAATAAATTCAAAACGGCATAAAATCGAAATTTTCGTACAAATTTTGTCGAAAATTGCTACAGTTGAAGAGGGTCTGCTGCTACACTTGTGTGCCAAATTTGAGCTCGATATACAAAACGGTTCTTGAGTTATCGGCGTTCGAATTTTCGGAGTGGTATACACGCACACACGCACACACACACATTCATACATACGGACATTTTTGCTAGATCACTTTTCTGGACGTTTTGGACAATTCTAAGTGTCCTGACATAAAAATCTCGAAATTTTTTTTTTTCATGAAAATAAAGCTTCCTCTATGGGGAAGCAATAATTTAATTTCATAATGCACCCATAGACTGTTTTATCCTGGTTCATATGCGGAAATTATCAACGTTTTCGCGTGTAACTCTGATTTTCGCGTCACTTAATACGCACCTTCAGAAAAATAAGAAAAAAATCATGCACTTCTGGAAAGATTCAATGAACATAATGTACCTAATTGTAATCGTCAAACATGACAGAAAATTAAGCGGTGATCCTGTGAACGTCTGTCACTCGGTTTCGATAGTGAACCTGACATCCACCGTTATATGGCTTAGGAATATCTGCTCAAGTTAATTGAGCCAAATGAATTGCATGCACATGAAGGTAGAATCATCACGGACTGAATGAAGTGAAATTTATGTCGGAGCGTCAATTATTTTGCTCGCAACGTTCTGCGACATTGACTCATATTGCAGCATGGAGAATAAATGTCAGGTTTTTTTGCATCGTTATCCGGCCAAACTAGTCAAGTAAGATAATTAAATTCCATCTGAGTACGTTACTCTTATCGCGAATTAGATGTGCGCACATGTGCCCGACCTCTCGACGAGAAACAATTTTTTCTCTGGTTCAAAATGTATTCAATTGTCAGGTTCGAGAATGTCAGGTTTATAAATTCGCATGATAAATTCAAACTATTATGCCTAAATTATCTAAATTATATTTTGAGTTAGTAGAGTGATTTTCTGCATACGAATTGAGTAAAATTGGATTATAAAAAATGACCTATTGGAAGAGATGCCTTTCGACGGGTCGTTAAAAAAAAAAGTTAGATTGAAAATAAGTTAATCACTTGTAAAACACAATAACAGATAGTTCCTACAATGAATTAGCACCAAATAAATCATTTTTAGTTAAAATTATAATATGATTTTTTATGCTCGCACCCTGTATATGATGCCTTGTCCATGAACGAATATAGCTTTCTAAAAATTTTAAGATGAGTCCAAAAAATTGGCGACCCGGGTTCCTATAACTGGATTTTAATTCTTTGAGGCCGTGAAAATCGAAGGTTTGCGAGATATGCCCATATGTCTTTTTGAGTGGGGATCAAAATATCGAATGATCAAAATAGCAAATGGCTAAAATATTTCTGATTATCTAAATAACGAACTTCTAAATCTGGAATGGCCATTATCATGGAATTCACTATCTTGAACCCTATCCTGACAACATAGAAATCAACATCGTGAATGAATCATTTATCTTTTCATCGAATATATAAAACACTGCATTGATCGGCATTATCCGATGATTCAGATAATAACGGTCATCCGTGGGGTGATTCCAGTCTTTGTAGAATAATTAACTTTTACCGAGCAGAGTTTCAATTCACGGGAAAAAAGGTGTCAGGGCAGCTGTCGGCTTAACATGACCGGAAACATGTTTATTAATCTTGATGATGTGTATGTAATCCTAACACAAAAAGTATTAATATTCTAATCTCTAAGGGCGATTAAACTTAAGGAAATAAACCTTCTTTTAAATGCGGATGACTTATTTATTCTTTTAATTCTCAAATTCTGTATCGAAGCAAAACTAATTTACAATTTTTATCCTAAATTGTTAGAGTTTACTGGGTTAATAGGTTGGGATACACGATTGCTATTACCCCTTACCCCTGATCGTACACTCAAAGAAATCGTAATAGTACAGTCAACTATAAAGTGACAACTATTCATTTTTATTACATGCAACTATTTTTATAGTTACAATAACTACGAAAATAGTTATGGTAACTATTTGCTAATTACAGTAACTATTTGATAGTTGGGTCAACTATAAAAAAATTGTTGTACCAACCATAAGTAAATAGTTGTCACTTTATAGTTACTAATACCATAATTTTCTCTCAGTGTAATTACCTCATAATTGACAAACATTTGATTAGTGAATAACACTAAATCCGTATACATTTAAGCGTTCAAATGAATGTCAAATGAAAGCTTACGATGAAGTAACAAAGACATAAATAATGGCTGAACATCGTTTGAACAGTGATCTGAATAACTAATTCCCTACTGAAATGTTGGCATTTCTTATATGGAACCAAGCACCAACTAATAATCTAAGATAAAAAATTCTTCTCCATCGGTATAATGAGCATGACGTGATAAATTAGATGTCATTTACCTGCATGAACAAACAGTAAAAAGAAAAATTCAAGATAAAGGTCGAATGTAACAAAATTAGGGTGACCAGTATTTCCCGGTGAAGAAAATGCCCTAAAAAACTGGAACTGGTAGGAAATTTATAACAAAAAATTATATATCTACAAAAAGCGCAGTAGGTCTACAAAGTTTTTCAGTTTCTTTAGAAAAAAAGAAATTAAAATTCTAGAGGATTAAATGAGGAATTTACTGGTCAACTATACAAGTATTAATCGGTCAGTTACCCAACAAACTTTTTTTAAAGGTTTTCTTCAACCTCGCTTTGTGTGCTTTTAGTCCTATTACGTACATGTGGTTCATGAGAGGGTCGAGGGAACACGCACGTAGTACAAACGCACGAATATATTCCGGGTCAACGAGAAAGGTAACGCCGGGAGGCCAGCATTTATATGTACCATTACCATGTTCGTAGATATACTATATTACTGTATGTGTACACAGTAACTTTAGAGGTACGGATAGCCGAGTGTTTCGGTTATTCGAAACTCACGGGGAGCGTTCATTTGAATTCATAAATCATAGAAGGAGCATCCGTAACGAGTTGGGTCTACAGGTGAAGAGCAAAGAGTTTATAAAATGGAGAGGAGGAAGAGAGAAGAAAGTCAAGTTTTCCTGGAGACTTTGACCGAGCACGTTATCCATTTTAATAGATCCACCGCGCTCAACTTCATCTCCACTTCTTCCTTCGCTTTTGCTTCTTCTTTCGACGCAGCTGTATCAGCTTTTCATCATCTAATATAAGGACTGCAGTGAGTCTGGTATTAATCGAGCCGAACGCCTAGCTAGATCAGCTCAGCTCTCGGCTCACGCGACTTCCCGCAGTCATCCAATTTGTACTAAACTATAAGCTCGGCGCTGCGGTGCCGCGAGTTGCGGGTACCTACTACCTATATTCTCGGATGGTTATACATATATTATACTACACATAGCTTGACGCAAAGACTGCTGGAGAATGGAGACGGGAGGAAGAGATGAAGAAGAGATTTCTCGCTAATCTCGCGTCAATCACGTAATGGCGTACAACCGCAATCACATTTTCTCTATCATGCCCTCCAACCTCATTCGTCATCTGATGTGTTTTCATCAATTCGATTCAGGAATATGTATGAATGGTTGGTGAACTGATCAGCCTGATTAATTCATGGTGGAACTTCCTGTCATTCACCGCGTTTCGACAATTAATACCATTTTTGGTTGCCAACTTTATTTTTAGTTTACAAGCAGTTGGAGCGATATGTGATATTAAATGTCATCTGGGGAAAAGTATGAAAAGAAATAAAGAAAATTACAAGATTTAAAGTTTAATGATGGAACTTAATATAGTTTCATCACTAAACTCATTATTCAAAATGACCGTTAAGCGATGGTTTAAATTTATTATAACTCGGCATTTTAAAGTTATTATAACTCGAGGCCGTAAATGAATTTTAGCTTTCAGCCTCTTTTTTTATAGAAGAAAAGTGCTTTTAACGTCGAATATAGAGATTTTCATTCAGAGATTATATGCCAAATAAAAATAAAAAATGAAATCATGGTAAAAAAGCTTGTAACCGGTATTTCTTGTTGAGAACGATAGTGAAGGCCAAAATTCGATATGTTGAATAAAAAAATTTTGGTTAGATTTTCCGACCGGAATTCGGATCTGTGAATTCTGAAATCAGAAACGGAAAAAAGTCACTTTTTTAATAATCATGGAAAACAGACTAGTAACCGGCATTTTCTGTGGTAGAATATGCGACTTGAGAATGATATTGGAGACAAAAATTCTATATCTTAACTGAAAAACAAGCGCAATACCAAAAATGAATTTCCTCAAAGAAGAAAAAAGCGCTGCTAAAAAAAATGTCCGATTCGAACAAAATCCAATACAAAGCAACCTCAGTCGCAACTAAACACGTTTACAAAATTCCAGCTCAACAGCTTGAAATTTGTGCCCGCAGCAGCAAGTACAAATCGTAACAAACATTTTCAAAAAAATAAAATATTCGCAACTTTTTAACCCCTCTGACGATTTGAGACAAATGCAATACAAAACAACCTTAGCAGTAACTCTACTCGCATGAAAAAGTTTTAGACTATTTTAAGTATGTAGACATTAAAATCTCTAAAAAAAATGTTTTCACGAAAACATAGCTTTCTCTATGAGGAAGCAGAACTATATTATATTATTTTAGTTTATCAACTTTATTTTTCTAGTAATTTAGGAAGACTTCCTTTTTAATTGAAATCGAATGAATACACCAAGAATAGGAATTCGAGCGTGTAAAAAAGGAATTCGCAATTAAATGAATTATTTAGACACGAATTAACACGACCTTTGGTCTCTCCGCTGATTCGATGACTCGATAAAATTCATGATAAATTCAAAGAAGCACTCTATCCATAAAAAATGTCCTTCAACCCTGCATTAACATTTAAAAAGCCTGAAAGAAGAGTTACTCGATGGCAACAATGAATTGGACACATTCGCGTGACAGAAGATAGTGTGAAAGCTAAAAGTCGCGAGTGCGCCGAGGGAGATTACACGGCATCTGTACGAGGGCGTGTCTCGTCGGCGAAACTGTGCTTTCGCGCACGGCGACAACGACGACGACGACGACGACGTTCTTTTTATCGAAGTCACGTCACCCCATCCCTATAGACGACCCTCCTCACCCTTGCCAATTTCTCACGATAGTGACGACGACGACGACGACGACGACGATCGCGCCAGGATAGCACATCTCTGGGCTGGTTTCACACCGAGAAGTATATACCGAAGAAAAGAATCGAACACCAAGTAAATATTATGCATAGTAGCGTATAAGAACTGCATCTCTTGGTAAGCATACGTTACATATCGACTGAGAAATGCTTCACGGTATTCCATGCTTAAGAATCTATTCGCAACATCAATAATAAATTGACCATTCAAAGTACAGACTGTCTTAAGGCACTAGTATAAAGATTTGGTCCAACAATCCGGTCGATTTTCAACATTTTTTTAACGCTAGCATTAGAAGGACAACGTGGGGTTTTTACATACACTGTTAAAAAAGATTGGAAGTTTTTATGCTTAAATTCGTCAATCAAATTCTATGTCCACTTGTGATATGAAATTAATGTACTTTATCAGCAAAATTTATGGAAATTATTCAAACGAATGTACTTTAACGGTGTTATTAAAGTAAATTACTATAAATTAAATTAAATTATAAATTAAATTGTAAATTAAAGTATATTATTAAAGTAAATTACTATACCATACATTAATTTTACATCGCACTTGTATATTAAATTTCGTGTTCCAGTTTATGCATAATAATTTCCAGTATTTGAAATACTATTACAAGATGTTATAAAGTTTCAGTTTCTTTAAATTGAAAAATATCAATAACACTAACATAAAATATCAATAAACGAACTTATTGTTAATATGCAAAAGAGATTAGGTCACGATCCAACGGCGAACACCGTTTCAGCTGTTACAGTAATCTGACATAAAAAAACTAAAATTGTACTTTTAGAAAAGCAATAAAACTATCCAATGACTGCACTTTTTTTAAATTTTGAAAATAGGGAAAATGGCGACCCGGCAAAAAAGGTTCGGTTTTTGACGAAAAAAAAGACCTTCATCATTAGTTATTAACAAATAAATGTATATTTTAAAAAATCATCAGGCAATCAGGTAGAAAATGGTATAATCAAGGATCTGTCCAAAGTTCAACGCAATTTGAAAAATCGATTTTGAGAAACAATGTTCGGCGTTTTGAAAAATTTAGTTTCGAGAAAAACGCATTTTTCGATTAAAAACAACTTAAACTTCATAAAACCGCCTTTTTAAAAAATGTTGAAAAAATACCTTCTTTTTTTAACCACATTCTTAATCTAGTATTTTAAAGTGAAGTTTCAGGTAAATGAGTATTTGAATAGAGAACCTTTCGACAAAACAGTTATTCATCGTCGTGATTCACCGAAAAAAATTGAATATTGGCTATTCGCAATTTTTTTATGTTCGAATATGAGTCATTCAGATTTCTGATCATTCGATTTTTTTATCCCCATCCAATAAAATGCGTAATGATGTATAAGGTCTGCACCTCTTGGTAAGCATACGTTAAATATCGACTAAGAAGTGCCTCGCGGTATTCAATGGTTCAGAATTCTTTCGCAACATCAATAATAGGCTGAATAACGATTGAAAAAGAAGTTCTTATTAAAAGTTTTTTTTCTTCTGCCACCCACTGAAACTAATCGTAAGACACTTCGGGAGAAAACGGTCTGGGGACGGCCCAATGGTATCACAATGCGTCTACAGCCTTCAACATTTCTGCGCGTCACCGAGAATAGACTGCACAACGAGAGAAAAAAAAGGTCTCATTAAAAGTTTTTTTTCTGCTATCCGCCTATTGAAACTAATCGGAAGATGCATATCGGTAGGGGACGGTTTGCAGGTTGTTTAGTCACGTATTATTGTGAATAAAAGGTTGGATATTCGTTCACAATACTCAATAGACTGGATAAATGTATTGCATAATTTAATTCAATAATAGAATATGATTAAATCTAAATTGGATTGGAATATCTTCAGATTTTCGTTTTTGCTACACCGTCAAGTGAATATTTGAATGTTCATTTAAAATTAAAATAAATATTGTATTTATGAAGAATATTTTTGTTGATAAAAATGTATGTTTATGTTTTTAAAAAAATTATAAATTACAAGGGGTAAAAGTTTATGTTTACTTTCTTGTTTTGAACAAGTACACTAATTATATACATCACATCTTGAAAGTTAGATATCCAAATGGGGTTATAATACTCTGAGAAAAATGTTCTCCGCATCAAATAAATTTTATTTGAATCAGAGTCTTACAGAACATTTTTTCGTGTAAATTAAATAATGTCGCGTGACTGGAGACTCACGAACATATCAGCTATGCGCACAAGATACCTGCTTTTAGTTTAATCACGCGACATATCCAATTTAATAATATTTTCCGACCCAATATAATTTTATTGAGGAAAAGTAAATCACCACACGTTTCTCAATTTACGTTAATTATCATTTATTTGATCAAAAATAAATTTCAAAGCATATATATTCGAATGCGTCAAACATTCGTCACTCCATTCCAGAATCTATAATGGTCAAAGGAAAAAATATAAAACATAAAATCTGTCACCAATAAAGCATCAAATTGTCCAGCTGCACAAATATTATCAAAGATATCGCCCCTCGTGATAAACTAAGTCAATAAAATTTTGATTAAAATTAATTAATATTATTTTGAGGCAAATAGAATGATAAAATACCAAATACGGAACATCATAGAATAAAATATATATTTTTATTTTGGTTAAAAATGATATAGTATGGAAAAATAAAATTTGCAAATACCACTATATTGATCTCACATAAGTCATTATTTTTGAGTGCCTCGAATCTTGAGCACTCGATCGCATAACCGACCATGATCCGAAAAAAACAATAAAATGTCAAATAGCCCATAGAATTAAATATTTTTTAGGTAGGTTAACATCTATTTATAAAAATAAAATTTACAAACTCCACTTTATTGATCTCCAATAAATCATTATTTCCGAGTGCATCGAACCTTAAGCATGTGTTCCCATCACCAATGACCCACACCGAGAGAAAAGATTTCATTGACGTCAAAGAAATATTTCTTTAATTTCAATGAATTAGTGCATTTTTAATTTCAAAGAGAACATTGCATTGCCTGTAAGTAAAGATTTACTTAGGGAGCATATAATAAAGAAACAGTTTCATTGTTCTAAAGAGACGTTTTTATTGGTTCAAAGAAACGTTTTCATTGATATCTCTCTTGCACCTAACCTCACTTTTTTGTTTTCCGGTTCTCCCGAACGAACGGCTTCGAGTTTCGAAGAGCCAGAAGCTTAGTCGATTCCTGCCGTACTTCCTTACATACTCACACAATTTGAGCTTTATTTGCCGCGTACTTCAAGAAAAAGTAGCTTTCGAAATTTTGAGCTGGTAAAAAGGTTTCATTGAATCAAAGACGATATCTTTATAATCAATGAAAAAGGTTCATTGGTTTAAAGAAATGTTCCTTCGATTCAATGTCACTACTTTTCATTGAGTTTGCGATCATTCAAAGAAAAGATAGCATTGAAATTGAAGTATTTCATTTCATTGGCAAAAGTTTCCGTGAATCAGTGAAACTTTTTCTCTCGGTGCGAAGAAAAGCAATGAAACAAAATAACTCATGCTATAAAATATTTTTTTTTAATGCTATCTAGGTTAACAATTATTTAGTTTGTAAAAATAAAATTTCCACCACTTTATTGATCTCACATAAATTATTATTTCCGAGTGCATCGAACCTTAAGCACTCGTTCCCATCACCGTCAATGGCCCAAAGAAAAAGAATGAAACATAAAAATAACTCATCACAACAGCAGCAAACTGGCTGCAGCCTCCAAGGATATAACCGAGGATATCGCCCCCTAGCCAAAAGCTTGTCTCTCCGGGGGTATCTATCTCCAACCGCATCTCCTGGTTCTGGGATGCGAGAGAGCGCCAAGCCGAATGCGTCGCGACGACGTCGAGGATACTACCAGAATCGGTGGTTCCTGGCTCCCATCCCGGCTACATCGTCGCATCCCCTCGCCTGCAGTGTTCAGAGGAGCGCCTGTGGCGACAAAAAACCGTGATTGAAATGATGGAAATTAAAACAAGAGCGATAAGAGCAGGTCAGCGGGAAACCGTGCCAAAGCCGTAAAACTTGTGGCTTCAACTATAGCGCCCTTCTCAATGGCTATATACCTATGCACATATCGTTAGAACTGTAAATGTATAAAGGCACATATCTATGGGGGATTCCAAGCCAATTCAATGAACGTCTGACCCTTCATATTTTTAATTGGACTTATTCCTATTTCACCGGCTTTTACTACCCTAAAAACGGCCAAGGATGAATTATTTTTTTGTTATTCCTTGCTGTCAGGCTTTGTCCTTGTTAAATTGAATACAAAATACGTTCTATAATTTTTTTTTAAATTGAATAAACATACGTAATTTTTTATTTTTGAAACATACCACAAACAATAAATCAATATGGTATTCTTTGACGTTGATTTTTTTCAACGATTTCGATGAAACACGGCATTAGTATAGTCTTATGAAAGGTTTATTCTCGGTAAATTGTAGAATAATTTTTTTCCCAACATTTTAATGCATAGCGAAAAAATATGTTTAATTTGAAAAAAAAAACAAGTTTTTACATAATATTAGTAATAATTAAATCACTCAATTGTCAGGGAAAATGGAAATATAAAATACTAAAAAATTATTCCACAATCAAGTCAAGTCAAAGGATAGGGGTATCTGAATTTTTAAAAAATGTTTATAATAAAAAAATTCAGATTTTTTTTTTCAAATATTTTTGTTATGCAGTTTTTTTTGTCACAGAGCTTAACGACAAGGTTTCAAAAAAAATTAATTAATTCTTAGCTGTTTATGTGGTGGTACATGCCAGAGAAATAGCAATACCCATGTAGAAATCAGTCTGGGCATCGCAGTTTGAAACTCGATCCTGGTCGGGATTGGCTTGGGTTTCCATAAATGGGTTATCCAACTTGGAATCCGAATAGATCCCAAATAGATTTCCGGTTACGCACTCGATGACAGTTTATCATCGATTAGGATTTGCTAGAGTTACCCTAAGAGAGCCGTCCTATTTAGAATCGGGATGGATTCCGGATCGGGACCCAATTCTGAACGACGACCTGTATTACCGTGCATCGGGATTTGTTAGGGTTACCCTAAGAAGGGTTCTACTTGGATTCTGAATAGAATCCGGATCGTCTTCCTATTACACAACGATTTGTCCGGAACTAATTTTACTTACTACACCTTTTTTGCAGTAAAATGTTGTAGAATACACGTACGAAAACTTTTCCTTAACTCGCGTGATTGTAACAACGTGTGCGGTTCATGTGCCCCAGACGCGTTTTCGTCGCTGTCCATGCAGAAATTTCGACAGGGATCCAGCTGGAATCAGCTTGGTATTCCTATCTTTCGACGAGGATCCAGGTGGATCCAGCCTAGTATGCCCATCTAATAACTGGAATCCAGTCAGCCATCGGATCCGATCCCAGTTCGAGATCCCGATCGGAATCCAGTTTCCGCGTGTTACGATCCCATGTCTGGAATCCGATCCGACAACCGATTGGAATCCGATCGGAAGATGGGAATACCAGGCAGGATCCAGCTGGATCCCTGCCGAAATTTCTGCATGGGTAAGTCCAATTAAAAAGAAACAATATTTTTCAAATTTTTTCTGTCCATTGAGTGATTGAATTATTAATAATATTATTTAAAAAATATAAAAAATACTATGTTTTTTTTTCAATTTCAACATATACTTACAGAACGCATTAAAACATGGAAAAAAAATTATTCTATAATTTACCGAGAATAAAACCTCTCATAAGGTTAACAACTTTATTAACTGAATTCATAGAAAAAAGGAAACGCCAAAGAATACAACTTTGACTTTTTCTTTTTGGAATTTGAAAAATATAAGCTGTTTGTAGAGGTTTTTTGCAAATTTGTTTCTAATCGAGTATTTTTTAAAAACTTTTAACATCGACAGAGCCTGACGGCAAAGGAAAAGAAAAATTATTCATTCTTGGCCGGTTTGTGGTGGGACAAGCCAGGAAAATGAAAATAAGTCCGATTTAAAATATGAAGGGTCAGGCGTTTATTGAGTCGGCTTGGAATTCCCCATATGTAGGAATATGTACACAGCATTCATACCAATGGCAACCCAACCTACGACTCGAAATGGTGATGGTACTGGCGGTGCCCGGGGACGCCCGGTACTCTGCCAGCACGATAAAACGAGATATTTATGCCCGACGTGAAAATTTTCAGCTCGAGTACCGCGTTTGTAACGATTCCATGCTCGTTTGTAATGTCGAACAGGGGACATGGCGTATATGCACAGCAGCACCAGCGCGGCCAGTGACCGACGAGGGAATACATACACCTATTACGTAGTTCCAACTATGAACGTGTGCGAGACGACCGCTCGACTCTCTGCGGATGCATATGGGCCACACGATTTTCCTCCACGGGAGCACCAATATTGCATTTCATTTTAATCGAGGCAAATGTCGAGCGAGTTTTGAATAGCTGCAGATTTTTCGGCTTTTTTTTCACACCCAACTGTATAACCCTCCGGGTTATAGATATGCTGCCCACTGTTGAACCAGCCTCTGAAAAATTGATGGTATTGGATTGGGCGTTGCGCGCGTGCCTTTGTGTATTCCGCGGTTTTCACAGCGATTCTAACGAAGGGAAGGACACGTGCAGACTTTGAGTTGATCCAGAGGAGAATTTCAGTATTCTAAAGACAGCTTCAAAGCGTATAGGCAACATTTTTTTCTATTATTTCGATGAATTAATATTTATTTTTGATTACCACGACCTTTTTTTGTATTTCGAAAGTTCGGAAAAGGTTTCGTGATTTTGCCATGTTCATACATTTCTTTTTCTGAAAAATATAAACAAATTTCTATTTTTTATTTATGAGCCTAGTTTTAGACGCTAAGCATAATGTTGACTTGAGTTGATTCAGAGGAGAATTTCAGTATTCTAAAGACAGCTTCAAAGCGTATAGGGAACATTTTTTTTCCTATTATTTCGATGAATTAATATTTATTTTTGATTACCACGATCTTTTTTTGTATTTCGAAAGTTCGGAAAAGGTTTCATGATTTTACCATGTTTATAAATTTTTTTCTGAAAAATATAAATAAATTTCTATTTTTTATTTATGAGCCTGGTTTTAGACCCTAAGAATAATGTTGTTTACGTGAATCATTGAGTAGTTATTAGGGTATTTCACTGGACTCTTTAATTTGAAGTAAACTAAAATTAGAAACTCCACATTTCCCGCTAATTTTCTGTTCACACGATGAGGTTTCCGGAACATAATTATGAAAACTAATTTCGGGGCTTAATTAACTAATTAGAAAAATGCATTTGTATTGTTCAGACGTTTAGTAAAATATCCTGAACGTTAAATTAGGAGTGACAAAAAATTGTGTTCATTCATAGAATTTACGAAAGAAAAATTTCTATTATATATAATATGTTTATGAAGTGAATAAATGTATATTCACTTCATAAACAATTTCTAATTTGATAGTAAAAATCACTTTTTTTTACGCGTAGATCAAAAAGTGTAAAAAAACTCGTTAAAAAAACGGTTTTTGGTTTTCAATTTATTAGGAAATGTCACAAGAATCAAAGAAACGGAGAAAGTAATGCAGTTTTTTCCTCACTACCATTGATCCTCGCTATTCAAATCCTTATTAGCGTTCTACGACTTTTACATATTGTCGTGGATGAAATAACTTGAATTTTCGATGTAAGAACTCGTGCCATTTTATTAGTTTCGTGAATTGCTATTAGAAGTCGTACATGGTTAGAAATTATACTACCATTATAATATCATATTTAATCTGTAATTTGCAGTGATGAATTAGCATTACAATTCATATTTATGAAACGGAGTTGATAATTTGAAGCTCACCCCTCTTCGCAATAAACTTTGAGATCTATGATGCGAATCTTAGAATCGTGCTGGTCGTGTTAACCAACCAGAGTTGTAAATCCCCATAAATTCATGAGATATAGTTTACAGCACAATTTGTTTTGTAATTATGATTTCATAATAATAATATGTAGTGATTATAAAATAGAGTGTAAATATTTGAATAGCTGAAAAAAATACCAATTTTCGCTTTAATATTGGAAGAAATAGTGGAAAAAATGGATTACTTTCTTAATGCATTACTTATTTTTTTTCCATTTTTTCAAAAGGATTACCGTGAATTTTTATTGAAAAATAATAATTTATGCAGCCATTCCAAAGTTTAATCATCGTATTACAATCGCTACATGTTATTATTATAAAATCATAATTAAAGAGCTGATCGTATCATCATCATTATTTCTATAAGTATTAGGCATTTACAACTCTGTAACCAACCAAAGTTTTTGTTCTGGAATCCATCTGGAATATCTTGTCCCCCCGTATCACTATTCTCCTCCATCTCTGATTATACCCGCGTAGAAAAAAAGAATCTTGTGAAGAATCTTTTAAAGAATCTTAAAAAAAGTCTTGAAAGAATCTTTAAAAGAATCTTTAAAGGAATCTTGAAAAGAATCACGTATAGGATCCGGAGCAAGACTCTTTTCAAGATTCTTTTCAAATTTTTTTCCAGATCAAAACTCCGAATTTTTGTAATTTTTTTAGTTTAATTCAGTTGATTAGTCATATTTGATTGATCAGATCCGAAAAATAGCGTGATTTGATCAGATTAAAGCGATAAAATGAGAAAAAAAAAAAAAAAAAAATGTTCATCGTGGGACTTGAACCCAGGTCCCTCGGCGTACTATCCCGTTATCTTATCTATTCAACCACATCATCTTTCTTGGATAGCAGTAAAATTAAATGATATATGAGTGTCACTTGCTTTTTCAGAACTTTGTTTTTTTTTTCGGAAATTACGGCGCGATGCGCGTTACCACTTTGCACCGTTTCACAGTATCTAGTTTCATTAAGAATTCATCTTTCACATTCAGTTATTGCTCCCTCATAAAAGAAACTTTATTTGCGAGAAAACATACGTTCCAAGATTTTCAAGTCAGGACACTCAAAATAGTCCAGAACGTCGAGAAAAGTGGTTTAGAAAAAATAAATAATTAAACTCCGCAAACAAAAACCTTAAAAGACATGAACCTGGTCTTCAAAAGTGTCCAGGTTGATTGCTTCGAGGCTCTCAGTGTCCAGATTGACCTCACCATAGTTTTCGGTATCCAGATCAACGTCTCTATAGTTTTTGGTGTTGAGGTCGACCTCTCCATAATTTTCGGTGTCCACGTCAACCTCTCTATTTTTTCCAGTGTCGAGGCTGACCTCTCCATAATTTTCGGTGTCCAGGTCGACATCTCCATAGTTTTCGGTATCCAGATTGACATATCCATAGTTTTCGGTATCTACGTCGACCCCTTTATACTTTTCGGTGTCCAGGTCGACCTCCCCATAGTTTTCGGCATCCAGATCGACATCTCCATAGTTTTTGGTACCTACGTCGACCCCTCTATAGTTTTCGGTGTCCAGGTCGACCTCTCTATAGTTTTCGGTGTCCACGTGAACCTCGCCATATTTCTCGGTGTCCAGGTGCTGGACATCCACCTGGGCGCTGAAAATTGAGGAGAGATCAACCTGGACACCGAAAACTATGGAAATATCGACGTGGACATCGAAAATCATGGGAATATCGACTTAGCACCAAAAGCTATGGACATGTCCACCCTGATGTTCAAAGTCGTGGAGATATCGACCTGGATACCGAAAGCCATAGAAATGTCTACCTCGACATCGAAAGCCATCGGGATGTCGATCCTGACGCCGAAAGCCATGGAGATATCGACCTGGATACCGAAAACTATGGAGAGTTCGACCTGGACACCAACAACTATGGAGAAGTTGATCTGGACACCGAAAACTACGGAGAGGTCGACCTGGACACCGAAAACTATGGAGAGGTCAATCTGGATACTGAGAGCTTCGAAGCAATAAACCTGGACACTTTTGAAGACCAGGTTCATGTATTTTAAGGTTTAGGTTTGCGGAATGCACTTATTTATTTTTTCTAAACCACTTTTCTCGACGTTCTGGACTATTTTGAGTGTCCTGACTTGAAAATCTTGGAACGTATGTTTTCTCGCAAATAAAGTTTCTTTTATGAGGGAGCAATAACTGAATGTGAAAGATGAATTCTTAATGAAACTAGATACTGTGAAACGGTGCAAAGTGGTAACGCGCATCGCGCCGTAATTTCCGAAAAAAAAAACAAAGTTCTGAAAAAGCAAGTGACACTCATATATCATTTAATTTTACTGCTATCCAAGAAAGATGATGTGGTTGAATAGATAAGATAACGGGATAGTACGCCGAGGGACCTGGGTTCAAGTCCCACGATCAACATTTTTTTTTTTTTTTTCTCATTTTATCGCTTTAATCTGATCAAATCACGCTATTTTTCGGATCTGATCAATCAAATATGACTAATCAACTGAATTAAACTAAAAAAATTACAAAAATTCGGAGTTTTGATCTGGAAAAAAATTTGAAAAGAATCTTGAAAAGAGTCTTGCTCCGGATCCTATACGTGATTCTTTTCACGATTCCTTTAAAGATTCTTTCAAGACTTTTTTTAAGATTCTTTAAAAGATTCTTTTTTTCTACGCGGGTAATTTCCTATTTCCTCGCACAAATCACAATCTCGCGGTGTGCCAATTTTAGAACTATCAAAATGAGCAACACGCATGAAGCTGTTCGTCGTCAAGTATTAACTTAACGCTGGTACGACAGCCATTTGCGGAACGAATAAAATCACAACAATACTTATATCGAAACTACGAAATATTTCGTACACTGATTTTTTGAAGAGGAATAACTCATGCATTATTTGTTGTTTATGGCGTTATCGAACACTAAGGAAATTTTTTTTTTCCTTGAGTGTTTATAATTTTTTTCCAATACGATGGAATGTAAAAAAAACAATCTATATAAAATAATGTATGCACCGAATAAAACAAGTAGTGTGAGTGTAAAAATAATCGTTGGTTACAACTTTGTCCGACAGCACCAAATCTGCAAAAATACATATTTATACGTATTCTAACTACAAACGAACGTGTTGGTTCGCCCGGCTTTGCGAATATTTCTGAGCCGGACGCTTTTGCTACCGAAGCACCAATATTGCGTTTCATTTTAATCGAGGCAAATGTCGAGCGAGTTTTGAATAGCTGGACATTTTTTCGTTTTTTTTTTTCACACCCATCTCTATAACTCTCCGAGGTTGTAGATATACAATTTGTTGAGCCGACCTCTGAAACGACTCTGAAAAATTGATGATATTGGATTGCCAGTTGCGCGCGTATCTTTGTGTACCGCGGTTTTCACAGCAATTCTAACTGTAGAAAGGGACAACATTTTTGTGCTTTGCCTCGAGCTCCCTCGACTATACACACTACGACGATGTTTCACCAACTTTTCTTGTCCCTTTATCGCTCGAAAAATTTTCGAGTTGTTTTTTTTTCTCTGTCCCGCGAGAGCCTCCGAGGCGTCAAGTCACTCGGAGTGACTGTGCTCGGATGTGGGGAGAAGATGGAGAAGAAAAGGGGGAGCGAATATACTGTACGAATGCTTGTATTCCCCATTCGGCTGCCGCAAGGGCCACCGCCGCAAATGGACTTCCGGGTACGTGTGTTTATTTTTTAAGCGCACCAATTTTTGATAAGAGGTCTATCCAACGATAACAGAACGAGAGTGAACAGCACGGTCATCACCATTTTTGTGTAGAAGGTCTTGGCAATGATGATAGGGGTGCCGAGTCGTAGATCGATGAAATACTAAAGTAAATATAAAGAAAAATGCTCAAGTTGCGTTTGAATATAAAATTTTATGGGTTTTTAAACATACATTTATAAAATAAGCGATTGAGACAAAACTTCGCCTGAGACTCTAAAGCAATTAATTCTACATTGAATTTTTTTATTGAGAATCAGATTTTAGAAATTTTGAAAAAGTAAATATCACTTGAAAGACAAATAACAAGAATATGGTTCAATATTTTTTATGCAACATTAGAAGAAAAAAAAGTATATGATGAACCAAAAAAAACCTGAAGCTGCATTAGAGGAAAAAACTCAGTTAAATCGATAAAATAGCAATTTGAGGCTGGTGAACTAAACATCTTGTTAATTGATGTCTATCCAACGATAACAGAACGGGAGGGAACAGCACGATTATCACCATTTTTGTGTAGAACGTCTTGGCAATGATGATGGGGGTGCCGAGTCATACACCGAGATAAAAGATTTCATTGACACCAATGAAATGGGTGGATTGATTTTTTTTTCATTGATTTCAACGAAATATTTCTTTGATTTCAATGAAATAATGCATTTGAATTTCAAAGAGAACATTTCATTGCCTGTAAATAAAGATTTACTTAGTGAGCATATAATAAAGAAATAGTTTCATTGTTTTAAAGAGACGTTTTCATTGGTTCAAAGAAACGTTTTCATTGATCTCTCTCTCGCACCTAACCTCACTTTTTTGTTTTTCGGTTCTCCCGAACGAACGGCTTTGAGTTTCGAGGAGCCAGAAGCTTAGCCTATTTCTGCCGTACTTCCTTACATACTCACAAAATTTGAGCTTTATCTGCCGCGTACTTCAGAAAAAAATAGGTTTCGAAATTTTGAGCTGGTAAGAAGAAGGTTTCATTGAATCAGAGACGATATCTTTGAAATCAATGAAAAAGGTTCATTGGTTTAAAGAAATGTTTCTTCGAATCAATGTCACTACTTTTCATTGAGTTTGAGATCATTAAAAGAAAAGATAGTATTGAGATTCAAGTATTTCATTTCATTGGCAAAGATTTCCGTGAATCAATGAAACTTTTTCTCTCGGTGTAGATCGATGAAATACTAGAGTAAATATATGTCAAATTGCGTTTGAATATATAATTTTATGGGTTTTTAAACATACATTTATGAAATAAGCGATTGGGACAAAAATTCGCCAGAGACTCTAAAGCAAGTAATTCTGCATTGAATTTTTTTATTGTGCATCAGATTTTAGAAATTTTGAAACAGTAAAGATCACTTGAAAGACAAATAACAAGAATATGGTCCAATATTTTTTACACAATATTAGAAGAAGAAAAAGTATATGATGAACCAAAAAAAACTGAAGCTGCATTAGGGGAAAAACTCAGTTAAATCAATAAAATAGCGATTTGTGGCTGGTGAACTAAACATCTTGTTAATTGATGTCTATCCAACGATAACAGAACGGGAGCGAACATCTCGGTCATCACCATTTTTGTGTAGAAGGTCTTGGCAATGATGATAGGGGTACCGAGTCGTGGATCGATGAGATACTAAAGTAAATATAAAGAAAAATGCTCAAGTTGCATTTGGATATAAAATTTTATGGGTTGTTAAATATAGATTTATGAAATAATCGATTAGGAAAAAATGTGGTCTGACGGTCTAAAAAAATAATAATGCATTAAAGTAAAAAATGTTATATCATGTTCTGGAAATTTTGAAAAAGTGAAGATAAATGGAAAGGCAAATTACAAGAAAATGGTCTAATATCTTTAAAGTAAACATTTTTTATGTTTAACAAAATGTTGTAAAATTCTAAAGTTGTATTTAGATATAATATTTTATGGGTTTTTAATTATACACTTATGAAATAATTTGATTTGACACACAAAGCGTGGTTGAATAATGGTCTAAAAAACTTAATTCTGCATTTAAAATTGTTTAACGTAACAAATTTTTGAAAACGTAAAAATAAATGCAAAAGCTAATAAAAAAATATATGACTGAATATTTTTAACAGAATATAACAAAATAAAAATAAAGCAATATAGTAAAAATCTAAAGTATTCATTAATTAGTATACGATGAATTAACAAAAAAAAATGTGCAGCTGCATTAGGGGAAAAGTTCATTAAATCGAAAAAATAGGGGTTTGTAGTTGGCGAACGAAACATCTAGTTAATTGATGTCTATCCACCGATAACAGAATGAGAGGGAGTTTGGAGGTGATCATCATTTTTGTGTAGAGGGGTCTTGAAAACGGTGCCGAGTCGTCGAACGATAAAATACTAAAGTAAATATTGAAAAATCATTCTGCAGTTTTGTTTGTACATAAAACTTTACGGGTTTTTAACAACATCATAAAATAATCGACGAGATGGAAATAGGATTTAATAACGTACAAAAAATAAATTCTACTTGTAAAAAATTTAACTCTTTTTTAAATATTTGAAAAAGTGCGGATAAATATTATTAAACAAAAATAATACAATTTATTGTTCGTTCCATTCTTATAAGCATAAAAAAATAACAAACCAAATTGTAAAATGTGTGCATTTATTTATGAGTATACGATGAGTCCCTGAAAAAATATTGTGTAGCCGCACTAGGGGAAAAACTTAATTAAAGAGAAAAAAAATCTGGGCTTGAAGTTGCCGAACTAATCGTTTATTTAATTGGTGTCTATCCGACGATAACAGAATGAGAAAGAACGGCACGGTCATCACCAGTTTTATCCATCAGTAATGGGTGTTTTTGAGCACATATTTATCAAAGGTATAAACCCAACCACCAGGATCACAGAAGAAAACATGAATAATTAAATTACAAACCGTCTGAAAAGGTCAACAAATAAATTTAAAGATCTCATCAATAAAACATCAAGAAAAACTCTAACCGCAGATGAAATGCAAAAATTGTAGAAAGGTCTCTGAAAAAGACCCAGATATTCAAGACTGAAGGTAAAAGTTCCCATTGAGTACGCACAAAGAGAGGTAAAACAGAGGATGGTAATAACAATAATTCATACCATCATTTATTTCCTGGTTACATTATAAACGGCCACGGAAACCCGAAAAAAAATTGTTTTATCCCTTCACCAAAACATGTGTACCGTATAGTCACCTGTAATTTTCTTTCGGCTATAAATATTAAAAACTTGTGTCTTCAACAAGAATACACGGATAATTAAACGGCATTAATTTCTTTTTTAATACGACGTCGAGATGCTAGCGTATCTCTTCATACCAAGTGCATAGAAAAAACCAATAAATAAATTTAAAGATTACATCAACAAAAACTCTAACCGCAGATAAAATGCAAAAATGGTGCAAAAGTCTCTGAAGAGCATCCAGATATTCAAACTCAAGGTAAAAATTCCAATTGAGGGTATACAAAGTGAAGTAGACAACGGAAGCTGGTAATAACAATAAATCGTGCCATAATTTATTTCCTAGTTACATTATTAATTGTTGCGGAAACCCAAAAAACATTGTTTTTGTCCCTTTACCAAAACATACGTATCCCAAAGTCGATCTTTAATTTTTTCAGCTGGACTTTAAAAACCAAGCGCGTTGCAAGTATCTTGTTTCCTATCTTTAACATTGTAACGACTTTTTACATACTTTAAGCGTGTGTCATTTTACATATCATTACCATGTAAAATTGTAATGTTGAGTGTACAGATATTAAATGAATAAATTATGTTTTCAACAAGAAAACACAAATAATAAAAATAAGAAACCCTCCGAAATGGTGAAAAAATAAATTAAAAGATGCCATCAAGAAAAAGTGTAACGGCAGATGAAATACAAAAGTTGTGTAAAAGTCTTTGAAGAAGATCCACATATTACGGACTGAAGGTAAATGTTCCCATCGAGGGTATATAAAGCGAGGTAGACAACGGAAGCGGGTAATGACAATAATCCCCGGACACTCGTCGTTTCACACGTCCCGGAAAGAAAAAGCATCGGGTCGATGGGCGGCAAGCATCGTCTCGAATAGAATATGCCGCGAGGGGATATAAAACGAAAGTCTGTGGGAGGATTGCATATCCGAGAACGGAGGAGCACAAAACGCGTGTAACGGGCGCAAGGGACTCAAAGAGATTGGTGAGAGAGAAAGAGCCAGCGGTAGACGCGATCAATTAAGATGATGGAGGAGAGGCGGCGCATTGGGTGCTCGACACGATCATTGATTCACCAGCAACTTCGTGTTGTACTTTCCACGGCAGCCGACCAGGGGAACGCTAAGCTCGTCTTCAAACTACAACACGAGAACTTTCGCCAATGTCTGCACTTCTCCGACTGGTGTTATATAGGAATAGCCCGATTCAAATATTCAAATGCAATTACCTAAGAATAATTCAGCGCTGTGAATCGGCATCTGAATTATTCCGTTCTCCTCATTTTCACTCATATTTGCTCTAGCTGTGAGCACACTGAGAGAAATGCTGTAGCTAGAGACAGCACATAACTTTACCATTGATTTCTCCATCGGAAGTAATTCCATCGCAGTTGCGGTCTAAAAAAATTTGTGTTCTCGGAAAATAAATCGGCTATTGAAACTATCAAATGGCAACTATCATTTTTCAGACCATGTGGCTGTTATTACAATCACGGAAAATGTTTTTTTTATTTTTACGGTGACTATAGAATAAGTACCATGACTATGGAAATAGTTGCAAGATTTAAACATTGATAGTTGATCTTTATGGTTAAAAGATTAGAAAATGGATAGCTTCATATAACTGCTTTAAAAATTCCACAGCGTTTCAGATAAACAGCTCGAATATGGATATAGCATAGCATGACATAGCATAGCATAGCATAGCATAGCATAGCATAGCATAGCATAGCATAGCATAGCATAGCATAGCATAGCATAGCATAGCATAGCATAGCATAGCATAGCATAGCATAGCATAGCATAGCATAGCATAGCATAGCATAGCATAGCATAGCATAGCATAGCATAGCATAGCATAGCATAGCATAGCATAGCACAGCATAGCCTGACATAGCATAGCATAGCATAGCATAGCATAGCATAGCATAGCATAGCATAGCATAGCATAGCATAGCATAGCATAGCATAGCACAGCATAGCATAGCACAGCACAGCATAGCATAGCACAGCACAGGATAGCATAGCATAGCATAGCATAGCATAGCATAGCATAGCATAGCATAGCATAGCATAGCATAGCATAGCATAGCATAGCATAGCATGGCATGGCATAGCATAGCATGGAATGGAATAGCATAGCATAGCATAGTATAGCATAGCATAGCATAGCATAGCATAGCATAGCATAGCATAGCATAGCAGAGCATAGCATAGCATAGCATAGCATAGCATAGCATAGCATAGCATAGCATAGCATAGCATAGCATAGCATAGCATAGCATAGCATAGCATAGCATAGCATAGCATAGCATAGCATAGCATAGCATAGCATAGCACAGCACTGCATAACATAACATAACATAGAATAGCACTGCATTGCATATCATAGCTAGCATAGCATAACATAGCTTAGCACTGCATTACATATCATAGCTAGCATAGTATAACATACATTGAGAAAAAAATATAAATATAACATAGCATCGAATATTATAGAATAGCATAGCGTAACATGGAATAATGTAATCCTTAGTAGATTCAGAAAATGGCTTAGTTGGGCTTACTGAGATCTTGGTTAAACATTTTACCAAGAAAAAATTCGCAGGCGCAACCTAGTTATTGGTTAATCATACTAAATACTTTATTGCACTGTAAAAAAATCTACTTAAAATTTAGTGCACTTTTACTCGAAGTTTTTATTCATAAACTAGTATATTAAATTTAGTATAAAATTAATGTATGGTACAGCACATTCAATAATTTATTTTAATTTTACAGTAAAAGTACTCGAATTTTATACCACAATTGTATATTAAATTTCGATGACGAGGTTATGAATAAAAACTTCCAATCTTTTCTAACAGTGTGTCTTACCAGATCCTTGATTATTTTAACCAATAACTTGGTTGTGCCTACCAAGTTTTCTTGGTAGATATAATTTTTCTGAATGTTGATTTTAAAAAGACGTTTAAGTCTTCTAATATCAGCTTCGAAGTCTATGTTGAAGTGTAGAATTCTCCACTACCGCGTACCCAGACAAGTGTCATGAAAGTGACGTACTTGACACCATAAACGTGGAACGTGCAGCACATGTCGCATTTATGATGTCAAATAATTCAGACACTTATTTTCTTCTGCATGGGGTTGCATTGGAGATGTCTTTGGATAGAGAAATCAATGATAGAGTTATTTGCCGTCTCTAGCTACACTATTATTACCGGTGTGCTCGCAGCTAAAGCAAATATAGGCGAAAATGAGAACAACATAATAATTCAAATGCCGATTTGCTTTATTGATAGCTTTCCGTCGTAGACATTTATTAGTTATACCAAATTTGAAGAATGACGTCACTATATAAGATTATTGTCTCCAATGTGACAAGATTAAATCGTTAATTTTGCTATTGTGAAATCTGATATGACCTCTTGCCGGATATTTGTCTGGATCTTAATGAAATGTCTAAATACGAATATTTTACAAGGCTCTTTATTTATAGTCCAATGACATTATTCCCATTATACAGCAATTAGATTGCGCCGACAACTATAAATACTTAAGCATGAAATCATAAGGTTTTTAATGCCGTTATAATAACGTGTAGACTCCAGGAATTTTGTGGATAAGTCATAAGTGACGGTTTGTAAAGTGATTTTAATCGAGATGTACTAATGGCCTTGACGAGGCAATTAATGACCGAAAATGCACCGGAAACAAATGTCCTTGATTAAAAAACTATTATTTCGTTACCCAGAAAAATCGCTTTGATGGGTTCATTAGAATCAAATACGGGATCTATTTCAAATTAATAACAGTTTATCTCGATGAAATAGAATTTATTGCATACAAATAAATCGTATTAATTTTTTATAAAATTTATTTGAAATAGACCCCATATTTAATTTAAATAAGCCCATGAGACCGATTTCTCTGGGTGTACGATTCTTACAATTCTCGATAAGATTAAGGATGTTCGACTGTTTCACACTAGTCAGTGCTAAATTTTTGTAATTGTTTCATTAAAGTTTAATACATTAAATAACAATAGTAGAGAGTAGTTTGAATTGAAGTATGTATATTTAACCAACACGTAGATTAATAGTGCTAGATTTGCATACAGATTAACGAATTAAATTTTCCAAAAATAATCTATAATTTTTTGCCAATTTTGATGAGTGATGGCTCATTCTCTTTCTTAAAAGATGCGCTACAAATTAACCAGCTGGATATTTGATATTATTGATCGTTTAATAATTATAGCCTGCTGTTTAACAAAAATCAAAATACTTTCATAAACAAATAGCTATAATTATTAAACGATCAATAATATCGAATATCCAACCGATCAATTTGTAGCGCATCTTTTAAGAAAGATAATGAGCCATCACTCATCAAAATTGTCAAAAAATTATAGATTATTCTTGGAAAAACTGGACGAAAATATATCCCATCGAAAAGTAACGTTAATCAGTTAATCTTTATGCAAATCCGTCACTATTAATTTTTCTCTCGGTTAAGTTTACATGCTTCAATATAAATCAACACTCCACTACAGGTTACTTAATTCATTAAACTTTAATGAAACAATTACAAAAATTGAGAACTGATTTAACTAGTGTGAAACAGTCGAACATCCTTAAAATGGAAAATAAAGTCTTTGCTAATGCTTTACCTGTTGTTTCAACTTCGTATGGGAATATAGGAATGAGAAATCGAGTCGACATTTCAAAACATATTTTTGGCAGCCTATAAACAAATAGTTTTTGATTTGATGACATTTTATTAAAAGTGTTTCAACTGATTACGAATAATTACATTCGATTGGACATATTTTATTCTATACTAATTATTGCTATTTTCATACTTGTCTTGTGCTCATCTCAAGACAGAGTTCGCTCTATTTATCCTCATTTCTGAATCTTCTATTTTCGTTTTAATTCGTTGGCGCAATCGGCTGTCGTTTGAATAATTCATTCCCGAAACTAGATCACGACTCGACAGTGTTGCTAATATGGTAAAAAAAATCGAGTGCTGTTACACACGATTTTCTGCCATGAGACGTATCACGTGCTAGGTTTAGAATCTAGTGGTGTTGTAATATGCGCGGAACTAATATTAGTCGACATGTTATAGGGACTTCAATCATACTTTGATGCAATCGATGGATGACGGTACAACTTTGTTTCCCTGTAATTTCAATACTCTGCTTCTTCATAGAAATAAATTAAATATTTTTACTTGAACCAAATATGGAATCTATTATAATTAAATAAAACTTGGTTTTTTAAATAATTTTTTGTAATCGTAGATATTTGCATTTTTGAAATTCAGTTATGCTCGGATTATAAATTAATAAATTTGGATTCCTTTAATTTAAATAAGTATTATTTAATCGAAATGAGATGTAATTTTTTTTAATACAATATTTACTTGTATTAAATAAAATCTAGTAGGTCTGAATTTTGATGAAATAAAATAAAATTACTTTGATTCAATTAAATGGTGTTTGCTCGAAATTGAGTTTAATGTCTTACAAACAAAACTACGTTTGTTTAAATAATTTTTTTCTTAATCTTAGTTATTAAAATTTTTTAAATTCTGTCAAGCCGGATTTCACATTCATAAAATAGGTTTTCTTTAATTCAAATAAATATTATTTGATTAAAATAAGTTGTAATTTTATTTAAAAATAAAATTTACTTGCATTGAATAAAATCAATTAGGCCTGAATTGTGATTGAATAAAATACAATTTCTTTGATTCAAATAAATGGTATTTGTTTGAAATTGATTTGGGACAGATAAATTTTGTGGTGGACCGTCTGGGGTAGAAAAAAAACGTAGGACGTTTTTTGGTTCAAATACCTTCGTCGACGTTCCGAGGATCAAGAGAACATAGCTGGCCCTGCTCACAAGGTGTGCTGCACACGATACACTGGCTTACGATTCACCAGTCGTTTTATAAGCAATAAACGTTATAAAATTTACGAGTATATCGTTGTATACGCGACTCGTCAATCACCGGACGTGAAAATTTCATGGACAAACTTGAAAGCTCTCGAAACTACATGAACATGTAGACACCATCGACCATTTCTGTATATAGCATGTGCACTTTATGGATCGAAACCCCTATGCCCCCCCACTCCCCCCAACCCCCTTTGCCATCTCTCTTCATCCCATCTCTTTCACTCGATACCCGTTTATATGGCATTTTTCGTTCGACTATGAAACGTTTGTATTTCGGTATACCATAAAACGACATGGCTCCGCGAGATCCTTGAATGAAATATTTTTTATTACACAACCTGACTACTCCTCGAATTTCTAGACAAACTGGCGTCACGAGTCAAAAAGTTTACTCGATGAAATCTTCCATGCAATTATTCTATTCAATAAAAATGTGGAAAATATACATTTGTATTATTAAGTTATTTAATTATTTGGACGAGGATCTGTCTGCTTAGCATTTTATTAGCAAGATCTACTGCAAGAGTGACGTTGAGCCCTTTTATTATTCACAAGAAATTAATCCTTGTCCAAATGTCATAACTTGAATAGCAGTGAATATAATGAATTTTATTTATTTCATTCGATTCGACGTCAAATTAAAAACGAAAATTAATTAATAATATCTAGTGTCCATCTATGTATTTTATTAGGCATCAAGAATATATTTTGAAGATAATAACATCAAAGACCATTTTTTACCGAACAAGTGTAGCGTCATATAAAAATGTGATCAAAAGCAGAAACCAAAATTTGATCATGTCTGACTCTTTAGGCTTAGTAATACATTTTTGACGAACTTAAAAAAAATGCGCATGGAAAACCGCGTGAATCAAGATCGTAGCCAAGCAACATCGATTTAATAATAGTAATAGGCTGAGATATAAGCGTCCATTACTTTTAAAAATTACCATTTATGAATCCATTATCAGTTTATAATAATAATTTATTAGGTGTATAAACAAATTTTCGAACAAAAAAATTCGAAAATAATTTCAAACATAAATAGAGAAGTATTTATTGTTCTACTTACAAAAAATCTATTCCCTATTTTTAAAAAAATGCCTGTGCCATTTAATGACATTTTTTCTAAACTATTATTAAAAATATAGGAATATCTTCTAAAAAAGGTACAAATAATTCGTGTAAAATTACAACTATTAATTCAATTATACCATAACTTTACATTGTAATAATATTGGATATTAATAAATTTGCAAAATTGGAGTTACCAGAATAAATAATTAATCATTCAATAACCGAAATTACAGAGCCGCAAAAAGACCAATTTATTTTAAATAAGTAATTGTAACTAATGGATTTTCAATGGTATTATTGAAGAAATGTCAATTTTCAGATGCGCAAAAGGACAGAAGCTATTCAGAGTAGATCGAGCCTGCATGAGATTGAATGGAACAACGGCGATCTGCCAAGTTCACGCCGCAGCATCAATTCATGGATTGATCGATATATGCGTGGCCATTCGTCGCGGCTGGTACCAGTAAATCACGCGCACAGTCCCATGAATTCCGGCTACGGAGCTAGACGTCACGCACTGAGCGCATTATCGAGGCGACGTACTAGTGGAATGGGGGATGAGATGAGTGGCTCTGCAATGCATCGCGTGCTCTCGTTATCGCCAAACGGAATAATCATTTTTATCATTATCGTGCGCTTTCGACTACTTGGATATTCTTATCACTTATAGCTTAGAGAACCCGAGCATCTGTTCAGAGGTCAAGCTGTTTACACAAGAGAATTGCGTCAACACGTTTTCGACTATAGCTAACGACTATGCAGTATAGTGACTATGCAGTGCTCAATTTTTTAGATTTATCTTCAATGCATAAAACTGCAGTAAACAAAATAGTACATTTTTTTAAACACATATTTTTGAGTATATTTTGCGAATCATTCAAGAAGTAGTGATACTTAACCTCTGTGAGTATCTGCACAGAGATCAAACTTGATGTTTAGATTTTTCTCGAAATGCACAAAACTGCAGTAAAGGGAATAATAGTGCATTCTTTAAAATATATATTTCCTCTTCAAAAAATCAGTGGGTAAAATATCTCGCATTTTCGATATAAGTATTGTTGTCATTTTATTCCTTCCTTAAGGTGAATGTACCAATGGTGAGGCAGGTCCCAATTGAGGGACACTAAAGGGATATTTAAAAATACTAAGGGTTTAATGGATAAAATATTACAAAATAACTCTTCCAATTGTATCTGTTATATATAATTAACATACGCGAAAAATTTTCATGTTTTTCATCGTAAATTGAAAATTTAATTAATAAGTATATTAGCGGACCTATGGTGTTCGAGCTTTTTCAGCAAATCCCTAAACCAATTAGCTAAGGAGCGCCGAATAATCATTAATATGATACCCCGAAGATTATAGTTCGTTCGAGACTTTCCATGGGTATTTCAAATTCAGAAATTCTTACGGTTTAAGATTACACTGCCAAATATTACGTACAATATCTTAAAACTCGTAATTTTTGTGTCCCGTTATTGGATCTGACCGGATATACGTTGGCACCACTGTCCAACGTATGTTCCACGACTAGGGCAAGTAGTAAGCAATCTCACTGCGACCCAGAGCCGGGACACAATCGCACGATTGACATTTTAACGCAGATGTTGGGTCATGCGGTATCAAGAACTTCATTGTTAATTAAATTATTATATATATATATATATATATATATATAATAAACATATGCGTTTTATTTATTGCATCATAGGTGTAAATATGTGTACCGCACATTTTTTGGCATTTCTTTTCAAGCAGATGCATTAAAATTTGTAGATGTCCACCGATACGTACATGTGATGTCCCGACAGTGGGATATGCACAAAAATACCCGTCCTGGCACTGGTACATCTGCACTTTTCAACGTTTTGATCAATAACTATTTATCAAACAATCAGCAATATTTTTATTGTATAGTTTTTAGAAACTAGAAACTCTAACCTTACAATTCGTTACCACCATTTGCTACAATAATTAATATATTCATGCGAAAATTGGCATACAAACCAAACACCGCCTTAAACGTCCCGCCATTGGTACGTTTACCTTCAATGGCTGTCGTACCAGCGTGAAGTTGATACTCGTCGACGAACAGCTTCAGACATATTATTCATTTTGACAGTTCTAATATTGACACACCGCGAGATTGTGATTTGGGTTAAGCATTAGGAAATTATAATTAGAGATGGAGGAGGATAGTGACAGTGGTGACAAGATATTTCAGATGGATTTCACAACAAAAAATGACGAAAACGTCGACGGTTTTTCCGGGGACGCCGAACGGTCGATGACACGGGAGCTTCTTTGGATGATTATCACGACTAGCACGATTCTAAAATTCGCAACATAGGTCTCAAGGTCTGTTGCGAAGAGGGGTGAGCTTCGAATTATCAACTACGTATCATAAATATGAATTGTAATGCTAATTCATCACTGCAAGTTACAGATTGAATATGAGATTGTAATGGTAGTATAATTTCTAACCATGCACACCTTCTAATAGCTATTCACGAAACTAATAAAATGGCACGAGTTCTTATATCGAAAATGTAAATTATTTAATCCACGACAATATGTAAAAGTCACTGTACGCTAATAGAAATTTTGATAGCGAGTACCAACGGATAGCGCGCGAAGCACGGATCCGCTGTTAGTGATTTTTAAAATTGGGACTTTATTTCGTTTCTGATTCACAGATTTGATTTCCGGTCGGAAAATTCAACGTAATTTTTTTTCTTCAATATATCGAATTTTGACCTTCATTATTGTTCTCTTGTCGCATATTGTACTTCAAAAATTATCGGTTACATGCCTATTACGATGATTTTTAAAAAAGTCACTTTTGGTCTGTTCTGATTTCAGAATTCGCAGATCCGACTTCCGGTCGTAAAATCCAACCTAATTTTATTTTAAATGATATTGTAAGGCAGTATAATTTCTATCCCTACACCACTTCTAATAGCAATTCACGAAACTAATAAAATGGGACGAGTTCTTATATCGAAAATGTAAGTTATTTAAGCCACGACAATATGTAAAATTCACAGTACGCTAATAGAAATTTTGATAGCGAGTATCAACGGTTAGCGCGCGAAGCGCGGATACGCTGTTAGTGATTTTAAAAATTGGAACTTTATTTCGTATCTGATTTCAGAATTCACAGATTTCATTTCCGGTCGGAAAATTCAACGTAATTTTTTTTCTTCAAGATATCGAATTTTGGCCTTCATTATTGTTCTCATGTCGCATATTGTACCTCAAAAGTTATTGCTTACATGCCTTTTTACGATGATTTTTTAAAAAGTCACTTTTGGTCGGTTCTTCACAGATCCGACTTTCGATCGGAAAATGTAACCTAAAGAACCTAATTTTTCTTTTCTTCAAGATATTTAATTTTGGCCTTTACTAACGTTCTCAAGGCGCATATTGTACCTCAGAAAGTACTGGTTACATGCCTTTTACGATGATTTTTAAAAAAGTCACTTTTGGTCTGTTCTGATTTCAGAATTCGCAGATCCGAATTCCGGTCGGAAAATCCAACCTAATTTTATTTTAAATGATATTGTAATGGCAGTATAATTTCTATCCCTACACTACTTCTAATAGTAATTCACGAAACTAATAAAATCTCACGAGTTCTTATATCGAAAATGCACGTTATTTCATCCACGATAATCTGTAAAAGTCACAGTACACTAATATAAATTTTGATACCGAGGTTCGATGGTTATCGACGAAGCGCGCATCCGCTGCTAGTTTTTAGTATATTTTCGGGCAATGTTAAATACCTATAAGTTTGTCTCGGGCATACACTGAGAAAAAAGATTTCATTGATTTCAAGTAAGTATTTCAATGTTTTCAATTAATTGCTGCATTTGAATTTTAAAGAAATGGGTTATTTAATTCAAAGAAACGATATACTTGAAGGCTCCTGAACGGTCAACAATTAGCGCGGTCGCGTCCGGCGCCTTGAGTCATTAGCCGCGAAAAACAGATAAAAATATAGGGGGTATCGGTATTTGTTAAAATAAATTATTCAAAATGATTTCTATAACCTTTCTTATAACGGCATGGAAATACATTATTCTAATGTAACATCTGCCGTGTTTTGATTTCTTTAGCGACATGATATTTTATACACTGTGGCTAATCGCACAGAAGAGTGTCTCTACACGGAGAGAAATTTCTGTGTCGTGACAACCTAAAACGGTGACAACAAAAATCGTTAGGTTAGGCTGACAAATCAGTTTTGCTATGCTGATACATTTTTTGTTCGGCTGACAAATCTTTTTGCTAGGCTGACCAACTTTTTTGTTAGCCTAACAAAACGATTTTTGTTGTCACCGTTTTATGTTATCACGGCACATAAATTTCTCTCCGTGTAATTGAGTCACCCTAGGGACACGCGAAAAATTGGAGTGTCTGGAGTGTGCGTAAGCAAGTTCGGGAATTCGCGTGTCTATATGATTTTTGGAGTGGGTTTAACAACTTTTGAAACGAACTGTACATTTTCGTGTCGCTACCACTGTGAATCTCTCATTTTCTTGCAGTCGCGGATGCGCTCATTACATTAATAATTTAGTAAAGTAAGATAATAAACAAATTATAATAAGTCTAATAATCTGCTGAAATTAAAGTAGTCTATACATACACATATGTACACTAATGGCGTAGCAGATAATGTTATTTATATTATTTTTGTAAACTGACCACGCACTTTTATTTTTGTATTATGCCCTACAGGTCGAATAATTGTTTGAAAAGGGTCAGCAACATTGACCGAAACGTCACAATACATTAAAGAACAGAAGAACTCAACAATTCTTTTCTATTCTTAACCCTTACCAACGGGATTAGCCGAATCGTAGTCGTACACTTCTTACACTACTCTCAATTTATATGTTGTATGCATACACTTTGTCATGTGTGGCGCTACTATAATTTCTGAAAATTATAATCATCAATACCGAATGATGAAATAACTTTTATGCCTCGATTTTGTAGGATGTGATGTCATTTTTATGGTAACCAAAGCGAATAGCCACAGCGTATTTTATAGGTAACATTTTTCTGTTAGTATCTAGAAGATGATTAAAGAAAAAAAATCGAATTTAATATATATACATTTCAATTTTTTTAAATACCTAGATTCGAGACAATCTCGCGTCTCCTTAATTATTAAAAAGCAGTATATTGCTTCTACAGACTGGATCATTAAGGATTAATACAATTGTATGAAACTATGAATAAACCAAAGATACGTGGTGATAGCGAGGCGACGTCATATAATTAGAAGTAATTAGTATAATTAACGTAATTTTTATTCTCTGTTGCATTCACCTTATTAGAACTTGATTCTTCTATAGAGAAAGTCAATTTATAAAATTTAATCACAGTCACGTCGCTTATTGTTCTTCCTCGCGACGGCTCTCCGCTTTTTTTAACTCGCCGCCTGGGAGAATTATAAATGTATGCCGGAGCAGAGTTTTAGTTCGGCAGATATGATTTCCCAAAGTAAATTGCGATAAAATTTATTTGTCAGTTAGACAAATTAACGACGGCTAAAAAATATAGGTCATTTTTTCCAATTTATTTTACACAAACTTCTTAGTTGATTTTTTTCCGCTGACATAATTATTTGAGTTCCAGAAAAAAAAGAAGTTTCCTGCAGAGTTGTAAATGCCTAATACTTATAGAAATAATGATGATGTTACGATCAGCTGTATAATTATGATTTTATAATAATAACATGTAGCGATTGTAATACGATGATTAAACTTTGGAATGGCTGCAAAAATTATTATTTTTCAATAAAAATTCACGGTAATCATTTTGAAAAAATGGAAAAAGATAAATCATGCATTAAGAAAGTAATGCGTTACTTATTTCTTCCATTTTTTCCACTATTTCTTACAATATTAAAGCGAAAAATAGTATTTTTTACAGCTATTCAAATGTTTACACTCTATCTTATAATCACTACATATTATTATTGTGAAATCATAATTACAAAACAAATTGTACTGTAAACTATATCTCATGAATTAATGGGGATTTACAACTCTGGTTTCCTGGTACTTTTTAGCTTTTCACAACGTTTTTCGAAACGAAAAAAAAGCAATAATTCTTGAATGATGTACTTAAAGTAAACTACGGAAAATAAAAAATATTTAATAATTCTGTATTTCAATAACATTTCTGTTCAAATGGCCATCGTAAAACTTATTGGATTTTTTTAAAGCTTGTTTACTTTTTTCCGAGCACTTTACAAATGTAGAACATTTACCATGGACAAGCTTTTTATTTCCAACTCCTTTCATAAACATTCTGTACTTCCCACAGTTTGCGTCTCTTCACTAAAAATAAACGCGCAGCAGGAAAACTCCAAAAAACAAAACCGGTCCACTGAATAGAGTTTGCAAAATAAATTTCTAAAAGTTACCTACATTTTAACCCACCAAGTTACAAAGCTACTTTAATAATATAAATACAAATATTCCGATAAACTCACTAGAACTACAAATTATTAGTTACCACTTGAATATTTATGAAAAAAAACTTCCCATTGTGCGTCCAAACTCGCTGCACTCATATTGAAAGCACATCGATAATAAAACCGTTGAAACAAAAAAATGCACATTTAATATGTAAGTGAACTTTATGAACTTAGTAATTTAAATAATGGCATCGTTAATTAAATTAATTTTTATTATTTATCGATTCTATCGAAAATGTCTCGTTAATTTATGTTATCATGCACATTTTGTATTTCGTTTGTTATCAACAATATATTCTGAAAACTATAGAGACGACGATTATTTTTCACTGATCGCATTTGGCGAAATATTAAAACGTTTATCGAAACAAAAAATCAGAATTTATTATATGTGACCTTTTGCGCTTAGTAATAAATTGATGCGGGATTGAAAAAAAAATTCGCCCGGAATCAAGATAAAAGTCAAGAAATATCAATTTAATAACAGTAGCACTACAACTACAAATTAATAGTCACCCCTTAAAAATCTTTGAAAACCACTACAACAACAAAGCCTTCCTTTGTGTGTCCAAACGCACACATATTAAAAGCACATCGATAAAAAAAGCGTTGAAAAAAAAAGATTTACAGGAAATTTTTATTGAGAAGCCAGTGTGTTGTCGTATTTCGACGTCTTCGTAAATCAATCCGACGGTAGAATATGATATTGAATACAGTGTCGCAGTGCCGTTGGCGATTCCCTTTTGCTAAAGCATAGAGAGGAAGAGGATGAGAGTACCACGCGCAGTGTAACATATATATAAATGTATATATATATATATATCACATGAGTACACAAGGATCGTGCATAAATCTCGGGGGACACCGAGTATACCGAATGAGCGCCCCTCGCGTAGCGGGGGAAGAGAAGTACATAAATCCCGCGTTATTATAGCTCACGAATTGTTCCAGTATTTCATTTTTCGTAACCGTATGCTGTACAGCGACTACTAGGCCAGGCAGTTCGGCGAGCGATACGTCATTCGTTATATACCTGGCGGGACATATAGAGTAGCTATATGCGACTTCTCAGCTACCTATGGTACCTATGGCTCTTCTGTGCAACGAGAGAGGAAGTCGAGCTGTCCCATAATCTGTCGGCCACCGTAACTCTCGGTCTGCTCGATAAATCGACGTTATATTTTAGCGGCGCGTCATCCGCGGACTGCTTCACCCGTTTTGCAGAGACTATAAAAGACAAAGAGCTGAGCGAAAAATATATATATATTACATATATATGTATATATATATATATATATATATATACACACACATATAAAACCGGGCAATTATCGCATTAAATCTAAATCCCACATTCTGCTATTCCATTTGATAATTTAATTCAACCAATTCAATCGGATTACAATGATTTATTCGCAATTATCAAAGGCGCAGTTGCCAAGCGAGAAGGTGTGGTGCCTGTGACAAAGAGCAGCAGCAGCATACACAGAAAGGATTTTTCGAGGCCCGCGCCGGGCTGCGCGGTAGCTACCGGCTCGTCGGTACGTTCGATCGAGCACGGCGCATGTGTCCCTCTCGCGTCACGTGTACACTGCCGCAGAGAGAAGACCGGAGAAACGCGAAACGCAGAGTGCTTCACGCTTCCATTTTTTCCTTTCTCTCTCTGGCTGATGTGTCAGCATTTCATCGCGTGATATTATGTGCCTGTCATAATCGCGACGTCAGTGATCATCGTTGAAGAGTGACGGTTGAGGAAAGTCGTTATTTGTACGTGTCCACCTTCACGACGCTTCAACGAAATTCCTGCCTGCAGAGTCGAGTGAACCGCAGAGTGGGAAGGGCAGCAGCACTGCAGTGATCTCTGAGCTGCACGCGAACGCGAAGCCTTATTTACTTTTGCACTGTGTTGTCAATTTGTTTACAAACGCTGTGACAAGTTTTTTTTTTTCAACCAGCAACTCTCGTTCTCGCTGCTGTAGACACAACGGCACGCTGTTCTCGTACCGAATCAAGGTAGGAATCAAGCTGTAGTGTAGCGGAAGCTCGGTTTACAAGAAGGTCGCTGTTGCTCTCTCTGCGCCGGGTTGACGCATGCGCAAAACGCTCCTTCGTCGTGTGTGGCTCTGTACGCAGTGGAGTGTGCTAATAAAATGCCGTGGCTAGGTACGTCGCCCTCGGAACGACTGCGAAATACAGAAACAGACGCGTGCGCGCGCTTTTGGAATACCCGCGGTATGTTTGATCTCTCGTGGCGACCTGACAGGACTCGCCGGTTACGGTTCTTCTTGTTCTTGTTCTTGTTCTTCTTCCTCCTCTGTGATGAAAGCAGAGTTTCACAGAGAAAGGGAAACAGAATAGGAACGAAGAGGAGGAAGCGAATGAGAAAGGGATAATAGAGAGGGATGTCGCGGTGCGAAAGGTCGTTAGCGCAAATGGCTAAGAGATCTTTTGGCGCAAAGGAATCGCATTTTCGCTCTAGCGTGCACATATGAGAGAAATCTCTGCTGCTGCTGCTGCTGCTGGTGCTGGCAGGTGAGTTCTCGTGGTACTAGACAACGCAATCCCCTCGAGATGAGTCAAAGTGCACGTGCTACGAGAATCTTCCTTTATGTCACCAGACTGTGACAGTCTGCATAGTGGTTCTTGATAGCTAATTACAATTCGTGGTGAGGGTTTAACGACTTTGTAGGGCAATTATTGCATGTTATGCAATATTATAGAAAAGTAAAGAAATTAAGTGAATATATGGAAGATATAGTATATAGAAGTAGTACATTTCTCTTGAGGTATTTTCTTAAGTTTTTCTGTCGAGTGTTGAGCGAAACTTTTTAGTACGATATGGTGAAAGTGCAGTTTTTTGCAAGCGACAACTTGCAAAAAGTGCACTTTTCTGGACGGAAGACTGGAAAGAAAATTAATGACGTCGAAGTTAGCAGAGTTGCTGCAACGAGATCATTTGACAAATCAGAAGTAATGCGCACGCACCGCTTGAGTGAAATAATGTTAGAATCTGTCGAACGTTACAATAATTAGAAAATAATTAATTGAGGTAACAGGCATAGTGGAAAGGTTCAGGATGTTTTTAAAATGATCGATGAGAGCAACAGCCGTCACTGTCATTGTTGCAATAACGTTGCTATCTTCCTTGCCATAAGTTTTATGTTTGGAAAACCTAATGTTTTTTTTTATCTAACGTTCGGGAAAAAATTTTTATTGATAAAAAGCTTTAATAAAAAAATGTTGACAATTGAATGCTAATCATATTATGATAAATGTCAGTGCTTAGATTTATTTTAGGCTGCATCGTATCGATTTGGGATTATAAGATGCAGGGTAGGGGCTATGTGTTGTTATTCTGGAGTTCAGGAGAAGGGATAATCTTGTGTGGCTTATAAAGGGTCAAGTTACTATTGGCGTCAAGATGCTGACATCGCACCTCCTCGGGAGGTTTTGAAGCGATTCAACTCAAGAAATGTGTATAGTATTGAGAGTAGTGATACCGCACGAGGTTAAAATTCTCGCTTCCTCGTTTGACAGAGCTCAATCAAGATACTTTCTTGAATCGTATATATTGCGTTTACCTTTTGTTAAAATCGCCTTGCTTCGTCTCGAGAATTGACTCGAGGTTCGTCTGATAGTCGATTGTATTGCGTGTCTATTATATTGCTGATGTATACAATATATAAACAAGCTTGCAAAGAAACAAAGTTTATTTTTATTTGAAATTGAGGTTTCTGAAAGGACTTGTTCGCGTTTGTCGCACTGAGTTCTTCAAAATGTTGACGATGTGCTTTTTGCACATGATCTCTCACTGCAGTCGTGTTGCTGTTCTTCATTTCGATTATTTTTTGAGCCTTCGATTCTTCGAAGCACATTTTGCAAACAGTTTTTTTCCCAGTTTTGATTCAAATAAAAACCATAATTTTACTTTTTTTTCGCTTTTGAGTGCCGTCTATGTGTTTCTTGTTTCCCTTCATTATCGAATTTCTCAAATAATCTTGTATCGTATCGATACTGTCAAATTCTCGTGATGTCACCCAAGATCTCGACACATTTTACAATGCAATCTGAATATCTCGTATTTCGTGATTGCATTCACACATATCGAGATAGATTGAAGTTCAATTGTTCAATACGAGGTTTATTGACTTCATGCGCCTCGACTTGTCTCGACTTTCTTGAGGGCGTCACTAATTGAGAGCTAATTTTGATCTATTTTACAAAGTTTTGTGGTTTCATCAATCGAAGTAAATGTTAATTTTTATTGCGCAATGTATTTGAAACATAAGAAAAACACGCCATCAAATATTTAGCAGTTTAATTTGTAGAGCGTATTTAAAAAAACAGAATGACCCATTCGGCATGAAAATCGTTTAAGAATTGCACGACGAAACTCGTAGAAGCTCGACGAAAACATACCATTATTAAAATGAACATTAATTAATGTTCTGCAAACCCACAATCATCAATGCTTCTCCGAGTTAACTGCCTAGGTTATTCTCTTCCCGCCTGGAATAACCTAAACAGTTATTCGACGTTAAGTATAAAAAATGGATAAATAACCCTTTGCAACGTATAACACTTTAAATGTACGACCACCAAAATGTCCAGCAGATTTGCCTTGTGCAAAGACTTACAGTGAATCGCCCAGTGAGTTAACACCACCCATTGAATGGATAAAATGATACACTCAGAAAAAAATATAGTTGAAAGGACTAATTTAGCGTACACCCTCGTTCAAATGATTTTTTTGTTAGTATAACAAATATTTTGGTTACCGCAAATAAATTTTAGACAACTGAATCTAACGATTATTGCAGAAACTAAACATTTGGTTGTCCTCACGATAAATTCATTTGAACGAAGGTGTACGCTAAATTAGTCCATTCAACTATATTTTTTTCTCAGTGTAATTATCAAAAAATCTCGCTTGTATGATAAAATAACAGGCTGTATTTTTTAAATATTGAAACTATATCGATCTTAAGACAGCTGTAAGCCATACCGTGACACTGTTGGCACGTGAGGCCGAATAAGAAAATAAACTGCCGGTGATGACTTCATCGACAAAACGGTCTAACAAAACGCCGGTGCACGCTGTTCAATTCACAACATATTTGACGATATTTAATGACATCTAAGGGTAAATTTTAATCAACACTAACAGAAAAATGTTCATTTTTCAAATGCCAAACGATAACTTACCGCACATACTGACAAACATGTAAAATACGCTAGTGTTTATATTTGAGGTTAGAATTCTAACCTCTTTCTATTGAATGAACACAGGGTATTTCCCCGTCAAATAATGATTACTGTCGAAATCATTATTGACTATTATCACGGAGCCACGCCGGAAGAATGGGAGAAGCACTTGCATTGGCCGCAGCCTGAAAACAAGGTAACTCCAAAGACAGCGAAAAAACCGTTGTCGTTTGCCTTAATGTCAGAAAAGTAGAAGCCACATTTTTAGCTCCACAAGCAAAAAGAAACTGAGAAATTGAAAAATGCTGCCGCAAAGTTGCAGTTGAGAAAACTAAAAAAGGAAGCGGATAATAAAGCAACTGCTGAACGATTGGAAGCGAGAAGAATAAAGAAGGGAGAAGCTGACGTTGCCAAACGAGAAAAAATCTAAAATACAACAGGAAAAGGCTAGATTGAGAGCCGAAAATAGAAAAATAAAGCGCGAGTTGGAAAAAGAATATCGCCGAAAAAAAAGTAAAAACTAAAGTTCCCAAACCAGCGTCGCAATACTGCGTCGAAACTACGAGAGATTTAAAGGCTGAAGAGAGCGTTGATGAAACTCCGAAAACCACGAGGAAGAGAGATGTTGACATAAAAAACGTTCAACGGAACCGCGCCAAAAACTTTCAGAGAAGATTTAATACAGCTACGTCCACTAAATCCAAGAAAGACTGCAACATAACCTTAATATATATCAATGCTTTGCAAATTGTTAGGTATTTCTAAATGTACATATATGTGTTTCGAAGAAGCTGCAAACGAAAAAAATGCTACGTTGTGATAACGATTTTAAGAGTGTCCATTCATTGGAATTTAGGGTGTCACATTTAGTTTTGTTAATTTTCCTGGAAACCATTAACAATTATCATTTTTTTTAATTTGTATGTTCAATTAGTTTATAAATGAACAATAGAAACGCGTTTCGCGAAGTTCGGCGTACACTCAGAAAAAAACTTGGTTAGAATTACCAAAAAATTGGTTACAGTATGTTATCAAGAAGACTTGGTGGGCACAACTAAGTTATTGACTAACATAACCAAGTTATTAGCCAACATAACCAAGAATTTGGTAAGACAACCAAGTATTTAGTACGCCTAATCAATAACTTGGTTGCGCCTACCAAATTTTTCTTGGTAAAATTTTTAACCAAAATCTTAGTAAGCCCAACCAAGCATTTTTCTCCGTGTAAATGATCTAGTACTCCAACTTATTGACGAAGTTCTCATGCATTTTAAGTATTCAGTCAATGGGCGATTCACCCTACAAACACGTTAGTCAAGCCTCAAGTGCGAGTTTGTCGAAAGGTGTTACGGCTTCTGTAATACGACGTAATCAACATAAATAAGAGCCCGAAATGGAAGACCGAAAAACCTATAGTAAACTAGTTTTAACACTTCGTTGCTTATAGAACAAATATAAGAGGTGATGTTTCTGTCGGCGAAAAAAAACAGACAACACTGCAGCCAAGCAGTGACCGCGCTTTTGCTCCCTCCATTGCTCTTCACGTATTATACCACAGTCCACACCCGTGTATTAGCGACACACAAAATAATAGCTATAGAAAGACATCGAGAGAGAGAAGAAGAAGAAGAAGAAGAAGAAGGAGAAGAAGGGATCGGGAGGCAAGAGCGGTCGCGCGACGTAGAAGCTGTGAAGGCATCACTGCGCCCGCGCGTATATTCACCCTGACCTCGGTTACACGCGGTCCAATTGAAAGCGGGAGGCCTCTCAAGACTATCTAAGTACGTTTCTCGAGTCTCGGACATTGCGTTACTCATCGCCAAGAGCAACGCACGAGTATCGTTCCAACAAACGCTTAAAACAAAAAGAAAAAAAAACGAAAAGTCTATTAATAAATCCGTGGGTTCGCGATATACACCGAAAATCGGATCACGCTGAATTGTGCAACAGCGGTACGTATTTACGTACATATAAACATATATACGTACATATAGGTACATATACATACATACCACGCCTCTGAATCTCAATTACACTTTACAAACCTGAGAACAACCACTATCAGTATTGTCGCACGTAGAGGGAAGCGGGTAAGCCACAGAGTATCGATGCTGCGGTTTATCCATTCGAGAAACAAAGAGAAGGACAGAGCGAACGATAGAGACAAAGAGAAACCAAGAGAGACAGAAAGATACAATAACAGGAGTAAATGCGTTGCTGGCTGGCTAGTTATCGACAGAGACACCGTGTATATTACAGTAGAGTGTAATCGTGATCGGTGGAACGTGACACAGGGCTGGTTTAATACGAGGATAGGTAAATATTTGTCGGTGCATCCCTCGTTCTATGCCCCACCCCCTTCTCCCCCTTTACTCGCTTGTCGTCGGGGCGCATCAAGGGCCGAAGTGGTTTTAGCAGCCTCTATCGCTCTCGCTTTCGCCGCGATCGAAACGGAGGTGGAAAACACAGAGAGAGAGACAGGGAGAGTAGAGGGGCTGCTATTGCTACTAGCTGTGTTGTCGTTCGGGGCTAGAGGTCGAGTGAGAGTGAGCAAGAGAGCGCCTGACGATGCTATATGCTTTGCGCCCTCGAAAAACAGAGAGCTTGCTCGATGAGGGGATCTCTCTTCTCCTGTTGGATGGATTATATAGAGGAGACCGGGGCTAGTCGGATCAATTTTCGCGTTTGATTTTTTTTCTAATACTTGGTTGCATAGATTGAGCCAAAGGTGCACTATCAAAAATGTTCAGGAAATTAATATACATTTATCGGAAGTTTTTATGCATAAATCGGTATATTTTAATTGTTATGCAACTATATGATAACTAGGGGTTATGGTGGTTCGCGCGTTCACAAGATCCCGTGCGGAAATTCCAACTCGCCATCACCTAGAAATCGACTAGTTTTCTTATTTTCTGTACAAGATCTGAGTCGGAAATCTAGCTAGATCCGAGCGCTATGTGTAATTTCTCGCTGTCTAGTCGTACAGAAAAACTGTCTAAAATCTGGGTAAGACTCTATTAATTCGTCCAGTAAACTTCGCTAGTGATTAGTCAGTACGGAAATCGGTTAACCCTATAGCATAAAATTGACTAGGTGCTAGACCAGATTTCTCTATTGAACCCCTCTATTTAACCCATACCGGTTAAATAGCCTAGGTCAGGTAAGCTGTGCCATGAAAGCTAGATAGATCCTAGATGGCCTGGGCATCTATACGTGCATGCTAGATATATTATGTCTAGCCTCTGGTCAAGTAAGCTGTGCCATGAAAGCTAGATAGATCCTAGATGGCCTGGGCATCTATTCATGTATGCTAGATATATTGTGTCTAGCCTCTAGTCAGGTAAGCTAGACAGATCCTAGATAGATATGCTATCGATCAGTGCATTCTAGCTAGATTATGTCTAGTCCCACTACAGAAAAACTTGATAGAAAAAAACTAGCTAGACGCTAGGTTCAAACCAGTTTATCCCCAACAGATTTCCACACGGGATCTCGGTTAAATCTTTGGAATCTATTGTTTACAATCTCGGCGGACTTCGGTTTGTCAAAGATCGTATGATTTGTTCGAAGATCGGAAAATGTGAATGAGTAATTCATTATAAATGAGTTTTACATTCGTGTTGTATTGAATTACCATCGAAAACAATCAAGTCGAGGGACTTAGAATAATCCGAGTCAGGGGAAGGTATACATGAGGGGTCTTAGAAATATCTGGCTTTGAAGACCATATGGATTTAGGGGACTCAGAAGAATCGGGTCTTGGGGGACTCAGAAAAGTCCGGAACGAGCAGGAATATTTATGGAGGGGCGTTTTGGAGTAATCCGGGCTAGGGGCGGTCACCCATCCAAGTAATGAACTGTAGGGTTCAGTATATTCAAGTTAATATACCATTTTATACATCAAAACTTCCGACAAAATATATTGATTTTCATGATGACATTGTTGATAGTGTAGAGCTAATTTTTTGCACGGATTGTTAGCTAAATAATATGCATTTTTTAAGTTGTAATTAAATGAGCGTGTTTCAGGATACGCAGTCTTGCTAAAAGTGGTAATATGACTGAACTTGACACGCTTTGTCCCGGACAAATTGCGAGATGTGTCAATAAAGAAATGCGTAAAAATACGTGTCACAAAATTACAACACGATTGTTGGGAGTAAAACTTAATTTATCGTGTCTTTTTATAGAGCTCAAATAACAATATAGAGCATTAATTATTATATTATGAAAAATTATATACAATTAAAAAGTGAACCCCCTTTTTATTATGTTTTGAGGTGAAAATGGTCGCAAAGACAGAATGTGGTTTCGCCAGACATGGAATTATTGCTTTCGATAAAAAATTAAAGTTTTGCGATTCTTTATATTTTTTTTGTTCCGACGTTTAAAAAAAAATTGTTTGTCTTTGGGATGGTACAAGGTAGTGAAATAGGAATCAGTCGAATTAAAAATATGCACGGTCAAACATTTATCGAATGCCCCATATAAAATTTTGATAACATTCTCTTAATTTTTAGAACGTTTCAGTATTATTTTTCGACGCCTGTTTATCTTTAATTAAATATATTTTGTTGGAGAGAAGATAAATTAAAATTTATATATAAATAAATTTATAAAAAATATATATAAATTATACATAATATATATAAAAATATATATAAATATATATAAAAAGAAAATTTTAATTTATCTTCTCTCCAACAAAATATATTTATGTTACTATTGTAATATCTCTATTAAAGAAGAAAAATATCCATTCAACCTCTCATTTAAATTATTGTTACTAAATATTACATAAAAGGCGACCATCTTTTTTTAAACCTAGAGCGGCCGTAGCAGTGTAGTGAATCCCCATTACTTTAAGATCTAAAGATCACAGTGCAGTTAATTTTGTAGTTACGATTTCATAATAATAAACTGCGGCGTTTATAGAGTTATATGTGTAATTTCGAACCGCTTAAAAAAAACCTTATTGTCAATAAAATATTGGGAGAAATTGCGAAAAAAATGGAACAGCACGGTACTCCATTACTTTCGCAATCCACAACTGTATTTCTCCATTTTTTCCAATTGATTACCATGAAATTTGATTGAAAATTAATATTTTCAACTGCTATTAAAAAATCTACACATTATAGTATAATCGATGCAGGTTGTTATTATGAATACGTCATCACAAAAACAATCCTACCAACATCATTATTACTAAAAAAATTAGGCATTTACAAATCCTGGCAGTAAAACTGCCTCTGCCCTGATCCGACTAGCCCCGGTCTCCTTTACATCTGTAGAACCAGGACTCGTCGCTAGCTGCGCCAGACATACAGAGAGAGAGAGCATCAGTAGCGGCGTAGCAAGCCAGGCTTGAGCTCATTAGCGCGAAGGGGGTTGTACAAGCGTATAAATAATCTCCCACGTGATATACGATCCCTCAGGCGCATCTCACTCTCGACGAATATCCTCACAAACGCAATAGTCTCAGTGACTGAGCTTTTTTTTCGAGCACCCGGATTCGCCGTTCCAGCTTTCAGCAGCAAAGAAGCCTAGCGATCGGCCATCGATTAAGTTGCAGATAAATCAAGAAAAAAAAAAAATAGAAGAGAGTTGAAGGCCGAGTGGCTTTGACCCGACGTCAAGAAGCTCTCTGCCCTTTGCCCTCTTCATTTATTCCCGTCAGATGCAGACGAACTATTTCTATACCGTTTCACTTCTCCAACTTCAACGACGGTCGATACCATTTAGACGATTATCCGGTGTATGAATAATCGGCTGAAACGTTTTGACGAGACGATGAACTGATTTTAGATTATTGGCTCGATCAAAAATTTAGGACGTCTCACGATAACGTGTGTCAATATTTCTGGATAAATCAATTGTATTAGAACGATTTGTATTATCATTTTTATTTTTATCATTATTGCAGAATCTGTGCTCGGGTCGAAAAGTAAATGAATGGTCCGTTACTCATTCATATTAATCATTAATTAAGGTTGTTGATCACGATCTCCGCCGAGACGGAGGCGAGAAGTGAGACTCCTATGCTTTTACATTGGGTGACGTCATCACTACCAATGTAATGTTATTTGTTACGCATGTGAAACACGACATTACATGATAACCCTGATTAAACGAACAATTAATTATCATGATTGTGCAAAATAATCATCGAAAATTAATTTTCATTTGATAAATCACAGATATAATTCTTGTGTTTCCTCATAGAGAAAGCTTTGTTTTCAAGAAAAAAAAATCGAAATTTTATGTCGGGACACTTAGAATTGTCCTAAACGTCCAGAAAAGTGTTTGTGTGTGTGTATGGATACAAATGCAAAAATTCGAACACCGCTAACTCAAGAACCGTTTTGTCTATCGAGTTTAAATTTCGCACAAAGGTGGAACAGCAGACCCTCTTCAATTGTTGCAATTTCAGACCAAATCCATGCAGAAATTTGGATTTCCTAGCTTTTTTGAACTTTCGGAAAAAAAGTCGTCAGCACTCTAATTTCCGTAAAAATTAGTCTATAATGCTAAATAGTTCCTTATAAAAGCATGTGCTCTTGATGCTGTTTGGTATTGAATTTAGCTAGAATCGGTAAAGCGATTCAGATTTTATGAAATTTTGAATTAACAAATAAAGCTTTATGGCCTTAACTTATCCTAAATATTATCTGTGATATCAAACCCAAATTTAATATGTGAACAAACTAAATTAGATATTTATCATTCAGTCATGATAAATATCTAATTTAGTGACAAACGATATAAAAATGTTAATTTTATGGAATTCCGAAATATAAAAAAAAAATAACGGTATCGCAATACCTTCGTCAAAACATAAGATATCAAGCAGAAATAGTGGCAGAAAGAGAGGTAGCTTTGTAAAAAGCAAAAAATAATGTAGAAGCAATTTGCAAGGTTCTACTTTGCAGTTTTTTTAATTAGTGTATATCAGCGAGCAAGACTGGCAACGCCGCATCGTAGTTTTCAGTATTACTGTCTGGAAGTTGGCAGCCGTGGAGCCTGAATAAAAATCTCGTAGCCATGCCGGTCAATTGTTCTGTCGGTAGGGTAGCATTTACGCAAAAACCATTTCAGCCAAAATCCGTTTCTTTGGCGAAAACGGATTTTGGCTGAAATGGTTTTTGCGTAAATGTTTTTTGGCTGAAATGGTTTTTGCTTAAATGCTACCCTACCGTTCTGTCAGTATTTGAAGTTAGAATCATGGCAAGTTCAGAGGATACGCCGAGGAATTCGGCTAATAAACCGAAAAGATTCCATTAGGAAGGGCGATATGTCAGTGAGTCGGTACATCACCAAAGGACAAGTCCCTCGAACGCAGGAAAAAAAATGAAAGCTCTTGTCGAAAGCCAACTCAAGCCAACAAGCGGCGTGTGTTGTGGAATGACGGCGGATTGTTGTTTTGAGTGCGCTTGTAAATGACATGGAATATAGTTTTTGCAAAGAACTACTTTCCCCGAGAGACATCGAAGATGTTATAGAATAAAAGGTTTTATATTCAAATAAATTTATATTCGAAAGTGCATCATTGCAATCTTGCGCATACCTTTGCGTTATGTCCTGTTTTTTTCAATGCGGCTGACATCGATATGCTCGTAAATACGAGTTAATGAATGTGACCGTTGATACCGCATGCATGCCTCATGAAGAGCTGGCATTAAATTAACATTTGTGATCAAGAACCTTAAAGTCTGTTCAATTATTGAATCAGCAGCTTTGGATAATAAAAATAAATCGACGAGATTACCAGACACACCGGGTATACCGTGTTGTCCATTCGTCTGCGGTTGTCTTGTTTACACGGGCTCGAGCATCGGGTTACGTGCTCATCACGTGCACTGACGAATAATGATTAAATGAAACTGCGCTTCCAAAGCATTTACGCACCTACGCTGCAGTACCAGCATCAATATAGCGCTTCACTATGTTGTCCTACGTAGATAGTCGTTTGCATATCTATAATGAGAAATAATAGGGAAAAACCTACTTAAGATGTATCTTAAATGGCTTTTTACTAATGCAATGTCTGGCTCTCTGCCTGTGAATCCGCGGCGTAATCCTATCGACTTACAATTACCTCCGTGTTATTAACTCGGAGGCAGAGGGTAATGGGCATTGGGTACAATAACCGCAGAGATGGTTATAAGGAATAAAGGGTGGAATGGCTGTAATGTTAATATTACAGCGTATTAGAGGGTACTCTGGACACAGCAGATTTTCACCTTGAATTCTGTGGTTTTACTTTCTCACATAGAAAGCTTTGTATTCATGGTTTTATTTTTGTTGTTTAAAATTTCAATGTCAGGATGGCAAGGGATCGACTCTGCACAAAGACAAGTCGACTTTTTCTGTCGACTTGTCTTTGTGCAGAGTTGGAAGGTGTAGAGTCGGTCCCTTGCCGTCAGGATCCTCCCCCAATAAATTCATGAGTAACGAGATTTTATCGAAATCATCGTCATCGTTTTATTCGTGCTGTGATTGATTGGCGGTGTTGCCAAACACATTGGGATCAAATTCATGCATTCAAATTTCTTGTTAATGTCAAACGTTAAATAAAAACTGGTACAAAGGGATACTAACCCTAGTAATAAAAAAAGTGAATTTTTCGTAAAAAAAAGTTTTCATCTTATAAATCTTGCAATTTTGTACTTATCGGACCAAATTGATTTTTCATCATCTCAATTTATTTGATTCTATTGGATATGCAAGCGCATATCCAACAGAATCATAACTATCCTGTCCTATCGACCATGGAAAATTTATGTTCATTTTACAAAAAGAAAAAAGAAACGACATTTCCTTTTACAACATATTTCTGGTCGTTTTTGCAAAAATAATTTGTTCTTGTACATTTTTTTGTATTCCTTCTAATTAAAAAAGACAAAGTGTAAGCTTGGCAACTTTACAAAATCTTTTAGTAACGTTTCAAATTAATCCAAACAATTCTTTAAATACAACTAAAAAATTTCTCAAACTAACAAAACAGGTTTGTAACTTGCAAAAATTGGTATTTCAATTTTGCAAGATTACTTCAATTTCTATCGAGATTATTATACTGCTGCAGTATTTGATTTCGATAAGTTTTCTGCTCTGACTATGAAAGTAAAAGGGACCCTTTCTCCATTTCCCGATAACGTATAACAAATTTCTATTTATGGAGATCATATCGTATCCCCAAATTTCAGTCTCGTTTGCTAAGAACAGCCATAAAGGCTGGTAACGACCGGCATCTTCATACATTACTCAGGAAAGAGTGAATTTCTTGAATCGATAGGTTTGCCCTCGGTAGCTCGGAGCATCAAGTTCTTATCTCGTGCGTAACGTGCCAAGGTAACAATTCGCACAGCTCGGGCTATACTATTACTCAATTGGCTCCATCCCAGCGACATAGTGATGGTCGGTGGGTCAGCACTCAGCGCGTATCGAATGTAAAGAGGCAATTTGCCGTCCGGCAGCGTCGTGGACGTCGAGGCAGCAGCAGCAGCAGCAGCAGCAGCACCATATACAGAGGAAGGACCTGAAAGCGCGCGGAGCAAGACGAGTCCGGCAATGTCCGGCGCTCGGACAATCGGCGCGTTTAGCTTCGAAGAGCTGAATCCCGACGACGACGACGACGACGACGGCAACGATAAGAGGATGACACGATAAAATCCCAGACTCGCTCGATTGTCGAGCAACTTATTGGCCGTTTACTTTACCGGAGGCCGAACTACTTGGCCAGCCAAGACGCCAGGGATTCTGCAGTTACGAGGAAAATGCCTATTCTACTGGACATAGGCATATATATATCGTGGCAGTAGGGGGGCCATGCAGACGGAAGGAGAAATAGCTTGCACAAGGACTTTTTCGTTTCGCTGACACACACACACATACACATGGGTTTTCTCTACATGGCATTTCAGTGAGAGAATAAATCTGTATTGGTCTTGCCTTATTCGCCTTTGCTTCGTTTTCCCTTGGTCTTTTCTTCCTTCCTGGCGGCACACAACAATGACCAATTTTCTATTAACTTTTAAACCACTTGTGTAAATATAAACGCCCATAGTGGTTATGGTATACTCAAGTTGAACGGGGGCCAATAATGCTCGACTGTCCATTGTTCACGTGCTCAAACAAACACACGCTAGGCTGAAAAGGGGAACCCTATTATACGGCATTATCCCGCGTTCTATATGCAATATGGACCGAGAATACAGACCCTTTCCCACGTTCCGAGAATATTCAACACGGGGAGCGTATTACCCGTTTAATATTATATGCGAATATCGGTACACGTGCTCCGGTCAATCATTTACAGCAGCAGGTATATATCAAAGTGGCACTTGAATCGAGTGTAGTTACATGGTTTTGTGTGTGTATATATATCTCCGTCCGCAATCGGTCATTTCGGGCCTAAATTCGCCTCGTTTTATTTTGCGAATTCAGATCAGAGCGTGATACTGTGATGAAACATGATTGTATGTCAATGTATGACAAGCACGCGCGTTTATGGAAACGGACGACGATGTCCGCGCTGTCTTGTTCAAATGCCTAGCTCTAACTATTATACACTGTTAAAAATATTTAGTATAATTTTACCTTACGGGTAACGAAAGCTCTTTTATAAAAACTGGTAAATTAAACTTGATATGCACGGAACATGGAAAATTACAGTACTTTTTACTAAATCCTAAGAAAATTAGGAAATTTAATATACAAATTCGTAATTTTACTACAGTCGTGTATTAAATTTAATACATCAGCTGATGAATACATTTTCCGGTAATGGAAATTTGAAAACATTTTTAACAGTGTACAATAATAACAAACCATAAATGTTTGTAGTGTTAACAAACATTTTTTGTCCACAAAAGACCACACATTTTTTTAGGTTGACAAAAAAAATACCGTTTCATTTTTCAATATTTTTTTTACCGCTTTTATAAAAAATTATATATACATTTTACCCGTTTAATACTATACGAGAATATCGGTACACGAGCTCCGGTCAATCATTTATGACAGCAGGTTACATGTCAAAGTGGCACTTGAATCGAGTGTATGTACATAGTTTCGCGAGATAAATATATATATATATACAAATATATACATGGAAAAACCGGTTTTGCTAGGGCAGCAGAACTTTTGTTAAAATAGTGACAATATCGTGTTATCTGCTAACCTAGCAAATTATTTTGTTCGTCTAGAAAAAAATTTGTGAGTTTAGCAGAAACATTTGTTAACCTGGCACAATTTTTTTTTAAACTAATAGATAACGCATTGTCAACATTATTGTAGCAAAAGATTTGCTGGTCTACATTGTTAAAACTATTTGCAAATTTACTTTATCAGAAGTTTTATTCATCAGCTGATATATTAAATACACGAATATATAGTAGAATTACTAGTTTTCGAATTTTCATAGGTTTTAATAGAAACTACTGTAATATTACATCTCACTTGCAGAGTTGGGCAAAATTGTAATGGAAAATTACAAAATACAAATTACTGGAAGTAATTGGAATTAATTTAAAATCCAATACAATTATTGGGAGTAATTGTCTTTAATTTGAAATCCAATACAATTACAAAATGTAATTGTATTTAATTTGAAATCCAATACAATTACAAAATGTAATTGTAATTAATTTGAAATCCAATATAATTGCAAAATGTAATTGTGATTAATTTGAAATCCAATCCAATTACAAAATGTAATTGTAATGGTAATTAATTTAAAATCCAATACAATTACTGGAAGTTTACCCACTGATTTTTTTAAGAGCGACTAGAATTAAGCAGACACGGGCGCTTCAGCGTGTAGGTGAGAGAAGGGGAATAAAGTTCGTCATTCCGCATATGTAATTGGTCCTTCAAATACTTACGTACACCGGCGATTTTAAAGAGTTACGTGAGAAACCTGAGTATTATATTAATTATTTGTTCGTGTAATCTGAAATATTTTCATCCGTCGATTAATAAATATCTAGTATCGACCACAGAAATCCCTGTTATACGCTATCAAGAGACGCAGTAGCATTTTGACGCCCAGTTGACGGATCCCTGTTATGCGACGCTCGCGACTCAGAACCCTAATTTTCATTTATCAAACGTTCTTGAAATATTAGTTTAACGTGATGTGTTACACGATTTTGTCTTTTTCTCTCGCTCCACTGCGAGTCGCAGTCTGCGACCACCATTGCGCTTCTCACTCGCACTCATGGTAATTCGGCGTACCTTTACAATCTGTATTCTGAGGAAAAATGCTATAATTTATCGCAGTTATTACAATCAAATTGGACAAAATTACTTTCAGTAATTTTAATGAACTACAAAAATTATAATTACTGAAACTAATTTCATTTAATAAAAAAAAATACAATTATTGAAAGTAATTTTATTTGATTTGAAAACCAATACAATTACAGAAAGTAATTGTATTTAATTTGAAATCCAATACAATTACTAAAAGTAATTGTAATTAAAGCAGTCATTTCTGACTCAAGTAATTTTTGCTGCCCAGCTCTGCTCACTTGCATGTCAAATGTAATATACCATTTTTTGTTAAAGAGCTTCCTTTGCTCGTAATACAAAATTACACTAAATATTTTTAGCAGCATACTAAAACCATTTTCTCCATGTACGTCTGTAATGGAACTCCACTTTCGCTTGTACTACATTTCAGCTCTAAATGCGCCTCATTTTATTTTGAAAATTCAGATCTGTACGTGATACTGTGATAAAACATGATTGAAGTCCGAGCTGCTTTCATCAAATGCGGAGCGGCGAGTCTGCCTGGCCTTGGACGAATATACCGAAATAGCGTGTTCGCTTCATCAGTTCGTTCTCTAAAGATCGTCGCGAGCCTCTATTCAGCTTTTCGCCATTCGTCGCCTCGCGTTCAATAGATTCTAATCGCGCGCGTCGTCATCGCCGCTTGCTTAACGGGAGGAAAAACAGACTACGATTTTTTTTTTTAGTGCATTCGCTTCGCTGAAATCGCGCATCGGATTTTATCGCTATTTCAAAGTTCAAGATCGAGGACAGCACATGAAAACATTGAAGGCCACCCGTGGAAACTTTGACCCCGCGGAAATCCCGGAAGAGACTGCGCAATTGCTCTACGGAGAAAAAAGATTAGAAATAATCCAATACAGCTACGGATAAATGGTTGATATTTGGGTAATGATTGCAATTTTTTAATTTTATTTAACTGGCATTTTTACTCCGAGCATGAAAAATTACAAACAAAAAAATGTCTGTGTATTATAGAACTTATGTCTTCCTAAAATCATAATTTCGTTCGTATTCGAACGAATTCATTTTATTAAACGAATTTATTGAATCATATTTATAAATGGGATTTTTAATCCTTTATTCAATGAAAATTGATATCATTTTTTAAAGCTTTTTGCAAAACAGAGCGTCTAGCGATTGAAATTTAAGGGTATCTCATTAATTTTCTTTTAGTCACTTCAAATTTAATATATAATGTTTTCTTTTTTGATCTCCCACTAGCATCGAGCATTCTTATCATTTTTCAAATATTTTTGCAAGCGGAAGACACTCCTAAAATATTCATTAAAAGCTCCGGATTTTCAAAATGCTTCAATAAACGAGGAACGATATTGCTCACAAGTGGTGAACAATATTTTTTATTTAAAAAATTCTTAACACACCCTATTATGAAATATTTAAAAAATAGCGCGTTCGAAACTGCATGGTCTCAACTTTAGCCACAACTACTACATAACCCAGGCGATTATTAAGAATAATAAAAAAACTTACCCCTCTTCAAAATTCCATTGTCCTTTGAATAACTTATTCACAGATTTAAAATTAAAAATTCCTGTTTGTATCCTGGAGCGAATGGTTAATGGGAGTTCCAAGTATGATGTACGAGAAATTGCTTGAAGGTTTACAATTTTTTTTTCTTCTCCACGGACTCGTGGATTAAAATATAACCCATATCGATCGTCGTGATCCTTATTTGGAAAAGTGTAGAATATACAGAATATAAATAGCTGGTGATGGAAATAATGTGAGCGAGCGAATTCTGTCTCAATCGATCATCCTGGTCAATGAGCGAGAAGATGATGGACCTCACGAGCACAGAATCTGTTTTGGACACACGTCGAGCTGCAAGTCCATTAGCACCCTGGAGCGATTCATAAGCAAATATTTGTCGGCTCCAGACGTCGACAACAGCGGCCGGAGGCTCTAAAAGAAAATACAGACATATACTATATAAATGGTGTAGGTGGTACGCGACGTGAAAGTAGAGAGAAGAAAAATAGTGAGGCACACACCATCGGAGGTCGTCAAAGCAGAAGCAGCAATACCAACAGCAGCAGGATATCCTTCAACTGTCTTTCTTTCTCGTTTCTGTGTGGGTTTTTTGACAAATCGAGAGGCGTCCGACTGGGCCGGTCTCCATGAGTTTTATACCCTCGTCGGGAATAACGTTATTGCGTGAAAGGGCCGTCGAATGGAGAGAGGAAAGTGAACGAGAGAATGAGGAAGGAAAGAGGGCCGAAAGCACAAGCGAAGCGAAGAGGTGGACCAGGCTTGAAAAAATATGGGATCGAACGGCGACGGGCGATAAGGGGTGATAGGGTCAACGAATGTGGCGTGGCTTTTACCAAGAGTGAACGCGAAATGCGTCGACTGCTATCCCGCCATTCCGTCTACGACCTCCAACTCGTTTCATCCGCCACAAAAAAAAAGAAAAGAAAAGAAAGGAAAACCGTTGGCGATGAAAATCCTTATAACTTTTCCGCGAAGTCATATTTTTTTCATTGCTGCAAATTGACGTCGGGCTCATGCACTCTTTTAAGACTGGAAGAGCTTTGTTTTTTATAGTCTTCAACTATTCTTGAATAGAAGTTAAAGTTTTAGCTATAAAATAGAGGTTTTTCTTTTGTAATTAATTCACCCACAGAGGATATTAAACTAGCATTTATTTTTATATAAAATTGCGATTAATGCATGGAAATAATTGAATCGACTTAACAACTATTATCTTATAACTATGTCTATATCAACTTTGCCTGTTGTTGTAACTATTAATTAGTTATAGTAATAACAGGAAAGTATACCCATGAACCAACACTAAATAGTTAGGGCTACATTGAGAGAAAAGAAAATATATTGAAAAAAAATTCTTCAAAAAAATCTTTGATTTTTACATTTCATTGTACGCCATCAAAGATGATGGGAATTCAGATTACGTGGTAACTTTTTTTACCACTCTTTTCACCGTGGTAACGCTTTTTTTACCACAATCAAAAAATTTGTAAATTAATGTTTTCATTCAAATCAACATATATATATTTTCAATACAATATTTATATCTATCTAGTTTTTATCTGATTAATAATGATACAATAAAAGGTAATGCATACAGTATATTATTAATTTTACGAAAAAAAAACCATGAACTTCATGTTGTCAATCTTACACAAGTATTCCCAGTCACGTTTTAAAAAAATTTCCCCACGATTATGAGGTTTTTTGAAGGCTGATTGAAAATCTGTGTCCCAGCATTACACATGTGGCTATTAATTCTCGGAGTCACATTTAAAAGTCAAAAAAACTCCAACAACACCTCCAGCTGCTTGGTTACTTCACGATGATCAGTGGAGCGTGTAGAGCAGTCTGAAAAGCTATGAATCAGTATATCCTGAAGAGTAGGGTCTTCGAACGCTCCCTCATCTCGGCTCTTCAGGCTCTCAAACGATTCTGGCTGGTGTAACACGCGTATCTATAGTATACATCCTCAAAAAGTATGAATATCTTGGATGGCGTTATAGGGGGTGTCACGGGGGAATGCAAATGCTGGAAGACCGAGAGAGCGAGGGTTGAAGGGGGCGTCAGCCGGCGCTTTAGTCTTTCTCCACAGTGAGTTAAGCCAAGCGGTACAGTAATCGTCACTTTAGCAAACATACACTTGTCTATTTATCATCCTGCATTTATCTCTTTTCCTCCCGCATGAATCATACACAATTCACTCTGGGATGCCAATCGCTGCGCCGTGGAACTTCTCTTACACACGAGCTTCCAAGTACCAGCAGCGATGTTACGTCTCGTGGAACAGCATTTGCCGCAGGGAAGAGGAATCCACGCGGCGCCAAAGGCGGAGCGACGACTACTACTGCACGAACAGGAGGAAAACGCGAGTTGGGCTACAACAAGAGACAGGAAAACGGAATGGGAAGTGCGAGAGAGAAGGAATGATGGAGAATGCCAAGAGAGATATAGAGATATATGTACATAATATACGTGGCGAGCTCCGTTTTCGAGTGGCAATAGGAGAGCAACGGTAGTAACATGCCGAAGGCTCCAAGCCAAAGGGAAAAGCGACGCGGGCGCGAAGAGCGCGACGAAGGGGCTGTCGAGCATGTAACGCGGCGCAAGCACCGAGCAACGTGAGCGAGAGAACAAGTTGCCTATAGTCCGCAGGGTGCGGCCGTTACTACTGTGTACATATATACACATTTACTGGCAGTATGACGTTTTGGTAGCAGCGCTGCTTCTGCTGCTACTTCGCGATCCTCTGGCTCTCCTGACTCCGTGCTCTCCTGCTTCTGGCTACTTCCAAATTCCCCACATATATATATATTCTCTATATCTATATATTCGTTATGTACTCTCTACTCTGCATGCGTAACGTACCAACTGTCGCGTAACTTTTCACACACCGGGAAACCGGCCGAGTCTCTCGTGACTACGTAGGCGACCCTTTACGTATATGTATATCTATATATATATATGGGGGGATAATTAGCATTGCGTTATTAATATGGATGTAGGAGGATTTCGTGTACAAGCGCGGGACGTATGTAGGCTCGTGCCTGGAGTTGTGTGGCACACCCGAGCGTGTAATATCAGGGACATGCGGATAACTCGGGTCACGTACCAAACTCTTTCTTGCGCCGTATTTGAGGGTGATATTTTCATAAGGCTTGCTACAAGTTATTTAACTAACACCGAAGTTGTTAATCGTTATCGTATTATTAAGGTCTCCGGTAAAAATAAGATTATAGTATTTTTCTCACTGTTATAATATTCTGCGAATTTAATTAGCGGTCTCTAAAGTCACGTTCATACTGAGAAAAAGGTTTGGTTAGAACTATCAAAAGGTTGTGCCTACTTAGTGGTAATTGGTTAATGTTACGTCCTGGTCATTTTTCTTGTCCCATTTCCAATAATTATTATCCACTTTATTTATTTTAATTAATTATTGCTCTTCAGGTGATGCTGGAGTAGATTATGATACCGACTTTGGTCGGTAAGTTTCCCGATTAGGACAAAGGTGGCGCCAACGCAGTCTGTTTACTTTTGGCAAAAGATACTGAATCTCCCGAAAAGCAATATGGCCGCACAGGATATGTCAGCTGACCTTTGCCGTAAGATTTAATTGTTTCTGGAAATTAGATGTGTAAAATAAGACCGGACGTCAATTCTGTGATGATTTTTGAATATTCGAAAACCATCAGAAGGTCAAATACACAAGGCAAATCCATGTATAGTGTATACTACGGTCGCGTTGCAATGGCTCGGAGCTTTTGCCAAAACCAAACAGACTACATCGGCGCCACTTGTGTTCTAATCGGGAAACTTCATTCGCGCTCTTCTTGATCCACTTTGATCGCGAACAGACTACGTGAACGTAGTCTGGGTTTTGCGTGGATTGCTTTTGTGTAATTGACTTTTCGAAGCTCGTAGAATATTCAGAGAACGCTAAAGAATGGACGTACATTTCGATTTAACGTATGTGAGTTCCAGAATCTTTTATATCTTACCAAATAGGCGATGCTGTCAAACCCTGGCGGCGATTTTGATTTCGGGAGGTTTAGTAATATACGATTTTTTTCATTTATTGTACGTTTCACCAAATATTCGAATGTACGTCCACTCATTTATGTTGATATTACAATCGTGTACGATTTGAAGCATGTGTGTAGCGTATTAACGAAGAATAATCAAAACGATGAAAAAGCCTGTTTTCACCGACCAAAGTCGGTAATAAAATCTACTCCAGCATCCCCTTAAACCTTAGATATCATACATTCGGTACTTCTCCTTTTATTAGTGTCTTTTATATAAAAACCAAAAGGAAGTTGTCTAGACGCTGATCTTTCAATATGCCACACGTTAATATTAGATTCTCACTCATTTCTGCTTTCTTGACTATTTTGTGGACGCGCGTGCAGCGCGCTGTCAGCATCTTTGGACGCATCGCGACCATCCAAATTTCCCCCACTACACTAACAATCTACGCCTTCCTCCTTTCGTTCGTAATTTCTTTAATTAGTTCCAATTCAAATCTCAAACAATGAAGTTCTAAATCTTATTATATTAAGCCTTTAAGGTATTTAGTGATAAGACAAGTAGTTATTATATGGTGTTAAATATGCGGCTTCAAACTGAGACGGTTTATAATCTAATATATATATTCGGCGATAATAATAGTAATAAATTTAGTGTTAAATTCAATTTTTAAGATAATAAAATCCCTAACGCGTCATAATTCAAAACATTAATTTCAATTATTAATCGAACGATGTACCCTCCTCATACAAAGATAGGTATATATGTCGCGTTTACCTTGGACGTGACAGTTAACATGACCAAGAATTTGGTAAGACAACCACGTATTTAGTACACACAACCAATAACTTGGTTGTGTTTACCAAATTTTTCGTGGTAACATTTTTAACGAAGATCTTTGGAAGCCCACCCTCATGAAACCGATGCGAATAGTCATTTAGAAGTCGCAGACCCATCAGAGTTGGTTGAAGATCGAATGGTAGTTGCGCAATAACATTGAGATTGAGAGTAAACGAAAAAGCGACCGATTTCTTTTTGCAATGTTTCGATTCTCGGGAGACTTTCATTTGACTCTGAAACGACCTCCGGGTGACTATAAAATGATATTAATAACCTAACGGATTGAGTTGAAGTCGCAATTTTTATAACCTATAACAGGAGTTACTTCTGTGCAACCATTAAGCAACCGTTACTATAGTTGTCCAAAAGTGACTCTATTCGAAGGCTTTCAAAAAGGTCTAAATAGAGTCTAAAGCTTCTAAAACGTACATTAGTCTATTCGAGGTCTACTGAACGACGTCTCAGTTCCACCAGGGGGAACCAAGCCTTTTTCTCAGTGTAATATCCGAAACTGTAAATATGTATGATTCATCTCTCTGGGCTTCCTGTGATCTCCGTCTTGGCTTATTGATAACGATAGAAAAGTGAACATTTTTATGACGTATGAATATGAAAAAATTGCCTAGAAACAATCGCTGCTACTGACAGCGTATATAGGTGGGGGTCAAAATAGCGAATGACCAAAATAGCGAATGGTTAAAATAGCAAATTTCAAAATAAAGAAAGTCTGTCTATAGTATACATCCTCAAAAAGTATGAATATCTTGGATGGCGTTATAGAGGGTGTCACGGGGGAATGCAAATGCTGGAAGACCGAGAGAGGACGGGTTGGAGGGGTCGTCAGCCGGCGAAAGTCTGAATCTAGAATGGCCATCATTATGAAATTCTCTATTTCAGCCATTCACTATTTTGACCCCCATCTTATTAAAATGCAATAAAAAATAGCGAATGGCTAAAATAGCGAATTTCATAATGATGGCCTTTCTATATTTACACGTTCCTTATTTTCAAATTAGCTATTTTGACCATTCGCTATTTTTAACCCCACCCGGATATAGGTCAATCACAAAAAAGAAAAACTTACATGTTACATGAATAATCAGGGCCCGGATCCTGAACGCTTCATTGTGTTAACGTATGGTATAGTTAATGCCATATTTTATTCATATTCTGCGTCAAACCTCAACAAAACGGTCAGAGATTGTCTTGAGAGTTAAGATAATCTCTGGTTAGAATAAGCCAAGTTACGTGAAAGTTTTGTTGAGGTTTCCAGCAGAATGTTACCCAAAAGCGACTGGTTAAAATAAGGCAAGTTAGGTGAAAGTTTACTCTAAAAACCAAGCGTGTTGTAAGTGTATTGTTTCCTACCTCTTACGTTGTGACGAGTTTTTACAGACTTTCAAGCGTGTTGTCATTTACATGGTAAATGCTATCTAAGGAACACGCTTGTAAGTGTGTGAAATCTCGTCACAATGTAAAGGATAAGAAACAACACACTTGCAACACGGTTGGCTTTTAGAGTGATTTCGTTGACGTTTTTAGCTAAATGTGAATGAAAGTGACAGTAACTGTAACATAAGTTAACGTAGTGAAAAATTCAGAATCCGGGCCGAGTCGTGAAATAAACTTTCATCCGAAGAGGTTCCACACGTAGGATCGAAACGTCACGTTAACAAATTCAGGTGATCAATTTGTTATCCTTCCACACTAACTCTTAAACACTTAGTGTTGGCCGATCCACAGCCGCACTTGTTCCAACATTGTTAATTACTTACCGGCGCTTAGGTCATTGCTCAATTACCTTATTTTGTATCAGACGCGTCATATTAATAATATTCACGTAGCCAAAACTAATTAAAAATGTAAATCAGTAAATAGGACAAATTATTTCCAGATATGACCTGTGATTGTCTTATAAATTTAAGCGATTACTCTTAGACATTCTAATTTATTCTGTTGAATCTTCAATACCTACATTATCCAGAACACTGTATTTAAAAAACCACGAAACATTATTATTCTCATCACAAACTGGCATCTTTAAGTTATATCAGTATTTTTCAAACCCCACGATTCTCGAATATAATTAATATAGTTAATGAAAATCTATTTATGATATTAGTATATGAACTCTTTAACCTGCAGACGATCCGAATTACCCCAAAATGAACAGTATTTGTACGTAGGTGAAGTAACCGAAGCATGCAGAGGCTGTGAGAATTGGAAAACCTCATCGCGCCGGCAGTTCGGGTGGTGGATGTGCCGAACGGGTAGAGAAGCACGAATGGGTATATGGCGGCTAGTATATACGTATTAGGAGTACTACCGGCTAGCCTGCGGCTTGGAGCACTTATGCTGCCGCGATTGACCCTCGATTATCCTGCAAGGGGAACACGAGGGCAACTAGCGATGCGTGTACACACCATTATATCCCAACAGAGATAACTAAATGTCGAGGAAGACAATTGGGCTGTAGCCTCCACCGTGTAGTAGTTGCACAAGTTGGTGGGGTATAGGTATACACTGAGAGAGCGACCTGGAGCGTGTAACTCATCTCGCCACCGCAACTGAGGTTCAATGAGCGTTCGTCCGTGATCGTGATAGAAGGAATAGACCGCTGTGTCAACCAGACAATTCTCTTTCAAAAGCAGCTTAATACTACCTACTCACCCGCTCTTAAATCCTCACCCTTTCACCGTTTTCTTTTTGCTTTTTCACACAGGCAGCTTTGTATTCTTGAAAAACTTTTTCTTTAGAGATACTCGAAAAGATCTAAAATATCGACGAAAGGGTTTTAGAAAATATGTCTGGTTGTGCGTGTGCGTTTCCGTGTGCGTGTGCGTGGATGTCAGGCTTGCAAACAGACAAACCTTAATTTATCAATAATTAAGGGCAAACCTTAATTTATCAATAATTAAGGTCAAACCTTAACTTATCAATAAATAAGGTCAGACCTTAACTTATCAATAATTAAGGTCAGACCTTAACTTATCAATAATTAAGGTCAGACCTTAACTTATCAATAATTAAGGTCAGACCTTAACTTATCAATAATTAAGGTCAGACCTTAATGTATCAATAATTAAGGTCAGACCTTAATGTATCAATAATTAAGGTCAAACCTTAATTTATCAATCGAGCTAAAATTTGGAACTTATGGAATAAGAAACAAGCATTGGGAATCAACACCAAGCAAAAATGGCCGCATTATCCCAGTCGGTCGAGACTTTGCACTCTTCATTTGTAAGAGTTTTAATTATTTCAACGGATATCATTACAAAAAATGTTTATCCACTTATGAATATCGATTTATATTAATGATAAGTTGGTTTTTAAAATAATATTATAGGTTATGACGACTGGGATAAAGTAGTTTAAAAAATCCACCAGATGTTCTGTTGCTACATGTTATTTCCCAATATTTGATACCGAAGTTTGTGAATCGCGACGTTATAATTGTATGGAGCTTTGAATATTTAATTAATATTTAAAACAAAATTGAAAAGGCGATTATTGTACATTATTTTTTCATTGTCACGTTCCTTCACACTTCATCTATGAGGAAGCCAAATTCGGTTCACTCACTTCCTTGGATAAGAAATGCTAAAAGAAATAGAGAATGTGGGAGCAAAAAGACTCCTCAATTCTTCATTAATATAAAACAACATACATTTTTGTTCGGAAATAGTTAAAAAGGAAAGTACATACGTTTAACGAGAGTCTACCAATTCTTAGCCATTCGACTTAGAAATGTGCTTTAGCAACCTAGGACGTGAGTGCTTCTTCAAATATTGCTGAAAAATAATGACAAGTGCCTTACTCATTATTTTCATCGTTCCACTGCATACACTGCATACATTACGAATCGGAGATAAAAATTCAATGGTCAATTATTCGTTTTAATACTATATACTCTTAATTAGATGGAATATATGCGCTGGTGGATGGGGACGTGGCCGGCTATTGGTACTTTTATCTTACGCGATTATCTATGTGCTTCGTTTTATTCCCAACTGCTCGCAGGGTAAAAAGTCGAGAGAATCTGTTTCACTGGCACGACGCGAATATGCCTATTTCTAATAGTACAATGTTCTCTAAAACGGTTAAAGATGTCTTTACGGAACTTGCTGTATCAGTTCATGTGTCTTTTTTCATAGATTGTACCTATGGACTAGGTGCGATTTCCGAAAGATGTAACCGTTTATAGCCTATTTCAATATATCAAAATACCACAAGATGACCACCATTATTGCATATTCTTTAACTCACTTCACAGCGCGTGTGATAAAGTGTAGAGATGTGCAGTGACGGTCAGATCTGGTCAATTGACGGTCACAGCACAACTATATGGATGCACTATTGACCGTGATTTCACACAATTGACGGTTAATCAGCCGTCACTGCACATATCTAATAAAGTGTTAGAATTACTTAAAAAACGATAAAATAAAAATGTTTATTTTTCCCATCGGAATTTCAACCAATAGAAACGACGCATTTGGCCTCATGTGGGGGAACCTGGTCGATTTTATTTCGGATATTTCCTAACAAGTTGCTAAGCAATAAAAACACTTTCTGAACAACTTTTAACCTCAGAATTCTTCACATCTGTCAAACTTCTAACGAGAACAGGAACGTGATCTGAAGAATGAGCCGAAATTCCGATGGAAAAAATAATCCGACAAATACCTCTCGAGCTTCAAAATTAATCGTGTACGTCCCTCAAACTTCCCTGCATACAAACAATCGTGTAAAGTTTTGCACAAAAATCTCTCGCGCTGCGCGCTCGGGATTTTACTATGCAAAACTTCTTCTTCTGCAAAAATATTCCAATAATTTTGGAGGTCTTGGAATATTGCTACTGAAAAATCGCGATTGAAAAAATACGTGTACTAATAAACTAATCGGGTAAATAAAAAATTCTGAAATAATAATCATTCACATATCAAAATCGGGAGATTACTTCGTCAGGAGTGAGGTAATCTCCCGACTATACTATGCGAATGCTTATTATTTCACTATTTTTTATTTACCAAATTTTCTTTGTTAATTACACTAATTTTTTCAGTCGGAAATTTGTTTATTTTTATAATTAAATAATAAATTGCTACCCACGAATGTATTCGTTCTTGAAACAAAATATACAGTTGCGACAACGAGACAATTCTCTTTCAACAACAGCCTAATACAACCTATATACACCCTTGCCCTTCCTTTTTTGGTTTTTTTTTTTTTTTTTTTTACTATACAACGATGAGTATACCATACACTTACGTAACTTTTCACACCGATGACTATATCCTCTGGACTATAAAGACGAGCTAGCGTAGGAGATTGAGGCTTCTTTCGTCACCCCAAGCCGGCTTTGCGGAGAGCCGACCCTCACCTCATCCTCCGGTCTTCTGTGCTCGCGTCGGACCGCGAGATCCCCGGATCATCCCTTCGTTCCCGATATTTGGCGCACGGGCAGTCTTCGTCGCCGCAGCGTTCTGGCCTGGATTTTTCTCCACGTTATTCCGTCGATCCCTTCTTCTCGCTTTCTTTCTTTATTTCTCTCTCTCTCTCTCTCTCTCTCTTGGATCTCGGCCCCGACGAAAATTCGAAGAATCTCCACGTTGCTGTCGTCGTCGTCGTCGTTCAACCACCGACCACATCCGAGAAAATGAGAATTGGTTGGCTGCGAAACGAATATAATGAGAAAGTGGGATAAAGCTAAAAGGACGATGCGCGCTGCTCCATGCGTGCATCTAGGGTGAATATTTTGGGGTTGGTGAACACTGTCGTGAGATCAGGCACTACAGGAGATAGGCAATTTCAGAGATTTTAGATAAAATCTGTATATTTAGTGGACATTTACAAAAATCTTGCACATTTTACTTCCTTTAGATTTTACAAAGCCTTTTCTGTTAGGAATTATGTTGATCAATTTTTGCTCCCTCATAGAGGAAGCTTTGTTTTTATGAACATTTTTTTTTTCGAGATTTTCATGTCAGGACACTCAAAATGGTCTAAAACGTCGAGAAAGTGGTTTAGAAAAAATGTCTGTGTGTGTGTGTGTGTGTGTGCGTATGTGCACAATTTTTTGTTAGCACGATAGCCGTCGCAATTTTTAAGACATCGGGCTCAAATTTGAACCACGAGTAAACTGTCGTTAAACAAGGTATGTGATTGAATTTGGAGTTAATCCATCAAGGTATTCAGAATTTATGGCATTTTGAATTTTTTGGAGAATGTCAGTTCGGGCTTTAACTCCCACAATTTTTATGATATCCAGCTTAAACTTGGGCCAGAAGTGGACTGTTATCAAATAGTGTTTGGGAGTAAATTTGGTGTCAATCCGTTATGGAGTTCAAAATTTATGGCATTTTTAAATTTTTTGAAATTTTTTGTTCGTGCTCTAACTTTTGCAATTTTTAAGATATCGGGTTCAAATTTAGTCCGCAAGTGGACTGTTATTAAATAAAGTTTGGAAGTCAATTTGACGTCAACCCGTTAAGGGGTTTAAAATTTATGGCGTTTTGAATTTTTTGTTCGTGCTCTAACTTCCGCAATTTTTAAGATATCGGGCTCAAATTTGGTCCACAAGTAGAGTGTAGGTAAACTAAGCATCAGTTCGAATCTGGCGAGAATCTGTCAAGGGGTTCAAATCTAATGTCATTTAGAAAATTTTAAAACAAGGCTGCAAAGTAGAACTTTGCAAATTGCTTCCTCATTATTGTTGAATTTTTACAAAGCTTCCTCTATGAGGAAGCCAAAATAGATTAACATGCTTCCTCATAGAGGTAAATTTGTAAAAATCCAACAATAATGAGGAAGCAATTTGCAAAGTTCTACTTTTTTATTTTTTATGAGAGGAATTTGAGAGAAGGAGGAAAAGTAATGAGGAAAAAAACTCATTATTTTTAAGCCGTCGGGTAATCGCATAAGAATAAAGTACACTCGAGGATGTATATTAGGAGGATATAATCTATGAACGATATATGTAGTAGCCGAAAATTGTATCCTAATAGTACTACTACGACATAACGCTTGGATCCATACATTTTTCGTTTCCGAAATTAAAAAATTCATTAATTATTGTCAGAAATTAGTTTAAAACAATTAAATCTGACCAAAAACAGGTGGGTCACTCAGTGGCCCACTGTGATGCAAGGGGTTAACACGAGGTCTGAAGTGGCGTATCACGTCTGTGGGACGAACATTTTTTTACGTCACTAAGGCATGGGAAGTAACGTTTTCCGCTTCGCGCACGGTAAACTCTCTTTTCACACCTTATGAAGTAAAATTGTATACGATACTCGGCGGAAAAAAGTTTTTCCGCACTCGTGGCGTAATGTACTATTTTTTTCCCGTGTGTAAAGGACGCATTGAAGAGCCCAAATGTTCGCACCGAGGCAAGGCGGAGGAGGAAAGTCGGAAGGGAGGATGAAGCGCCCCCCCCCCCCCCCATAGACATATAAATGTATAAGTCATAAATAATAATTTTGTAGTTTAAAAAAGCGAAAAAAAACTGCGCAGATTCAAGATACACTGAGGTATATCATCTGATTCACTCTCTAAATCACTGTCAGGGATTATATGACTCATCTTGCCTTCTTAAAAACGTCAATTGTTGCAAATTGCTCTGTACTAAACGTCGTTGAGGAAATTCACTGAGCTGACTAGCACCACTGCTCGACGTCGCCACGAATGACTAGTCGGCCGTACAATGTTCCAATTTGACTTGCAGCTGTTCGTTAATTAATGGGCGTACAATACGCCGTACTTTTACGTCCTAGGCTGTGAAATAGGGGTTTACGGCTCGTTCAGAGGCCGTAAAGTCATCCTTTATATACAGGGTCATCCCTGTATGTAAGGACATCCCTGTATGTAAAAAAATGTCCATGAAATATGAAGATATATAGATATATATAACAGATATAAGACATAATTTTCTGCAAAAAGTTCTGTATCTGCATATGTATTTCTGTATATACCAGACTGAAGTCAAAATTATGCTTGGTGGAAGCATAATTAAACTGTCATGCAAGTATCATTGTACTTTCCGCCAAGGGTACACGAGTCATCAACAGGGTTGTGACCATATTCAAAAATGTCTCTTTTCCTTATGAGATTTTGTAGAGTAATATGAAAAAGCCCTCTAAATATTTTTTCGATTTTTATTTTAAAATGTGTGTTTTCATAATCACCCAAAATTTTTATTTTTCCAAAAGTACGCTATCAATTTGAAAAACAAATGAATATAAATTCTGTGTCCAAAAATAAAGGTTTTGAGACTTGTCTAAAAATGGACGTGAGTTTTGAATAACAGGTGAAAATAATTTTAAAAAATATGTAGCATAATTATCCGAAATTTGAATTTCTGAAAAAGGACGTCGACGGTTTGTTTGGATTTTTACAGTAAATTCTGTGTTCAGAAACAATATTTTTTTAGACTTGTCCAACAATCGGCGTGAGTTTAGAATATCATTTTAATATAAAATACATTTTTTAAAATAGTGTATTTTAGAAAAAGTTTTACCTCATATTCTAAGTTTCCGCACAATTTCGGACTAGTCTCACAAATTTAAATATTCTAAATATACCCTAAAAATACTAGACGTGTACGCAGAATAGCCGAGCCATGCGGTCCTGTAAATATAAAATTTATGCGAAGCATATAAACCATGCAGGCAATAAACCGCCGGGTTATTAGCGTGAACGTAGCGTCGACAGTCCAGTCACGCTAATCGTTTGCGTATCTCAAGTGTCTCAATCTCTATTAAATCCACTTTTAGGTGAAAATAAACCTTTCCTTAAATTTATTATAGTTTAGATTTGACGATGGCGCTTATATCATAAAGCTGTTTTAATTTTTTCTAAGTTAAATGTTTTTAAAGCCATACAATTAATTATAACAAATTTTTCACTCATCTGGGATATTTTTCCAGGGATTTATAAAAAGGTCTAATAGTAAAAAAATAAAAATTTGGATGATCAGACTCGCATTCTTTCTGTCTAATCGCAGCAATTTAGATTACTGCAAAAACAATTAAAAATTGATGAAATTAGAACAAAGTTATGATTACTTAAAATTTGGAAAAAAAAAAATTATTCTGCGGTTTGAAGTTCCAAAAATTTTAAAAAGAAAAAGTTTTTATTGGTACAGGAAGTGGGATAAAAAATTCCTTGCGTCTGATTTATTGAAAAAGTAGAAAAGAAAACGCAATTTAAAAGATAAACTACTTCGTTAATTCAATTGGCTTAATTTAATTCAGAATAAATTTTCGAAAATGTATTCTAAAATGAGTTATTTTAGGGTGTCAAGCTTTTCTTACATGACCATAAATCCGTTACCGACCATCGCATGTGATTTTTGATAGAATTTTTCTTTACCGACTAAAAAATATACGCTCTGTTGCCATAAAGTAAAAAAAAATCCTCGAGATAAAAAATGTCATTATTTTAAACGCTGAACGTTTCACTTTCATTTCACTAAAAATATAACCGGAGTCGTTTAACAAAAGACCCGCGTGGTGTCATTCAAGCCGAGAAATCTTAATATTTATTCTCCCGCATTATACCTACACCCGGCTTCACGTGAAACGCCTAACTTGACGCCTCGACACGTAGAGCGATGAGATACAAGCAAGAACAATGAGAACTTCACGAGCTGAGTCGTAGCTTTACCCTTTTCTCCACGCAGCCCTTCGTATAGTTGAAGATCCAACAGCAGCCACTCGTAGATAGGTGTCTAGAACGCGCGTACGTGCGAATCACGGGATTACGAAGGGCGGAAGCCCTTTATCCTTCTCGGTCGCGTCTGTGCAACGACCAGACTTTTTCCTCCCTCTCTCACTCATAATAATAAAGTACCTCGCCCTCGGCTCGAGTCTTGACTCGAGGGACTGCACACGGCACGCATGAATGCTTCGGCTCTCCGTACGAGCTACTACCAACTTTCCACCAAACTTCTTCCACCTCCTCACACCTAGAACCTCGAATTTTGTCTCCGCGTCTCCCACAGCCGTGAGCTCGCAACTTTTTTCCCCTTTTTCTTCGCGCATATCTCCCGGTGTACATATATTTGCAGACGGGCCCGGAGGCTGCAGCAACGAGACGACAAATTTCGAGGGGCGTACAAAAAAAAATGCGGAAGCTTGTTTTTCTCCACTTCCTGCAAATTTTCCTAGGCAGTTTTGTGGTAATCTACGCTGTTTTGAAGAAAAAAAACTGTGGTAAAAAATGGTAACGTCGTAATTGAGAATACTCCAGAAATTGAGGAATGTAGCTGAATTTACGCGTATCATCTTGGCATCTCTACTATAGTAGTCCCAACTCACTCTCTTTCGGATCGTCGTTGAGTCTAGATCTCACCAAGTTTTGGTTGGTTAAGGATATTTTTCTCCCTGTTTTTCGAACGAAACGTGATTTCGTTAATTTTTTCATCAGTAATTTCTGATCCGAATCTTTTGCTACAACTCAATGATAAGTAGCAACATATCCTTAAATATTTTTATATTTAGAAAGAAAAATACTCAGAGTAATATTAAAATTTATAACAACGATAACTAACATTTATAACACAGCGATGAAAGTTACCAAAATAGGAATTTATAGGATATATAAATTCTTATCTTGATTGTACAATCTGTGGATAACATTCTACTTATGCTACCTCAATAAAAGGTAGCATAGATGGAATTCATTCATGATCTCTAGCCTCGTATAAATAAAATAAAATATATAGATTGCTTCTTCAATATTACGTTAAGATAATTAGAAAGTTATATTTATATTTGATTTCTCGTCCTAATATATTCGATATCTCATCCTATAAATTTGCACATTTTTCAAAATTGTAAACTTAACTTTTATATTAGTCTTGTTTATATGTATACTAGGGTTAACTTAAGCGCCCGAGTTTCTTTATATGCGTTTTGACATTTGATATAAACGAAAAAAATGAATGCATGATCTTGGTCTCGATCGCAGTGTGACTGACTGACGACACCGCCGACCAATCACAGCACGAACAAAACGATGATAATGACTGCGATATTTTGGACATTTTCAAGATATTTCGAGCCACCAACTTTTTAGAATAAGACTAGGCTCATACGCTGGGGCGCGGGCCTGATAATTTTTTGCGCTGCTGCACCCTTATGAAGTTTTAAAAGGTTACCGGGCGCTGCAGTGCCCGTCCGCTTATTTCAAATTTGACACTGAACTGAACTTGTTTACCACGGACTTTCCTAGCAACTAATCACAGGACGAATAAAACGATAACAATGTGTTCCGTTACTGATGAACTTTATAATTAAAAAAAACAGAACTAGGGTTAAGCGGACTCGGGTGCTTAAGCGCCCGCACATTGAAAGAAAAGATTAGTTGCCATAACCAAAAAATGAGCTGACACAACCAGTCGATTATTCTATTTGCCTTACAACTCGAATGGTAGTACCAACGATTCGAATGGTAATACCGACGATTCGAATCGTAGTCCCAACTATTCAAGTGGTAGTCCCAGCGATTGGATTGGTTAACCTCACTAATTTCGCGATAACTAATTGCGAATTGTTGAAGTTACTATTCGATATGGTTGAGGCAACTAATTTTTGAGCCATTGTGTACACCAAATTGGAAACGTAGTTGTCAAAAGCAAACATTTCTTTCCGTGCACGGAGAGAAATTTCTATGTTGTGATAACATAAAACGATGACACACGCAAAAAAAGGCTTGGTTAGAACAACCAAGTTGCTTGGTTATATATGGGCCAGACGATTAATTGGTTAGACCAACCAAGAAATTGGTAGCCTAACAAATTACTTGGTTGGTCTAACCAATTAATTGTCTGGCGCATATATAACCAAGGCACTTGGTTGTTCCAACCAAGCCTTTTTTTCCGTGAACAAAAATCATTACGTTAGGCTGACCAATCTTTTGTTCAGTTGACAAATCAGTTTTGCTATACTGACGAATCTTTTGTTCGGCTGATAAATCTTTTTGTTGGGCTGACCAATCTTTTTGTTAGTCTAACAAAACGATTTTTGTTGTCACCGTTTTATGATGTCACGACACAGAAATTTCTATCCGTGCGAGTCTCTTTATATAAGTTTTGACATTTGACATAAACAAAAAAAATGAATGCACGTTCTTGGTCCCGATCGCAGTGTCACTGGCTGACGACACCGCCGATCAATCACAGCACGAATAAAACGATGGCAATGACTGCGATACTTTCGAGATATCTCGAGCAACCAACTTTTTAAAAGAGGATGTATATAACTTTGAAACATTTGGATGTACCAAACTGTAATTTTGCACACAATACATATTTCGCCTATAGAATATAATGAAAATTTCATAATCCCAATATCTGTGGAATTTTGGTGTAAAAAACTAGCTTTTAACCTTATTTTTTTTTTAAAATAGGTTTAGAGTACTAAAAACATGTTGGACATTTAAAAAATAAAAAATAACGAAAATCTTTTGCTCTTTATATTTTTTCGATAGGATGCACCGTTACCGAGATATCTTAGTCATAAAGAAAAAATCATCAAACTCGCGTTGACCAGCTGACAGAGCTCTATCAACTTTAATACTCTAAAAAAATTAATTTACTAGAATACATCGATATATAGAGAAAAAAAAATTAGTTGCTTCATTTTTAGTATTCTGAAATCCGATGAAATGCCCCATACGTATATCCGACAAAAATGGTGACACGTAATTTATATTATTAAAAATTCAGCCGCCATTTCAAAATCCCTTGTATAAATACAAAAGATTATTTCTAAATATACAAAAAATATATTTTTTAAAACAAATATGTATTTACCGAAAAATGAATTTTACTGCATTTTTAACTTTTTTTTTAAAGCTATTCGGATGGATGTGTAGATAGGTCGTTATCGCGGTTATAGCGTCGCTCGTAAAACATTGCTTACAGCCAGTAACTCTGACAAATCCATATCGGAGCGGCTATAATCCGAGAATCGGCGATCCGTCAAAAGCTCCAATGCGCGCACCTCAATGTAGGTGCGTTAACGCGTGGTGCGTAGGTACATATAAGCGAGTAGTACAGAGCGAGGGAGTGCAAGCTCAACGACCTGCAGCGCCGCGTATACCACCGTACTAACTCGATCATCAACGAGCCCGCTGACAATCAGTAACGCGTCAATTTGCGAGTACAATTGTTAACTGACAATTGGCCCACTTGCGTCATGCTTTTAGCGAACGACACCGCTTATGCCTCTGTTTCTCTCTCTTAGCTTGTTCCCTCCCGCGTGATCAGATCACATATCCACACACAGCGTACACGTCTGCAGTACCCTTCATAAACGCATTTGTTACGACTGTGCAACGAGAGACGTACACGCATCGAAATTTCGCTCTAAAGTGCCTAACAATGTTTCTGCTAAATCCATAATTCATTGTTTTGTCATACGTTGTGCCAACGTACCATTTCGTTTTTTTTTAAATTTTTTTTTTCGATATCCTGATTAATTGTGATCGACCAACTAACAGTATGTATGCATTGTTGTCAATATGTGTCTTTCAATCATTTTCCTCTATCTGTATTTATTTTACGTTGAACGATGTCTTTGAATTGATTGACTCATGATTCTAGGTATAGCAGAGAAAGGAGAGAAAAGGATGGCGAAAGGAGTCGTTATATTCGTGGCGACCCTCGCAGCCACGATACTTCTTGGGAATGGAGAGCTCGTCGAACAGGAATGTCCTGTTGACTGTCAATGTCACTATTTTCGAATAAACTGGGTGACTGACTGTTCTGAGAGCAACCTCACGAATATACCATCCACGGAACTCAGCCACAACGTCTATATTCTTGACATGAATGGCAACAACATCGAACACGTGGATCCTTTCCCGGCGGGGATCAAACTGCGAAGGCTTCAAATGGCTCACAATCGTCTCACCAGTCTCGGTCACGAGTCCTTTGCTGGACTCACTTATCTTCTTGATGCTGATTTCTCGTACAACGCTATAACTCATATAGATCCAGAGACCTTCAGGTATTTATTTACTTCCGGTTTCTCTGAGTGATTTCTTACATGCACTTAACACTAATGCGCTGAGTTAAACGAGTTTATGGTCTTTGGGTCTGTTTGAGCCATTGAAGATTCACTTATTTTGGATCATTTGTATATTCAAAAAAAAGCTTTATACCGAATAAAATCTAGACATTTATAATTATGAATAAGATGGTTGTAAAAAATGTGAACTACCATTTTACTACTTTTGGATTTGGCAAAGTGTGGATTTTATCCATTACCTAATCAAAATGAGTCATTTCCAAGCATTTTTGGATTGTGATTTTCCATTAGAATTGACGGTCAATCAGTGGAAATAAATGGAAACGCATTTGCAAAAAAAACCTTCGAAACGACACATTTTGATAAGGGTTGTGCCTGATAAGTGTTGGAGTAGTGAAATGTTTTATTTTTTCATGGATCATTGAGTTCAGCAGACCGACACATATTGAAGGGAAAAATACCAGGCAGATCAGTAATATTCATAGATGGATATCTCACTTGGAAATGGAAATAACAACAGATTGCAAAAATACCAGCAGTATTACATATTCTTAAATGTGTGGTTGGCCTCGTTAACAAAGAATTTTTACCTAGCTGAAAAAAGTATCTGTCTACTCTGTATCACCTTCAATATTTCTGTTTGTTTCTACAATCTGCCCACTTGTATAAGAGAACCGGTTGGCCAAAAATTCCCAAATAATTCTCATCTGTGCTTTTCAGCATATATTTAGTTTTGTTTTTTGTTTAAAAAATTTGTGAACTTATGATTTACTTAAGATTTTTCTTTTTCTTCACAATTATATTCCATCCAGTTTTTCACAAAAGTCTGCACAGTGTAAAATCAAAATAAAAAAGTATTCAGATGATTTTTGCTACCAAGAAAAATAAATTTATTCAAGGAGTCGCTTGCACATATTTCTTAATATAACCGCAGCACTCTAACGAATGAGAAATCCATCAATGAATATTATATATTGCTAACGTTGACCTGATTATGCCTTCTTAAAACGGCCAAAAATACTGTGCTGACAAAAAATGTATGCATCTGTCTATGTCCACCAGATTAAGCTGAATTAAGTGACACTCGGTACCCCAGTTAATTTATTTGTCAATCAAATTGCACGTCTACACTCTACCAAAAGAATAAATGGAATAAAAGTCGCGTTCATAATGTTATGCGGTCTAAAAAGTAGTGTTTTTATATATTTTTCTAATGAAATAACAATAGGTCCGAAATAGTAACACGATTTTCTGGACCCAAAACCGAGACCGACATACCAGAAAAAAAAAAAAGATTTCAACTGTTGGTACTAACGACCCTCTTAATAATTCACAGGGACAGCCCGGGTTTCATAACACTGGAAATGCAGAACAATCCACTAGCCGAGATAAAAGGTAACTTCCTCAACTGCCGAACGCTGTTGTATCTCGATCTCAACAGCTGTGGTATTCGTCGTCTCAACAATCGTTTCTTCCACAACACGACCAATCTGAACAAGCTCGATTTGTCGAACAATCCCCTGGAGCGTATCGAGCCGGGTCCTTTCGACCACCTCGTAAATCTCGAATACTTGAAGCTCAGCGGTTGCAATCTCACCTTCGTGTCGCCTCAGGCTTTCACGCAATTGGAAAATCTACGAGAGCTGGAGCTCAATAACAACCAACTGAAAACTTTGAGCTGGACTAATGTCCTAGCGCCGCTGGTTCGTCTCGAGCATCTCGACATCGGTAACACAGGAATTCAAAATTTGCCCGGTGATGCTTTCGCCAAGAATCACTATCTTCGTCAATTGGTGCTGGCCAACAACGAGCTTCATCATCTCGACGTGGGCAGCACTCTAGGTCACAATCTGCACAATCTCCAGACATTGGATCTATCTAATTGCAAATTGCAGGATCGTCTATCTGAAGAGGCTTTCAAAAACGCGAGCAAATTACGTGTTCTTGATCTCAGTGGAAATCCAATGTTTGCAGCCGATTTAACAGCTGTACTTCGTCATCTGCCAAAACTCCACAAGCTCTCGTTGAGCAATTGTAGCTTGCATAAGCTTCCAAACACCTTCGACGTATTTGAGCATCTTGAGGAGCTGGACATATCGCACAATCCGCTGTCAGACGCTTTCGTTGGACTTCTTAATCCATTAAAATCCCTGGAATACCTCGACATGTCATACTGCCACTTGGGTTACCTCGGAAACAACACATTCGCGCAGATGGCAGCGTTGAAAACGTTGATTCTCTCGGGCAATAAATTGCACACATTGGAGGAAGGACTCTTCAGGAATCTGACGCGACTCGCGAGCCTGGAGCTGAACAATTGCGACCTGAAGACTCCGGTGGATCCGCGAGTCTTCGGCGATCGAGTTTCCACCAATGTAGTGGAGTTGAAGCTCAGTGGAAATCCTCTAACGGTACCTGAAGAGGGGCCTCTACTTCCGCAGCAATTGGCTGGTTTGGAGATTCTCGACCTCAGCAATTGCAATCTGGTGCACCTCAACGAGAACGTATTTTCCAGATCGCGTAACTTGACTCAGCTGAATTTGTCCGGGAATTTGTTATCCAGTACGCATAGTTTAGCTTTCCTGAAGAAGCTGCGAATGCTCGAGCATCTTGACTTGAAGGACAACAGTTTGGCAACTATAAATCGGCAAGTTTTAAAATCGAATCCTCGACTCCTGTCTCTCAACCTAATCGGCAATCCCTTCGTCTGCAATTGTTCGATCGTCGATATGTGGAACTGGGCCGTTCAGGTGAAAAATGATCTTCACGTTCTCGTGGGAAGTCAACCGTCGGAATTTGCGGCTGGAACTGTAAAACTGCGCAAGGGTCTCAGTTGCACTTACGACAATGAGACGTACAGAAATCTTATGAATCGCAGCGGCAGCAGCTCCTCCGGTGAAAAAAAGACTTTCATGCGAAAAGCCGATCTCACACCGACCAGAACGTGGGCGAAATATATAAGAGAATCGAACTGCGGTTTTCAATCGTTATGATATAAGCTGCCTAGACATCAACATCCCTTACTCGAAGACTACTACGACGAGAGGCGTCGTAAGCGTGCAACAGAACTGTGATGTCACAATGTTCTCGGGTTATAGAATTCCTCTATTTTTTGGTGTAATACCAACGTTTACATACTCCTTAGAAAAAAAAGCTGCAGACTCGCGAGGCTCTAAAATGAGACGCTATTCGATGTACTGCAGCTTTTTTTAGCTCTCTGCGCGTTTCAGAGTACTCGTGATTTTATTATTATGATTATACTCCGGAGTACTGCCTATATTATGTTTGTTCTTATTTTATATACGATATTTTTCTGTGCTCACCGTGAAAGTACCTATAAAGAAAAGAAAAACGCACTGAAATTAGTATATTTGACGTATAATGTACTGATGTGTTTGTAACGATTAACATTGATAATAATTCGCACTACATTATGAGCCAAAGTCTGTTACGTCAGTCTCGAAGCGTGGCGCATGCAGATGACATTGTCTGGCCGATAGCACAATCGTAATTACGTGCTTTAACGATGCGCGCCTCAGGAAGTCGTCAGTGGAGCGATAATTCAACGAGATAGAGACGCTCGAGGCTTGTCGAGAGATGCCAAAGAATTTCTTTTGATGCAATCAATAAAACGTCGAAACGAGTCTCTCTATTCCTATGATCTGCGTCGGTTTGTTATTTTTTTTTCGACGGGATGACGCCCGACGAGTCGCAACACAATGCGAATATGAGGGATGCAATGACAACGCTTTGTGTATTCATCGATGTTTGTACCAAGACTGCGTTTAATAAAGGCTCGATTGATTTTCGATCACAACTTCTTCGCTTGACCCTCTCTATTGTTGTACATATTGTATTACCCAGTCATGGAACCAGCGAGAAAGCTGAAGCTTCAACAACACGGTCTTGATATCGAGAGCTTCGGATTTCTACAGGTAACGAGATACACCACGTCACGAGGATAACAGAATCAGGCCATCCGATTTAACTTGTCAACGCAGTTTCGGGACAACTTTTCCATGTCATTTGATGCTCGGATTTTCGAACACTTCCGCCTCCTGTGAATTTCGGCACATTTTCACTGTGGATTTTATTGATCATGGCAATTTAATGTTGTCGCTGTCGCAGTAGAACTCAGATGTTACTATTTTAAAACTGAATATAACAAGAGCTAAGATTCTACTTTAAACAATGAACAAGAAATATTGTTTGTATCTATTGAACTGAAATTAGGTGCAGTATTATTGTAGAAGATCAATTAGACGAACGTCTATTATCCGATCTACCAATTATCCGAACATGATTCGGTTTATCCAAGTTATTATGGTATTACATTACAGACTCTAGTTCCTCTCCTTTACTTGTCCACAAATCCGTAAGAAAATGAGATTGAATTTGAGTTTAATTGTATTTTTTTCTAATTCACTTCGTGTTTTTCATGAAATTCACGTTCTTACAGTAGAACAGGAATAAATTCTTTCGTTAATTTCGTCTATTAATTCAATATCACTACATTTCATTAAATTTCTGATTCATTCAAAGAAAATATAATATTAGCTTAAGTATATTATTTCATTGATTGCAAAGAAATATTTCATAGGTTGGGATTTTAATGAAATTTCTTTGAATTAAGGAAACTCTCGGTGTATATCTGTTTTAACTCTAAATGCAGCTAGACAGTATAGGTTCTGTAAAATTACTATTATTCGCGTAATAGTAATTTTTCAATTCCCAGTTTGAATAATTTGTTCCATACAATGCCGTGAATTACTGAGTCGAATGCACGATGAAAATCTACGTAAAAAAAAACAAATAATTTCTCGCGTGACTTAGAGAAAGTTAATTCAATTTTTGTGTTTAGAATGAAGAGATTGTCTTCACAAGACCTTATGCTTCTAAAGCCAGCTTGAGCTTCCGGAAGAATGCTATTCTGTTCACACCATACATTTAGTCTTTTTTACAATTATTGAAGTCAAAAGTTTGGCTACTGTACTTGCTACAGCAATTCCTCTCCAGTTCAGTGGGTCTTTTTCATCGCTTTTTTTTATAAAATACGATGATCTCAGAGTTGCTCCGGCTTGGAGGAATTTTTTCGGTTGTCTAAATTCGATTAAACAATGTAAGTAGCACGCCTATCCAATTGGCCGAAAAGATCTTATAGAACTCTACGGGGATGCCATCAGGTCCGGAGGACTTGTTTTTCTTTGTCGGTTTTAATACTTTGAAATCCTCATCTTTCGCCACTGAAAGAAAATGATGGTATTAGTAACTATAAAGTGACAGCTATTCATTTTTAGTTCGTACGACCAATTTTTTAATAGTTGGCGCAACTATCAAATAGTTACTATAACTACCAAATAGTTACATGGTTTAAAAATGAATTGTTGTCACTTTATAGTTGTCTGTATTACTACGATTTCTCTGAGTGTAATGTAATCATCTAGTACGTTAACTCGTCTTTCCGGAAGCGTCAAAAGTTCCTCGTTTCCAGTGAATATAAATAGGACATCTTTTAAAAGGTTTTGGCTTAAAACTTTTATAATTTTGCCAGAAAGGTCGCGCGTCTCGAGAGCAACAAAGCGCCTTCTGTACGTCAAGAGCGCACTGAGAGAAAAATCTGGCATTTAAAAAAAAAAATAGTTTGACCGACGATAATCTAACTATAAACTATAATTCCCAAGAGGAACGTCTATATTTTATGGTTATAGCAAATATAAGAAAATAGTTGGTTGAACCATTAATATAATTCCCAGGAGGAACGTCTATATTTTATGGTTTTAGCAAATATAATTATAGTAGCAATCATCAAAATGATAATAGTATTAAAAATTATTCTAATTTTTTCAAATATGCCGTTCAGTTGCATATACGATTTCAACGTTTGTTTCTAATAACCTTGCAAGTATCGTTTATTGAACCATATTATCATCGCTTCAACCATAAAACATTGCAAGCCTTCCTATATTCGTTTTATCATGTGAAATCGTTAAATCAACGATATGCTTTCCTCTCAGTGCGTATTGTTTTTTTAGAGTCATAATGAGTTTTGTGTATTTACTCCTCCAATCATTTCATTTATTTTTGGGGTAGGAAAGTTTCTTCTTTAATCATATAAGGTAGTGTTTTTTGGCTTTTAATTTTCGAAACGACATTCCGCGTTGAACCAAGGTTTATTTTTAGGGCCCTGAAAAATTTGTGCTGCCGGAGTGTGCAGCATGTACGTAATTATATCTACGTCATCGTCATCAGTAACTGTAACAGTGAGGCCATTCATACGAGAGCAAAAATCTTCGACCTTATTGGAAACGAGACTTGTACTTCTGATAGCTTAATCAATTGCCCTGACGGGGGGGGGGGGGGGGGGTGAGAGCCTTGAATTACACTCTAATTGGCAGGTGGTCAGAGGAATCTAGATTGAGTACGACCATATCTGTAAAACCAGTCCAAACCCAATGCATTCATTCGTCCACGCCAGATCGATTGTGCTATTGCCTTGTCCCCAGAATGTGATTTCACCCACACTATCTCAGATAGATCGTCCATTATAAAAGACCTAATTATTCCGAATTTTCAACAAACAAGGCACCTTTTTATTTATTCTCATCTCTCAAGGGTCTCGGATCCGATAATCTCGAACCTGCTGTAATCATCTCGTCTAGTTGATTAAGTGTGTCTATCCTGCCATTGAAGTCGCCACCTACTAATATGAGAATTTCGTACATTTCGATTAGGTCTAAAAATAATATACGGACAATAGTCGCAGTCTATCCTCATAGTAGTTATTGCGATGATATACATTGACAACGATAAATTCAGTAGACTGCATGCACTTTATATTTTCGGAGATTGCAATATCGAATGGTTTCAGAATTGTATAATTGATAAATAATAAAATAGGCTCCCTATTTTATTATTTATCAACACGCATAAACATCCACTAGATTTGTTCAAGGGTATATAATCTTTAGATGCTGGACGCATGATGCATACGCGGAAAAAACAGCTTCGTTGGGCCAACAAACTATTTATTAGTTCAGTGAAAATTTGTTGCCACAACCATCCCTTTGGTCTGTGTAACGACCTGGTGCGACCTGATGCGAATTTTGGTATCAAACATCGAGCTGGGAGTTAAATGAGTGAATTCATGATTAACAGAAAAATACGCTAGATATAGCCCGAAAATGTTGAACGGTACCATATTTTCATAGCGATGTTATACAGTCTATATTGCGAAAAGTAGCGATTTATGTGGTATAAACTAGCCATATCCTTGCTTCCCAATGAAATTTCGGAAAACACCGTCGGTGTAACGACGTGTTCCACAAAAAAAAACAGAGAAGATAGAGTATTCGAGGGAGTTTCCGGACCGTTCGTCCTTATCATATTTTGACAAAGCGGGAGTGTGCGCTTATTTATTTATTTAAAACAAGGATGCAAAGTAGAACCTTGCACATTGCTTCCCCATTATATTTCGCTTTTTACAAAGCTTCCTCTATGAGAGAGCCAAAATCAATTACCATACCTCCTCTTAGAGGTTGCTTTGTAAAAAGCGAAATATAATGAGGAAACAATGTGCAAGGTTCTACTTTGCATCCTTTTTTCATTTATATCTTGTCCTATTTCTATTCATAAATTCGATCGTCCTTTCTCTATATCCGCGAAGTCAATTGGATATCATAGTATCTTGCTACCGGATAACTCCTCATAGACGTCAGGTATGGTGTTCCCTCGTGTCTTCCACACGGAAAGAAAGGCTTGGTTGAAACAACCAAGTGCGCCTAAGTGGTTATATATGCGCCAGACAATTAATTGGTTAGACCGACCAATTTCTTGGTTAGACTAACCAAGTGACTTGGTAAGCTAACCAACTGACTTGGTTAGACCAACCAAGAAATTGGTAGCCTAACAAATAACTTGGTTGATCTGACCAATTAATTGTCTGGCGCATATATAACCATAGCACTTGGTAGTTCCAACCAAGCCTTTTTTTTCGTGCATGTGCACTGTATCATGTGATCGTTATTGTCTCCTAGGACGCTTATTTTTGGAGTCTCGAGTCTATGGCTGAGAACTACTGAGTTCGTTTTCCTAAGGGGAAGGCGATCGACTGCTTCACTCCAAAAACCAAGCAAGTTGTTTCCTATCTTTTACCGTATGGCGATTTTTTACACACTTTAAGCGTGTTGCATTTTACACATGATTACCATGTAAAATGCAACACACTTAAAGTGTCTAAGAAGTCGTCATAAGGTAAAAGATAGGAACCAACACACTTGCACCCCGTTTGGTTTTTAGAGTTTTGGTCTTCCTGAAGGGGAGCTTAAGAATTCAACAAGGCCTTGACCAGCTTTCCAAATGAACATGAGGTCATCCACATAAAATTTGTTGTGGCCTATCTTCACGCTTCTGTCCTGCTGCTCTTCTTCGTGCAGTAATAGCAATTTTCATTTGAGTGCCACGCTCCGCTACAATTTTGTCATATCTGATGAGCACCTGTGAACCCTTTAGTTTGGATTTACATTTCATGACTTCGGCTTTGCTAAGCGCATCGCATAATTTTGCAACTACATAATCGTTAAAATTTTGCCTGAGATCCCCATGTCGTTACCAAGAAAATCAGAGACCGCAGTTCCAACGTTGTACTCAGTGACTTCTAGTCCACTTATTATAACGATGTTTCTTCTTGTCGTTCTGACGTACTTCTTCATACTTCTCGAGTCTCAACTTCTAGTTGCGTGATTTTATTGTGGATTTCCTTGGCGAAAGTATCAAACTTTATCACCGTGTCTTTGATGCTGGCGCTATCTTTTTTGATGTCGTTGACGTTGTTTGAGAGAGCTTTGATGCTATTTAAAATCTCTTGGATACCTGTTGGAAGTGAGATTGACCGTTCGTTTGATGCGGCAACCCCGAGACTTCGATGCAGACTTGATTCCTTTTCTTTATCTTTGTTGGATCCTTTTTGCGAGAGTATCGGACTACTTCTTGTACTCAGATGATTAGTAATATTATCATTACCATGCCTTGCAGATGCATTTTGACGGGTGTCAACCCTGCTGCTGCCTACCATCTTGAAATGTAGATCTTACCACGATACCAAACGTGCATATCCTCACTTTATATTGATGCTGCTTTATTTAGCCTTATACATAACTTTAACTTAATATTTAGCCAATATACATAACTTTTCGGCTAAGAATTACTGCAATTAACGTTCCACTGACACTAGAGTTAACAGACACGGGCCCTTAAGTGTATCCCTTTATAATAGTTTTGATATCGGACACAAAAAAAAATTTCAATGGATGAACTTCGTCCCGATCGCTGTGTTTCTAACTACACCTTCAATCAATGACGGCACGAATAAAACCATGACAATAGTTTCGATAAAATCTCGTTACTCATGAACTTATTAGGGGAGGACAACAATCCAACAAAATTGTTAAGCGCCGTTAGAACATTCGCTCACAACGCCCGCTAATTTCAATTATTTTCAATTCATATTTTCTATTACCTTATAAGCATTTTTCTCCCCTCAGAATATTCTTGTTCAGTTATCCGAACGATATCAAGATTTAATTATATAACTAGAATAATTGACGCTCTAATGTAAGTCAGAAATTAAAAAATTACGAACATTAATATTCTTCTTAAGAAGATAAAAATAAAAAATGTAGCATTTCTGTAAGAAAAAACAAAAATCTTTGAAAATTACGCATAATTCATATCTCGAAAACTTGCTTTATTAATACCAAAGAAAATCGTCGAATTTCTTAAAAGAAAACGGGAAAATATTTTTTTGAAAACATACTGATTTTAATTATTTTTTAATACTTAAAATCTTCTGTTTCACCTATCAGCATTTTTCCCCCTTCAGAGTATTCGTATTCAGTTATGCAGGCAATCTCCAGTTTTAATTATGTACCTAACATAATTTCCGCTTTAGTGTAAGTCGTATATGACTTAACTCGAACTTTCCAGCTAGAAAGATACAAACAACCCGAAAAATTATTTCCACAGATGATAGTAACGAATGTTTTAAATTCTGTATGATAATTATGTCAATCAGCCAGGTCTTCCTTATCGACTATTTTCCATTGAATACATTGTCTCACATACTAATTCGGTGCAAGATGGCGTTGCGCGACGTTATATTTTCATTGACATCCGAGGTCGTGGGCAACTTTCCAAATATGAAGAGCGATTTCGATATCACAGTACATGGAACCGTAATAAACTAGCTGCACGCGATTTGCCCCCGATAAAATTGAATTATTGTGAACGTGCATGATTATGTATTTATTTTCGCATCCAATAAAATGTCGGAATATAAAACGATTCTTCGAGATTTAGCAAAAAGATCCAATTAATCAATTCCTCAGGTGCTATATATCATCAAATAATATCGAGCTTTCATTGAATACATTGACTTTGTCATTCTCTCCTGGTTCGTAAATAAAAATAATATTTACAAATACCCTAAAGCACTTGCATATCTTTAATAAATATTCGATTATTCATATAAAACAATATATAAAATTCATTTTATTCACGCTGTGCGATAAAAACCAGAACAGGAAGTTGATATTGGAAATATGAGGAGAACAGCATGATCAATGAGAATCAGTGAACAGAAGAAGAGCACGTCCGGAAAAATACTGTTCGAAATTGAAATTATCATTGCAAAGTTTTGATAAAACCGATAGTATTTTTATCTTTGCTCATATTTTTATTTTGCGGTCATTGGTAATTTTTTATCTTTCTGGGTCACTGACAATTTTCATCTTGGTTTATTTTTCACTGGGCTAAAAAAGGGCTCAGTGAAAAGCGGTTAATTATTTCGTCAATAATCCTGCATGATATTTTCGTAATGATATTTTTGTACATTTACAATTTATTTCATTAAAGCTCATTAAAAAAACTGCAAATTACTTCCTCTTTATTATTGGATTTTTACAAATCTACCTCTATGAGGAAGCATATTAATCTATTTTGGCTTCCTCATAGAGAAAGCTTTGAAAAAATCCAATAATAATGAGGAAGCAATTTGCAAAGTTCTACTTTGCAGCCTTGTGTTAAAATTTTTTAAATGGCATTAGTTTTGAACCCCTCGACAGATTCTCGCCAGATTCGAACTGATGCTTATTTTATCCACACTCTACTTGTGGACCAAATTTGAGCTCGATATCTTAAAAATTGTGGAAATTAGAGCACAAACAAAAAATTCGAAATGCCATAAATTGTAAACCCCTTAACGGATTGACGTCAAATTCACTCCCAAACTTTATTTAATAACAGTCCACTTGTGGACCAAATTTGAGCCCGATATCTTAAAAATTGCGAAAGTTAGAGTACGAACAAAAAATGCCAAAAAATTAAAAAATGCTATAAATTGTGAACCCCTAACGGATTGACACCAAATTTAATCCAAAACACTATTTGATAACAGTCCACTTCTGGTCCAAGTTTGAGCCGGATATCATAAAAATTGCGGGAGTTAGAGCCCGAGCTGACATTCTCCAAAAAATTTAAAATGCCATAAATGTTGAACACCTTGATGGATTAACTCCAAATTCAATCCCATACCTTGTTTAACGATAGTTTACTCGTGGTTCAAATTTAAGGGGAGGGAGTCAGGTCAAAAAAATTGTTCTTGGAAATTCAATATCATCCAAATCCTATTGCATATAAAAATGCCCAACGCACTATATTGTTAGTACTCGATTAAAGGATTTTTTACTGTCGTCTGACTTGCATATGCTTTTAAATATTATCTTACGCAAAGATCTTAGGTTTTCCATTCTGCGCATGATTCAGATCAAACTACTAGGCAGATTGGAACGGTTGATGTCTCAATTTCTTCTTCATGAACAGATACACCGGCTAAATGGAGCAAATGTTAATAAAATGTAATATTGTTTAAGTAATATAATTATTAATAAATAAATTTTATGCTATTTTCTAAATCAGTGATTAACTTTGTTTTCAGAATGAAAAAAAATAGTTTGCTCCATTTAGCCGGTGTATCTTTTCATGAAGAAGAAAATGAGATGTCAATGATTCCAATCTGCCTAGCAGTTTGATCTGAATCATGCGCAGAATGGAAAACCTAAGAACTATGCTTAAGATAATATTGAAAAGCATATGCAAGTCAGACGACAGTAAAAAATTCTTTCATCAAGCACCAACAATATAGTGCATTGGGCATTTTTATATGCAATAGGATTTGGATGATATTGAATTTCCAAAATCAATTTTTTTTTACCTGACTCCCTCCCCTTAAGCCCGATATCTTAAAAATTGCGACAGCTATCGTGCTAATAAAAAATTGTGCACACACACACATACATACAGACATTTTTTCTAAACCACTTTTCTCGACGTTTTAGACCATTCTGAGTGTCCTGACATGAAAATAGCGAAAAATTTTTTTTCACAAAAACAAAGAGCTTCCTCTATGAGGAAGCAAAAACACTATAAAAATTTGTAAACCACGTACACCACAAATCATCCGATGTGTTAAGAAATCGGAAAGTTATGTAGTCAAATTACGTATTATGGTACCGGTTTCCTATAATTACTTCGAAATCATTTTGCTTCATCGTAGAGGAACCTTTGTTTTCGTGAAAAAAAAATGTTTCGTCTTTTTCACGTCGGGACACTCAGAATGGTCTAAAACATCGAGAAAACTGGTTTAGAAAAAATGTCCGTATGTATGTGTGTATGTGTGGGTGTGGGCAGAGTTTTTAAATTTCAATCACCTATAATTCAAGAACCGTTCAACTGTTTAAACTAAAATTTGGCACACGACTGAAGATACAGCCCTTCTTTGACTGCTGAATTTTTTTACGAATTGTATGCAAAAATTTTAATTTTACAGCTTTTTGAATTTTTTCAAAAAAGGACTTCCGGGCTTTAGCTTCTGCAGAATTAGCGATATTTTGCTAAATAATTCTCCATATGTACACGTACTCGTAATGTTGTTTAGTATTGAATTTGACCGAAATCGGAAAAGCGGTTCGCATTTTATAGAGTTTAGAAATTTTCGATAAATTCACATTGTTGCCCTAACTTTATCAAAACACGAGAGAACGAACTTAAATTGTATTAATGAAATCGGTACGATTCTGCGATGGTTAGTACATAGTTTCGTCATAATCTGTAATGTAGTTCAAATTCATGAGAATTTTAGCTTGTACTTGTACTAAATAAAGCTGTAAAGTAGAACTTTGCAAATTGCTTCCTCATTATTTTTGGTTTTTTACAAAGCGTCCTCTATGAGGAAGCCAAAATCAATTATCATACTTCCTCATAGAGGTAGCTTTGTAAAAAACCAAAAATACTAAGGGAGCAGTTTGCAAAGTTCTACTTTGCAGCTTTTTAAAATTAAAAAAACCCAATAAATGTATCATCCCTTACAAATTTCACAAGCCAATATAAGAGCAATTTCTCAGGGAACTTGAAAAAGCACACTGAGAGAAATGGAGATGGTCCTGATAACTATAATTATCCTGATAAAATATAATTATGACTTCAGTGATAATTATATTTTATTTTATTAGTCCAGGTGACTATTTTCGTAGTTACATTAATAGTAACGTAGTTAATGTAACTACGAAAATAGTCACATTAACAGTGACGTAGTTAATATAACTACAAAAATAGTCACCTGGACTAATAAAATATAATTATCACTGATTAGTTACCAGTACCATCTTAATTTCTCTCAGTGCATGTCCCTCTGCTTTTAACGGTACATCAACGATAAATTGTTACATGTTTTTGGTGTTAACATTTAGATGTTGATCTCTTTGAACAGAGGCACCTAGTTAGTAAAGCCAAAATCTCGAGAATATACGAGTTATTTTGGTAAAAGTGACTGAAATGTCCTTACCGTCCGTGTCCCTGACCCAGATATTTAATGTTTAATGATCAAATAAACTTTTGTGGCCTTCCTTTACTATTCAGAAAAAATTATTATTGTTTTTGTCACGGTCGTTGTCGGACATACGCTATCGCAAGTTAAGCGTGGTTGACTCTGTATAGTCATAGGAATTAATAAGTGTGTGTCCCGAGGTTTTGGTGTCCTTACCATCCGCACTTTTCAGAGCGGTTGCAGTGCCAGACACGATAAAATAAATAATTTTCTCGGTTGCACCTAATCTGAACGAAAGTAGACATTACGAAATTCACTCTCTCGTTAATCGTTATACCTCAAGGGCGATGGTCCGTTAACAAAGTCCGTCCGAATTTGGATAAGATTTAATATGATGTCTTTACCATCCAACGCAAAAACTATTCCGTGCAGCCTATATTTCTGATGGTCTCGATGCCCAGTTGATCCTACACAACGAGATTCTTGTATGAGCAAACTTGCCGTGTGTTGCTAGCATTTTAACCTCTTTTTTTTCACGTAAAAGCCAATTTATTTACCCGAAATTCCGTGTCCTTGCCGTCCACCAATCCGTTTCGACTTTGGAAAACTACTTTAAAGGCTTAAATAATATTGTGTGAATATGAAGAAACGTTAAAAAAATTGCCTTCTTTAATATCGACTTACATCAGATGCTTTGCAAATAGTAATAAAATTTTATTATTAATATTTTATTAATAATTTCGCTATTATACACATGTATGATGAAAATATTCTTAGGAACTTTTTTTTGTAATTTCCAATATAATAACTTTGATCAGATGGAGGTCAAATTTAACAATGAGTTCATGAGCATATAAAAAAATGTTTTTTTTTAAACATATTTTTTTTCCAATTGTTTTTTTTTAATGAGTGAATCCTATGGAACGCTCTAATAGAGACTCTATGCTCTAACTAATCTTTAGTACCAATTTTTCCTTCCCTTCCATTGTCATTATTATTATTACCATGTGACATTACATTTCTCGACATGGATCTCCCTCTAAAAATTATATTTTTAATATAATATAATTTAGCAAATTATATTACGCATACTGTACTACTATAACTAATAAACGTCACAACTTTCAGGTAAATAAAAGTGGTCTATTTGAAAAATAGTGGATTTTATTAGTAATTTTTTAATGCAGTCTTCTTTTATTTATTTATTTATTTTTTCATGCCGTGCTCACATTTCATCGAGTAGGTATGATACCCTGGAGTTAGCAAAAAAATTCCCGTGGACGTGCCTCGAATTTTTTACAAAATTTTTATTTTTCGCATTTTTCAAGTTCCATGATAAATTGCTCATATATACATATATATATTACAAAAATAAGTGACCAACCAGTTGATTAATTCAAAGCATGTTTCTTTTTAGAGCTCGCATAAGAATGAAGTGCGCGCCGTTAGTATTATCGTAAAAGCTGTTCCTCACTTCACGTGGTGCCTACGACCCGCAACAGAGTTGCCGATGTAACTATCTGATGTTTTGTCGGTGATTGTTTGCGCAAAAATACATTAGTATTACACGTGTCTGAAGATTAACTTTTTTTAAAAATAAAACATCGTTATCTGCCGGGGTGAAGGTGCCGCTATCGTGTTTTATCACAGGAATACTGAGGTGACGGTGCAGCAGATAAAGCAGAAGTAATACTTGTAAGAGCTAAGCGAGGGAGACAGCGTAGCCACGAGATCGCGTTGATCGTCTGTGGGGAATAGCCCCATATAGACGAGGCCACGAGCGCGTGGACATTACGTAAGTCGAGGTATAGTGTATATTATAGTGTTGAGGAGCGCTAGCGGTTCACCAATTCCCGTGGAGAGCGCGACGCGACAGAGATACACCGAGTAAATACGTATGCACATATCCACATTGACGTTCGAGGCAATCGGCAGGTTGGCCGGCCTCAACTGACACGCCGAGAGATCAGAGCTGTCTAGTGTCTGGCCGTCCGCTGATCGGGAGCGTCATGCGTGCCGATTTAAATTGCAATCAACGACGTTTGCAGTTCATTTTCAGCGTTCAACCGTCGCTTTGTCATCGACGAGACCGACATCCCAGTGAAATCAGCTGCGGTCTCTACCACCTAGAGCCAGATACTCACTCTCACTAAAACAATCCAGAGGCTAACATGTATGACATCGTTGAAGGCGTGCTCGGCGTGCCGAAAGTCTACTACGGTGCTTTATTCGGCATTGGATTTTGCGTCTACTATCTGTGCGAGGTTGTGAAAGTGAGTAAAACCGGGCCCGTATAAGAATAATAAAATTAAAACTTTTTTTTTACATCACGTGTCTTTTAACTCGAAACAATTGTGGCTGATATTTAGTGATTGGAAGATATTCAAATTACTAGCAACGTTTTAAAAATCTATTAACATTTTTAATAATGTGTTGTCAAAGTATTATTATTATATCGTAATAATAATCTGCAGTGGTTACAAAAAATGTCGAACGTTTTTAATTATTGATAAGAAAGATATTTTAACAAATTCAATTTAAAATTGAGATAATAAATGGTAATGTATGGTGCTCTATTTATTTTTCAATTGTTTGATTATCCGTTGCTGTTTTATCATAAAAAATCTCGTGAAATTTTGTTAAATGAAAACTTTGTCCAATTGTAAAAAGGCTTATATTTTAATCAAGTGTATAATAGATGCAAAAAAAAAGGAGTCATTTATGTGACTATAAAAATAATCGCGACGAACAACAATTAATCGTTAATTAATTGATTATTTTTTATATTTATTTAATTGATTTCTTCATTTATATGCATTGAAGCATTTTTAAATTTAAAAAAGAAAAGACGAGTAGTATTTTAGGCAACCGTTAATATTTATTTCAGCTACAGGTATTTTTAAGGTAGAAATTGCCACTTAATATTTCCCAGGTTTACCAGAAGTTCTTTGCGTGCATGTACTTATTTATTTATCACTAAGTAGCATTTTATCGGAAATAGCAAATTTACTATTAGACGTCATTTATTTGCAATAGCAAGTTTAAATATTTTAGCTTAAAGTAGTTGGTATCTGAGTCCACGAGGTGATAAGGATAACCCCTCGCCAAACCGTTAGCTACGAGTGATAAACGGAAAAAATTATATTGTTACATCCGTCTCGAGCGCCTACGGACTTTGGAGCCGGTGGCCCCTCGTCGGATGGGCGATTATAAATGAGTCTATGACTGTAAAATGTAAGGTGGCCTCGTCATCACATCGTCTACAAAAATGCAATATTTGTAGCGTTAGTAATTCAACAGTCGCGGAAATTTTAATAAAACGATAAAAACGTTATTAAATCAATATAGTAACTTAAGTACTATATTTTGCGTGCCACTTAATTAAAACGATGTGAGAGAAATTGTAACTTCATCTACCCATAAACGAGTCATTTCAAATACTTGTTTAAAAAGATGCATAATTAAAAAATAATTTTTTCTGCTTAATATATTGGTAAGAATATATTTTCAATTATATTGAGACAGTGAATAATCATATTCGAAACATACTTTTACAATAAAATCATTGATAATTCACATATATTTTTCTCTACATGTGAAATATTTGGAAATTCGTGGAACCTAATTATTTTTTGCCTAAAATATCAACCGATTCTGAGTAAATTGTACTACAGTTTCTAAATGTGATGCGGAACACATGTGTTATATAATGATGCTAATGAGTTTCGAAAAAAAGAGAATTTTTTTACTCCTCTTTAAATAATTCCGAATTAAAAAATAAATTTTTCTGCTAAATATATTTGGAAGAATATATTTTTCCTTATATTGAGACAATAAATATTCATATTCGAAACATACTTTTACAATGAAATCATTGATAATTCACATATATTTTTCTCTACGTGTGAAATATTTGGAAACTCGTGGAACCTAATTATTTTTTGCCTAAAATATCAACCGATTCTGAGTAAATTGTACTACAGTTTCTAAATGTGATGCGGAACACATGTGTTATGTAATGATGCTAATGAGTTTCCAAAAAAAGTGAACTTTTTTTACTCTTTAAATAATTCCGAATTTTTAAATAATTTTTTCTGCTAAATATATTTGTAAGAATATATTTTTACTTATATTGAGACAATGAATATTCATATTCGAAACATACTTTTACAATGAAATCATTGATAATTCACATATATTTTTCTCTACGTGTGAAATATTTGGAAATTCGTGGAACCTAATTATTTTTTGCCTAAAATATCAACCGATTCCGAGTAAATTGTACTACAGTTTCTAAATGTGATGCGAAACACATGTGTTATGTAATTATGCTAATGAGTTTCGAAAACAAGTGAGTTTTTTTACTCTTCTTTAATTCTGAACTTAAACCTAATTAACTCTTATCGGAAAACTGTTAGAATCATAAAAAAAGTGAATCACAGCTTTCTTATCGAATACGATATAACTCATCTGCATCCATCACCTTATTAATGGACAATGAAATCATCAGAAAGAGCAAAGTGTAATTGTCTCGATAATTGAAACGATTGTGGAACGAAAACATATATTGCAAGCTAGGGTATAAATGGCATCATCCACCTTACAAAATAGACGATAATAGGCCGGTTGAACTGATATGTTAACTTAGAAGATTACTTGCAATTCTTGAAAAAATTAACCTTCCCGTTCTAGATAAGATCATTATACAAATGACGCTTGTTGCCAAGTGTATTGTTTCTTATCGTTTACATTGTACTCGATTTTACATACTTACAAGCGTGTTGTAAATTCAAGGTAACGATACGTAAGTGATGCAAATGACGCCCGTTTTTAAAGCGCTAATCATTCTAAGTACAAATTACACCAAAGCGTAAATATCAACTCCTTCACGGAAAAAAAGGCTTGGTTGGAACAACCACGTGCCTTGGTTATATATGCGCCAGACAATTAATTGGTTAGACCAATTAAGTTATTTGTTAGGCGACCAATTTCTTGGTTGGTCTAACCAAATCACTTGGTTAGCTTACCAAGTGATAACTAACTGACTTGGTTAGTCCAACCAAGAAATTGGTAGCCTAACAAATAACTTGGTTGGTCTACCAAATCACTTGGTTAGCTTACCAAGTGATAACTAACTGACTTGGTTAGTCCAACCAAGAAATTGGTAGCCTAACAAATAACTTGGTTGGTCTAACCAAATCACTTGGTTAGCTTACCAAGTGATAACTAACTGACTTGGTTAGGCCAACCAAGAAATTGGTAGCCTAACAAATAACTTGGTTGGTCTAACCAAATCACTTGGTTAGCTTTCCAAGTGATAACTAACTGACTTGGTTAGTCCAACCAAGAAATTGGTAGCCTAACAAATAACTTGGTTGGTCTAACCAATTAATTGTCTGGCGCATATATAAGCAAGGCACTTGGTTGTTCCAAGCAAGTCTTTTTTTCCGTGTTCATTACCATAATTAGAATTATATTCTATACAAAATTGAGTTATAAATATGAAAATCTATTGCTGTAAAATAAAAATTTATGCTCGGGCCTAAACATTAGTGTAATGTTGAAACATATCGAAGATCCGGTGGGAGTCAATAATCTAGATTTACATCAGTCGTTAGAAGCTCATTAAAAATGGTGACATGTACCATACGAGCATTTTTTTATCGTTCACAAAAATTAAAAAGTATGAACTCAATGTGTATATATTGCGTGACAAAAACCAGTAGCGCGTTATATTTGCTGTGCATAAGCTTAGAGTACACGTTTCCCAGTGGTTTTAGTCACGCGATAAAATAAGTACATGCATTGTGATTTTTGATAAATATCTTTGCGAGAAGAAGAGTATTGTCACGAAAGATTCTGATACACGGCAATTTTTATTAATCCGACCTTAATGGTACTTTGCTTCCGTCTCAAGCGAAGGCCACCCACAGCCGACTGACTGGGTAATCGTCGGCAGGGTATGCAACGATGGTTTGATCGCACTGAGTGCAAGCGTTGTGCATCAAGAGAGGCAGGTGATGGGCTTCCAGTACGCAGATAGATAATTGACCTGGACGGCTATAACTATATGGGTGCACTGTGACGAATAACGTCACGCGAGTTTAGACTCAGCTCGTCAAGTCGCGTTCGCTAACCGACATTGTATGGCTAGTCGATACAGCGCGTTTGCATCCACTAGCGGAAAATCCATGGCTTGTCGATGATTTTGATAGAACTGACAAGATCCACGAGATCTTGCTGAAAAAGCGACTCCACTCGATGCTGTCGTCAGAAAAAAAATAATAAGGGGCTTGAGAGGTTTAAAGAAAGTGGAAACGTCTTTTTATTATTGATGTACTGTTGTAAATGTACGGTTTAGTAAATGTTGCATAAAATCTCTATAAAATTCAGAGGGTGTCACCACCAAATCATTCTTTTTATGTTATTTAAATATATACAAGAACTAAAAAAATATGATAACTACAGGGTCTGAGAGATTTTAAAAATGGAAATATTTTTTTTTATTGATGATACGGTTGCTTCAGTAAAACTTGCATAAAATCATTATAAAATGGAGAGGGTGTTACCACCAAATTATCCTATTTAAAATTTGATGTAAATCGTTGTACAGATCGGTGACATAAGCATATATGAGTACTAAAAAATATGATAACTTAGAGGGTCTAAGACATTTAAAAAATGAGAATATATATATTTTTTTTTGCTGTTTTAGTAAAACTTCCATAAAATTTTAACAAGATGCATTAGGTGTTACCACCAAACAATCCATTTCAAAATTTGATAAAAATCAGCGTACAAATTCATAAGTATGTTATCTAAACATCTGTAAAATTTAAAGAAGGTTTTTTTTCCACTGAATGAATATGTATTAAACGTACTTTCTGCAATAAATAAGTATAATTAATTGTAAGGAAAAATAAAATTCGTTTTTAAAAATGATAATCTTTTATAGGCATAGAAATTCATAATCATTCGGTCATGAAAGTATTTCAAATACAATTTTATGGAATAAATGTCCATTTCTGGTTAAAGGTCTCTGGGCTGATATATTTACATTTGAATTTGGGAAAATTAACATGTAAATCATATACGATCTATATAAAAATGAAATTTATTTTCAACAACTAGTTTAAGCTGGATAGTTAGAGTGAGGAGTAACACAAAGAATTGCAAAAAAATGGACGACCTTTGACCGTCTCGTCTTGAATACACATCCCTAAGAAAAATGATACTTTTGGTATTATTATACACTGTTAGAAAAGATTGGAAGTTTTTATTCATAAACTCGTCATCGAAATTAAATTTACAATTGTGGTACAAAATTCATGTACTTTTCCAGTAAAATTAAAGCAAATTATTAAAATTCAAGTACTTTTACTTTGAAAAAAAAATTCCTTGAATTATCGATATTACATATTTCATAGAATTTTCTATGACGACTAGAGTTAAAGCCCCTTTATATCAGTTTTGATTTGACATTTGACAAAAGCAAAAAATTTTATTGCATGAACTTTGGTCCGGTCCCAGTGTGTCTGACGGCACCGTCGATCAATCACAGTACGATTAAAACGATGATAATGTTTTCGATAAAATAAATCGTTACTCATGAACTTATTAGGAGAGGATTGGTCAGATTACAGATATTTTCAACATGTGCTTGGACGAAACTTTTTGGCTAAGATTCTCATAGTGGTAGTGCCTTAAACCCTGTAAGGCTACAATTTAACTAATATATCGTGCTCCAAAATGTTGATAAAAAAATATAATCCTTTGCACTTGTCGCATTTTTTACGTTGTTCATAAGGAAATACTTTCCAGTTGAAATATAAGAATTCAGAATGCACTGACAAATGGTTTCAGTAATTTTTTTAACTAATCGAAATTTATTAACACAATTCAATCAATAGTTTTTTCATACAAGCCTCAAATGAACATCCCGAAATGCAATTTATGGAAATTGCATTAAAATATAAAAAATGACCTTTCCAATTCTCGTTCCCTTTTTATAATCTGATTCTCTAAACACATATTCTCCCATCACAGTCCAATTATTATGCCAGGTTGCACTTCGTTGATTGATCCGGCGTTAATTTATATTTAAATTTTAATGCAAGAATCGAGAATAGATGATAGATAACTAAATTAAGGACTTGCAAGTGATTTCAATTAAATTGAGATGTAATCTGCCTAGGCACCACTTCTGGTATGTGCCGAGGGCCCCTTTCGTAAATTTTTGATGGACCATGTGGATATCGTGAATAATAAATATTGGCCAACGCTCTGGTGCTTCGAGTCTCGAGCGCAAACCGTCCTGGCGAGCCTACTGCGCTCGCGGATTTTGCCGCACATTCACTACCGCAGGTAATATGCAGATATACACAGAATTTACCAACAAGCCGGAAAGTTTATGTATGCGTGGAACTCGATAGTCTTGGCCTTCCCGGAGCTATCATGTATCTACACGGTTGTGTATTTTTCGACTCTCGGACTTCCAACGGCATACATTTTTATCACTTTATCTACCTTTTTAATTTTCATTCGTCAATGCACGTGTGTGACTTGCTGGATTATTATTATTATCACCCCCACACACCCTCTTTAGTACAGATTATCATTTTTTCTCTTCGGAAATTAAAAAATTCCAGTAACTGTCATTTTTATCAGAAATGATATAAATTCCTATTAAAGAAATGACCGAACAGTGTAGCTTAATTATTATTGTAGCTTTAATTTTAGAAATCTTTTTTTGTGATAGGTTCTGGATTTGTAATACAAAATACGGATGGATTTTGCATAGTAAAAATTAAATTAATAGTTTCGTTTTGAAGAAAAATAATTTGTCCACAAATGTTGACAGAATCTTTTTGTTCATTTTACATCAATATTTTGATTAAAGTATAATTTCACATTTAAAAAAGTACAATAATTAAAACTAAAGATGCCAAAGTAAAAAAAATCCAAAAACCAACAGGACTTTGTAGAATTAATTTAAAGAATTATATATTATTTAATTATTTAATTCCACGAAAAAGTTATTAAAACTTACATAATCGTCAGTCTCTAGCACATAGTTTTTAAATCGTTTTGCGATAAATTTCTGCATAATCATTGTATAATGAAAATTTGCATACTGTTTTTCAATACAGGCGTCAGAAAAAATCTTTTTTCTAAAGTCGATAACTTTCGATTCCTGTGTATCGTCCTTCAATATCCTAATGAGGGGGTTTTCGGACGACTTTTAAAAAAATCTCAATACTAAATTTATCGAGAGCATATAATTTTATCTCGGTATAATCTTTCCGCCGTTTTGGCAATAATTATTTATAAAAATTTCCATTCAATAAAATGTGATTTGTTTGAAATTTATCAACAGGGAGATACTGAGGTTAAAAGACGGAGGCGAGGTAGCCTTGGATTGGGCCGACGACCATTCCTCCCAAACGTCACCCATCGTCATCATCCTACCAGGTTTGACTGGAGCGAGTGAAGCCGAATATATAAAATGTCTCGTGTGCGCAGCAAAGACGATCGGTTTGAGATGCGTCATCTTTAACAATCGAGGCCTCGGTGGCATCAGTCTCAAGGTATGAAATTCGAGAAGCTATATATATTTATATGGGAGATTCCAAGTAAACTCGATGAATGTCTGATGCTTCATATTTTTAATTGGATTTCTTCCTATTTCCCTGGCTTATACCGCCCCAAGAACAGCCGAGATTGAATCTTCTTTTTAATACCTTGCCATCGGACTCTGTCAATATTAAAAGTGTAAAAAATACTCCATAATAAAAAAAATTTGAACAAAATCTCAAAAACTTTGACATTTTTCGCTTTCTCATAGAGGAACCTTTGTTTTCGAAAAATATTTTCTTTCGAGATTTTAATGTCAGGACACTCAGAATGGTCCAAAATATCGAGAAAAGTGGTTTAGAAAAAATGTCCAGATGTATGTATGTATGTATGTATGTTTGTGGCACGCTTGCAAAATTCAAATCGCTGTATCTCGAAAACGGCTTTAACACCCAAACTGAAATTTGGTACACTCGTAGAGAAGCAACGTCCCTTCCTATGTATACATTTTCGAAAAAATGGAAAAAAAAATTCAGATTTTATAAGCCTTCCAATTTTTCGAAAAATGCCTGTATGTTCTCTAAATTCCGCAATTTTTCAGCTCATGAGATAAATAGTTCTGGACAAATAGAGAAATGAAAGATGAAGGTCGGTATTGAATTTGAGCGAAATCCATAAAGCGGTTTAGATTTTATAAAATTTTGAATTTTCGAAAAAATTTTGTTTTCGCTTTCATTCAAGTTAATTTCGACCAAACCTGCTGAAATCTTTTGCAAGGTAAAATTAACATCTAGTTGTAGTAGATATCGAATTTGGTGAAGATTGGTAAAGCGGTTCAGTTTTTATAAGACTTCCAATTTTTCGAAAAATGTCTGTATGTTCTCCAGATTCCGCAATTTTTCAGCTAATGAGCTAAATAGTTCTGGACAAATAGAGAAATGAAAGATGAAGGTCGGTATTGAATTTGAGCGAAATCCATAAAGCGGTTTAGATTTTATAAAATTTTGAATTTTCGAAAAAATTTTGTTTTCGTTCTCATTCAAGTTGATTTCGTCCAAACCTGCTGAAATCTTTTGCAAGGTAAAATTAACATCTAGTTGCAGTAGATATCGAATTTGGTGAAGATTGGTAAAGCGGTTCAGTTTTTATAAGACTTCCAATTTTTCGAAAAATGTCTGTATGTTCTCCAGATTCCGCAATTTTTTAGCTAATGAGCTAAATAGTTCTGGACAAATAGAGAAATGAAAGATAAATCTCGGTATTGAATTTGAGCGAAATCCATAAAGCGGTTTAGATTTTATAAAATATTGAATTTTCGAAAAGATTTTGTTTTCGTTTTCATTCAGTTCAGTCGTTAAGTTCGACCAAACCTGCTGAAATCTTTTGCAAGGTAAAATTAACATCTAGTTGTAGTAGATATCGAATTTGGTGAAGATCGGTAAAGCGGTTCAGATTTTATAAGACATTGCATTTTTTTTTAAATCTCTGTATGTTCTCTAGCTGCCATAATTTTTTAGATAATGAGCTTAAACAGTTTTTAACGAATAAAGCAATGAAAACTGACGATCGGTATTGAATTTAAGCGAAATACATAAAGCAGTTTAATTATATAGAATTTAGAATTTATAAAAAATTTTGTTTTCGTACTTCTTTAAATTGTATTTAAAATAAGGATGCAAAGTAGAACTTTGCACATTATTTCGTCAATAACTTTTATCTTTCGCAAAGCTTCCTCTATGAGGAAGCCAAAAATAAAATAAAGAAACTTCCTCATAGAGGCGGCGTTGCGAAAGATGAAAATTAATGAGGAAGCAATGTGCAAAGTTCTACTTTGCATCCTTTTTTAAATCCCAAAAAACGAAAAATCCAAGTGGTATCCTTTGCGATTCCCTTTTTTCGACGATTTCCATAAAAAAAGGCATCTTATAGCAGGTTTTATTCTCGGTAAATCGTACAATAGTTTTTTCGTTCGCATTCCAAATATATACTGAAACTATATGTTTAATTAAAAAAGCAAAATAGTATTTGCTCATGTTTTCCTGACAATTGAGTGATTTAATTGCTGATAATATTGTTAAAAATTGAGTTTTCAAATTAATTTCTGGCCGTTTTTAGGATACTGCAAGCCAATGGAATAGGAATACGTCCATCGTTCATCGGGTTGACTTGGAATCCCCCATATATACATGTATATAATAACAATAATGTCACCTACTTGTCTCCTTACGGATGATGGAGCGTGGGATTATCACGCAACTATGGCTCTAACTATAACGAATCTTGCTTTACTTTATCCAGACGCCGAGAACTTACTGCGCAGCGAACTGCGAGGATTTGTCCGAAGTCGTGGAACACGTGAGGAAACTCAACCCTAATGTTCCTCTCGGCGCCACTGGAATCTCCATGGGAGGGTAATCCTATACCACACGCTTTTCTTCCCAATGAATCACTTTCTGTCTGCGATGACCCTATTGATTTTTAATCTCCCGACAAATTTCCTCTTTTTTTTGTCCATCTGCAGATTGATCTTAGGAAATTATCTGGCACAGCAAGGAAAAGTAGCTGGAGATAAAATCAAAGCCGCACTAATTATATCCGTGCCCTGGAACGTTTTCGAAGCTACCAAGAGCATCGAAAAGCCATACTTGAACTTGATGCTGAACAAACATCTTGCTGGTAATCTTTGCCGGAACGTCAAGGCTTATCACTATTCCTCGGAAACCGGCTTCTTTGATATCGATATACAAGACGTTTTAAAGGTATTTTTTTGTACCTCGAATTTACAAGGAAAATTTATTCATTACATAGATCGTTCTAATTATTTCCATTTGGAGCACCTAAATATGTACGCGCTAATAACTTTTGAAATTATAATTCGATTAATGCATCGTGACCACCCGATTAAAAAAAGTAGTAATCCTGTTTTTTAGATAACTAAAAAACTGTTAGGGTAATCGGCCAAAGAGTTCAATTATTTAGAAATAAATAATGAGAGAACGGTTCAAGGGAAACAAATTACGTGTCAGGAATTATCAATTCGTTGTACCAAAGTGGTGAAATTGATCGTTCATTTAAGATGAAAAATGTACCACCAGACACAATGGATATTTCTTTTTTTACGATGAATTATAAGTGAAAATTAAAACATTTTTTCTAACGAATTTAGCAGCTTCCATCTAATTTTTTATGACCATTTTCTTTATCTTCAATTAATTGTCTTTCTATTTAAAAAAAAAAAGCTTTTTTTGTTGGCGTTGATACCAATGTGCAATCATTTCCAATTAATTTTTTTTTGTATTTCCTTGGCAGAGTAAAACCGTTCGTGAATTCGACACAAATTTCACGGCCAAGCACTTCGGCTACAAGGATGTCGAGGACTATTACAGACAAGCGACTCTTCATGACAAACTTCATCTCATCGAGGTACCAACTTTGTGCCTAAGTGCGGCTGACGATCCATTCCAGCCACTAGACGGTAAATTTTTCGCAATATTTCGTTGTGTATTCTCTATAAAAATTGATACTAGCTATACATTGCGTTATTTTACAATAGGCTCTGATAATATATATTACAATATAGAAAAAATAATGGCATAAAAATTAAAAAATCTCCCGACTGAAGAAATTAGTGTGAATAATAAATGAATCGAGTAAATAAAAAATTGTTAAACAACAATCATTCGCATATTATAGTCGGAAAATAACCACACTCTTGACAATTAATCTTTCGACGGTAAAAAAAATAAAAGATAAATAAATAATAGAATAATATGAATAATATAAAATTAAATTGGTTGTCTGTATTTCGCATATATTAATAATTAATCGATTAATTATTTATTGAATTATGTGATGTTGCAGCAATTCCATTGAAAGAAATCCGGGAATCTAAACTTGTAGCCGCTGTGGTTACCTGCCGCGGTGGCCACATTGGTTTCTTAGAGGGATTCTGGCCCGGAAAAGTAGAACAATACATGGGAAAACTGTTTGCCCAATACTTTGGCGGTGTCTTCATCAAAAACTTCGATCCAGCGATTTGCCAAACGTGATACTTGAAGGATTCGAAATCGATCAGCAGATCAAAAGAACCGCTACTAATAACATGACGGCTCTGATTCAACTAAGATAGACGACATTGTGATCATAACTAATAGAGTGAGGAGGCGAGAGCAGCGTTTTCGTGTGCCTTACGATGTCCCAATCTCGTTGAAAATACTCTCTTCGATTCGAAACCTGAGTATAGTTCTATCGCCGACAATTGTTTGCCTCATCCCGTGCTATGCTGCAAATGCCATATCATAGATGCTGATGTGCAGTTAAGGCAATTATTTTTCCCTCGCGGTGTGACCAACGGCCGGATATTGGACTAGTTTTTGATTTTTTCTCCCATTCGCATTGGTACTGAGATGGATGTATATTATTTTACATCGGCTCTAGAAAACGGTCGCTGTACGATGCACAATTTTTACTTCAATAGTGCTGCAGTTCGATTTTCTAAATCCGTTTGTAGGTCGAGCTGCAACTTTGCTTCTTAAAAACGACCAAAAATATCATTAAAACATTCATTGGATTGAAGTTGTGAATTATTCACGAGCCGGTCGGTGGTATCTGATCTATTTCCGGTTGGCCAACTTCGCGAGGGTCATTGGCCTGCTTAGAAAAACGTTCGACCACAGTTTTTATGCATTTCATGATAAAATTACAATAATAGCAAATTACAGAATTCTTTTCGGCGTAAAAAAATATTAGAATAATTTTTTTTAACGTGGTTCAGTAATGTATGTCCTACCGAAACAATTGGAAAACGGAAAAATCGAATTGGCTTCAATCATAGGCTGCTATTTCACTTTTTAGACTAAAAAAATGACGTGTACACTAAAACAAATAAATGATTAAATCCCTAAGAATTTCTCTTTTCTATACCAGCGCGTGTATAACAGTATAAGACAATACAAATCACCTATGGACACAAACAGTGGTAGACGCCGTTGTTAACTTTTTAAAAAAACTTTCTTCATATTTTGACAAAAAATTCAGGTTGTTACTAAAATGTCTATAATTTTTCAAAATAAGGCAACCACCTCAACTCGCGCTTGCTATTTTCGTAATGAATCGAGCTTTCCAACAAGAGTCGTGAGACAAATCAGAATATATTGGTTTTTTCACTTTTTACAAATTCTTCAAGTTGTAGCCGCCAAATTTGAAATTTGGCTTCCTTAATTTTCGGCCAATTTATCAAAGCGTTCTCACTGGTACAAAAAGTAAATCATAATGATATTGGCGCCATTTCTTTACTTTTGACGAATTTTTTCGAATGAAAAAAGAAAATTGAAAACTGGCAAACCCAGGAAAAAGTTACGTCAGTGGAAATTTCCAAACTTCCGTAATCTTGACTCATGGTTCGAAAAAGAAGGGAAAAAAATTCGGTTTGTACTAAATGCCTATCTAATCAGAAACTTTCTACTATTTACAAAAATGCCCATTTTTTGCAACTAAATGAGAACTAACAGATATCAAGTAAAGATCGCAACAAAAAAATTGATTTTTCAATTTTTTTCATTTTTTAATAATAATTTCTGCAACAAGAAAACAATATGTCACATATTGTCGGTATCTCTCAAATTACTATACGTGTAAGAGAAAAAGAGGATATCGTTCGCGTTTCGAAAAATTGACTGATATTATCATCAACAATCATTTTTCTTACCGACCGAGCGATAGCACATTACCAGCGAAATGTGCACAGCATGTTGTTTGAATTTCTTGGATTGTTATCAATCAAGATTTACCAATCAGAGATAATCAACAAAACGAGAAAGGAGAAATTTGCGATACGATATCGCAATTTTCTCCTCGACTGTTGAGCTTTCGGTATAAAAGACAAAACAGGTGAACTAGATATAATAAATCTTTCTCGTTATTCATCCATGAAAATTTGTTCAACTGGTAAATCAACCGGCGATTCTGGAAGTTAAAGCAGAGTAAAGTAGAGGGGGCAGTTTACCTGACACCCGGTACGTGTTTTCTGACGCTATGGCTGCATTCTGGATGCTGACTAGCAAATTGCCGCAGAGCTATCTCCAGACAGGCGTAAAAGTTGCTATTGACAGAGTGATAAAAAATAATACGTACGTCGTCAGCAAATCCTACAGAACTCGTCTGAGTGCGTTCTTCTTCTCGTCGCATTCTGTAAGAATACATTTCTAATAAATTGTCAAATTTCGTGACATTAGTAACACCATTAACCTACAAACATTGTATTCAACGATTTTTGACAGCAATTACGATTTTAGGAGCAAGCGCGACAAATAAGGAAAACCGACATCGAAGATACGGGAATAATGACAAAGTTTCAATACCCCGAACCTCGCAGGGACGAGACAGTCATCGACAATTATCATGGTGTTGAGGTTATACACTAAAATCTTTTTTATATTTTTTTTCACCCATATGTTGTTGGATGATTGATATAAGTTGGTGTTTTTTTTTTTATTTGTAGGTCCAAGATCCTTACAGATGGCTGGAGGATCCTGACTCCGAAGAGACAAAAGCTTTTGTCGATGCTCAGAATGCAATAACAAAACCTTTCTTAGCTTCTTGCCCTGCTCGCAAAGATATCCATGAGAGATTGAAGCAACTATGGGACTTTCCAAAATACTCCTGCCCTGCCAAGCATGGAGATAAATACTATTTCTATAAAAACAGTGGACTACAAAATCAAAGGTTCAAACTTTAAATCTACAAAGCAGAAAATTAATATTAAGAATAGGTGCACTTGTAGCTATTAGTTTTCCCAAAATTTTCAAAATTTACAATATAGTTAAATAAATTTGTTCTTATATAGTGATAGGATATAATTTTATATACTATCAATTTAATAGAAAATTATTACACCCTTGACAAGTAATCTCCCAACTATAATTTGCAAGTGATTATTGTTCCGCAATTTTTTGTTTAATCAATTTGTTTATTAACTATATATAGTGTTTAATAATGAATTGCTTCAGTTGAGAGAATTTTAATTTTTATAAAATTATTTTTGTTTCATTGTTTTTAAAGTAATTCTAATACTGCATCATAAGCGCTGTAAAGTAAGTTACACAATATGCAAAACAGTGGACTACAAAATCAAAGGTTCAAACTTTAAAGTTGTAAAGCACAAAATCAATATTAAGATAGTATGAGCACAAACCTCACGATCAGAGAGAAAAGTGATTTTTTAATATGCTATAGAATAGGTTCAGAGGATGCTGAGGATCTGTAAAATTTCAAACCATTTTACGGACCATTTACAATAATAGTTAATGTGCAAAATTGGGAAAATTAGTACATGTTATATACGGAAATTGTCCTGATAACACTTTGAGACCGAAATAACCATTCTTCAAATTCAGGCACTTCCATAAATAAAAGCTCGAAATACCGAGAAAACTGCTACGAACACGTACGTCCCTTAAAAAATATATGTTACCGAATATTTCGAATAGATATCATCGATTAAATTGACGAGTTTTCGCGAACCGGCATCAGACTGCCGGAAAACAGTTGACTATAGCGTAGCCACGCGTTCCTTGATTGGCCAAATGGCGGCCGGCTGGACAATCTGAGTCCAATGACACTATTATTTAAACTACTACCGTTTTATAAATATACACGCCTTATCATCACACACACTTCATAATTTTTCTCTCTTTATATTGTGATTTTTAAAATAGCGAAATGTGTGATACTTCGCTTTTTCCCCATAATAAAAAATATGGACTTTCTATTGACTAGGTACTCCGCTCATACTACCTTAAGGAGGTTCGGTGATGGCGGCAGGGTGAGGATAGGCACTGTTGTGCTGCGCGGTAAGGGGCTGACGCCGTGTGAGCGAGACACCATGCGAGCCGCGTTAAGCGGGCAAAAAATTAACGATTTCTCTGTCAATTTCGCGGTGACCTTCAAATTTCAAGCTCGTGCCCTATTCAGAATACTTTTCCGGACGTGTACATATTTTTTTGATTAGTCTATCTTGGATTTAGCTCTTGCAAAGACGTAAGAAGTTCAATATTCGACTCACTTTTCTTTTCTTTACATGTAAATAGTCGCAACTTTGTTATTTAATATCTCGGAAACTACACGGTGAATCCCTTAAAAATTTTGCGTACGTGTCCGTTATCATTACAGCTCTTATACGATTTTTTTTTACAATTTTATCTTGGATTTGATTTTTTTTATGAAGCTCCTTAAGAATAAGTGAAGCACTTGTAGCTATTAGATATATCCACAATTTAAAAAGATTATACTTGGTAGTTAAATAAATGTATTCTTATATGGCGATAGGATATAATTTTTGTATACTTTCTATTTAATGGCTGAAGTTTCTGCCGTGAATTGTGTCTGTTGAATCTGTTGTGAATTGAAAAATAAACATCGATTATGGAATTTTCATATTTTGCCACTTTTTGTGGTTGTAGATACTTGTAACAAATTTCTGTATCATTGAGTGCCAAATTTGTTAATTCGAAGAAAGTAATCATAAATTATATTTATGTAAATAATTTTGAAAAGTGACAAGTGCTGCAAAATGTTAGAGGTGGTAACAAGTAGAGTAAATCTATAATGTATGTCAGTAATATCTGTTGATTCTAAATCAGTTGTTGGAATAATGATTTTTGTTTGCAGTGTTTTATATGTACAAGATAGTCTAGATGGGGAGCCCAGAGTCTTCTTAGATCCCAATCTCTTGTCCGAAGATGGCTCAGTAGCTATAACTAGTAGTAAATTCAGTGAAGATGGCAGCATTTTTGCCTATGGATTATCCAGCAGTGGGTCTGATTGGAGTACTATTCATTTTATGAATACTGAAACTGGTATGTTTCAATTTGCTTGTAAGGCAACAGAATATAAATATTCCTTGACTGGTTTTACCAGGTTCAGATACTGATGAGCCATGTGATTATTTAGATAACACATTACTTATATCTAATAAGAATTCACAATTTTACACAGGTGAGAAGTACCCGGAAGTGTTGGAAAAAATCAAGTACTCGACGATAATGTGGACGAAGGATAACAAGGGAATCTTTTACGGAAGATATCCCGAGCAGAAAGGAACTACCGATGGTTCTGAAACTCAAGGAAGCAGAGATCAAAAGCTTTTTTATCATGTGGTAGGAACACCGCAGTCCGAGGATCCACTTGTCGTCGAGTTTCCTGAGGAACCTTTGTGGAGAATGTAAGTTTCTGAAAAAGTTGAGCTCTAACATTTTCTTTTTGTGTCTATATTATAAAAATATATCTACGTTCCCGCTGTTGAAATTGAAATGTTGATATTTTTTATTATATAGTGATAGGATATAATTTTATTTCACTCAGTGCGTGGAACGCGGTTTTCACACGTCGTTTACACACCTCGTGAAATAAAATTTTGTACGATACACATGCGAAAAACGTTTTCTTAACTCGTGTGATTGCAACACTCGCCTTCGGCTCGTGCTGCAAATTCACACTCGTCAGAAAAAGTTTATTTCGCACTCGTATCGTAATGTACTATTATATACTATCAATTTAATGAAAGATTATCATACCCTTGACAAGTAATCTCCCGACTATAATTTGCAAATGCTTATTGTTTCACAATTTTTTTCACAATATAAAGGGCATTCCATGTCAAAAGAGCCCTCCATATTCATTTTTTAAGGAGGTTGGAGCGCTCCACACTAGTCAAATCAGTGCTAAATTTATAAAAGCGTTTCTACAATTTCAGATGATTTAATAATCTGTTCCAAGGTGTTAATCACATAGCAGCATTAGTTCTTGATATTCAAATACATTGACAGCTGTCATATGAACAGTAAAACGATCAATATTTCCAAATTTCCGATGTCATGTTTTTTCATCCAGTTTTGTAAAAGGGTAAACCGTATCAGTCCGATTATAACGAAACATAGCTCATTTTGATCAGTGGAAGATTCTTAATCGATTGACCGTCCGGATTTTCTATACTATCAGGCGTTCAAAAGTTACAGCCATTTGTATACTTGATGTTAGGTTATGATAGGATAAACAAACGGTTGTATCTTATGAACTACTAATACGATTTTAAAAAATAGACGGCCAATCGATAGAATATCTTTTAGTAAACAAAATGAGGTATTGTTCGTCATAATCGGACTGATATTACGGCTTACCCTTCTAAAAAACTGGATGGAAAAACATAACATCGGAAATTTGTAGATATTGATTGATTTACTGTTGATATCACAGCTGTGAATGTATGTGAATATCAAGAACTAATGCTGCTATGTGATTAACACCTTGGAACAGATTATTAAACCATCTGAAGTTGTAGAAACGCTTTTAAAAATTTAGCACTGATTTGACTAGTGTGGAGCGCTCCAACCTCCTTAAGTTCCTCATATCCCTCCATGATATTTTGTCTAAATCTTAAAATATTTTTATAGAGGCGCCCAAGTAACCGACTGCGGGAAGTGGTTATTGGTAATCGCGATGAAAGACTGCCGCGATAATTTGGTTTTCCTAACAAAACTAAATCCCGGTGGCAAAATAGAAGGAAAATTGCCGCTAACGAAAGTAGTCGACAAGCTTGAAGCAGATTACGAAGTTAGTAAAATTCTATCTTTGATTATCTTTACGAATTTATTTATTTTTGAGCCCCGTATAAATACTTTTTCTTACATTTATCGAGTTATTAATTATTTCAGTACGTCACGAACGATGGAAACAAAGCTATTTTCAGGACAAACAAAAATGCGCCAAATTTCAAACTGATAAGCATCGATCTCGAAGATCACGCTGAGGATAAATGGACTGTATTGTTGCCCGAAAATCCCGATCACGTTCTCGACTGGGCCACCTGCGTTGACGGTGACAAATTTGTCGCGTGTTACATCCAAGATGTCAAAGTAATAATTATTATAATTGTCGACTTCCTAACTTATTTTGCATATTTTATATATTAATCTGACTTTCGTTGCAGAACGTTCTGCAATTGCACAGTTTAAAGTCGGGAGAATTATTACGATCATTCCCTCTTGATGTTGGCACGATCGTTGGATTCTCCGGTGACAAAAAGTACTCTGAAATATTTTATCAGTTTACTTCGTTCTTGACGCCAGGAATTATTTACACGATGGATCTGGCGAAGGATAAGGAACCGAAGGTAATTTCAATTGTCAGCTCACAATGTCTGAAAAAATAGTCGTTAATACAATTCTTGTGTTACCAGGTGTACCGTGAAATCAAAGTAAACAACTTTGATCCCAAAGCTTACAAAACCACTCAAGTTTTCTACCCGAGTAAAGATGGAACACGCATTCCCATGTTCATTGTCTCCAAAGCGGTAAGTATGGAATTAACGATCTGTTTGTATTATCAGAGATATTCTTTGGTTGTTTCACCAATTTAAAAAAATAGAAAAAATACAACTTGACCTTTGCTTTTGAGTAAAATTTTTATAACTTTACCATTGCTTCTTAATAAAAGATGGTTCTGTTGATCCAAATTAAGAATGCTCAATTTTATCACGTAAATCTTCAATAAAAAGTTTGATTTTATCTGCATTTCTAGAAGTATTTTACGTTAAGAAAAGACATTTAGAAAAACTCAGTTCATTGCAAACACTAAAACATTTGTTAAAAATAATAATGATGCCAAAAAGTTACGGGTAAATTAATAAAATAAGAATAATTTAACAAATTTGATATTTGATACAAAAATTAATTATTTAATTAATATCTATAATTAATATATATTCTCAAAAACTGAATTCTCAAAGTCGGAAAAAAAATCTTATAATTCCGGAAAATTCACCGAATTTATATAATGTGAGAAAAAAATCTGTCGAATTTATTAAACTATTCCAAAAATAATTTATTAATCATTTTTGGGCATTGTTGTTATAAAAACTCAATGTTCTTTTTTAAATGACACAACACGGTAATTCATTCAGGAATCCGTTTAATTTGTTTACCAGACGCATTTTTGTGATAAGAAACCGCAAATAATTTCCGCTTATACTCGAGAGTAAGAAATTACAATTTTTGGTGGCCATTATACATTTTCTAAATTTTGAAAAGCCGTTATTAAACGTTTGACAAATGTAATGAAAAATATTGTAAATTCTTTAGGACACAGTATTTGATGGTTCGAACCCCGCGCTCTTATACGGCTACGGCGGCTTCAACATAAGCGTACAGCCTACCTTCAGTGTCACCAGACTAGTATTTATTCAGCATCTGAACGGTGTCCTTGCAGTGGCTAACATTCGCGGTGGGGGGTAAGCAATATTCGAAAAAAAATCCAAATAAATCGTACGACATATCTAACTTGCAAAATAATCGATTTCAGAGAATATGGAGAACGTTGGCACAATGGTGGGCGTTTCATGAATAAGCAGAACGTGTTCGACGATTTTCAATGCGCGGCCGAATATCTCATTGAGAATAAATACACGAGTGCCGATAAGTTGACGATTCAGGGTGGCAGCAACGGTGGACTTTTAATTGCAGCATGTATAAATCAGCGACCGGATCTCTTCGGTGCAGCAATCGCCCAAGTGGGGTAAGAATGTCGTCAAGAGAGCGAAAAAAAATTAGATATACTTGGTTTTGTAATAGAACTTTGATCTCTTACGCTCTCGCGTTGCAGAGTCATGGATATGTTGCGCTTTCACAAATTCACCGTCGGTTACTCTTGGGTATCGGATTACGGAAGTTCCGATGACCCGAAGCATTTCGAAAACTTAGCAAAATACTCGCCGCTGCACAATGTTAAAGAACCGGAAAACGGCGCCCAATATCCGGCTACTTTGCTGCTCACCGCCGATCACGACGATCGCGTTGTACCTCTTCACAGTCTCAAACTGATAGCGACCCTCCAGCGCAAAGTGGGAAAACTACCTAATCAAAAGAATCCTATTCTTGCGAGCATCGAAACGAAGGCCGGACACGGTGGCGGCAAACCCACTGCCAAAGTGGTTAGTGACGACGAGAGTCCCTTATCGGTCAAAGTCTAATCACACGTGCGTCAATTAGTGTGCGTAACACGATCATTGTTTGTTTCAGATTGAGGAAAGCACCGATATCTTGACGTTTATTACGCAAACGCTTAAGCTAACTTTCGAGAAGTGAGAAACACAACAACGTTCAAAGTCTTTGCCGAAATTCAAAGGTGCTGTGCCACGCGTCACGTACACCATGAACATAACATGCGTGTGGCGACATCACTCATATATCTTTGCCGAATTCTAAAGTAACAAATAATGCCATTGATTTTTATTGTAACTCAACATTTCCAGATGTCTATTAAATAAATAAAAAGAGCGTGCAATTTTTAATAATTGGGTTAATGTGATTCGCAGGTCTTAGAAATCGGCCCGTGGAGATTACAGTGAAGAATAATATGGATTTAAGTTTAGATTTCCAAACAAAAGTTCGATTTGATTCGAATTTGGGTGCTTCGCAATTGATGCAGAATTTTAAATAAATCGACAATCTCCAAGACACAAAGAACATTGATTTTCAATAACCATAATGACAAAAAAACAAGTGTTACAAAAACAGTGATGAGATTAATTATCTAAAAACATACGTAAACACTTTTTAAACATTATTTGTGGTGTCATAAAATGAGTACTCTGATTATTACGAAAATACATTATTTCTTCAAAATTGTCGCTTTCAAGCATTTTGAAGGCTGATTTTATAAAATTGTTCGTTCAAAGATGCTGAAACTTTTTACGTGTAATGCAAAGTCTGTCTACGTAAAAATCTTGGAAATTCGCGAGTTTTTAACCATTTCTGAAATTTAAAAAGAAAGAAAATTGTTTCTGAAATCTAATGTATTCCGAAAAAACCGTAAATCCCTTATGGAAAAATACTACTGGCACCGCGAAATCACTACTGATAACTATTAAGATTTCGGTAGTTTCCAACAGTTATCAGAACTGATTTCGCGGTGTCAGTAGTATTTTTCCGCAAAACAAGTTTTCGAGCAGTCTTCCAAACAATTGTTTATTTTCAAATTTATTTCACAATAATTACTTTTTCAATTTTTTAAATTTGTCGCGCAGTACGCCAATTCTAATCGAATGCAACTTTGAGCGAGACATTGCATACGGAATATATTGTTAATTAAAAAAAGCGTTTCTAACAATTGGGTTAATAAGATAATCATGATCTGGTCACGGTGCAGTAGACCGGTTGAGTGACAGTGGAAAAATCGAACAATGTACATCACAATAATTTATGTATATCCGGTCTGACATTAAGATGGAAATTCGCAAGAGCTGCTGAGTCGCGAGACCGCATATTGCGCGAGTGTATCGCGCGAGGGGTGCAATCGACGCACGAACTGCGTCTAATGCACTTTTCAAGCAGCTTTCGATGCAAGAGACCATCTATTAACGTACTTATGGACGCGTGCTCGCTGGTGCAAAAAATAGCACCGGGTGGCGGGGTCATTTGATAAAATCGCATTAGTGAATTACATATTTCCGTATAAAGCATATGACGGAGATCGCGCGACATATGTAACAGATTCGGAGAGGATGAAAGTAAAAAATTAATTATAATGTTACGTAACATAATGTTAATAATATTAAGATCGAATGGCCGCGCGCTACGTAGAAATTCTCGAGAGGTTCGACCGTGAATAATGGTCTAGCATTATTCACGGTTTTAGAACCCTAAACGGCAAGTTTAGGGTTCGAAAAAATAGGTCGGTTTTCAATATATTTTTTAAATGAGAGTATTAGGATGACGCGGTCGGTATCTTACACACAATCAGTACATAACCAAGTTTAGGTCTTTTTAATTGAAAAATATTTAAAAACAAATAAGTTATTATTGTTTTGACAAAGTGCCGTCGAATAATCTATTCGTTCACTTCGAATTCGAACAGAGCATAAGTTCATAACTTTTTCTCTTGTATGACCGGATGATTTTTAAACATGTTTATTCGTTGGTTAATGACAAATGATTAAAGTTGCTTTTTATTTCGATTTTTGTTTGCCATGTGTGTAATTTTCAAATTTTCAAAATTTCATAACTGCATTCGGACATACGATCGAAAATTTTATAAACTCGATCTTATAAATGTATTCTCTGTCCAAATTCGAAGAGAATCGGACGAATAGATTAATTAGTGACAGTTGGTTTAAATAATAATAGCTTCATTCTTTATCAATATTTTTCAATATTAAAAAGAGTATGCAAAGTAGAACTCTGTACATTGCTTCCTCATTAATTTTCATCTGTCACAACGCCGCCTCTATGAGGAAGTTTCTTTATTATATTTCTGGCTTCCTCATAGATGAAGCTTTGCGAAAGATGAAAATTATTGACGAAGCAATGTGCAAACTTCTACTTTGCATCCTTATTTTAAATACAAATTAAAGAAGTACGAAAACAAACATTTTCATAAATCCAAAATTCTATAAAATCTAAACCGCTTTACGTATTTCGCTGAAATTCAATACCGATCGTCATTTTTTATTGCTTTATTCGTCAAAAACTTTTTAAGGTCATTATCTAAAAAATTGTGGCAGTTAGAATACAGCGATTTTTAAAAAAATTCAATGTCTTAAAGAACCACTTTAACTATTTTCACCAAATTCGATACCTACTACAACTGGATGTTAATTTTACCTTGCAAAAGATTTGAGCACGTTTGGTCGAACTTAACTTGAATAAGGACGAAAACGAAATTTTTTCGAAAATTCAAAATTTTGTAAAATCTAAACCGCTTTATGGATTTCGCTGAAATTCAATACCGACCTTCATTTTTCATCAAGAGTCGCGGTAGCGACTCGACGCCAAGTTAAAAAAGAAATTAATGTTGCCTTCACACTACGATTTCTCTATTTGTTCAGAACTATTTAGCTCATCAGCTGAAAAATTGCGGAAGCTAGAGAACATAGAGACATTTTTCGAAAAATTGAAAGGCTTATAAAATCTGCATTATTTTTTCAATTTTTTCGAAAATGTATAGATAGGAAGGGATATTGCTCGTCTACCAGCATGCCAAATTTCAGCTTCATTGTTAAAGCCGTTTTCGAGATACAACGGTTTGAATTTTGCAAGCGTGCTGCCACACACACACACACACACACACACACATATATACATACATACATCCGGACATTTTTTCTAAACCACTTTTCTCGACGTTTTGGACCATTCTGAGTGTCCCGACATGAAAATCTCGAAAGAAATTTTTTTTACGATATCAAATCTTCCTCTATGAGGAAGCAAAAACTAAAATTTGTCAAAACTATGTATCAATATTGTAAAATTTTGACATCATAATCCCATTACTCTCATAAAAAAGAAATATTGAAAATAGGCCTGTTTTTTGGGCCTCAGCTTTATGTAGACCTTTTAAGAGCATATGAACTACTCGATTGGTAACAAAAACTGTATTCCGAATTTCTCTCACTCTTTGATTTTTTTTTAAATCAACCTTTGCCAAGAAATTTGAGATCTCAACTAGTTCTGTCTTTTTCGGACTCATACACATTTTACATTACCCTAAGACAGAAATTCGCAAGGGCTGCTGAGTCGCGAGATCTCATATTGCGCGAGGACCGCAGTCTAATGCCTTTTTCAATTTTCGATGCAAGAGACTAGCTATTAACGGTATTTCTGGGCGTGTGCTTGATAGTGCAACAAAGTAGCACCAGTCGGCGGGGTCATGCGATAAGATGACATTAGGGAATTACATATTTCCATGTAAAGCATATAACAAAGATCGCGCGAGAAATGTGACACATTGAAAGAAGACAGAAATAATTTTAAAAAGCCTACAAAATAGAATCTTGCAAATTGCTTCCTTATTATTTTTTGCTTTTTACAAAGCTACCTCTATGAGAAAGTATGTTAATATATTTTGGCTTCCTCACACAGGAAGATTTGTAAAAAGCAAAAAAATATGAGGAAACAATTTGCAAGGTTCTACTTTGCAAACTTGTTTTAGCTCAAAAGACATTTTACTAAAAATTCAAATTATTAAAAAAAATTCTAATGAATATTTTAAATAATTTGAATTTCCATAAAATCAAAATTTCAAACTGTCACTAATATATATATGTATCATGACTGAATACTATTTTGGTTATATACTAAATTTGGACTTGATATCTCAAGTTTTGCGATATCAATTAATGTGAAAGTTAATTTTTTTCATAATTTAAAATTGCGTGTAATCAAATTTTTTTACCGTTCGTCACTAAATTATATATCTTTTGTTTTGCCGAAGTTAATGCGATACCGTTATTTTTTGTTATATTTCGGAAGTCCGTGAACTTAACATTTTTATATCGTCTGGCACTAAATTATATATTTATCATTGATAAATATTATTTTGTGCACATACTAAATTTGGCCTTGATATCATAGATAATATTGTGGATAAATTAATGCCATAAAGTCACTTTGTTGAAAAATTCAAAATTTAATAAAATCCGAACCGCTCCTACCGATTCTAGCTACATTCAATTCTAAACAACATCGAGTGCACATGCACTTGATGTTGATAAGGAACTATTTAGCATTATAGACTAATTTTTACAGAAGTTAGAACGCCCACGCCATTTTTTCAAAAAATTGAAAAAAAAAAACTAGGAAACCTAAATTCTTGCATGGATTTTGTCTGAAATGCAACAATTGAAGAGGCTCTGCTGTTCTACCTGTGTGCCAAATTTAAGTTTGATAGACATAACGATTCTCGCGTTATCGGCGTTCGAATTTTTGGAGTTGTATACATACTCGGGCTGTTAAAAAAAATACAATTTTCTTATAATCGGTTGCTCCTGAAATGCTGTATTGTTTATCAGAAAAAAATGTGTTCACGAAAGCTGGGAGTTGTGCGATGATAATAAGTACTGCCGCATCAAGGTCAAAATTCATGAACTTTTACACCATTTATTCTAGATAATTTTTCTGCACATTTTAGACAATTCTAAGTATCCTGACATAAAAATCTCGAAAATTTTTTTGACTCATGAAAACAAAGCTTCCTCTATGAGGAAGCAAAAATAAAATATATCTAATGTTATGTAGTAAAATCGAATGGCCGCGTGGCATGTAGGGGGTCTAAAGAGGTTCGACCGTGAAGAATAAACAGAACTATCTGCTATCGACCAAGAAGATGTTCGGTAGAAGGGGTGAAAAAGAAGACGTGGTGCGAGAGGAGAGGCGAAGATGAAAACCCGAGGAAACTTTTGTTATCAAGTAACCTCAATAGCCCCGCTCGTAGAGCATGTGATAAGAGCGGCTGTGTCCACAGTAGGAACGTGACTGCCGCAAGATTCCATCTCCTCCAACCGTATTCGTTCCTCTTATTGTATGTATGCTATATATTGTGTTGAATTTTATAAAATTCTCAGGGGGGACGACGATCGGTCGCCACAGGCTTGAGAAAACCAAGTGGAAAGGGGCCGGCTGATCGAGCGAAAAGACCAACGGGGACCAACGTAGACCTCAACTGGTAGATCACATACGGGGCTCCCGGGGAAAAGAGCGTATCGCGCCGATACCACGCGCAGATCAGCTGTACTTTGTGCTGGCGAACTTCGATAACCTCGTGCAATTTCCCCACTCTCGTGTGTACGCTCCAGATATATAATACCAAATGCCGATCAATTAAAGATTCACTAAGTTTCTGCGTAGCGGCGCGAACAGAGCAACCAACTGAGTCCTTGAAGTAACGCGACTCAACGACTCGAATCAACTTAAACAGCATAAATATACATAAAATTTTTCACTTTGTCGATTTTTTTTGTACATAAAACGCGGAGCCAAGTTCTCCGATAAAACAAATTGTCAAGTTCGTCGCAATATAATTCGCCATCAAAGAGCTTCTCGTAAACGTGTCGAGTTTTAAAACTACCGCCGGTCCAATTTTCACATCCAATCTGTCAGCACACGGAGGAATGCAAAAGGATTGCCGAGACTGTTTGGGTATACGTTACCGTATCAACTCCCTGGACCAGACCTGGAAGTGGCTGCATCAAACTATCGCCCTTCACGACTACCTCATCAGCATCACTTCCAGCCAGTCCGACGTTTCCGCCAGTTTCCACGCTTAAGGCCTGTATAACGTTTGTACAGACCTTTAAGTACCTCTCGCGAACTAGTGTCACTCACAACTGTCACTAGAACTGATTACCTAACGGGTACAATATAATCAGCACGAGGTAAGAAGAACAACAGAACGTTGGAGAGAGATAAACTAATTTTGCGCACATTTTTTGCCAAAGACTGATTTATAAGTGAGACTGGTGTCGAAGGAAAACTCCCCTTTTACCCTTAAATTTGTTGATACGGTCAACGACAACCCAAACAAGCAGCTCTCATCGAAGACCTGTGCTTTAAAGACTGACATATCGCAAGGTTGTTACAGTTGTAAAAACAATAAAGTAGACAATATGTCACTGGTCGGCAGAGGATTCGCTCTCATAAAGAGTAGTCATCTTTCGGCTAACCTTTCGGTTCGCTGTGTATCCAAGTCGAGCTTGGAAAATGCTTCGAAGAAGATCAAGGAAGTACCTGAGAGCGCCATCAGGAAATCTGTGTTCATATCGCAGTCTACGGACATTCATACAAACTTAGCTCTGGAGGATTGGTTTTATCGCAACTACGACTTCACCAATCATCATGTTTTGCTTCTGTGGAAAAATGATCCCTGTGTCGTCATCGGACGCCATCAGAATCCTTGGGTCGAATCCAATATTCAAGCCATGGAGGAACTTGGAATTTCCTTGGCGAGAAGAAACAGCGGAGGTGGAACTGTTTATCACGATTCTGGAAATGTTAATCTTTCCTTCTTTACTCCCAAAGAGCGGTACAACAGACGATACAACTTGGAAATAATGACCAGAGCTCTGTACAGGGAATGGGGCCTTAAGACGGAGATCAATGAACGAGAAGACATTGTGGTTCAAGGAAATTATAAGGTAATAATTATGGATATGCTCATTTTTTTACTAATTGCCAATGCAGAATTTTTGGTTGACTTTTATCTAGAACGCTATTATTAACTCTGTAAATATTATTTAGGTATCTGGCACAGCTGCAAAGCTAGGACGTCCAAATGCCTACCATCACTGTACTTTGCTTGTTGGAGTTAACAAGTCTTCATTGAGCGCCGCTCTGGAGAAAAAGGAGGTAATTAACAAAAACAAGATATATATAGCACGAGTTACCAATAAAAAAAAAAAGAAAAAAAATTACGACGATAACGCTAGTGCGGAGGAAAAATGATTAAGTATTTTGCTCGCTGCGAATAAACGCTGAGACGCCTAAAAATAATCGCCACATACGATTAGACGGGTAGGAATTTTATTGCCAATGCCTGCGTACTCGACGCCTTAGATTCCAAATAGTGTCATGATATATAACGACGTTCAAAGGTCGAGTCTCATTCTGATATCATGCATCTTTTGCCCCCCAATGCTTTGCAAGTGAACGCTATACTCGATCGATTTTCCTCTCCGTACTACGAGCTTTGCATGTGTTTGTTTGTTTGTACATTCTTGAAAAACAATTCGCACAGACTGTTGTTTTGACTTGACGAAGTTTGTCTTTAATTTCGTATTTCAATGACTTTTCGTCCTTGTGAACATCGAGCTATCAATTTTTTTTTCGCTTTACTGTGATTGTGATAAAAATTCCGAATGAGTAAAATATATATTCAGTTACTAAAAAATGGAAATGCACTTCACCCAATCTGTTGATTTAACTTCACGAAGTTTGCTTTTAATTTTGTATTTCGATAAATTTTTTTTCTTGTAGACGTTGTATTATCAATTTTTATCGTTCGCTTTGCTTTGAGTGTTTAACAAATTTAATACTCGGTAAATTTTGATATTCGATCATTCATTGACTTGTAGAACGGAATTATTAAGACAAACGCAACAGAATCCGTACGTTCACCGGTGAAGAATCTGACGGAAATTAATTCTCAGATCCAAACGGACAAGCTAATGACTGCAGTTGGCTGGGAATACCTCCGTACAAAGGCGCTAACCCTGGAGGACGGCGGCCACGACCTCGTGGAGAAGCAGAAGGGTTTCCAGATGATAAATCCAACGGAGGACTGGTTCCCAGGTGAGTTTACGAAATATACTCCATATCTTGATTCGGTATTTCGCAAAAACTTATAAACAGTGATAAGATAGCCGATAAGATGTCTGCCACCAAAGCTGATTATGATAATTTGTTGTCAGGTCTCGAGAAGCTCAAGAGCGACTACAAATCGTGGGATTGGACTTTCGGCAAATCGCCGGAATTCACAGTTACCCGAACGATCGAAGTACCTGCGGTAGATGGAAACGTTCATAAATTGAAGCTCACTCTCGACGTGAAAAAAGGAATCGTCGAGGACATAAAGGTGAGCTTGCCGCCAAATTTCGCGCCGCAGGACACGAATCAGGACGCGAGCGTCATCACGAATCTCCGGGGTACCAGGTACAACCACGAGATAACGGAACGAATAATCGCCGCAATGGGTTGCAAGACCGTGACACTTGACGCCGCCAAGAATGTCAATAAGAGCAACGTCGCAGTTAATCTATGACAGAATGCCAAAGATCAACCAAAATCAGACGCAAAAAAGGATTAAGCTCCGCTTGTGTATATAAAAATGTATATATATTCAATATTCTTCTTTGTATACTCCGGAGTTTCGACCTTGGGAGCGTTAAAAAGCTCCCAGCAAAAACTCTTATGACGCTCGAGGCGTAGAAACTTAGTTTACATATACGTTATACTATATAGCGAATTAGAACTAAAGATAACAAAAGAAAAAAAAACTCTTAATTTTAATACTAAATGCATTCAATGCGTAAGTGTATAGCGCTTCGAAGGAACGCGTTATTGTAAATAAATCGTTTAGACATTGTATCAAATTCTTATCAAAATTCTTATCTAAAAGGTCTCGCCTGTACTTCCCGGGATCACATCGTAATTGTCGATTTCGGCGTCTGGACCGTGCGGCATATATTTATTTTTATTTTTCCTATAACACACCGCGATTATGCCATTTCGGAATAAAAATACATTTATAATTGGGTTTTAAAATAAGATAATGTCTACCAACGACTATTTACCGATGCGAGTTCATTAACCGTGAGGCCGTCGAATGATAAAGCTTCTTACTACCGCAGATTAATGTGCAGGGGTCGCTTTGATGCAGACAACGCATCCGGGCTCCGGCCTTGCGAAAGTAAGCCATTAAAAACCTATAGACGCACCGAGACTGCATATTGAATATTCAATGATCACCAATGAGTCGACTAATTATATTTGATCAGACGTGAGAAGGCGTTAAGCGAATTAAAAATGAACTTGTTGATTGAGTCGAGCGTCGGATCGTTAACGAATTGCCTGGATGTGAGGTCTGGGGTAGCGACTCGCGTGCTGCATGACATCGCGATACGGCGGCGGAGGTGTGCCCGGACATTCCGTCGTCGGTCTACTCCTATTCTCGTTATTTTGCCAGAGATGTTGCAGAAGGCTCACCCTCTGATTAAGGTCTGCTCTTATCGCCTGCCTTCGAAGATTTCTCACCGAACGAGATATTGTCCTTGTCATCCAGAAATAAGTAACTACAGTGCTGAACGCTGCACCAAGAAGAAATCCAATTGTGAGAAACAAATATGGCGATCTCGTCCAGGATGGTAAAGAGGATGGTCGGCTACTCGGCGTTGACGTAACTGGTGGTAAACGCACCGTCGTTGTTTCAATTTTCCAAGAATTTCGCCAGTTCTTGATCTTTGTGAGTAATCGACCGGCACTGCCGAGAACTGTGCTCTCTGGCGTCGCGCTGTTCAACGCTATCATCTTCTCGAACTTCTTTGGTCCTGTCTTCGAACGAGGTATCTCATTGTGAGTGCAAACTGCTTTGAATACCACACCCTTGTCTTTGAGACTTTTCTGTAGCTCGAACATGTCATTGTTGCAGAACCAAGGATTTCTAAGATGAACAGACAACGAGATATGAGTCTTCGTCTTTAATACTACATTTTTACGAACCGGAGAACCTTTAGGGTTGTTACGTTGGGCCATACGGGCCCTGATTTTGAAATTACTATTATTCGAAAACTAATCGACTGATTTTTATTTTTAAAACTGATTTTCTAAATGGCTGTTATTTGAAAACTATTCGACTGATTTTTATAAAAGAAATTATGGTATTTCAAACATTCAACAATATATTTTTATAATAATATAACATATCAATGACAGCATGATTAAGAATTTGCTCTCAAAAAGAAAAGATTTCCTTTAGCACCAAGGAAATTGTAGTTTTTTAAGGTAATTATTCTGGGTAATGCTGTAAGAGGTACTTTTAATAAAAAATAGTCATCTAGTGCGCTTTTCAAAAAAGGAAAATGGGTCCGTTTGACTCGAGAGTGACAACCAAAGGTTAATTTTAAAAAAAATATAAACATAATGAAGTGAATGGCTACAGTGTACCTTTCAAGAACGAGAACTGCGAGATTTGGAAGCCTCAACAAGACATCCGCCTCCAATAGAATCATCATGTTGTTGGAGAGGTCCAGTGCACGCAGCTGAGGCAAGTTGTCGAATATATTCGGTAGTAAATGACTAATTCGACAACCTGCCAACCCCAGCGACTAGACAGTAGAAATAAAGCTTCGTTAATGACCGCATGACAATCATAAGCTAATGGGCCGATACAGTTGTAACGATCGAAAAGGATAGACTATGAAAGGTGTATGTGGATAGTAGTCTGACCGAATGGTCTGACGAATTATCGAAGAGAGAAAATATATAGTGATTAGTGGGATTTGAACCCGGATTATTCAGATACTGAGTAAAAGCATCAAACACAGCTACCTATATATTTCTTACAGTTACCTATATATTTCTCTCATTCGAATTGTCTTCTTATATGCAATTTAGGGCCATCATGCAGTGCTTTTCGTAAATTTTCTAAAAGCCTAATTGCCATCAATTTTCTTCATCATGTGTATTTGGCTTGCTTTAATTATGTATTATCGGAGCTACTCTTCTCATGCTGACTTATTACACTGAGATAAAAATCTGGTAATTTAAAAAAAAAAATAGTTAGACCGACGATAATCTAACTATAAACGATAATTCCGAGGAGAAACGTCTATATTTTATGGTTATAGCAAATATAAGAAAATAGTTGGTTGAACCATTGATATAATTCCCAGAAGGAACGTTTCTATTTTATGGTTATAACAAATATAATTATAATAGTTTCAAATATGTCGTTTCGTTGCATATACGATTTCAACATTTGTTTCGAATAACCTTGCAAGTATCGTTTATTGAACCATATTATCATCGCTTCAACCGTAAAACATTGCAAGTGTTTCTATATTTGTTTTATCATGTGAAATCGTTAAATCAACGATATGCTTTTCTCTTAGTGTATAGCTTATTTTTTCTTCAAAAAATTCTCTACGCTTTTACCTTAATTTCACATAAAAATTCCTAATTAGCACATATATATAATCTATATTATAATTTCAATTCCGCATTCTGAAAAAAAAACTTCTTATGTTTTATCCAAACTACTGCTCCGATTCCAATGTATTATAGCTTATTTTTTTCGTTAAAACATTCTCCGCATTTACCTTGATTTTGCATTTAAATTCCTGGCTAGTAGATATCTTCAATTTATATGATAACTTTAATTATGCATTCTATAAAAAAAAATCTTTATCTCTTATCGAAACTACTGCTCCTATTCCAATTAACTATACCTAATCTTTCTTGCTGAAAGATTAGCTACAAGTTTGCCTTCATTTCGTATTTTGATTTCTAATTAACAAACGTACTTATGTTATATGATAATTACAATAATGCTGTCTATAGAAACAACTCTTTGTAAATGAATATTATCGGAAATCTATAACAATGAAAATATAAAACTTCTTTCGATAAATAGAGCACTAATACCGATTATTAATCAATAATCGGTAAAGAACAAAAGGTAGCCCAGTCTAAATAATAAGTTCATAGTCATGAATTATTTTTGACATTAAAGTCAAATTCGCAGTGTAATAAGTACCTACATTAATATCGTCTGGCTCTCGAAAGCTCGTAAAAACTTTTCTCTCAATTTTAATACCGAATTCACTTGACTATACCGCACCAATATCCTTAACGAGACAGAGTCATTATATACTCGCAGAATAGCTTTGACAACGTCACGCGATGACTAATTGGTATTATTTTCGACGACTCAGTACAAAACACCTCTTAACCATTGGAAAGTGATTCGAAACTCGTTAAATCATCGAAACCATTAATGACTGGAGTAGTTAACAAATCGATGCGACACAGTGATAGAAATTTACGTCTTTACGAGGAATGCGCTAACGTTGAAAGTTGGTACTGCTTGCGCTCGTTTGAGAATGGCCAAATGGTGCAATTTTCATAATTTCATCGTGCTCGTGGGTGCGATTAGATCTTAAAAAATTGCTCGAGGTCATTAGCCTCCACAATGTCGGTTCAAGTCAGTCTGGTACAATACATTTTTGCCTTATGCGAAGAACGGCGATTGGCAGAGTGCTCGTAATACCTATGCTCTTGTTACCATCCTTTTGCATAGCTTTTTTTTTTCTCTTCCCTCATTTCGTGCAACGACTAGGGTCACGCATTCTTTTTAGCAGTCGTGCACTCCTCTCAGCCATTTCTGCTATATACCTACAATCGATTTTCGGGGACAAACGCTGTTCGTGCGAGCGCAACTCGTGCGACCCTCGACGTCTACTGTCTCGCTTATAGAAAAATACACCGGGACTGTTATGTTTAAAAATATTCTCAAATAATATACAATTAGCATTGTGTCGATGTCTCGACTTGCTGACGTACCGCTAACGAACTGCTTCGCAAATTTGGCACATGTCCGTTTAAATTATTGCCAGATAATTCTAGAACCTCGAGTCTCTTGTTGTTTACGAAGGTGTCCGGTTGGATATAGTAAAGGTGATTGTTTGAAAGATCCAAGACCCTCAGATGAGCCAAATCGGCAAATGCTAGGAGACCGATTTCGCTTATTGCGTTTGATGACAAATTCAGTAGCTTGAGATTCGCCAAACCAGCATCCTGCAAGTATAATAAACAAACGCTTAATAGTGGATATGTAATGGGGTATTTTACTAATTTTTGAAAATTTAATTAACCCTTTAACAGTTAACTTTAACTGGCAACAGCTATTTTTTTTCTTCAAAATATCTGTTTTAGTTATTATTTCACAATCCTGGAAAAAATAGAAAATTGTGCAATTTTGTTATAATTGGAGCCTACATTTTTTATTTCATGAAAAAAAATAATAATTTTTCCACTAGTTTGATTTAGGAAAGTTTTTAACGTTAAACACATTTTTTTTCATCGGCAAAGAGGCTTCGCCATTAAGGCGTCCTGTTTGAGGCCCAAAAACAGGTCGGTTTTCAATTAGTTTTTCTGATCTGAATATTGGGATGACGAGGTCGGGATTTTACATACGAATGATAAATAGTCTTGCTAAGTTTGGATTTTTTAAATTGGAAAGTATTCGATAAAGAATGAAATAATTATTATTTAATCAAAGTGCTGCCGATTTATCTACTTGTTCGATTCACTTCCAATTCGAACGTATCATAGTTTATAACATTTTCTATCGTATATCCGGATGATTTTTCATATGTTCATCCATTCGTTAGTGACCAATTACTAAAATTGTTTTTATGCCGAATATCGTTTGTTTTTTGTAGCATGAACTTTTTTTAATTTACAAAATTTTCAACACGGTGTTGACAAGATAGGGAATATCATAAACTATGCTCTGTCCGTGTTTGAAGTGAATGAAACGAATACATCATTCAGCGGAACTTTGTTTAAATAATAACATCATTATTTACCAATATTTAAAAGAAAAAAATCTTGAACTTGGCAAGACTGTGTACTAATTGTGTGTAAAATACCAGAAAAAAATATTAAAAACTGATCTTTTTTTGGCCTCTAAGTTTATGCAAAGAAATTCAATTTCTATATCCGGAATAAGTACTGGAGCATTTTTGTGAGAATCGGTGGAAAATTATTTTCAATTACACTATTAGATGAGAATCAAAATATTATTATTATTTTTTTATGAAACGAAAAATTCGTCATAAAATTTTCAGAAATTAGTAATTCACCTTAACATTATTTTCCCAAGTATTATTTATTAGATAATAGACGTATATTTAATTTTTGATTTTTTGCAGAAGCTACAGCAGAGTCCAGCTGAAAGGCTGATAGCAATTTACCCTGAGTTCATAGTCGCCTAACGAAGCAATAGAATTGTTGGAAACATCCAGCGCCTGAACAGCCTCGTTGACACCTGTGTGAATGCTGTAGAGCCGACGTCCAGCGCACTCGGTCCATCTCAGCCCGTAAAGGGGAAAACACTTGCAAAAACTGGGGCAATCCTGAGGATCCCAGGCGGATCGGCAATTGTCCGGCAAAAAAAGGACGAACCAGCAGGCAATTAGAAGGAGAACGTGAGTTCCTCGGTACGCCATGATCTTAGGGCGGTAACGCGAGTGACTCAACTTTGCTCGGCAATCACCGAGCGATAAACAGTACGAGGGTCGTCCTCGTCTTCGTTCATAGCGAGAAACATGTAACGACTGCCTCTAGTCTCTCTCTGCGCCACAGTTTGGTTAGCCTATCGGTAACCAGAGACTCAGTTTTCACTGGGATCATGAGGTTCTGAGCAACCGACCACCGTAATCTTATCTCTAGCCTATCGTACACCTAGTAACGACGCTTAGCAGTAACGTTTTGTACCCCTGCTCGGTGAAACTCCCAAGAACACCGACGACCAAAGAAAACACGTCACGTTTTTCGCGATGACGCTTTCGACGTCTTCATGCTCAATTTTTATTGCTGTCGCTGCTGATAGTGACATTGCTACGTCGTATTGACTTCAGCGTCACGAAAATGACGCAGCTTTCACACAACTTATACTTTCACGTGACGCAGGGCTGACGTTTTGTTCTAACTGGTCAAATATAATTTATTCAATTGAAATTCAAAGGGCTTCTCTGATTTCAGCCAAAAAAGTGTGTTTAATTATTTGCAAAAAAAATTTACGATTCTGAATATAATTAAATGTAGAAAGTTTTTTTTTACTTGTTTCTTATTTACATATTTTTTTAGACAGAATTTCTTACGACATTTTTGTATGGTCGGACCTGATGTTTTTTTTTATGTAATCACTGATATAGATACTCAGTCGTGTGAGATTACATAAACGATTTTTTAAAATACATTACGAATAATAAAATACGCTCTTTTAAATTGAAAAACACAATTACGGTCAGAGAATACATATCACATTTTTGGCGATGACTCTTACGGCAACTTGATGCTCTATTTCTTCCTTTTTTGCTGCCACCGCTGATAGTGTTATTACTACGATGTTTTAACTCGAGTGTCACGAAGATGACGCAGCTTTGACACAACATTTGCTTTCACGTGATGCGAAGCTGACGTTTTATCCCTTTTCTTTTATTTTATTTTATTTGAAACTCAAAGAGCTGATCTGATTACAGTCAAAAAAGCGTGTTTAATTCTTTGTACACTACAATAAATATCCTATGAGATCGATTATTGAAATTGAAAAAAAATCTGCGGATCTAAATATAATTAAAAGTAGGAGGTGATTTTTTTACTTGTTTCGTATTTCCAACTTTTTTAGACTGTACTTCTAATTCTAATGGCCACGCAATCGTGTGAGATAATTTAAACGATTTTATACACAAATGAAGAAAAATAAAACACGCTTTTTTTTACTGAACTCGGAAAATCAACCGAACGCAATTAATTAAAACATTTATAAGACTTTCAATCGTTGTAATTGCTCAGAGAAAATTACAACACTCACAGGCGATAAAAAAGTTAAACATTTCCATACTAGGGGAGTTTTGAGAAAATCAACGGAAAGCATTTAATTTTCACTTTTCTAAGATTTTCCATCGCTGTAAATGGTCAGAAATAATGATAAAACTCATAGGCGATAAAAAACGTTAAACATTTACATGCTAAGACAGTTTCAAGTAAATGTTTACATAAAATGCAACGCAGTATCCAAAAAATGTATTATCTATCTTATTTAATGATTCATTAAGCGTTGAAATGTTATCTCGCGTTAAAGTTCGAGCACACTGGGCTATTTGTTTATCAAACAAAGTGCCAAACCACAGGGACAGAATATCGGAAGCTCATTGTCTGTCAGCGAAGCGATAAACTCGTCGCTTAATTGAAGACGCGACGACAGACGAACTTTGAAAGCAGAAACAGACAGCCCGATAAATTGTAATACAAGAGTGCGTGATATTCTTATCCACGCAGTACAATACAGACATTGGGCATTGCATACGGATAAGAATATCGCCGCGGAATATTTGAAAGACAGAGATAATGGTGGGATCAATAAAATCGATTGAAAACCTAGCTGCGAGTCAAGCAGAAATACATAAATTGTAATGTTCAATGAAGTTCCCCCGCAGATAATATCTTCGTAGAAAATACGTATTTCGATACATTTTAAATCGCTGCAAATCCACCAGAAGGCGCCACGTGAATCTTTACAGCGACTGTCGAAGATATTTGTGTAGACAATCAAAGCGCAGCTCACAAAAATCTCGTTAATCCTTTAGCTCATAAATCTTGCTACTCCAAAATAGAAATATATTTTTTAACTTAATATAATATACGTATATAAAATTATTTTATGAATAGGAATATTAATTTTAATCTTAAACAACGTGTTTTTTTGAATTGAAGAATATCAGCTGCAACGTAATAATATCTGCAGTCTATTTGCAAATAATGAATATTCAAACGATTCTAATTATTTTATAAATGCGACTGTAATTTGTATTCTAAAAAGGTTGTTTTATATTTGTTAAATGGAATTGCGTATCTTTTCTTGAATAATTAAATACCAGCAATAATATGGAATAATATCGAGGCAGAAATATTTACGAAAAAGTGTAAAACGTGAGTCAAAAGCCTTGTATCTGCGCGGTGACCGAGGATCGATAGTGTATCAGTAAATTATGTATAGAATGAGTAGTATATTTAAAACTTTTTTATTTTACCTATAGAAATGTAAGTTTCAAGTTCGCGTTGTGTTTATTTAAGTCCTGTCCGTTTCTTGAATTAGCGAACAGTAGTTATATTGTTATTCCAGACTATTGATTAGATGAAAATGTTCACACTAAACGGTAGGACGTCACTCAATAGACTTAGGTTTGTTTATAAGATAAGTAGTTTGTAATTAGGGCTTTTACAGATTTGCCTTATTTGCTAATAATGTATGGGATGAGTAGTTTATTTGAAACATTTTTATTTGACGGAAACGTATGTAATTATTGCCCTTAGAAGTTTTAGCGTTACACACGGAGAAAAAAAATTAGTTGGGCACATTCAAGAAGTGGTTGCACGGACTCATTTTGTTTCCTCATAGAGGAAGCATTGTTTTCAGGAAAAAAAAAATTGGTGATTTTCATGTCAAAACGTTTAAAATGATCTGAAACTTTGAGAAGAGTGGTTTAGAAAAATTGTCTGAATGTATATATGTGTGTGTGATGAAAGGCCAAAAATTCATGTAACTGTAACTTATAAAGTATTCAACCGAATCAGCTAAAATTTAAACAACATGTACAGTACTGGCTAATCTTCAATTGGTATACATTTTACAAAAATCGTTTAACGCATTTCATTTTTATAACAATTTTGAAATTTTGAAAAAAGTACGTAAATGCACGGAAAAAAAGATTAGTTGCCATAATCAAGAAATGAGTTGACACAACCAATCGATTATTCTATTTCCCTAACAACTCAAATGGTAATACCAACGATTCGAATGGTAATACCGACGATTCGAATGGTAGTCCCGACTATTCGAGTGGTAGTCCCAACGATTGGATTAGTTAACCTAACTAATCCAATAGAGAACTAATCGTAAATAGTTGAGGTTACTATTCGATATGGTTGAAGCAACTAATTTTTTAGACATTGTGTACAGCAAATCGAAAACGTAGTTGCCAAAACCAAACATTTCTTTCCGTGTGCTCTAGTTTGAATGAATTTTTAGCTATCGGGCTGAAACTTCGTATTGAAATTGAACAAAGTGATATGACCTTTGGTATTGAATTTGGGCCAAATCGGTAAAGCGGTTCGGTTTTAAGAGATTTTGAATTTTTCTAAAAAATTTCGTTTTGCTCTAATTCAGGTACAATTTCAACTAATCGACTGAACTTTCTACACCGGAAAAATAACATTCAGCCCTGCTACGTGCCAAAATTGGTGATAATCGGTAAAGCGGTTCGGATTTTACGTGATTTTGAATTTGTTTAAAATTTACTAGTGTCGCTCTGGATTTCGTAAAACGTCAGAAATCATCAACTTCGTCAATAATTTTCATCTTTCGCAAAGCTTCCTCTATGAGGAAGCCAAAAGTAAAATAAAGAAACTTCCTCATAGAGGCGGCTTTATAAAAAACGAATCAGAATGAGGAAGCAATGTGCAAGGTTCTACTTTGCATCCTTTTTTCGTTACTGCATATAACCACGCATTTGTGAGTTGGTTACAACCACTTATTCGTTGTTTCAACTCGTAAAATGGTTATAGTCTCTAAATAAATCGTTCTATCAACACATTTATAGCCAACTCATAAAATGGGAGTCCCAACTAACCTTGTTTCTCCGTGCATTTGTTCAAACCGCGTATTTGTTTGTTTATAATTAAAATTAGTCATATTATAATGAAACAGAACGCAATTAAGGCAGAAATGTTTACAACAAAGTGTAATACATGAGTCGAGGGACTTGTATTTACCCAGATAGACAAACGTGCCGTGGAAGTATCCTATCGTGTCACTGCGGCAGCATAAACGCGTCACACAACGGCATGCTATGTCGGAATTAACGTAGCGATGTACGTCCGAATTGAGCTATTATGTGACGGCATACCGTGCTGTGCAGGCTTAGTGGTATTCCACTGTCGCCATGCTGTAAACTCAGATCATGTCTCCACGGTGCCATAATTGGTCCATGTCGTGGTGTGAACGTCTGAGGTGTGAACGCCATTCTGTTACTATGGTGTCATTTTTACACAATTTAAAAAATGATAAATGCAGTACGGTGGCAGCATAATGGTCGCACGCTATGCTATGCTAAAAGTCGTTATGGATATTTTTTTATTGTCAGCTAGACATTTTTAGTTTTAGTTTTTTTCTTGTCTAACATTTCAAATTCCGAGTCAAAAGAATAATACAGAACAGATTCTTTTATCTTCTTCAATATTAAAGGGTTGGTAAACCCAAGCGGTTTGACACATTCAAAGAGTAGACCCCTCGTGTATAGTCGAACACAGGAAAGCTTTGCATTCTTATATACGCTCAGGCTTCAAAACACGTGCGAGAGACGCTCCGTCCGTTCGCCATCTAGCGGAGAATTAGGCACCAGTGTTTCGTATGATACCACTAGATGGCGACGGACGACGCGTTTCTCGCAAGTGTTTTGAAGCCTCAACGTATATAAGAATGCGAAGCTACCTGAGTTCTACTACACACGAAGGGTCTACTCTTCGAATGTGTCAAACCTCTCGGGCGTACCAACCCTATAATATCGGGGAAGATAAAAGATTCTGTTCTGTCTTATACTTTTGACTCGCCATTTGAAATGTTAGACAAGAAAAAAAAACTAAAACATAATGCAAGTAACAGATACAAAGAAATAAAACGCTTACGATTCCTAACTGACAGTCAAAAAAGATCGATAACGACTTTTAGCACAGCATGGCGTGCCACCATTATGCTGTCACTGTGCTGCAATTACCATCCCAAATATTCTGAAAAAATTGCAGCATAGTAACAGAATGACGTTCACACCTCAGGCACTCAGTCATACGACATGGAGCAATTATGGCACTATAGAGACATGATCTGAACTTGAAGCATGGCGACATTGTAGTGGCACTAGTGCACCACGCCATAATATTTAAGTACCACAAATATGGCTTCGCCTTGGCGTCATGAAAAGATGGCACGGTATACCGTCACATAATAGCTCAATTCAGACGTACATCGCTACGTTAATTCCGACATAGCATCCGTTGTGCGACGCGTTTATGCTGTTCCTGTGCCACCAAATGTCTATCTGGGTACTCAGAGACCGAAGATCGATAGCCTACACGGAAGGAAATGTTTGGTTGTGGCAACTACGTTTTCCATTTGCTGTACACAATGTCTAAAAAATTAGTTGCCTCAACCATATGGAATAGTAACCTCAACTATTCACAATTAGTTCTCGCGAGATTAGTTAGGTTAACTAATCCAATCGTTGGGACTACCATTCGAATCGTCGGTATTATCATTCGAATCGTCGGTATTACCATTCGAATCGCTGGTATTACCATTTGAGTTGTAAGATAAATAGAATAATCGATTGGTTGTGTCAACTCATTTCTTGGTTATGGCAACTAATCTTTTTTTTCCGTGTATTTGCGAATAGTGTATAGGACGAGTAGTTTATTCGAAACATTTTTATTTGACAACAAATGTAATTCTTGTTTATACTTCACACGGTGCGATAATGGACATTTTACGCTTGCTTCACGTGTGTACAACCACCATTTTCACATCTTGTGAAGTAAAGTGTTCAACAATATTCGTTGGTAAATTTTTTCTTAATTCATGTGCTTGCGACACTTAGATAAAGTTTTACGGCACTTATATCGTAATATATAATTACAAGTTCGCGTTACATTTATTTAAATCGCGTAATTTTTTGTTTAAGTTACAAAAATTTATTGTAACATAATGAAACGAAGCGCGATTAAGGCAGAAATGTTTACAACAATGTGTAGTACATGAGTCAAAGGACTTTACTCAGCGACCGAGGATCGATAGTCTATTTGCAAATAGTGTATAGGACGAGTAGTTTATTCGAAACATTTTTATTTTACAACAAATGTAATTATTGTTTATGCTTCACACGGTGCGATAATGGGCGTTGTACGCTTGCTTCACGTGTGTACAACCACCATTTTCACATCTTGTGAAGTAAAGTGTTCAACAATATTCGTTGGTAAATTTTTTCTTAACTCATGTGCTTTCTACTACACTTAGATAAAGTTTTACCGCACTTATATCGTAATATATAATTACAAGTTCGCGTTACATTTATTTAATCGCGTAATTTTTCGTTTAAGTTACAAAAATTAGTTGTAACATAATGAAACAGAGCGCGATTAAGGCAGAAATGTTTACAACAATGTGTAGTACATGAGTCAAAGGACTTGTATTTACTCAGCGACCGAGGATCGATAGTCTATTTGCAAATAGTGTATAGGACGAGTAGTTTATTCGAAACAATTTTATTTTACAACAAATGTAATTATTGTTTATACTTCACACGGTGCGATAATGGGCGTTTTACGCTTGCTTCACGTGTGTACAACCACCATTTTCACATCTTGTGAAGTAAAGTGTTCAACAATATTCGTTGGTAAATTTTTTCTTAATTCATGTGCTTGCGACACTTAGATAAAATTTTACCACGCTTATATCGTAATATTACAAGTTCGCGTTACATTTATTTAAATCGCGTAATTTTTTGTTTAAGTTACAAAAATTTATTGTAACATAATGAAACGAAGCGCGATTAAGGCAGAAATGTTTACAACAATGTGTAGTACATGAGTCAAAGGACTTTACTCAGCGACCGAGGATCGATAGTCTATTTGCAAATAGTGTATAGGACGAGTAGTTTATTCGAAACATTTTTATTTTACAACAAATGTAATTATTGTTTATACTTCACACGGTGCGATAATGGGCGTTTTACGCTTGCTTCACGTGTGTACAACCACCATTTTCACATCTTGTGAAGTAAAGTGTTCAACAATATTCGTTGGTAAATTTTTTCTTAATTCATGTGCTTGCGACACTTAGATAAAATTTTACCACGCTTATATCGTAATATATAATTACAAGTTCGCGTTCCATTTATTTAAATCGCGTAATTTTTTGTTTAAGTTACAAAAATTTATTGTAACATAATGAAACGAAGCGCGATTAAGGCAGAAATGTTTACAACAATGTGTAGTACATGAGTCAAAGGACTTTACTCAGCGACCGAGGATCGATAGTCTATTTGCAAATAGTGTATAGGACGAGTAGTTTATTCGAAACATTTTTATTTTACAACAAATGTAATTATTGTTTATACTTCACACGGTGCGATAATGGGCGTTGTACGCTTGCTTCACGTGTGTACAACCACCATTTTCACATCTTGTGAAGTAAAGTGTTCAACAATATTCGTTGGTAAATTTTTTCTTAACTCATGTGCTTTCTACTACACTTAGATAAAGTTTTACCGCACTTATATCGTAATATATAATTACAAGTTCGTGTTACATTTATTTAATCGCGTAATTTTTCGTTTAAGTTACAAAAATTAGTTGTAACATAATGAAACAAAGCGCGATTAAGGCAGAAATGTTTACAACAATGTGTAGTACATGAGTCAAAGGACTTGTATTTACTCAGCGACCGAGGATCGATAGTCCATTTGCAAATAGTGTATAGGACGAGTAGTTTATTCGAAACATTTTTGTTTTACAACAAATGTAATTATTGTTTATACTTCACACGGTGCGATAATGGGCGTTTTACGCTTGCTTCACGTGTGTACAACCACCATTTTCACATCTTGTGAAGTAAAGTGTTCAACAATATTCGTTGGTAAATTTTTTCTTAACTCATGTGCTTGCGACACTTAGATAAAATTTTACAGCACTTATATCGTAATATATAATTACAAGTTCGCGTTCCATTTATTTAAATAGCGTAATTTTTTGTTTAAGTTACAAAAATTAGTTCTAATATAATGAAACAAAGCGCGATTAAGGCAGAAATGTTTACAACAATGTGTAGTACATGAGTCAAAGGACTTGTATTTACTCAGCGACCGAGGATCGATAGTCTATTTGCAAATAGTGTATAGGACGAGTAGTTTATTTGAAACATTTTTACTTTACCACAAATGTAATTATTGTTTATACTTCACACGGTGCGATAATGGGCGTTTTACGCTCGCTTCACGTGTGTACAACCACCATTTTCACATCTTGTGAAGTAAAGTGTTCAACAATATTCGTTGGTAAATTTTTTCTTAGCTCATGTGCTTGCTACACTTACACAAAGTTTTACCGCACTTATATCGTAATATATAATTACAAGTTCGCGTTACATTTATTTAAATCGCGTGATTTTTTGTTTAAGTTACAAAAATTAGTTGTAACATAATGAAACAAAGCGCGATTAAGGCAGAAATGTTTACAACAATGTGCAGTACATGAGTCAAAGGACTTTACTCAGCGACCGAGGATCGATAGTCTATTTGCAAATGATGAGTAGGCAATGACGTTTCTGCAACAAGTACTAGAGCCTGAGGCTCGTGTTCCTGTGTCATGTTTATTCCAAGCGAAATTCGAGCCCGGAGAAGCGTCCTACGAAATAACAGGCAATCTAAAGAGCGCCGTGTACAAGGCCAATATCGTCTCGTTCTTCGCTCATTGTAATATACAAAATGCGTGGGGCACTCATTTTCGGTCCCGAAAATTATGGCTCCCCTACCAGCGTATCTTTTCTACAACGTTCCAAACAATAACCTCGATACAATGGCTTCGACGATTGGGAAACAATGGCCGCCCAGAATCGCTGCCTCTAAGCATTACCACTCAACCCACGAAGAGAAGAGCTCGACCTTTTACTTTGTCCAAGGGGAGGATGACGGTCTGTTCCTGATTGTTGGACCTTTATATTTCCTCGACCCTAACATGACGGTCATCGCTGATTTCCCAGTACAAGCAGTAAATACCCATGCGGCAGGTAAAGACCCAGGATATCGGGAATATACCTAAACCCGGATAACCAGGTATTTCCCAAGCGGTTTATAACTTAAAATATTCTCCGTGACCAATGGTACGTCGCTTTCAAAATAATATATTTCCACTATTCCAGCGAAATGCTTATAACCTAAGTACACAGAACGAATATCGTTGACCGTGTATCGCGTCCTGTACAAAAATATGTATGCGAAATTGTTGAATCTTCGAAGCATCACTGTTAAAAATATTTCGAAAATTAATATATGTATTGGACGTTCTTTTCCAGATCCGGTACATTAAATTGCATTTAATTTCATTAATGTATATTAATGAAATTAAATACAATTTAATATGCAACTTTACAATATATACAATTGTATAATAAATAATTTTTATAATAAATTATAATAAATACAATTTTATAATATATCGGTATATCAAATTTCATTTAATATACAGATATATTGTAAAGTTCCAATAATTATATTATAAACACAACTTTTATGAAGTGTTTAGTATACTGTATATTAATTCTGCAAAAAAATTTTAAATATATTAATTAATATTTGTATATTAAATTTAATATACGCGTAACCGCAAAAAAACTTACAATACTTTATATTAATTTTCATACAAAAATTACTAACAGTGTAGCGAGTTTTGCATGAAGATTGTTGTACTACGAAATGGAATAGACCGACGAACAGTGGTTTGCTATTGTGGTTATGAGTGCGCTGAAACCGAGAGCGCCGGTGTGATAATTAGCGCTCACGGTGAATTATCGGGTTAAAAAAAAGAAACGGAATATCGAGAGTCAAGCGCGCGGCACAAGTCGAGTGGCGTGTGCACGATCCGATGTGTTTTAGTCGCCATGGAGAGTTGCAGGCGGACGGGAAACGCGGAGGCCTCGCGTATTCGCTCTAACGGACTAAAGTTAGCACCGGAGCTCTTACGACGACGCTCATTTCTCGTACGGTACCTGTTGTATGGCTCTTGCTGCTCTTGCGTCTCTCTCGCATGGCCAGCAACAATGTTACGGGAAAAAAGTAACGGATGAGGCTCACGCAACTAGATCATGGGACAAGCAGGGAATAACGCTGCATAAATAAATGCAATGCAAGAAAAAAAACATCTATCGCAGCGATATTCAATATCTGGGCCGCTAAGATTGATGTTTTTTTTTAAGTCGTTAAACCTCCTACTGCGTTGGTGGCAATATATAGAATACGACCCAATAACTTTTTTTTCTTCTTTTTTTCTCTAATTTATGATTAGTAATATTGAAATACAATAGTGTATTATGATACAAGGGCGAAAAAACTTTTTCTCCCGACTTTGCGAGGGCGGCAAATCGCTCATTTGTTACGAATGACGTATGCATGCGCAGTCCGCTTTCATTACCTCCCGAGGGAGGTAATCATTGTACTATGCATGCGCAGTCCGCTTTAATTACCTCCCGAGGGAGGTAATCATCGTACTACGCATGCGCAGTCCGCTTTAATTACCTCCCGAGGGAGGTAATCATCGTACTACGCATGCGCAGTTCGCTTTCATTACCTCCCGAGGGAGGTAATCATCGTACTACGCATGCGCAGTCCGCTTTCATTACCTCCCGAGGGAGGAAATCATCGTACTACGCATGCGCAGTCCGCTTTCATTACCTCCCGAGGGATGTAATCATCGTACTACGCATGCGCAGTCCGCTTTCATTATCTCCCGAGGGAGGAAATCATCGTATTGCGCATGCGCAGTCCGCTTTCATTACCTTCCGAGGGGGGTAATCATCGTACTGCGCATGCGTGTCGTCATTTGTTAAAAATGAGTTTATTCTCCGTCCTTGTTGCACACACGAAATGTGGTTATTTTTTTAGCGAAATCGGGAGAAAAGTATAGTACGTTACTTGGGAGGGGTGCGACTTTTCACCTTGTGTGAATTTCTGAAATCAAACTTCACTCTCGGTGAAAAGTTGCCCTCCTGGTAACATAATGTACTATTTCCTACGAGTATTGCAATCGCACGAGTCAAGAAAATGTTTTTCCAATGAGTATTGTACAGAATTTTACTCCACATGATGCGAAAATGGCCATTTGTACACTTTACTTTCCATTACTTTCAATCACAAACAATTTTGCAATTAATTCCAAAACAATTTTATAAAAATTAAAAAACTCCCGACTGAAAAAATTAGTGTAATTGATAAACAAATTGGGTAAATAAAAAAATTGTGACGTAATAATCATTCGGATATTATAGTCGGGAGATTAATTCGTCGAAGGTCAACGACTATTATGTCACCATTTTTATTTACCTAATTGGTTTATCAATTACACTAATTTTTTCAGTCGGGAGTTTTTCAAATTTAATAATGAAAAATGTTATTGAATGCTTTTTTTTAACAATTATATACATCTATCCGATTTGTTAAGTATGCGGAATTTATTATCGAATACTTTCTATCTTTTCACAAAAAAAAATCACAAAATATAATTTCTTGATTTAAATAAACTTTTGTTTCCTCAATAACGATAGGAGATTTAACGAGATGTAAGATCGCATATAAACAAGGGAAATATCCAAGTTGCATAAAATAGAATAAGCGTCAGTGTATTAACGATTATTGCGACAAAAAAGGAGCATTTTTTTCCAAAGTAAACGATCCCAATGATCAGAACAATGTAGTTGACGTTGGTGATAAAAAAATGGTTAATGGTACCCCGAGATGGTAATTGCCCACTGCTCAGGTCACTGAAAAAAATGACCATGGTATTTTCAACAATAATACCATAGTAAGAAATTTATAACATGTGGAACCATATTTTATAGGTGAATCATCTTTAATATGGTTTACCGAACTATTGTCGTGAAGTTGAGGAAACCATATAGTTTGGATAGTTCATCTAAATATGCGCCACACTTAAGAGTACTATAATATATTGTTAAAACTGTAACAATAAAATTATGATATATTTAACACATTTATGAAATCAACAATGAGATATAATCTCTGCCGCATTCACAGCTAATTTTATTCTGCGTAACCATTCACAATGTTATTCGTTGCCTCTACTATTTGCATAGTTACATTTCACTATTTTCAGTAAGGCTTACTATCTTAATTGACAACACGACACCGTAAAAAATAGTAGTTGATGAAATATATAGTACGAACAAACATCCATTATAGTACAGACGCAATAACAGTAATTGAAGTTGATTCCTATACATTTTTAGATGATTAACCATAAAATATTACCGTCGCCAGAGGGAAACATATTTTTATAGTTGTACGTATTATACGTTTATTTTCTGTACGTAAGTGCGATTTACAAGAAGATAAGTGCTATGAGCGCGATGTACGGTCTACACTAAAAAAAACATTAGTTGCCATAACCAAGAAATGAGTTGACACAACCGATCGATTATTCTATTTCCCTTACAACGCCAATGGTAGTGCCAACGATTCGAATGGTAATACCGACGATTCGAATGGTAGTCCCAACTATTCGAGTGGTAGTCCCAACGACTGGATTGGTTAACCTAACTTATCTCGCGAGAACTAATCGTGAATAGTTGAGGTTACTATTCGATATGGTTGAGGCAACTAATTTTTGAGACATTGTGTACAGCAAATTGAAAGCGAGTTGTCACAATCAAACATTTCTTTCCGTGTACCAGTAACGGAACAACATCGTGTACCAATGCATAGCATTCGCTGCAATATGTATGGTTATATTTAAAATCAATTACCAGTACGACAACAAGATCGGTGTGACAATGCATATTTCGCATTTTCAGTATTCGCTGTAATATGTATTGTTATATTACAAATTAATTACCAGTACGACAACAACATCGTGTAACATTGCACCTAAGCATTGTTACTATAGTATTCGCTGCAATACGTTTTGTTATATTAATTGCAATACGTATATATAATATATATATTAAAAGCAATACGTTTTGTTATACTAAAAATCAATTTTGGCAGTAAATTCTCACATTTGTGCGTTCCCGCGCTCATTCCTTTGGCGCCACCTAATATTACGCGCGAATCAAAAACTATTCGCATTGTTAGTATTCGCCGTAATATGTATTGTTATATTAAAAATCAATTACCAGTACCATGACTCCATCGTGTAACATTGCACATAAGCATTGTTATTATAGTATTCGCTGCAATACATATTGTTATATTAAAAATCAATTTTAGCAGTAAATGCTCACATTTTTGCGTTCCCGCGCTCATTCCTTTGACGCCACCTAATATTACGCGCGAATCGGAAACTATTCTCCCCCCTCCGCCCTTGCAGACAGGCTTCGACAGAGTGCGAAGTAATTAAGTGGAAGGGCATAAAGCCAGAGTGCGGCGACTGATGATCAGCACCCAACGCTCGTTGTGTTACCGCGAACTTACCCGGCATTATGGAAGTTCTATCTGTTAGTGAGAAGTTAACGCAGTGGGGCCTTTGCCAGTACATCGAGATATTCAAAGGTAAGAATAATTGTATAAATTAATATCCGGATATCGCAAAACTATGACGACTTTGATAGTTTTGCGCTTGTCTGCGCTTCTAACAGGTCCGATTTTTCTTACGTGATTCTTTTTTCCGTTCTAAATGCGATTAATTCGCATTTATTACAACTCGCCACGCCGGCGATGAGAATTTTATGTTGCAAACGGATCGAATGTTTATTGTAATTTTATCGACAATATCAATTAATTGTTGCCATCAAAACGCTAAGTTCCGTGATAATTAATTTCATTCGCGCGTGCACGTTGTGTAGTAGACTATAGGAATGAGAGAAATAACAATATGTATGGTAGAAAGGTCACGTTGTGTAAACAGGCACCGACCTCTAACTCGACCGTTGAGGAAACGCGGGCTGGTCGGAGGAAAAAATAATGAAAATATTTTTACATTCGCCATACAACATAGTAATTACAACTAAACAACATGGTTGCAATTACTATGTTATATGGTTACAATTACAACATAGTAATCGTGACCATGCTACATGGTTGCATGGTCACTTATGTCTGTGTTTAATGTCTGTGATTTTCAAAGTGATTTAAGCCAGATGTGAGGGAAAAAATTAAAGTTATATTTTTAATTATTTATAGATTAATAATAAACAAACGAGTTGCTCGAAATAGCAGATACTTGGCGGGTTGGCAGCTTTTATTTTCCCAAAGAATTTATGCTATAAATAACGTAACAATGTTTACGTATCTCCGACGTATTTATTTTTTTTACCGAAATAGCTTTTTATCTTTTGTAGCTCAAGCGATAGATGAAAAAAAGTTCCTTTCAATCACTTCGGAAAACGTAAAGGAATTAATTCCGATCGTCGGACACCGGTTGGATTTCCTCGAAAAGCGACGAGATTTTTTCAAGAGCGAGAACCTAAAAGATCCAGTAAGCTAAACATTTCAAATTTGCAAATATTGCAATATTTCTCTACTATAACAGCCGAATTTGCTTTACATTATTGTCATAGGATGAGCTCTTTTGCGACTTGGACGACACCAATACCACTCTCTCGTGTGCAAGTACCGCGGTCACCGTCGAAATCGCGCCGAAATCAACATGTGGCGAGGTTAGATATTAATAAATGTAACCTCAAAATTCCCGACGCAATATTCAATATGATTAATTTTTAGAATTATTTAATCTGGCTATTTCTGGGAAATATCTAAAAGGGTACGGAATAACTGAATTGACGGTTATACCTGTCGATTCAGTTATTCCTGACCCTTATAATGAAGAACAAAGTATTATTGGGTTAGAAAAAGTGGCAGTTTGGACTTATTTGTAGTTTTATAAAATAAATTTTCTTAAGCCTAAAGAATCAGTGGTATTACGATCTGAACTTTTATAGCAACTGAGACGTTTGCTGCACGGATCGCCTAAGGGTGAGGTATTGCTGAATTGCCCGACACTGACGTCGTTTGACAGAAAGAGCCTGTGCGAGATTATCGTGAATCACCTAATGATCACAAAAGACAAGTAAGTTCTCATAATAAGCTTGGTTTCTAGAAAATAAGAAAAATGGAAATTTGAATAAATATTAACAGTTATGTTAACAGAGCATAATTTTTTGGAGCATAATTATTAATTTGTGACGGAACATTTCAAAATCTCATTCGGTCGTAAATGATGAACAGAGTTGTAAATATTAATTTCAAACTTACGCTGTTTGCTTATTAATTATATTAATATCCTCTCATTATCAATTTTCATAATATTGGAAACTAAAATTAGTGCATGTTTGAGTGGAAATGTATGAAAATTTTATTAAAAAAATAATAGTCGTTTGATTAATTTAGAAATGCCATAAATGGACTAATAATGATTTAAGGGCGATTGAATAAATAATGATCCATAACTTTCTTCATTACTTTGATTATTGTGGAATTTCTTAATAAATTTTAATTTTTAAAAGTTAAATTGTTTTATCAAATGTTTCTATAATTCTATGTCAAGAGTATTTTATTTAAAATTGGTATTACATTATTCAGGAAATAAATAAATAAGTACAGTGAAATTGAGACATCTCAGGAGAAAAATTAAATAGGCCACGAAAAAACCTATAATTCCTACGCTTTTTTATTTCAAGTATAAAATTAATATTTTCAAGGAAATTTTCTTTGGATGGTAATCATCAAAAGATTTCGAGCGGATAGGTTCTTGGAACATGAAGTTTTTTTCTCATTTCCATCTCCTTGAAAAATACCTCTGTAACACGTACTAAAATTGATAACATTGAATATAAAAATAATGTAACTATAATATTAAGTTAAATCATAACACGGTTAATTTAGCGGTCACCCAAGTCGTGCCTTTCCGCAATTTTAATGAGTACATGCAATTTTATAAGTAGCTATTTTCTCATTAAAGCGTTTAAATAAAATATCAAATTTTATGCTTCAGAATCAAAGTAGGAGATTGGCAATTTTGGACGACGGAGATATCGGCAGTCTTTGCCCACGAACCGGCCGAAATATACTATACTCCATACCGACCGGCTCCATATAGACGTCTGGCGGGTGGCAAACTCTGGGACAAGTATTGCAACATAAGACGATACATTCGCGGAAGACTGGCTCCAGCATTGAATCCGCCGGTGCCATTACCTGATGAAATTCGTGAGGCACTCATAACATTGAAAGCAATATCACCACAAGATCGAGATCTTGATCGGCTATGGCGCCTCACATCACCACATCGCTCAAATAACAGCGATATCACGGATTATTACAATACGTATCCAATTCTTTCTTCGCCAATTGGAGCTTCATTGGTAATGACGAATATAATCTAGCTGTTGATGAGGATTAGCCTGAGACGCTACTCATTACCTTTTGTTTATCTGGCTAACGATTCATTAATTATGTTTTGTTTAGCTGCGGATCGATTTCGAAGAAGCGCACTTAGCAGATCACAACATATTGATTTCGTCGTGGCTCAGCGTCGCAACTAAAATTATCAATTACGCAAGAAACAAGAAAATCTGCCAGGATCTCTTCACGGGAGGTAAGATAATATTTATATAAATATTGTTCATAACAAATAATACTTTTGCTTTCACACAGTGGTAGCTTTGTTTTTAGTAGGCAACAAAATAACACTTTTCATTAGTAGGAGAAAGTCACCAGTGAATGAACATTTCAGCAAAAAATTTGTTTATCATAGATTTCTATAAAATGCAGTTTCCAGACTGTTGATGAAAATTTTAACAGACGAACTGAATTTCGAATACTGTGATGCAACTAAAAAAATATCGTGTTTTCGTCAAAAACTATATAAAAATACAAACTACATACCAGAAATCCAAGGACACCAGTAAATGAACAGGCCAATTTCCTACTTTCAAGTAACCTGCACTTTTACTTGAAAGTAGGCTGTTGCGATAAAATAATGGCAGTGAATAGCTAAAAAATAGTAAAATTAAAAATCTAATTTTCAGTTAAGTCGTGAAAATTTCTCATAAACTCAGGAAAAAAGCTGTTGTTCATTCATTGATAACTGTTTAATTATTGGTGCATTCACCCTACGGACAAAAAAAGAAACATTAATTTATCTACAACACTGAATATTGTATCGTATTTTTTAACTTACATTACAACTATTTTCAGATCAAACAACAGTGGAAACCTTAGGTTTTCTGGTCTTACCGTACTTATTGAAAACAAATCGCGTCGCAACAAAACACGGCACGAACTGGAGGCCATCGCAACCGGAAGTTGCAAAGGCATTTATCGTACAGATAACGGTCAGTATGAAGAGGCGAGAAAACCTTTAATTAAGCTCTGTATTTATTGAAATTTAATGACAATTTTTATAACAGACTGCGGGAGATTACGAGCGTCACATAGCCGAACGTCGAAGTAACCTGGAAAAATACGGTATAACCCTTCAACCGTTCGTTCTCACTGTCGGATCGAAGACATCGTACGACGCTGTGTACGTCGTTGTGAACAGCATCAAATACGAGTGCAGCAGCCTGATGGGAGCAGTGGATCTGTGCTTCAAAGTAATCTGGGCGTTGCGTGCAGAATATCAGCGAGAATGCGAGGCTGTTTGGACTTTCATCCAACGATTTGTGTACAACATTCAGGATAACACGATAAGTAATAAGAATTTTCAAGTAATTCGAACAGCTTGGGCAGACATCCAGGCCTACGCACAAGCGAATACGTAAAAAAAACGTAAAGCCGGCTTGTAAACAGCATTATATGTTCCCGGGCGGGACATATTAAAAGAAAAGCGATTTTATTAGCGCTTTCAGCGCGCATTTATGTTTATTTTTCATTTTTAACTTTTTATTTTGTTCTCATGTCGTTATAAAACTGCACTTTTTCATTATCGTGGCATGTTTCCTTCCTGCTACGCGTAAGCCTTTTCAGAGCAGGTTACAATGCTCAAAGGTTTTTTTTCGATAATGATAGTACTTAAAACATAATCGCCTGATGATTTAAGACTGACTACTTATATCGACGTTACTTCTTTAAAGAATAGATATATAAAGATTCGAACGAAATATATAAAGAAAATTTATAATGATTCGAGGATATAAATATTATATATATAAGACGAGTATATCCTGTGATTGTTAATTTTAAGATAAGAATCGGTCAAAAGCGATTGAAAATGTTAGTAAAATGTGAGACGTGCTTGCTGGTGGTGTCATTAAAAGATTTTATTCCTCATCAAAAATACATTCATAAAAATTTTAAAGAATCAGTAATGAGATGTGCTGTCGAGTCATGCGATCGGTCATACACCAATCGTAGCTCCTTGCGAAAACACGCAAGTACTCATTCAGTCTACCCCGGCGTTGAAATGCGAATAACCAAACGTCGCAAAAATACCGTTTCATCCTCAGTCGGCTCGATCCAGAATTGTGATAACATAGAATGTCGAACAGAACGAGTTGATAATATGGAAATCGAAGCATCCGAGTTTCCCGCGTTACAGGTTAAAGAAAATTATGATATCGAGTCATTAAAGCGAAAAGCGTCGGTGTTTACATCGAGTTTATACGCGGATCCTTGTTTGTCGCGCGTTCAGGTCCAACGAATCGTCAAATCGTTTCAGAGTTTTTTAAACAGCGAAGAAGTAAATTCCTTTAGAGACAGCATCATCGACGAAGTTTCAACCGAAAAACAAGTGGTAGTTCAGCGGCGGTTCGAGATGCTTCAAAATGTATTCGGCCATTTAGATTCTGAACACAAAAGGCTTGTAGAATTTGAAAAAGAAGGACGCTATATCCCTCCGATACAACTATTTATAGGCACCTTAGACGTAAGCCGTCGAAATGGTACAATTTTTACAAAAAATATTTACTGTCAGTATATTCCGATAAAACAGACCATCAAATTGTTCATGGAAACACCTGGCATTTATAGTAGGATTTGCAAATATTTGATTGATCTGGAACAAAACAACAATGAAATCGAATGTATAGTACAGTCTAAATTCTGGAAAAGAAAAAATGTTGCTGATAAACAAGTATTGCCCATAATCTTGTACCAAGATGATTTTGAAACCGGCAACCCACTCGGTTCGCGATCAGGAATTCACAAATTGACTGCTACGTATTTATCAATAGGTTGCTTACCCCCCGAGTATCGTTCGCGATTAGTCAATGTTTTTCTAGTTCTGCTTTGCCACGCATCCGATTGCAAAAGAATCGATGGTGCGGTTATCTACAAGCAACTGATAGACGACTTAAATGATCTAGCGAAAAATGGGATTCAGTTGAGTATTAATAGCTCAATTTTGGTAGTTCATTTCAAGTTAGCCGTGATTGTTGGTGATAATTTAGGTTTAAATTCAACGCTGGGTTTAACGGAGAGCTTTTCCGCGAATTATTCGTGCAGATTCTGTAAAACGTCAAAGCAAAAATCGAAAAAGCTTTGTTCGGCACTAGGGTGTGTCATGAGAAATCCAAAGAACTATCAAGAAGATTTATTGCGAAATAATATATCACAAACTGGCATCAAAACGGAATGTATTTGGAATCGTTTATATGATTTTCATGCTGTTGAAAATTATTCCGTCGATATTATGCACGACCTCTTAGAAGGAGTTGGCAAACTCGAAACTGCTCTCCTATTAAAGCATGTGATCGTCGAACGCAAATTCGTCTCTCTCGAAAATTTAAATAACAGAATTAAATACTTCCGGTATCCTCCTTCGTGTAATACACCCCCGTTGATCAGCATTGCCGAATTGAACGACGGAAATATTAGGATGACCGCCTCGGAAATGAAAACGTTCATATTGAATGCAGGTTTACTGTTCGGTGATTTGATACCAGAAAATGACTCGCACTGGGAGCTGTATATAAAGTTAATAGAAATTTTGTGTATCTGCCTTCAAACTGAAATTACGTTCCAAACACCGGACATATTGGAAAAATTAATAGAAAGTCATCATCGCCTATATATTACTCTGTACGATAACACTCTAAAGCCAAAACACCATAATATGCTTCATTATCCGAAAATCATGCGAGAAGTTGGTCCGTTGCGTCTCATTTGGTCAATGCGTTTCGAAGCAAAGCACCGACCAATGAAAAAAAACGCTGCTGTTTCTTTTAATCGTGTAAACATCTGCAAAACTTTAGCCGTAAAACATCAACTTCATTTTAATAACGCTATTATGCAACGTCAATTTTTCGCGGATGATATTACATTAGAAATTCTGGCTGACGAATCGGTGCCTTCTGAATTTAGTCAATACAAACAACTTTCAAAATTATCTATTAATGGTACAAAATTTAGACATAGCGACATAGTCTTAGTCCGCGTAGGCGAGATGCCTATTATCGGCAAGGTACACAAGATTTTTCTAAAAAATGACTTCGTACCACCAGCGAAATCGTCTGACATTGCACTTCTCGTTAATGTGTTTGAAATTTTGTGTCGTAACCACCACCTACAAGCTTTCAAACTCGTTGAAACCGAACGTCAAGAGGTAGCTTCGTTGAACGTAACATATTACGTAGAAAAATTATCAGTTGTTCTCGCCCCTGATGGCAACAAATATATCGTTTGCGACGAAACTACGAGCAGTATTTTTACAGCCTAAGCGTTATACGAATTTTATGTTGGAGTGAATTTGATGACTTCATTTAATTTATTTTTGATTAACAGAAAAACATGCTTATTCTTTTTTTTTCATTACCGTTTTAGTAAAAAAATGTTTTTATTTATACGACAAAACTTGACAATTACTAATGTACCGTTAATTGTAATGATGTAAGGTTAATAGTACGAATATAATAAAAAAAATTTGTACCTGATATTTCTCTTGATTTGTAATTATTGAACCAGCCCATCAAAAAAGTAACAATACAAGTATTGTTTGTTGCTTTTACTTCGAAAAGTGTCTGTAATACAACGAACATGGTAGCGGCTAAACTACATAAATAGTAACGCGTACTAAAGTTAAGATGCTGGCTACATTGTTTACTGTTGCAACAGCCACGCAACCATTGTGGTTGAAATAAACCGCATAGTTAAGTCAACGATACATTTTTCGAGGTGAATAACTATAGATATGTAATACTCATCGAAATACACATTGCACTGTCGACCGTATAAAATCATAGAAATTGAAACAATATATAGTAATTGCTACTATATTGTAAAGTTAAACTTTACAATATATAGAGTTTATAAAACTATATTTTGAATTGCGGGTCATATTTTGCTTCACGTGTTTGACTGAATGTTACTATTAACCCTATGTACGAAAATAGTAAAAATATTAATATTGAATATCACTTATAATTATAAACATAAATACTTGTTGTCATACACACTTCGTTATATCAACGAAATGGAATGCGAGAGTAGACCATAATAAATGTAAAACATACTATTCGCGAGACGTCATTCCAGACAGCATATACATTCACATTAACAAAATGTAAGCGTTCGCTCTACATCATGTCGTTGTTATAGTACACAAAAGTATTATGAATCTAGCAACAATAGTAAGTATGTTTAACTATTAACCAATAAATGAATCTACACTCTACGTATTACTTGCAACTATATAGCATCAGTTCTCGTACTTATCATCACACTTAAATACAACAATCTTCAGAATAAAATATACATATCTTTTTCTCATCATTTACTATACAAGATGCTTGGAATAAATACACATGATTGGAAAATAACTACATATTTTATTTGCCTTTATTCTTCTCCAACGGTTCAAAATACTTTATAAATAGTAAAAGAACGAATAGTTGCAACTAACATACAGAAATAGTTGACATAAATACGAAAATATGGCACATGTTAACTATATTTTTATTGGTTACGATAACCATAAAACCATAGTTGTCCTCTCTGGGAAACATAGTTTATAGTAAAAATATGGTTACTCTGACCATATTTTTTTCTCAGTGTACTTATATTAGCGTGTTGAGAATCACTATTGTTCAGAGGCCATAAAATCTCCTTAACGAGGTATAGATTGTATTTTCATAGCGTATATAACTTTCTCTACTTAATACGAACTGAGCTCGTATCGCTGAGGATTCGAGAGATATTCGGCCAAAGGGCACCAATGGCCAGGGGGCCTTTTGCTTGCTAACGCGTGTACAATGTCAAGAGCCATTAAGCAACGTCGTCGAGACGCGAGTTCGGTTGTATGCGACGGCGCCATGAGAACATCTAATCCGGGCGCGGGTTTTCGTGGCGGAGGGACGAAGAGGGAATTTGGGGGGGAGAGCACAAGTCGGCCTCTCCCGAGCGATGCAAGAGTGCATGAGGCGCGGCTTCTGGCTGGCTGGCTGGCTGGAGTCCATCCTAAGCTCTGTGCAGCCGTTGATGATACATGCAGGCATCGGTGGCATAACGGTGAAGTAGGTTTCGAGCAATTTACATTCCACGAAGTAGCGCGGATCACACAGGCGTGGCGGAAGTCCCTGCTGGCTGTTGGCGCGAGGGCTGATTTATGTTGTATGTATGTAGTACGTATGCGCGAGTAGCAAGCTCGTTCGGTTGCTTTTACGTTGAGCTCGCGAGGTGAACGTTGTGAAGCTCGCAAGCAGAGAGTCCAGAGTCTGGATCGTAGAAACTAATGTAATTTACACGCTGCCATCCACACGCAACTCGGGCGCAGCGTATACACGCGTCTATACTCAACAATGTTACTATATTTATACTGTACGCGAGAGGCATCAGAGAGCTGTGCACGAGTATCGCTAACGATCTGTTGGATGCGCCTTTTAAAAGAGGGATAAAACGTGCCAGGGTCGAAGGGATCCGGTTACAGAGACCCGCAGCAGCAGCAGCAGCGGCAATAGCAACAAGACCAACAGTAGCGACAAGCGGCTCGTAGTTATACTACTATAGTAGTACTTGTATATCCATCGATTAATCGGTAACCTGCCGTATACCGAAAGCGCATAAAATAGTCTAACAACGTTAAATCAAAGAAATCTTGGCTGTTAAACACGCTCGTTATTATATTTTATATGAGATTTTCGTTGGCGAAGAGAATTTCCTCGTGTTTTACCGAGCCCTTGGCAAGTGCAAAGCCGCGCGTGGCTCTGCCGGGGATATCGGTTGCCAGCTAATAGCTAACGCTCGTTCTCGCGATCTACGCTGTCACGCAGCGTTCATTGCGCAACACGTCCACGGAAATAAATCTAGGATAGGCTGGTGTTGCTACTAGTAATACTACTACGTCTACGACTACTAACATTGCTAGTGTCGCTGCTGCTGCTGCTCGTGGGCATAGAGAACGCTCCCCGATCTGTAGCTCCTTTTCCATCTCTCTCTCTTCTTCCTCTCTTTTGCTGTTCCATCGCTGCTAGGCATAACCTTACTCTCTTCCCCTTCGTTCTATCTATTTCCCCTCGCGATCAGTCCTATCACTCCTCTCCTCGCTATATCTGCTCTCCTCACTCGCTCGTGTGTCTCTTCCGGCCTTGCATTCATCCCCCTTTTCCCCCCTCTCCCCACCCTTGTCTATATCTATCTATGTGCTCTTGCTCTAGTACGTCGTAAATGATCGCGCGCGTGGATTTCCATCGGAAAGTCTCATCAGCTTAGCTTTCAACCCACTGGCCCATACTCGTAACTAACGTACTCGAGGTTATAGTACACTACGAACACTTGGATGATCCCTGTGCCAAGATACGATACTCGTATCGAATCAATTTGTTTTCTCGAATGACGTTCACTGGAATATCTTGACAAAGGGAAAGTACGCGACATTGATTTCCCCCCCACGGTAATATTTTTCGCTCAGTGTCACGAAAAAGTTTGGTACTTGGTTATAGACTATCCATTTGCATGACATTCTTCAGCCACGTGTTTCGTCATAGGCGTCGTTGCCGGCTTTGGTCGAGGGGGAAGTCGACCAACGACGCCTCGAAGAAAAACATCGGTTTGGAAACTTTGAGATACAGTAGCACCTCGATTTTAGTCAGAGTTGGAAATGCCTAATACTTATAGAAATAATGATGACGATGATACGGTCGGCTCTATAATTATGATTTTATAATAATAACATGTAGCGATTGTAATACGGTGATTAAACTTTGGAATGGCTGCAAAAATTATTATTTTTCAATAAAAATTCACGGTAAGCCTTTTGAAAAAATGTAAAAAAATAAGTAATGCATTACTTATTTCTTCCATTTTTCCACTATTTCTTGCAATATTAAAGCGAAAATTAGTATTTTTTTCAGCTATTCAAATGTTTACACTCTATTTTATAATTACTACATATTATTATTATGAAATCGTAATTACAAAACAAATTGTACTGTAAACTATATCTCATGAATTAATGGGGATTGCAACTCAGATTTTAGTACAGATTTGAATAATTGCAGTAATGAAGTTTGGAGGTTTTTTTAACCATAGATAAACAAGTGGCTGGATGTTCATACGAGGAATAAGGAAACATTCAATAAGCCTCAATAATTGCTCGGCTATTTTTGAGGCATATTTTATCATTTTGTTAAGTGTGGCAACGCTGGAACGAATTATCATCGATTCAATAACTATCACTATCATGAACTGCCACAAACATACGTTGTGAAATTCTAATCCTAGTTCTTACAATTCTATATGAATTAAAAACAAAAACTCTACAATTTACGATAGAAAATTATTGTTTTAATCGTATACAGAATTTTTCAAATCTAAGACCTGAAATTACAACTACACACTACACTTAAACTATTTTATTACAAAATAAAAAATCATCCTTCTGGATTGATCTTTTAATAAAAATATCGTGAGATTCACTGGTGGTTTAATTTGTCGGAAAAAATCGATCATAAATATCGATATTTTGTAGCATAAAAATCGATTTCCCGAAATATTTATCCGATGTTTTTTAAATACGTGATTCTTAATTCTTAAAATTGTTGTATATCAACTTCTTGCCGAATGAAATTCCATAAAGTGCAGAATTTCTGTACACCGACATTAATAATTACATCTGAATTTTCTAGTGGTGATTTTTCCACCAGACAATAAATAGGACTTTTTTATTTACTTTTATTACCGTAAAAATAAGATTACACGTAAATAAGTCCTTTATCTATATCATATATCGTACACTGAGAGAAAAGTTTGTTAACATTTGTTAACAGTTAACAAATCTTGGTTAAATATGGCGTAATGAACCATTTAGTTATTCTTATTGAATCTCACTTCAACTAAATAAAATTTGCTTGTCGCAAATACAGCTTCGCTGACATTTGTTAATATTTAACAAATGTTAATAGTTAACATATGTCAACGTTGGTTAAATATGGCGTAATGAACCATTTAGTTATTCTTATTGAATCTCACTTCAGCTAAATAAAATTTGCTTGTCGCAAATAAAGCTTCGCTGACATTTGTTAATAGTTAACAAATCTTATTTGGCTCAAGTAAGATTCAATAAAAATAACTAAATGGTTCGTTTCGCCATATTTAATCAAGATTTGTTAACTATTAACAAACTCTTCTCTTAGTGTAATTTATAATAAATTAAGAAAAGTGTGGTGCATTTTCTTTCGGAAAAATAATCGAGAATGCACTGTATACAAGATGCCGGCGAGTTTGGCTCGGTGTTTGGGTCACGGTGCGCGTTGCAGCGCTCTCGGTTCTCGCCGGCCGGCTAAGAGTGTCGTTCAGGATGCTCGGCTCGGCAAGACGTTCCACTTTCCGAGCGTTTCGTCATCGGCTTACAGCTGATACTCGAGGCGTAATTAAAGCGATGCCCGATGACGACGGGCCAGAGAGCGAATGGCTTGCATCGACCTCTCTGTTATAGCATTTATTCTGAAAGAAAATCGACCGATCGAGTTAAACAGTAAATCGAGTCCGGCATTTAAAAAAATCTCTGTTCCCTATGCAATGTTATTATTTCCCACAGTTAATACCGATTGTGCTGCGAAAAAAAACTCGCATGCGCAAACGTTCCGCACATTTCTACGATATCAGCATATCTAAACAATGCGCACGATTATATGCAACGAATATTACAGATTTCAGTAAGTATATCTTTCAAGCAAGCGACAAATGGTGGGTAAGTTCTTTGTTGGTTCGTGAGACTCCCGGCGACGCGAGCGCAGAGCCTCCACTCATTTTCAGTGTCGTCACCGACGCCCTCCAGCTGATGTAAAATGGCCGCCATTCTCTGTCAGCTGAACAACAATAGAACCGGCTTTTTAAGCCCATAAGTACTCTACTGATTCTCAGACATCGAGTACACGTACGGTACATCGGGAAATTCTTAAAAATGCGTTTATCCTATGAAATATAGTAACGGAGAAGGAAAATATCCGGGACATTATGGCAAGGCGAATCGCCTGTTGGAGGTTCTCGTACAACCGAATGCTTTGGATTCGATCGTACAATACCACCACTCTCCTCTAGAACCCGCCCTACCACCGCGGCGATGTTTCGCAGGCGCGAGGCGTTTCGTCACCAAAGCGTCGTCTCACAGCTGATGACAAAACGCCCGCTCACGGCTGCTGCTTGACAGCTGAGTACCAATCGTAAGCTGTGTGCTCTCTCGCACTATGCTCTTTTATTCCTTTTCTGCACAGCTGTGCGAGCGACAATTGACAGAAAATTGTAGCCAGCCCTCAACCTATTACGATATTTTCCTAGCTAGCGTTGAAAATTCTTGTAGTTTAGAAGCAGAGCCAAAGGAATGGCGATTAGAAGGAGCGACGGAAGACGAAAGACAGAGAGTGAGAGAGACACAAATACATAGGGTCAGAAAGGGAAAAAGAGAGAGAGACGATTACCGGCGAGAGGGGATTCAGAGAAGGCTCGCCTCGAGAGAAAACGAAGCAGGGAGCAAGCTATGTTGGAGTCTCGAACGCCTCGACGTTGCCGTTGCTGCATTGGCTAAGTGGCGTCGTTTTGTACGTACATAAAGCAACAACGTACATGTAGTAGTGGCTGAGGAGAAGGTACGCGCAGCAGCGAAGTTGTGATGGTAGGAAGGAAAGTGGAGGGGATAGATGTGGAGAGTCTCGTTGGTTTAGGATGTTTGGTTAGGGTCTAAGCACACGATTTTTGTGGCTCTCGTGGTGCTACACGCAGGGAGAACAGCCAATAGGAGTAAGTAGGTCAGATATTTGGACGAATGGTGGCTCGAGGCCGGATCACGTGGGTTTGTTGTTATCTATCAGCTGTTTTGTCCCGGGCCGAGCGGGCGGGCAACCGGCCGGCGCAGTGAAAGCCGGCAGAACCGCTTCGGTTGCGAGACTCGCGCCTCAGTTCTACCCGGTCCGTCAGCTGTGCGTCACATGTCGGATACCTCGTCGTCTCTCCGCGTTTCACTAACAGCAGCACCACCATCACAACACAATAACTGCAGTTGCTGTGTCGTTGCTCGTACCTCACACCGACACTCGGCATCCGTCGTTGGATTGGTGCGTACCCCGAGCCGGTTCCTCATAAACACCAGCTGCTCAAACTTTCCAACAGTTAAACACAAATTTACTTGGCATATTATGCTGCTTGAGTCGCGCTATAAAATCACTTATGGCGTTAAAACGCACCGAAACAACGAAGAATATGTCGATCGACGCGTGACGATAAATTCGCCTAATACCAAAGCCGGTGCATACGGCATAAATTCTTGTTTGTTGTTTTCGAGGCCCCGGAGACCGCCGCTTCTCAACTTTTGAACTGTAATCATCACGTTTCGCGTCTGTTGAGTGTTTTTTTCCGTGTCATCAAAGGCAGCAATAATTATTCGATAAACAGCTATATTCTCTCTTTTTTTTTTAATACACCATTTTTTGAGTAATAATCAAGTGTCGGTTTTGTTACATCGGTGAAATAAAATGACTTGAAAGAAAAGTTTTGCGGGTTTTTTTTTGCGATTTAAAAAAAAAAGAATTTCATCGAATTGGAATTTGGATGAAATTTTCGTTACTCGGGGAGGTAAGTTCGAGAGTGACGAGTCAGCAGTAAGCAGCCAGTGTGAGTTTTGCGATCGACAGTCGAGTGGAGAAAAAAATCGTCGTTTTGTGGAGTACAGTTTTATTTTTCACAATTTTACATCGTTTACACTGTTGTTGTTGTGCTTCATACGGGATAGTGCTGTCGTTTCGTCATCGAGCTACATACCTTTTGGACTCGAGATTTTTGTACTCGCAAGTGGCGCTTAAGAACTGTCTTATATCCTTTGAAGTGAAGTTCTTTTTAGAGCTGTGAGAAAAAAAGAATTTGCAAAATTCGCGTTCAGAATTACACGGAAGAACACGATCTGTTCTCCTGCAGCTCTTGCCGCTGCGTGTATTATACCCAGCGTCTCCCGGCTTGTTGGAACGAATCGGGGCCAGGTTAAGGCGCATGCGCACCCTCGGTCATTCGGCCCCAACAACCACAACGGCGGCAGTCTGTCGTCGTCTCGCTCGCTTTTGAAAACTTTTCGAGAGCGCCGGGCGGCGCGTTTCGCACCCCAATTCACGGGTGACGTTGAATTTTTTCTACATACAACAATCGTTAATAATCACGTAGGTTTCGCGGCAACGCGTTTCCCGCGCGATTTAAGAGAAATATCTTTCAAGATTACCGAGAAATATCGCGTGTTAAGTGCGATAAAAAAGCGCACTATCCTGGAGGAAAAAAGGAATAAAAACTTCACAGTAATAATGTCGACCGGCAAGAGATTGGCAAAGCGCAGCATTATCGGCACGAGAGTGTCGGCACGTGGCAAAGACGGAAAATACTACAACGGATATATACACGCTCTGAAGTCGCCGGCGTCTGCCACTGCCAAGGACAGCCTCAATATATCGAGCGACACCCTCTATTCCGTGAGATTTGACGCGGCTGCGGGCATGAAACCCCCGAGCCAAAACACCGAGTTTACCGGTCGTGATCTAATAGCTCCGGGTTTCGAATCCATCGACTCAGCCACTTTCGTCGCCGGACAGAAGGTCTATCTTACTTACAACGGTAGAGAGATACAGGCCGAAGTAACCGAGCACCGTAAACATCTCGACGAGGTGGATGTGATGCTAGCTCCAAACGGCCAAGAGGTGAGTTTCCGTTAAAAAAATAAACATAAAAAACATTGTACTGTCTTCAATAATTTCCCTAAAATCTCGCCGCTATTTCAACCATCCAAACAAGTGTTAAGACAAAAAATAAACTAACCCTAAAGTTAGTTCAGTGAAGGAGCCTGTAATTTACTTGTACTATTTTTGCCCATAAATAAGCAGTCGTGAAAATAACGTCGGGAAAAGTGAAAGTTCACGAGTAGCTTCGTTGGAGGGTTGAAACAATTGCGAGACTATTATATAGCTGGAAGGCAGAAATGCATGGTTCGTAAGTATAACTCGGAGGATATACCGGAATCGGTATGCAGTAGCGTTGTGCGTTGCATTTGCGAGGGGATAGCAAGTACGCGTACGCCCACGCGCCCCCGATGTATCCTTATCGCAACGATGATCGCGGGCGGTAGGAGAGCTCGTGGTGTGCGCGCGCGGTTTATACGCGAGGACGCCCGAGGACGGCTCGCGAAAGAACAAAGCCGGGATAGCAGCAGCAGCAGAGAGAGAAGGCTAGCACACCAGTAGCACATGCACTCTGCTCACGCGGAGAGTGGAGGCGTCGCGTGTCTCTCTGTTATATTCCCTATAGTCTGTGCGGTGTGTAATAGAAGCAGTAGCAGCAGCAGCACGAAACTCGTTGCTACTGCGTGTATATATACGTCCGTGTCCGATAGAGCGCGATACGTAGAATCGACGATAGGTGCATCCACCCCGAGGGCTCTCACCACTTGTTATGCTCGCACACAGAAGAAACACGCTTCTGCAACCGGTACAGTAAATATATATACATAACAGACCGACGAGACGAAAGTATATGCATACAAGACCTTTCTTGTTATTTTTTTTTTTTAAGGACGTGTCAACAAAAATGTATAGCAACTGCAAAGCTCGATAGCCACTCAAGACACTATTTCCTACTGCGTTTGCCACGCATTTGCGTCTCCCCCACTGATAACGGCACACAGTATTCTCGGTCATTGGAACTTGAGTGTAAACATTGCTGTCTTTGCCCCGAATTCTTGAGATAACCGAGTTCAGCCAGTTTCCGTAGATTGTACAGTCTTCGATGTTGTGTATCTTGTATCTTAGTGAGATACAGCGGGAGATATTGTATCATTAGTATGAGTGTGATTAGGAGAAGACAAGAAGCATTTTACACAAGTACATACTCGAGACTCTATACTGTATAAATATACATAGCTGTCGCAGTGTTTCTCTTGTTTGTATATGTATAAGGAGCTCTTGGTTTTGAGTATCGTTGCGGTATATAAACGTGGTGGCGATCAGAGTACAGCCGGATGCGCACCTACAAGCCAATGCCCGAGGCAAACACTCATTCCGAACGGAAGCTCTTTTTCCCCTCTTGCGCTCTCCTAGACCGCGCGCATATATATATACACGCGGTGTGTCCCGCTGCTATACTCGCCACAACAAGACCCGGTCTACAAGCTTTTCATGTGCATATATCTACGACGCATTATGAACTGATGATGCGTTAAGTCGAAGTATACGAGGACAATGTCTTGCTATCTATAGCAGAGACATTTTCTTCGTGCTCTGAATTTCGATCTCGACGCTGTGGCCGCTTTGAAGGAAGAAGGAAAAATAAAACGTAAGCGATTGGGATATTTTATGAGAACAGCGACGCCGGTGCAACCGGCTCCCGGCTTCGCATGACAGCTCTCACTCACCAACGAGTGCAACGACGGCCGAGTGACTCTTCCCTCTCCCTCTTCGACGCCCCGTTGATCAGGGAAATATTATTTTCGTGACCCCGTTCCTAAATGCGTAACGTCGCGAGTAGGTGGCCCATTTACGCGACGCGCATGTGCACTGACGTAGGCGGCGGCTATGGCCCGCTCGAGTTGACGGTGCGCTACTCTCTAGCTGCAATGCATACACTACTACTTTATGCCCTGCTTCATCTCCGCTTCTACTGCTCTGCTGGGCGTCGCGATGATATACAGTGATGATGACACTATGGCGTAGGGCATTATAGGTAAAATACGGAGATAGCAATAATTTGTGCGGTATTTTATGTATTTGAATTACTAAAAAATTGGAGTATTTGAAATTACTCGTTTTTAACCATTTAAGGGCTTTTTTGCTGTTGAAAAAAAAAATGGATAGTGGACACTTATAAAAAGGTGTCTGTTTGTTTATTTCATGTGCCAATTCTAAAAAAAGTTCAACTAAAAATGATTAACATGCAAGAATGTTCACTTATCAGAGATGCAAGCATCCATTATTTTCAAATTTACGATGCGTATTTGTTCCATAAACAATTTGATATTAATATTTTTTGATTCCTCTTTTGCCAAAATTGTGAGGAAAAATAATGAGGAAGCAATGTGCAAGGTTCTAATTTGCATCCTTGTATGAGAATATATTAGTAAAAATTAAAAATAAACTTTTAAATGCAGGTTTGCTAAGAAAAGTTATGCACAAAAGTAACGTAATTATTGTATGAATTTTTGTGAGCAAATATTTGGATTATGATTTTAATCAAATATTTATACAATTTTCGACGAATATAGTAGGATATTCTTTAAAAAATTAGTAACTATTTATTTATGAAACAAAGTAATAGAATAAATTCTCAAATAATGGCTAAATCTATTATAAAAAAATAATCAATGCGCATGTTTTGTTAAATAGAATGAGATCGACATTACTCACCGAGTAATCAAATCAGTAAATGTTAACAACACATCGGTGGGTAATGTTTCGATTCCGAGGGATAGGAACGAGAAAGATGGAGATAAATGTCGGAGGCTCGTTAGATGTATCATATGGTATACATATATAGATATAATTAGGATGCAGACAGGAGATGTAGAAGGGAGAGTGAGCATGAGCCGCAGCAGCAGCAGCAACAGTAGAAAAGCCGGGCTGCAACGTAGCGTCCCGGTAGACCGGACTATCACCGAATGGAATTTCATACCGCGACATCGTCGACCACCCGACGACACGGGGGGGCATCTACACTCCGCCATCTCTCACGGCTCAATGCACTTTTCGATCGTTCCCAATACGCCATAACTGTATCTGAACAGTCGGGTATATCATCTACACACAAAGTCAAAACGATTGAAGCATATTAGAAGCGTCGGTAACGATCGAAATTCTTTCAAGCGAAATATCTACCGGACGCAGAGCTTTACGAGAATCAATGAACGTAGAAAAATTATTTCCCATTATAGTGACAGTAACTCCTATTTGCTAGCCTCGAGAATATTCTTGCTGGGCTAATAAATGATTTGTAAACCTAATAAATAATTGTACTGGGCTGACAAAGAATTTTTTAAACCTAATAAATAATTTTTTGGGCTAACAAATTATTTTTTAACCTAATAAATAATTTTACTGGGCTAAAAAATGATTTTTTAACCTAATAAATAATTTTAGAGGGCTAAAAAATGATTTTTTAACCTAATAAATAATTTTACTGGGCTAAAGATTTTTTAAACTTAATAAATAATTTTGTTGGGCTAAAAAATTATTTTTTAACCTAATAAATAATTTTACTGGGCTAAAAAATGATTTTTTAAACTAATAAATAATTTTACTGGGCTAAAAAATTATTTTTTAACCTAATAAATAATTTTACTGGGCTAAAAAATGATTTTTTAACCTAATAAATTATTTTACTGGGCTAACAAATTATTTTTTAACCTAATAAATAATTTTACTGGGCTAACAAATTATTTTTTAACCTAATAAATAATTTTAGTGGGCTAAAAAATTATTTTACTGGGCTAACAAATTATTTTTTAACCCAATAAAGAATTTTACTGCGCTAACAAAAGATTTGTTAACGTAGAACATTTTTTTGCTGGGTTGACAAACCTTTGCGGTTGTTGTCACTATATTAGCAATTGATTTGGTGGTATAGCCAAATTTTCTCTCCGTGCGATGCGGTATCGAGCCTCAACGACTAAGCTGCGAGCCATTGGTACACTGTGCGGTCTATCTAAAATGTGTGCGATGAGCCATCACAATGAAATTTTCGGAGATATATATAAATGTTTCTCAGCTGCGTTGAGATAGAGAAATGCTGCACAGCAGAGAAGTTGCACGAGCAGACAGCGACGTGCGCGATCGTTCAGGCGTATCTGCTATGGAGAGAAGCGAATATATACGTGGCCTCGGTCCCGCTACGTGGGCGCGGCTAGATTCGTAACGAGTCCTCCTATTCGACTACAAGATTCTATGATACATGCTATAGACCCTCGCCTTGCATATATGAATTTTGTCATAAATTAATGTCATAAAAATTACGAAAAATATGCATATTTACAAGGAGAGAAGTTCGCAGTACATTCGAGTCCATTACGTTTTTCCGCATTTACAACTGTTGACTAATTTTTGTGTCATAATCAAACAAGCTCGTCAAATTTTAATATTTCAATTATTATCAACAAATAAATTTTCAATAAAATGTTACAAAAAAAATTCTTAGTAATTAATAAGAAATTTGAACATGAGTTTAACAAAACTGCACATAAATTTTACTGAACTAATAGCTGTTCAATCAATTATAGATTAAATGTTTTATTTGAGAGAATAATGAAGTCTTCAACTCTCTTAACTATACCAATTAATAATTGTCACTTAATAATCCCCAGAACTTTCACATATGTCTTCAAGTGTAAAATATCCCCCTATTATATCGTGCCTAAAAAAATTGTTACGTAGGTGTCGCAGCTGTTTATAGAAATACGTGGCTCAACGATTAGGAAATTGAATTAGAGACGAATTTTGATGTACTAGCGAGTAAGACATTAAGACATTAATAAGCCGCAGGGTATACACGTCCGGCAGGACATATACACACTCACGCATGTACTCACATAAAAAAGATGTATGTAATGTATATGTATGACAAAAAATTGTATATTTCACATACATCTTTGCGAATCCATAGAAAAAAATATATAAGCGATATTTATATAGTTAATATGCCATACAGACACATATGTTTTATTTTCGTTGAACAATAGATTTTTATTTCATTTAACGATAGATTTGTTGGTTCGCATTAAAGATTTAATACGAAAACGTATATTGTCTGGCATTGAATAGTTTTATTAATTCAATAAAATTTTTAGAAAAGTGAAATTATCTTCTTGATTGAAAAAAGAAATATGATTTTGATTCCACAAATCGAGGTATGAAATATATGATTGATTCAAATACATATTACATTTAAATATTTCTAAATAAATGATTTAATTGGAAGATTTGATGTATTCAATTATATTTTTTTTCAGTGTATAGGTTTAATAGCATGGCCTTGAGTAGGGTCTGGGCTGCTCCGGTGTGAGCGGAGAGTGATCAAAGATCCTTCGCTAGTGGGCGGCCTTGCGGTGAAGCTCTGTAATAACGACAATCTAAATGCTCGCGCTTTGATTTTCCACAGAAACGTCTCTAATGCTTCTGTCATGTTCATTTTTTTTTGCCAGAATTTTATCGTTTCGGCGATATAAGCGTTAAGGATGTACGAACGGTACTTCCTGAAACCGTACGAATGTTTATTCCCGATGGGATAATCCGAAAAAATGATGAATGTAAAAAGTTATGAAAAGATTGATCTTGCATAATAATGATTGAAAATGTTATTAACAAGTTGATGAAAAAATTGTTTATCAAATCAACCGTCAACCTAACATTTTTTTTTTTTTTTTTTTTTTTTTCGAATGAAAATTATTGATTAATTTCTCCTAACGCATATGAATTTTATCAGAATTTTTTTTTATTTTGAAAAATAACGAATTTTGGATTTGTGTTTGTCATAAAACCATCCATTACACCAAACAAGTATCCGGACGATTGATCGAATAGATTCGCAATTACAGCCCGAATATATAATAAAAGAAACTTTTTTCAAAAATTGCTTTTTAATACACTAAATTCTGAAATAATTCAGACGTATGCGGAAAAATTAAATAATTTCCAATTGAAAAAAAAGTTAGGTTGACCGGTAATTTCTTGAACAATTTCTTTTTCACAAATTTGTTACCAATATTGTACTTAATTTAATGGGCGTATCCTTTAATACGTTTCATGCTCAAGCCAGCAAACATTCGTTATGAATAATTATTTAGAATTATTATGTTTATGTATATATATTTATCTTTTTTCTGGAATCTGGAATTTTTAAACTGTCGCTATGCTTAAAATTTATTAAAATTCAAAAATTATTTTTTAAAAATGTATAAATATAATAATAAATAAAAATATATATTTTGGAATCAGTATTATGCAAAATTGATTTTTTCAGCATTTTATACATTATTTGTTTTTAAAAGAATTTCTCATAGAAAACTGTTTGAAATTTTCTCTGAAACTCATGTTATTGCGGGTCTGTGGCGCTTGTACTATCTTAATGTATCACATAGTGAGCTGTTGCAATGCGACCGTATGACGACAAGCGAAGGTGTCACGATGCCGGTCGGTACCTTGAAACGCGTGATCTCACACACATATCGATAATGTGCGTTCTCGCGGTTTCATTCCTATGACATTGATGATTGGCGGTCGCGAACCTGGCTATCGATGAGTAGACCTTTTTGCTCATACAACTCGCGATTGCAACAACTGGGCGTTATAATTAAAACATCATAAGTAACACGAGGGGTTCAACGGAGATCGGCAACGAAATTGCGTAAATGCGGTAGATATCGTTTCCGGAAAGATTGAGCACTTATCTCCGGGGTATCAATAGAGCACTTAGTCTCGGCACGAAAGCTTTTTTTCCGAAGCAATCAATCAATCATTAGCACCTACGGTTCGTCCCCTTTTGGAGACACCTTCAGAATCGATCTTATTTCGATTAGTAATATTCTCCACCTCTTTCGTGATTCAAAGACATGAATTATTTTTTTTTACTTAATATATATCCGTCGAAAACTGAAATGAGATTTCATAGTTATTTTTTATTTACAAAAATTGTAATAAATGGCTCCTACTTTGCATGATTAAATATTCAATTTAATCGTCAAAAGCAGTTTATTCTTATATTTTCAATTTTATATAAATTATTAAAAAGTGGTTTGAGCTTTCGATGGCTAAATGTAGATTAAAAAATATTTTAAATTCATTTCGTGCCAAAAACAAAAGTCAATTTTTATAATCATCTTTCTTACGGAATAATGAAATAGAAAAATAAAATGTCATCTGCTTTGGTTGATAAAATATTGGATAAAAAATATTAGAATTTATTCCACTATTTCGAAATTATCATTACCAATTTATATGATTACCATTTACAATACGAAATAGATGTCTTAATCCAAATTATATTGAAATTAAATGAATAGCCCCACAGCGGCAGTTAAATGGAAATAGTTGTCGAGCTGCGGAGTGCACAGAGCGTAGCGTAGTCAGTGGAGATTCGAAGATGCAACTGGTGCCTCTCTGCCAAGAGATCGTTGCCAATTAGCGAGTGAGACAAAATCGAGATCGTTGGCCAGCCGAGCGAGGCACAGCGTGAAGGGGAGGAAGAGGGAGGAAGGGAGAGCTCGTCGCGTGCTCCGAATTGAGAGTTCATTGAGTGTGCGCGACGTCGGTGGCGGCGCGTTGAATTCGCTCGCCGGTTACTTTTACTACTGCATACTATATATACGGTCGTCCCGAGTCGTATTCTCTCGATAGTAAAAGAGCTCATAGTTACTATGCTACACCACGTCAGATATCTTACTACTATATAAACCTAATACTACTATGTTGTTGTCTCGCTGCTTCTGTCCTACGCACATTCAAATATACTCGTTTCGCATCCGTTTGCGAATGACTCACGTCGACCCAAACTACCAGTTGATTCACCGTCCCGTTCAGAAAAGATTTCTCCTCCTTTGCTTCAACTCCTCGTGTTTTAGTACACGAGCCTCGTGGCCAATTGGTCGTAGCGTGGACTGACGAAATAACCGGGAACCGGAGTTATAATTGGTGTCACCAGTCTAACACACTATTCGGCAACACGATTTTTGCAGATCTTACAGAGGCACGCGCGTAAATCCAAAGATAGAGAAGGGATTATATAGACACTGTTTGTGAGCATGCAAATACCTCGTGCAACAAAATAGTCAAACGCGAATGCTAACGTCATTAGGGAATACGTAAACAAGAATCGATATTAGAAACCGTAGACTCTTCCTCGTTGTCTATAAAAATTTCACACCGGTCGTCGCGACTACTATGACGTCAAAACTTCACAGACCAAGTCTTGGACCCCAACGGCCTCGAAACGCAACTTTGGACCTCCTACGCATTAGCATTTGGCCTCTATGTGGAATTCGATCCTACTTCCGGAGACTTGGTACTTACTTACACTGTTATAAATTGTTGTATGAAAATTACAATTATAAAGTATTGGAAGTTTTTTTTTTAGGGATACGCGTATATTAAATTTTACAACATATCTGTATATTAAATGAAATTTAATATGCCGTTTCTGCAAAAGAGCTTCTAATACATATATTAATTTTTAAAATATTTTTAACATGATTAACATGATTCAGACACCATTTTAGTAGATTTTGAGGTTACGTTTATGCAATTTTTTTTATGGTGTGTCAATAGTGTGTTAACTTTGTAAATTCTTAATGTGCGGTGGAATTGAATGTCAAGGAATATTAAGACGTCATGAAAAGAAGGTTTTGTTAGAAAAATGGCTATAAGTTGAATTAAATATTTTGTATTCACACTGTCAGGAATTTTTATCTGATTTTTATCTAATTTTTATGTCCACTTAATTCCTATAAACACACGGATCTAAGAATCTCGTAAAAATTAGCATAAATCTGGTAAAAGTCCAGTATTTAGAGAGAATGTACAATATCAGTGACGAAAGTTGATGTATTTCTAATTTTTACGAAAAATCCTGAAGTTTTTTCCGGTTTGTTCTCTTTATTCTCATATATAAATGAAGCTAAGCATCTCATAAGAATTCTCATAAATCTGATAATAGTTTCTATATTTAGAAAGAAAAAACTATCGTATTTGTAACAAAAATGTAAAAATTATCATAAGTCTGATAATTGTTTCATGTGTTCAAGAAATTACAATATCAGTGACAAAAATCCCAAATTAGTCATTCTTTCCGTAAACGCGTGTATTTTTCTTACTCCAATATTAGAAAAAATTGTAAGTTTTTATCCATAAACTCGTCGATATAAATTCAATGTTCAATTGTAATTTAGAATTAATGTAAGTTTGCAGTAAATTTAATGTAAACTATTGAAAATACTGTATCATACATTAATATTACATAACTGTAGTATATTAATTTTAATGTACTAGTTTATGCATAAAAACTTCCAGTACTTGTACATTAAATTTCACAATGAGAGAAATTAAATTTAATAGTGTGGTCCTGATAACTATTCAGTGATAATTATATTTTATTAGTCCAGAGTCCAGGTGACTATTTTCGTAGTTACATTGATAGAAACGTAGTTAATTTAACTATTTTCGTAGTTACATTAATAGTAACGTAGTTAATGTAACTATTTTCGTAGTTACATTAATAGTAACGCAGGTAATGTAACTATTTTCGTAGTTACATTAATTGTAACGGAGTTAATGTAACTATTTTCGTAGTTACATTAATAGTAACATAGTTAATGTAACTATTTTCGTAGTTACATTAATAGTAACGTAGTTAATGTAACTATTTTCGTAGTTACATTAATAGTAACGCAGGTAATGTAACTATTTTCGTAGTTACATTAATAGTAACGCAGGTAATGTAACTATTTTCGTAGTTACATTAATAGTAACGGAGTTAATGTAACTATTTTCGTAGTTACATTAATAGTAACGTAGTTAATGTAACTATTTTCGTAGTTACATTAATAGTAACGCAGTTAATATAGCTATGAAAATAGTCACATTAACAATAACGTAGTTAATATAACTACGAAAATAGTTACATTAACAATAACGTAGTTAATGTAACTACGAAAATAGTCACATTAACAATAACGTAGTTAATGTAACTACAAAAATAGTCACCTGGTCTAATAAAACATAATTATCACTGATTAATTACCAGTACCATCTTAATTTCTCTCAGTGCAGATATATATATATTTTTTTGTTACTATGCAGATTTTTCACCCCGTATATACAAGAATGAAGTAGTACATCAAGTACTTGGTTAACAACTTGTGGCAACGTCGAAGCCAAAGCCGGTGGTAAATAGGTTACGTAAGATGGTACGCACGCGCATAGTATTAAGTCACTGGATGTGCATCGTAGGAGCTGGAGAAGTGTATCTGTCGCGTAACGCCCGCACAACGACAATGACGGCGTCGAGTTGTGCTAGAACGTGGCGTGTTAGAATCTTATGTGAGTTAGCAGAAACAGCAGCAAGAGCGCTCGAGGGTCGATCGCCGATTCCCGAGGTCGACACGTGCATATGTACGTATGTATGTACGTAGTATTTACTCGTACAGAGACGAGCAAATGCTCGCGGTTACACACGTGCTCTCCTCTTGCGTATATATATATATATATGTACTTTCCGCGTACATATATATATATATATATATATGTATATATATATATGTACGCGGAAAGCGGAAGAAGATAAATGACCGCGAATAAAGCGTGTTTGTCTCTCACGCGCTGTTGTTTTTGCCTTTCAATGAAAACTGCGTTGTGCTGGATAAAAGATATGTGATACGATGACGAGGAGAAGAGATGGATGATCTCGAGGTCAACGAGAATGGAGAAAGAAACGATGCTGCTGCGTATCGAATGATTGAATTTACTCGACGCAAATTAATAAAGAAGAAACATGTTTCTAGGAGATTATACCAACAATAAAGAAGCTGCGACGTAGTTTCGCATCCTCTGACGGAAGCTGTGCTTGACGACTGTGTTACTACTGTCGCTTTCTCACTTGCGAGAAACGCACGATTGGTGAATTGAAGTGGGTCAAGAATCGGCGTAGGTCAGTCGCGTCGAGAACTGGAACAAAAATGAGAGTAGGTCCGGCTGCTGACGAAACTGAGAATAAATTCACACTTACGTACTTGCAGACAACATGGCTGGGAATTTAGAACGTATATCTCACTGAGAAAAGAAAGTTAAAACTATATATCGTCACTCCTGTCAGTAAATCATTTCCTAATTGATACAAGATTAAATATAAATTCCAAAGCTCTGTCTTTTTGTACCGAAAATCTTAAATTACTATAATAATATTAATTCAATATTTCATTGTTTTAATTGAAATTTACAAAAAATAGTATTTTGATAAAAACTGCGACACTCAAAAAATATTTGGTTAGAAGTTCCAAAAACGTGGTTAAAAATGTTACCAAAAAAACTTGGAAAGCACAATCAAGTTAACGGTTAACATAATTAGATTCTCTTGGTAAAATTTTTAACCAAGATTTTAGTAAGCCCAATCAACTCTTTTTTGGAGTGTATCATTATTTTTCTTCATTCAGACGCTTTTTATTTTGCTCTTAATTCAACAGAAAAAATGGCGAAAAATATTTGACGGAGAAAAAAAAATACCGACTAAACTGACGTTCATGTATGTTTATAAAATTTTTCTCAGCTCCAAACGGGTTTGTTTTCCCAGGCAAGATTTTGAAAAAAGATTAGACCGATAAATTCTTAGGAGAAGAATGCAAAATCACGGCTGATCGTCGTCTTGGTGTGGAACACCTGACGCAAGATCGCGTGGGAATGTAATACAAGAGTGCCGAGATAGCGTTGGGCCTCGAGGCGGACGGTCTTGCGCATTAACTGTGTATGTACGTGTGGCCCGGTACGCGTACTGCACTCACGAGTAATCGCCGCATTTCTCCGACTTGGAAATCGAGGCCGTGTCACAGAGCACGTCGCTAGCAATGCGAACCGAGAGTATATGTATATGTGTATACCAACGGTAGCAGCTTCAAGCAGGAAGCCGGCCGGCGAGCCGGCTACGCGCCGAGTATTCACGTCATCGAACAGCCGCGCTGCTACATACATAGTTGATGCATGAGCATGCGAGCAACAGCTGGGCCATATTCGACGGGCGGGTCCTCGACCCGTTCATTTCTATAGATATCTTCCTTTCATACAGCCGAATTTTCGTCGCATTATTGTGTAGCCAATAATATCCACAAACTAAACACGACAAAAAAAATATATATGTACTCTAAATACAATTGGTAATAAAAACAGAAGCTAAGAAGTCGTCTAGATGTGAACATGTGACACGTAAGAAAATTTATCGTCGCATCTCCGGGTCGCATAGTTTTGTTGAATACGCGCAGTTAAATAGTGCCGTAAATCCCGACGGGAAGTAAAAACAAATTTAATGGAGGTACCCGAGGTCTTTGGGTCGAATTTCCTATTGCACTGAAGATCGGCACTCGTAGGGAACACTTCGAGGATTTACCTTCACAATTTATGACTTTTAACACAATCACTGACAAGTCGGATTTAAAACAATTAAAAAAAAAAACAGATTTTTTTATTCTGATGTATTTTTACTTTTCGAGGCTGATGCTTCTGTGATAAAAATAATTTGAGATTGTCTGACAGACTGAATGATCGCTTTGGAATACAAAATGTTATCTTGCTATCTAACAATTAAATCAATTTAATAAGATCTATAAATATATGACTACTGGAAAATTTTCGAAAGTTTTTTAAATGGATGTATATGCACTATCTTCATTACTCACTGATACAAAGCGACGTCTTTAAAGTGCAATCCGAGATTGAGGAAAATAATGACTTACTTTCATCACTTGAATAGGGTTGTAAACCTCAATTATTTCATCTGATAAATATTTTCTTATAATCGATTTAATAATTATTATTTGTCAACAATTCTCAACTTCTTTGAAGTTGTTAAAAAGTTAAAACATTTTTGTAAAAGAACTGTAAGTTAGTATGAAATAATAATTTTGAAACGACACTATAAATTTACATTTTAATGAGGTTTTACAACTCAATAAAATTCATTATCATATTCCACAAATGCAGAGTTGTAAATGCCTAATACTTATAGAAATAATGATAATGATCAGCTCTATAATTATGATTTTATAATAATAATATGTAGCGATTGTAATGCGAAGATTAAACGTTGGAATGGTTGCAAAAATTATTATTTTTCAATAAAAATTCACGGTAATCCTTTTGATAAAATGGAAAAAAATAAGTAATGCATTACTTATTTCTTCCATTTTTTCCACTATTTCTTGCAATATTAGCGAAAATTAGTATTTTTTTCAGCTATTCAAATGTTTACACTCTATTTTATAATCACTACTACATATTATTATTATGAAACCATAATTACAAAACAAATTGTACCGTAAACTATATCTCATGAATTAATGGGGATTTACAACTCTGCACAAATGTATAGCGTCTGGAAAATGTTTGAAATTTTCTAACGGCTCGTTCTCATGACTAGTTTCCTTGCCGACTAATACAGAGCTCCGTTTTTGTGGTGGAATCCGAGATTGAGCCTCTAGAACGAACCCCGGAAAAACGTGCTTGAAGGGAATGGAAAAAAAAAGCGGAAGCTCCTGCTAGGCCGACGTGAAAACTGCCGTGGATCGATTGGGCGCAGTAGCGAGCAGCAGTAGAAGCGGAAGGATCTGAAACTCTGAGGAATATAAGGGACAGAGGGGACACGACTGGTTTATCGCGTGCGGCCGTGACCGGATGTCGTGCGGTAATTCGAGACCCAGCCCATCTATCGAAGCGAGCGGGTAGCAAGCGGCAGGCCAAAGCCATCCATTGTCCGTCCGAAGCGTTCGAGTACGTCTCTACACACTAAATACGCGGTGCATACACATATAGGCTCTCCTCGCTGGTGCATTGAAGCGACATACACCAAAAAGCCACAAAAGAAAAACCCCTGCAGAGTTGGATCATCCACCGTGATTTTCTAAAGGTTCTTCCTGTGATGAACACCGACACACCCTTTCAATAGAATCGGAATTTTCCGCAGAAGCTCGTAACTTTCGTGATTCCTGCAATTTTTATTTTCCTTTTTTTTCCAGGCGTGTTGCTGAACATCTGGAGGGGAGGGTAACTGCGATTAGTAACATAGAGCCACGTGTAATAAATAATAATATTAGATTGAGGTCGCGTTGCCGAGAGGAATTAGAGCGGAGCAATTGAAGCTAATTGTTTCCTTGCGGTTGTTACTGCGGCAGAGCGGAGCTGAAGAGACTCTGTTGCTGTTGCTGCTGCTGCTGCTGCTAATACTGTCAGACCTTCGCGTGATGGACCCTCTCATTTACGTTCTGAAACAGACCTCTTGTTGTACATATACACCTCGAATTACTGCAGTACCATATGGCTACGATAATGAAGGCACATATGAGGTACTAAAGCATACCTATTAAGAAATTGTTGTACGTGTCACACGTCTTCGGTTCGACAGCTATATCCAGTTATAACGGTCGTCTTGCATTTAGATACTGTAAGTGCTATGCTCGCCTTTTACTCTTTCACTGCACCATAACTAGCCTCGACAATCAATATCTAATATAGATATATATCAATGAGGGCTGCGAACATTTGTCATTGAATCGGTAACAGCATATAATATATATATCTTGGAGATTCTAAGCAAAGTCCATGAACGTCTCACCCTTCATATTTTTAATTGTACTTCTTCGTATTTTAATGGTTTGTTACTACCTCAAAAATGGCCAAGAATAAATTGCATTTTTTTGTAATTAAAATTAAAAACAATATATAAAAATTGAAGAATTGAAAAAAAAGTATAACTCAAGACGAAAAACTTTCATATACATTTCGCGCTCCGATTAATATTTTAGAAGATATAAGCATTTGAAAGTTTTCAGTCCAGAAAGTGAAAAAAAAAAACATATTTTGCTATTTAACGTCGTACAAAATATTTTTTAGGAAAACTAAAATAACACTTATCATATCCTCCTATTCTATAAAGTTGGTGGCTCGAGATATCTCGAATACATTATATAGTTTTTCGCAAATTGAATAAATGTAATCTTGGAACTTTTTCGGTATTGTTCATTTCCAAGATATTAATGATTAAAAATATATAAACACCGGAAAATTCAAAATTTTACGAAAATTCGTCTGTCGTAAATATTAGTTGTAGCGCTGAACGAAAAAAATATGTATCTTTCTTATTTGGAAATAATTAGTGATAAAAAATTGTCAAAATTATTAAAGTGGGTCAGGGTCGAAGAATGAAAAATTCAGTTGGAATTCTCTATATATAGGCTGGTACCGATCGAATGGGAAATGTCCTCAGATCTCGCGAACCTTGAATATCGAATGGTAATCGTTTGGAGCCAAGAGCGAAATGCACAAGCGATTGCTGCCTCGCTACGTGATGTGTGTATTTCTTATACCACGATGCGGTTTCGACACGAAAACGATTTGGAAACACGCGGCAGACCGGCCGGTGATCGAGCGTAAAAGACTATCTATGGCCTCTGTATCAACACTCGACTCCGTTCGACTTTTGACAAAGTGCAATCGCTGCAACGTAAGGAGTACGGGGCCGCGGCTTTACGCTCGCTTACCGCCCCCGCGATCCCTCCTCACAAAATCGGCAACGAGCCAATTGCGAAAGAGGCGGACGCGTGCCGGTATGGCAACCCGGAATCTCTAATAATCGTTGAACACGAACGCAATCGCAGACATCACACATGCGGTTAACGAAGTGCAAATGGTTTTTTTTTTTTAATTTATGAAAAATAGGCAAAGAAAATGTTTTATCACGTAATTTTTACTATCGCGGAAATGAAAAAGTCATTGCATTATTAAGTGTGTCAATTATCTAACTGAGAAAAAATGTATAATCAACACTAACATGCAAATATTTCCCGGAGGCGACAATAATGCTTTTATGATTATTACAACAATAAATACGCCTCTAATTAAATAAATAATATATTATGTATATTGACATATGTATTCATTTTTCTCAATGTACAATTTTGTTGAATAAAATTTATTTTATGAAGGTCAAATTTCTATTAAATTAATCGAATATTTTTTTTCTTCCTATTCTTGTAATTATTATCTGAAATTTTTTTTAAGTTTGGTATATATAGAAAAAAAAGTGGAGCAACAGTCTTGTAATAGGCTTAGCGGTTAGAAAACTGTTATTTCCGTAATCTGCCGGAAAGAGGGCATAAAACACGATAGCTCGTGTACTCTTGTACACAAGAAGGTTTACGAGTCAAGCGAGTTGCCGAAAGATCCCTTAAAACTTGCGGTACGCGCGGTTAAATGGCGGAAATAATTCGACGAGCGGAAACGAGCTCTGCACACGTTTCCACTGCCGCGGGTTGATTCCGGAGCGGAGGTTACAGCGCGATGCACTTGTACTTCGTAATTATTAAAAAAATAGCAGAGGATCGAAAGGCGTGTTCTTCGTTGAGTAAATAATAGTAACGATGCGCTTTTGCTGATACTCATCATTTTCTTTTTAACGGATTAAGGGAGGATATAGAGTGACATTGTTGTGCTGCAATTCTAAACGTAACTTCTCCAACGTAGTGCGGAAAAATTAATTTTTTTTTAATATCGTTTTCTGAATTAAATAAATAAAGCTAAATATTTTTCTGCGAATAAAAGATAAACATCTCCTTTTTCTTTCTACCAATTAAATCAGTTCCAGACCTCCATTATTTCATTTGATAAACATTATCGCATAATCGCCTCCATAATTATTATTTGTCAACAATTAATAGGAGCTTTTATTTTCAAATGTTGAATTTTAAAAATAATTGCTAAACAAAATAATTACAGAATTTCATAGCAACTACGTTTGAAAAATAAGAATTCTTCTTTTCTTACATTGTTTCGTAAAATTTTATTTTTTATTTTGAGTTATTTAAAAGATGAAACTTAAAAAAAACTGCAAATCAGTATGGAATAATAATGATGAAATGAACGATACAATGAATATTTATTTTATGCAAAAATCGTGGCAACTCGGAATTAAATTCCCTATCATGTTCCATAAATTATTTAAAAAAAGTATAGCACTGGATAGAAAGGCGTGTTTTGCGTTGAGTAAATAATAGTAACGATACGCCTCTCCCGATACACTTAATTTTCTTTTCAACTGGAACACGTAATTCTCGGTTCCGTTAGGCACGATTCGAGGCGAGGTTCATTGCGTGTATTTTCTGTATCTGTTGCTACTGCTATTGCTACTGCTACTTTTCTCGAACGCACAGTTCTACGCTGGAAATATACATGTACACACTTTTACCGTAGATTTTACTCGAAGCGCGGATGCGAGGTTAACGGATGCGGGCCTGTGTGTACAGCACGGAAAATTCTATGCCGTGTGTCCGGGCTAAATACATATAATAATGCTTGTGCACCTTCTCGGTAATTTCCTCTCGTGGCTCGGCGCGTGCGTGTATATGTATGTGTAAAAGCAAATGCGAGTTGTACCTGCTATCCTCGGCCTCTAATTTTTCTCTCGACTCTCTCGCCGACAACTATCCCGCGTATGCTTTGCCCGGCTGCTGCTGTTCCTGTTGCACGTACGCGGAAAACAGCTCGTTCACCCGAGTAGCTGCAAAACTTGTCCACAAGTATACTTCGCAATCGTGCACAGCATGATAAAACGAAATCTTTCCACACGTTTGTCTATTGCGGCTTCAAGGGAAACGGTACAGTTGGTTAACCCTTTAACGGTCCAGGTCAGCTGAAAAAAAAAAAAACGAAAAAAAATCATCTTGCTGCTATCATAATTCGTTAAGTAATTTTTTTTGCACTCATGCACCAAAAAAAAATGGCGGGATCAAAGTATTTGATCAAGTGAAAAAAAAATTGTTTTAGTGAATAAAGAAGCAGGAAAGCTAATTTCCGACTCGTATAATTATGAAATATATTTTAAAAATTAATACATATTTTTCGCTCCCTTATACAAAAATTAATTTGATTACGAATATTTATACAAGCTAATGCGATTATTGGACAAATAGGACGCCAAAATATTTTCTTACAAATGCGGTTATTAAATGAACAACACAAATTCATAACATGTTTTTGTATTACAAATATTAATTTTACAAATATTTTTAAACCATTTCATATTTTTTAAATATTTGTGAAAAAAAGAAAAACATGTTGTGAAGTTGTGCCATTTTTTCTGATAACCATATTAGCCCGTCAACATATTTTCGTCGTTGTACTGGGAATATGTCAGAGGAAAGGGCCAGCCGCAAGAGTTTCAAATCCTGTGTGGCTGACCGATGGTGAAACCGGGCGTAAAGTTTGTGGTACGTGCGGAAGACAGCAGCCACGGGTTTCGATGTACTAGGAAAAGAGCACCGAGAGTATAAGCGCAAACAAGCATACACATTAGTGACAAACGCGTAGCGTAATGCACCGACACGCCAGTAGCAGCAGAAAAAAAATCATCTTGCTACTATCATAATTCATAATTCAATGGTAAATGTTACCATTTTTTAAATCTCATGCACCGAAAAAAAATAGCGTGATCAAAGTATTTGGTCCCTTGAAAAAAAAAATTGTTTTAGTGAATAAAGAAACAGGAAAGCTAATTTCCGACTGTGAAATTAAAATTATGAAAATGTATAAAAACAATCAATATAATTTTTAGCTCCCTTATACAAAAATTAATTTGATATTTATACAAGGTAGTGCGATTATTGAACAAATAGGACGCCAAAATATTTTCCTACAAATGCGATTATTAAATGAACAACACAAATTCGTAACATGTTTTCTTATTATTTATTTTAGAAATGTTTTTAAGTCATATTTAAAAAATTATTTGTGAAAAAAAGGAAAACATGTTGTGAAGCTGTGTAATTTTTTCTGATAACCGCAATAGATCGTCAACATATTTTCGTTGTTATTGTACTGGTAGTATGTCATAGAGGAAAAGGCCAGCCGCAAGAGTTTGAAATCCTATGTGTTGCCAGAGTTGTAAATTCCCATTAATTCATGAGATATAATTTACAGTACAATTTGTTTTGTAATTGTCATTTCATAATAATAATATGTAGTGATTATAAAATAGAATGTAAACATTTGAATAGCTGAAAAAAATACTAATTTTCGAAAAAATGGAAGAAATAAGTAATGCATTACTTATTTTTTTCCATTTTTTCACAAGAATTACCGTGAATTTTTATTGAAAAATAATCATTTTTGCAGCCATTCCAAAGTTTAATCATCGTATTACAATCGCTACATGTTATTATTATAAAATCATAATTATAGAGCTGATCGTATCATTATCATCATTTCTATAAGTATTAGGCATTTACAACTCTGCACATTGTGTGGCAGATCAATGGGCATGAACATGAGCGTAAAGTTTGTGGAACATGCGGAAGACAGCGGCCACGGGATCCGATGTACTAGGAAGAGAGCACCGAGAGTATAAGCGCAAACAAGCATACACATTAGTGACGTAACGCGTAGCGCGATGCACCGACGCCTGTAGCAGCAGCAGCAATCGCATATATATAGTACTGCACACGTAGTTCCACGTTGCCGTAAATAACGATCGATAAGGCGACCTTGGACGCGTGCAAGGTAACACTCCGGGGATAATGTGCCAGAGACGCTTTACGTTCTCCCGGTTAGTTCGTACAATCGAAGTTTTTTTCTCTCGCAACCTTTCACTCGCGATTTATCAACTACATAAAACCTCCATGCATATAAATATATATAAGGAATTCCCAGCTAACGTCATGAACATCTGACCCTTCATATTTCTAATTAACGCCAAGAATCAATTTAAAAAAAAAATGTAAAACCTTAACGTCGAGTCTGTCTGTTAAAAGCGAAAAAAAAAATACATCTCAAAAATGTTGATTTTTTCTTAAACCCCGAAAACGAAATATCAAAATGGTATCCTTTGAAATCGTCGAAAAAAGGGAACGTCAAACCACTTTGATTTTTTGATTCTGGGTCTTGACACTGGGATTTTTTGATTCTCTTTTAAAGATTTTTTCAATATTTGTTATTATAGCATATTTTTTTACTTTTAACATTGACAGAGCCGACGGGAAGGTATTTAAAAAAAGAAATGAATTAATTCTTGGCCATTTTTGGAGCCAAGTGAAATAGAAATAAGTCCATCTAAAAATATGAAGGGTCAGACGTTCATCGAGTCGGCTTGGAAACCCCCGTATATACAATATACATATATATAAAGCTCGGATTGAGCGCGTTATCTCCAACCTCGTGCGACCACATCTAACCGTGCCCCAGCGTATCGCTTCCTGTATGCTTAACGTTTCGTCGAAGAGGAGAAAGAATAAGAGGAAAAGGTAAAATAAGAGGTAGTTGTGCATAAACGTGCGGCGCGTGCGTTCTCACTTGCACACTTAGCTCGGTATTTAACAAGTATATTTTACAAGCGAGCTACGAATGCCAGAGGTAGCGAGGACACACACGCATTGCAGGAGCCACTCGAGAAAATTAACGCGTACGACACGTTCCTTTATACTTGTATATGTTTCATGAAGATACGCACGTTGAGGTAATTGTGTGGTGCCCGATGTCGGGTAACTCCGCGGAAGCCACGAGGTAAACCGAGCTAGCAAAGTTATATTGAAGAGTGAGCGACTGTTTTCTCGCCACAGCAACGATGGAAAAGTGGCCCGCGTCTCGGTGTTGGTGGTTACATGTATACGTGTGTATCTCGAGATTGCAAAGAGAGGAGCGAAGGCAAGGCTAGAGAGAAAACCGCCGAGTATAATATATATATATATATATACATCAGCAAACGGCAAAGCCTTTCCCAGATAATAAGTGGGTCGAAGTTACGATCGCACGCGCATCCGTGATGCTCTTCGCTGCTGATGTTGTTGCTATTCCTTCGTCATAGTATAATCGTTTCGTGGTCGCCATCGTCGTCGTCGTCGTCGTCGTCGTCACCACGGGACTCGTAATTTCTATATCGCCATCGGCTCCGTCACTCATCCTTTAACTATTTTTCTCGGTAGGCCAAGTGACGAGGTTACTCTGTAATATTGGGAGTATTAGAAGCGAGAATAAATACGGCAATGAAAAAATAAGAGGATCCGGCGTGACGCGCATAGTCTCAATTCTGAATTAATGCATACTCAAACTATGTGTTCAATTTGAAAAAGGAAAATAGTGTTGTTTTTTTTCATTCTTTCTGCTAATTGAATGATTCAATTATATATAACATAATTTTTAAAAATTTGAAATTTTATAATGACGAAAAAATTATTCTAAGATATTCTAATATTGGGAGTATCAGAAGTGAGAATAAATACGGCAATGAAAAAATAAGAGGATCCGGCGAGACGTGCATAGTCTCAATTCTGAATTAATGCATACTGAAACTATGTGTTCAATTTGAAAAAGAAAATAGTTTTTTTCTTTTTCTTTTTTTCTGCTAATTGAGTGATTCAATTATATATAATATAATTTTTTTAAATTCCTAATTTTATAATCACGAAAAAAATATTGTAAAATGTACCGAGAATAAAATCTCTCACCACCGCCTTTTTGTATTGAAATCATCGAAAAAAGAGGTTACTGTGTAATATTGAGATTATTAGAAGTGAGAATAAATACGGCAATGAAAAAAGAGGATCCGGCGTGACGCGCATAGTCTCAATTCTCACACAATCGTTGGGGATGGGTAGAAGGGGAAATAGGGAGAGGTGGAGAACGCGAGGCGAGAGATAACGGGAGATTAATTCGGTTAACTCGCGTAGAGTTAAAGGGGCCGTTCGCGACGCTGGATTACTCGAGAGTGCGAGTAGAGAAAATGAGAGAAAGAGATGGATAACGCAAGGATAGAGATGTCGGGTACGAAGAACTAGTAGAGAGGAGGATTCCCAGCGCGCAGTCAACTGACTAACAGGGACATTGTTGTTGTTACGGCCAATTATGTAGAAAGTATTCGGTTCTCGCGACGTCCAACATTGTGTACATGTGTTGTTGTTGTTGTTATTGTCGGTGTAATCCAACACCGCAATGATTTCTTGGTGTAGGTGTATATTTTTTTTTCTTTTTCTTCTCCTTAACCCGAAAGCCGAGTACCGTTACGAAATGATCTTTCGCGTTGACTCTCTCCTTCTATGCAACACTCGACGTGTTACCGCTTGGTAACACTTGCGCCTTGGAATTCCTACTCGAGTTTTGTTGATCCTGACGATTTGTGTTTTCATTGAAAATAAATAAATAAATATTCACTGACGAAGCCTTGAGGAGGTCCACGAGGGACGCGGAATAACAATATTTGCATACTGTATTACGGATAACGGTGCTGCTGTGGACGCTCTTCCATATGAATGACGTAACACCGGAGGGCCCAACTTTTCTCAACGCTGTTGGGGTTTTATATCATAAGCAGAGTTATAAATACCTAATACTTGTAGAAATAACGATGATGATACAACTCGGTTTATAATTATAATTTCATAATAATAACATGCAGCATTAAGAAAGTAATGGAGGACGGTGCTCTTCCATTTTTTTCCCACTATTTCTTCCAATATCTGAACAAAAATGAGTATTTTTGTTTTGTTAAAAGCAGAGTTGTAAATACCTAATACTTATAAAAATCAAGATGATGATCCAATTCGGTTTGTAATTATAATTTCGTAATGTATAAACTTTTGAATAGCTGCGAAAACTTATTAATTCTCTGAAAAATTTCACGGTAATCTTATTTAAAAAATAGAAAAACATAATTAATGCATTAAGAAAGTAATTGAGAACCGCGCGCTTCCATTTTTCCCCCATTATTTCTTTCAATATCTTTCACCCATTCAAATGTTTACATAACAATTTTATAATTGCTGCAATTTATTATTATAAAATCGTCATTACAAAACAAACTTTACTGTTAACCATATTTCTTGAATTAATGGGAATTTACAACGCAGATCCTAAGAGTAGTCACCCGTTAACCGGGCGAGAATGAGAGTGGGACGAACACGCGGCACTGTTATTATTATTAGTAGTAGTAAAACACATAAATATGCTTGTATGCCATAGAGTAAGCATAGTAATACTCGCGCTCTTTCCTTTCCCTTGACTCGCTTTCTCGCGCGCACCTTTCAACTTGCGTCGTGCGTTATTACGTGCGAAAAAAAGTGGAGGGGTAGACAAATACGCGGTTCGCTGCGGCTCTGACAGATTGTTTAATCGTTGCTCGTTTGGAGCTACCGAAAATCTTGGCCGGGGAGAAAGAAACGGAATTAAGATGCAATTAAGTGTCAAGGAAATTGCTGAACGTTTCCGGATTTATTCAGCCAAGGATGACGCCATTCCACTTGCAAACAAGTGTCGGCCGAGATATTAAAAGGAAGTACACCGAGAGAAAGAGTTTCCTTAATTCGAAGAAATATCTTTAAAATCTTGACCTAGAAAACATTTCTTTGTCCTCAATGAAATAATATATTTAAATCAATATTATCTTTTCTTCGAATGATATGAAATTCAGTACAATCTAGTGAACATTGAATTAACGAAAATTTTCCTTGAACCAAGGAATTGTTTTTCATTGATTTCATAGACATCGTCTTCGAGACACTAAAAGAAAAACGTAACCTATAAAATAACAAGTCGCTAAAGGAATGAAAGCAGAGGTTGCTTAAAAAATAGCATATTACACTACAAGGGCAGAAAGTTGAGATTCCTGCACTGCGTGCAATGATGCCCGAGGCGTAGTCGAGTTTCTTCATACTATGCCCGGCATACTTTCGGCATAGTATGAAGAAATAGTATATTACACACCTAGGGCAGTAAAGTAAGAAATGTCTCAGATCACATGTAATCGACAAAGAAAAAGGTTTTTCTTCATACTATGCCGAAAGTACGTCCCTCCTGCCGCGATATCACGGCAGAAAGGCCAACTTTTATGTCTCGGTAGAGACGCGCATGCGCTCTGCGACAGCGGGCCGAAAGAAATTACTCGTGCATTGAGACCGGCCCACACACACACAAGACGGCCGAAAGTCAAGAGTCGCTCACTGTGTTTATACACGTCATTCATGAGTTGGTCAAGCTATACACGTGCCCTCTATACAACGAGAGTAGTAACTTATTCGCGCGCATTAATACTCTATACATCTTGCCTGCATAACCTCAAAGTTTATTTAAAATTGATGTATGCTATAGTTTAACAGTTAAGATAAATCAGTAAGTGATATATACTCGAAAACATACTAATAAAATTAGGCTTCCATAATCAAATTAATATTTTTTAGAAAAGTCGTGTCTATTCAGATGTATTTGATTTGATGCCTGCCCCCGACCAGCAACACTCGCTTCGCTCGTGCCGCAAATGTCGGGGCAGGCATCAATATCTTTCAATACAAAAATGCAATTTTATTCGTACTTTCGGCCAAGTATAAAGAAAAATAGTATACACTACACAGGCAGAAATTTGAGAGCCCTGAACTGCACTCCATGATGCCCTCGGCTACGCCTTGGGCATCATTGCACGCAGTGCAGGAATCTCAACTTTCTGCCCTTATAGTGTAATATACTATTTCCATGCCGTACTAGATGCAAAAAGGTTATAGAAATAATTTATTTCAATAAACACCGATAACTGCCTATTCATTTTTGTTGATTTTTCAATTTTTCTGTTTCTTTGAATCAATGCAATGTTTTCTTTGAAATTCAAATGCAGCATTTAATTGAAAGCAAAGAAACATTTTCTTTAAATCAATGAAAAAAAAATCAATTCATCCAGTTCTTTGGAATCAATGAAATCTTTTTTCTCGGTGTAGGTAAAAACTTTCGCCGGGGTCTTATAGTTGGTGGCGATGATGCAGCTAAGTATTACCAACAAGTGTGGCTCACATTCATGCGTGAGTCTCTGTTGGCTCTTCGCTGTTCCCTGAAACCGACAGCGTGCACTGTGCGAGTCTCTGCTCCGGGTAAAGAGGGTAAGGTGGCGAAAGGGTGGGAGCGAAAGGGGGCCACGGCTCGTGATCCTATACAAGAGGCGGTTCGCTAGGGAGCATGCCAGCGTTTTACGCAACCCGTCGTTATATCACGACCCTATCTTTCTCTCGGTCTCGCGCTTTTTCTCTTCTTCTTCGTCTATGCGTCTTTCTCTGTCTTCTGCACTCTTCAGGCTCTCGCGCCTGAGCTGTGATGCATTCGACCGGTCAATTTGTAGTGCCATTCGAGTACCATACCAGAAACTATAATACTATAGCTCTATATACACTCGCTAGACGTGGATTTTAATGTTTTAAATATTTGCAAATTTACATTACCTGAAAATTTATTAATCAACCCATATATCAAATTTTAATAATAGTAAAAATAATTAGATAAATTAAAACCTTTTTCCAATTTTCATGGGATTTAGTAAAAAGTAATGTAATTTACATCTCACTTGCATAATAAATTTAATATTCAGTAGAATGTCGATTAGCCGAATGATGATTTGGTTTATCAGAATTGCCGATTTTTCGAACGACTTTGTCGTAATTTCGCAGCGCAAAAAAGAGCTTCTGTCATAGAGCACAAGAAAATGCTCGATTTTTTTCCAAGAAAATAGAAAATTAAATGCATAATTTATGCAAATAATAACATATTTAAGATATTAATTATCGGTATTGTAATATATTGAGTGGTTCAGTGACTCCCTCCCCCTTCACAAACAATTGCTGTTCGGTCATCCGAATTTTCGATTATCTGAACTATAGTCGACTGCAATCAAATCGGATAATCGACGTTCTGCTGTACCAATTTCTGTAAAAGAGCATTTTTTACCCGTAATGAAAAATTACACTAAATATTTTTAACAGTTTATTTAGATAGAGGTTGACACAACCAATCGATTATTCTATTTATCTTACAACTCAAATGGTAATACCAACGATTCGAACGGTAATACCGACGATTCGAATGATAATACCGACGATGCGAATGGTAGTCCCAACTATTCGAGTGGTAGTCCCAACGATTGGATTAGATAACCTAACTAATCTCGCGAGAACTAATCGTGAATAGTTGAGGTTACTATTCGATATGGTTGAGGCAACTAATTTTTTAGACATCGTGTACAGCAAATCGAAAACGTAGTTGCCACAATCAAACTTCTTTCAAATTCTTTCAAATTTCTTTCCGTGTCAAATCCTTGGTTGTATTAACCAATAACTTGATTTTCCCCACCAAGTTTTTTTGTTAACATTTTTAACTAAGTTTTTGGTAGTTCTAACTAAGCCTTTTTTCGGAGTGTAGAAACGTCGAGAATGCTCTTCGGTGTTAGATAAGTTAGAATTTCAACTCTCAGAGACAATTTGGTCAAGTAGATATTGTTAAGTATCAACTTGAGGGATTTGTGTTTTTTTCTTGAATTTGATAGACAATTGCTGGACCGATTTGATGGTACACTTTTATCGCTATTGGCTCGGACTGTAATACTTGAGGACTCTCGACACGCCGCCGCGTGTAATGACCCAATTGATACGTACGTGAGGCGATGCGTGCCACGCTCCAGATTCCGTCCCGAACCGGTCCTCGTTGCTCACCGTCCCGTGTCTCTCGCTCTTTCACCCACTTCCGAATTTCACTCTCGATCGCCGCGGAAAAGTACACCAACCCACACATACCGTCCTTTCGCTCTTGTCACGCGCCCTGAGCCCTCCCAACTATGTCACTGCGACGCGCAATATGTATACAAACTTTCCCTCGTCAATCACAGCAGTGTTATGTTACGAATTGCGATGCTACAGAATTTCAAAATATAATATGCCTCTCCAGCTGGTTACACGGAAGTTCGAATTGCAAATTGTTGCCGGTTCAAAGTATACATTCACATTTGGGAAGATTAAGACTAACATTCAATTATAATTAACCAATTAATTCTAAGATGCATTTGTAAATTGAATAATTTCGTAAATATTTCCAGAATTTTTTCGTTTAATTTTTCAAATATTCCACACCTCGAATTAAAGAGATAAACGAATATTCCAATAAATATACGAATATTTGTAATTGACTTGAAATGATCACGTAATATTTATCGTCGAGATTTTAAAAAAATGCCCAGGTTTTCTCGAGTTAGTTAAAAATATTTTTCAATTTTTTATGATGTAGATTTTTTTAAATTTTAATGAGCTAGACTCAATAAACGTTCGTCATTAGGCAACGATTTCCATCGTTTAAGCATATGGTTGCGCCGGCTTGCAGCAAGATCGAATGTCCTCGTGTGTAAGAGATGTAAAGTCGAGGGAGAAGTACGTAGTTAAAAAGCCACACGACTGATGGATCGTGTAGTAGGCGTCTACGAACTAGTCGTATAGAGCGACCGAGCAAGCGGGTATAGTGTTGTGTATATATGCAGGTCCTACAACTACATGTAGAGAGGCTAGTGTGCAGTTAACGGTCGGAGTTTTAAGTGCAGTACCGGGCCGGCCACGTGGATGCTGTTGCACCGTCACTCTAGTGCTCGGAGCCCGAGCTCTCCTGCTGTTGCCTGTAACCGCTATCTCCGGCGTGTGACCTCGTTCGAGCCGAGGGGTATACATCGTACAAGCTGCGATTTATCTGTGTGTGTAAATGTGTTGATACACAGAAAGCACATAGTCAAATAGGACCTACAGCCATGACTATTTTTTTTTAATTTTACGAAAATTGAAAACCTCCTGAATGAATAAATGAGATTACTAAATGAACAAATTGTGAAATAAATAATAATTGTGGGATAAATGTGGCGATCGACAAAAAGCACATAGTCAAGTCGGATCTACAGTCATAACAATTTCTTTTTTATTTTACAAAAATTGGAAACCTTCTGACTGAATAAATGAGGTTACTTAATAAAGAAATTGTGAAATAAATAATAATTGTGAGATAAATGTGGCGATCCACAGAAAGCACGTAGTCAAATAGGACCTACAGTCATAACAATTTTTTTTTATTTTACAAAAATTGGAAACCTTCTGACTGAATAAATGAGGTTACTTAATAAACAAATTGTGAAATAAATAATAATTGTGAGATAAATGTGGCGATCCACAGAAAGCACATAGTCAAATAGGACCAACAGTCATAACAATTTTTTTTTAAATTTTACAAAAATTGAAAACCTCCTGACGGAATAAATGAGGTTACTTAATAAACAAATTGTGAAATAAATAATAATTGTGCGATAAATGTGGCGATCCACAGAAAGCACATAGTCAAGTCGGACATACAGCCATAACAATTTATTTTAAATTTTACAACAATTGAAAACCTCCTGACTGAATAAATGAGGTTACTTAATAAACAAATTGTGAAATAAATAATAATTGTGAGATAAATGTGGCGATCCACAGAAAGCACATAGTCAACTCGGACCTACAGCTATAACAATTTTTTTTTATTTTACAAAAATTGGAAACCTTGAGACTGAATAAATGAGATTACTAAATAAACAAATTGTGAAATAAATAATAATTGTGAGATAAATGTGACGATTCACAGAAAGTATATAGTCAAATAGGAACTACGGTCATAATAAAAAAATATATATATTTTACAAAAATTGAAAAACTCGAGACTGAATAAATGAGATTACTTAATAAACAAATTGTGAAATAATTATTATTCGCATATTATAGTCGTAAGATTATCACATCCTTGACGAATTAATCTTCCGACTATAATATGCGAATGATTATTATTTCGCAATTCGTTTATTAATGAAATTCATTTTTCAATTCGAAATTTTTTAAAAGTAATTCTATTACTTTTAACACCATAAGAAATTTTGATAAATTCAAACAGGCTTTTTATAAAAGGCATTTCTTTTACCGAGTTTACACTCTATCGAACTAATATATAGCCTAAAACCAGTAAATTTAATTCAAAATCGATTTATCAAATTCGATTTAAAAATTTTGTGCTTTTTTCGAGAACATTAGCGACATAGAAAACTGCATCGATCAGCTGATCACCGCTAAACGCATAATGTCCACATTTTTGCCTGACGGCAGTCGAGAGTAAAGTACTTTTTGATTCTACAGTCATACTACTAGCGGATCGAAGAAGTAACCGGCCGGCAGTTATTATGTGCCTCTCGGAAAGTAGCAGAAGCAGCAACGCCTCGAGGCGAATACGTCAGCAATCACGTGGAACAGCGAGGTACAAGAAATAGAAACGCGTGCGAAGGACAGAGCGGAAGACCTACGTCGCGGACATATACATATTTCTACCAGCCAATAGAGAATGAGGACGAGATAGCGCGAGGGAGAGCATTAATATGAAGATTCTACGCGGAAATCGCACGTTTAGAAGTGAACCCTCTGCCCGAGCTTCAATATAATCACCATTATCATCATGGTCGTGTTAGTTACTAGGCTCTTCGTCATCAAGCGATGAAGAGAAGAACACCCGCACACACACAGCCATTTTACTCGTTGCAATCGATTCTTCTTATCGTCAATGACATATATATACAATTATATACATATATATGTATATAAGTAGCAGCGCGACGCAACGCGCAATAACGCGAGAGTAAGTAAGCGTTTATGCGTAGTTTCCCGCGAGGTTCCTGCTCGAGCCGCGAGCACTCTGCGTCAATAACATACGTATACAAACGAAGCCGACGATAGCCGGTTAGTAGCCGACAAGCTTCGAAGCGCAAATATCGCGTTTCTGTGCCTCTCCCGGCGAGCCACTGAGCTTGCATTTATTTTCTTTATTTTTTCTTTCTTTTTTTTAATCTCACTTTCACGTCGTGCTTTTTTTTCGTGGGCGTTGTGTATTTTTAATAACGAAGGTCCGCGAGGGTTAGTGAGCTGGGGAGGTGGAAGGCCGCTGCTCTTCCCCCCGTTTCGTCACGCTGCCTGGAAAAGCCTCACGAGGACGGACGAGTGAATGCCAACGAGGTTTGTCACGGTTTCACGTTCGGAACATCTTCTTCTTCTTCTTGTTCTTATTTTACTTGTTCGCCTCCTCTTCTTCTTCATCTCGTTCAAACAGCAGCAACAGGGTGTCCCGGGTCTCGTGTGTCCGTTAAAGTGTCTGTGAGTGTGTGTTTAATGCCGGTTTAACGACGCGTGTGCGTCGAACCGGCGACGTAACACGAGCCGCGAACGCGATCGTGCGATCGACCGCGAGTACGGATATAGGCAGAGCGAGAAAGATAGTAACATAGTACTACTACTGTCCATGCTACTGTTTTACTACAGCCGGCGATGATCCCGTGGCCAATTGGCTTCTTCTCTATTTATTTATCTTTTTCTCCTTCATGACACTCTCTCGCATTCTTGCACTGGAATGTCGCCGCCGAATGCTTCGAATTATACCCTCACATCTTCCATTTCGACTGTTGCAACAAAAGCTTTTCCAATATGGAATTACAAGTTACAAATGTTAATACATATTTATATTCCTTGGCCAACAACAGGAGTATAATTAAACTTCTGAATTTATTTTTTTTTTTTCTACTTCACTCTAGAATTATTGCACATAAATGTTACTGCCTAATGGTGTGAATTATATGCTCATTTTGCCCATTTTGCCAATTGCAACAAAAGCTTTTCATATTTATATTAATTTGTCAATAAAAGATTATAATTAAACTTATAAATTTATTTCTTTTTCTGTCTTCCATGGCACTGTAAAATTATTGCACAGAAATGTCGCTGCCTAAAGGTTCGAATTATATGCTTACTTTTCTGATTTTTCCAATTGTAAGAAAATTTTTTCGATCTGCAATTACAAGTTATAAATATTAATATATTTATTTACATTCTTCTCCTCAATTTCGTTCTGTCATTATTGTACAGGAATGTCACTTCTATTATTTTGGCTGCTGGAACAAAAATTTTTCTCCCAAAATTGCCGACCATAAATATCAACATGTATTTATATTAATTGGTCAATAATTGAAGATAATTAAGTCGCTAATTACCGAGATAATGGAGCCTCGTATTTGCGTACCTCGCGTCACTGCCAAATGATCTTTCGAGACAGAAGCCAGAGGCATCAGGCGCAGCACGCGAGCGCCTTCGACGTTGCAGTGCAGTTGCGTAACCGATAATAGGCACTTGGGTATTAGCAATGCAAATTCATCTGTAGAATTACGTCTTCCATTCTGCGCGGTTATCCAGTGAGTGACCCCGTATCGTGGCTTCTCTCTTTCTTCGTAACATTCGTACATTACTCTTCGATCTTTCTTCTTCCCCTTTCTCCTTCCAGTCTCTTCTTCGGAGTTTCCGTAACTGCTGATTTTCCCGTGAGACGAACATCTTGAATTCTTTGTCGCAGTTGATCGTTCCAGTGAAAGGTTGTGCTGCAAAATCGCTTCACGATGGTTGCAACTCTCGCATTCCGAGGATAATCGAGACCTCTGATACTCCACCGCCAACATGCAGCATTCAATGTCAGTGCGAATCGTTGCTACCGCTGAGAGTTCCGCTTATAGCTTTGCGATACTCGGAACTTTGTTCTCTCGCAATGCACCCGTAGCCTCGACAATTGCCGCCTCCAGCAGCAACAGCAGAACGCGGTAGAGATACCTCGTGTACCTTCAACCTACAAGCAACGTACTCTGTTAGGCTATAAACATATATACCATATACACAAATATAACAGTGGACTCTGACCAATCTTGGCTGCAAGGAGAATGGAAATTCCGATTTCTCGCGTAAGCAACGCGACCCGTGACTGTTTCAGTGGGCACAACAATGGCCCCGACCAAATACACTCGAGTATTTTGTCCCCAAAGAGACAAAGACTGCAATTTATGCGCAGCTGCTGAACCGCACGATTCTCCGTTAGAACGAAATTTTAGCGAGATTATACAAACACAAACGGGTTGAATTATTGGATACAGATTTGTCCCCGAGTGCTTTTCTTCTGAATCTTAATTTAATTCTTTACTCACGAGATGCGTGCACATTTTATAAGCAATTTTATTGCTCGTACTGATACAGAACGTACGTGTTTATTGTCGAAAGACAGAAAGAAGCGTCGTTGACGATGAGTGGATCGTCGTTTCCGCTTACAAAGAAACGACGACGACGAATAAGACCACGAGAGGGGAGAGGGGATTTCAGCATATCGCGTGCGTCAGGATTGAAGAGAAGGCGCACGGTCGCGAGTCTCTCGCGCATGCATTATCGATGTCACGGCTCGGATAATGAGGGGTCCGTGGCTGGGCATTTGTATGCGTTTATTAATACGAAAAACGACCGCGAAAACAATGGGCACCGTGCCGCATCGACGAGCTACGACGCCACGAGACGTTCTGCCTCCTCGGATTGCTAAGCCACTCTTTCTGCTTTTTTCTCGCTTGCTCTTTCTCTCTGTCGTTCGCAACGACGTTGTACGAAACATTTGCTCGAGAACCAAGAGCCGCCGTTTTAGTGGGTACAGATTTATGTGCACCAACGACGCGCCGAGTCATTGAACCCTCAACGGGGAATAAAAAAAGATAAAAGAATGACTGACGACGACGACGAGTGCAGCGACGTTATATAGCTATAGTCAGCCATATATATCCCGGGCATTATATTTTTGTGCTTCCTCGTTCCGTGCCTGGTAGGTCCGCCTGTCGAAAAAAAGAAAAAAAAATCATCAAGTATATCTATTACATCAGTAAACGAGGCGAGACGATAAGATAATCGCCGATGACCGCGGGGAAAGACCCGTTTGAGGAAAATCCCACAGACGTGGGATTCACGAGGCAATGCCGGCCGGTTTTTACACTGAGAAAATTACGGCAATCATGGGTCTAACGAGAAATACGTATTTTCAGAAATGCCTTAGTCGAAAGTACGCGTCAATCGACGGTATAATTACAGCGGATTTCTGTTTTCGTTGTGCAGATTGCAAGCAGCAAAGAAATCAAGTAGGGATGCAAGCTAGAAGAATATCAATACCTTGGACCGGTTTTTTTCTGATAGAATAATCCAGTGAATCGATATTTTTTACTGAAAGTTCGATATAAAAAGTTTTTTTTTTTTTGTTTGATTCCCTTAAGGCAATCAAACTTTATTCGCTGAATAGGAATTTTCAATTTAGTTGCTATTTCTTATGTCGAATTATTATTCATTTATATAAAAGAACATGTGTAATACGTATGATCGAAGAAAATCTTGCTATTATTCAAGTCGACAGTTTCTTTAAAAAGATTTTCATTCTTAGTATTCGGTGTATATATTAACGAAAATTAATAAAAGTTAGCTTAGAGAAGAGTTTGTTAACAGTTAACACACAAGTGTTAATTATACCGAAACGAACCATTTAGTAATTGGTACTAAATGTATGTTGAGCCAAATAAAATTTGTTAACTATTAACAAATATCATCGAGCTTCATTTGGGGCAATTCAATATTATGTATAGCTTAACTGAGATTCAATAAGAATAACTAAATGCTTCATTCCGTCATATTTAACACTTGATTTTTTAATTATTAACAAACTCTTCTTTCAGTGTAGGTAATAAAACATTTGATTTTCTTTGTATAAATATTGGTGCCCGCGATACAAGGTAAAAAAAATCTACTTGAAATTTAATGTACTGGAAGTTTTTATGCATAAACTGGTATATTAAATTTAGTATACAAGTGTGACGTAAAATTAATGTATGGTACAGCAAATTCAATAATTTACGTAAATTTTACAGTAAAATTACTTGAATTTTAACAATTTTCTTTAATTTAGCCACAAAAGTACATTAATTTTACAACACAATTGCACATTAAATTTAGATGACGAATTTTATTCATAAAAACTTCCAGTTTTTTCTAACAGTGTATATACTGCAACAATATAATACAATACAAAATATCGATATTTTCTCCACGATCCTGCATTTCCAGAATCAAATAATCTTGGCACGACCGACGTTATTCTCCGGGGGGAACCTCAGGAGTCTGCTCTCCCACGGCTTCGTCTAGTAGCCTTTGTCCAGCGCTTTGCTGAATGCGATTCTCGGTTGCCTCGAAGACCAGCTGTTTCAAGCACAGAACCGAAGGAAATCGAAGCGAGGGGCAGAGAAGGGAGGAGGTCTCTCCTCGTTACTCACGTTCAGGTGCAGCCTGCACGTGTAAACGGGATTACGCGGCTGCGTATAGTATTAACAGACGTCGGCGAGCTTCAAGGAACTAATGCCGAGAGTGCGCGCGCGTAAAGAATACTACTACTATACAATATAGGTACACGCTTGCACACTCTCCGCTTCGTGTAATAGATCTTTAAGCGTATGTGTTTGTCAGTCGTGAGCTGTGCACCGTCACAAAGTCTGGTGGGATTGCAGCAGAGACGGCGCTGATCGACGAACAAAGAAATCCTTGAACGTAGTGACGAGGAATAATACACGTCGGGACACGAGATTCGCTCGACTCGTGCCCCCGTTCTTTTCGATGCAGCAAGCACCGCTTGAAGATAACACGATCGGCTTTCTTATCTCGCAATTTCCCTCTCCTGTTGATTTTTCTCTTTCCTTCTTACTGCCGGTAAGATTCACTCTGCAGAATAGAGAAAGAAAACGTGAAACGAAAAATTGGTGGGTCATCGGAGATCGAAGGATTAATAATAGTCGAAGGAGACTGCGTGACTAGCGAATGGAACGAGAACAATGAAGATGCACTAGCTACGTGTATGTATATGGATGTAGAGAACGTATAATATGAGCCTTTATATCTAATCGATAGAGTCAGTCGACGGTTGCGAGAGGTTGCAAGATCTTCTTGTTTGCCTGCTAACTCTGTGGCCCCATTTTCCTTCCCGCTCTACGACTCCCCGTCTCCCTTTTTTCTTCTTCTTTTACTCTCTGTACCGAAGTCTATTACGCAGAGTACAATGTGCTAGCTATTTTTTTTTCCTGGCGGAGACGGGAAACAGCTCTTGTACTATATTTCGTTATGCGTCAGTACTTGAGCAAGAAATGATGAGAAATAGCTTTAACCTAGTCTCGGGAGAGTGTAGCACACTTAAGATCGGTTCATAACTTTTAATATTTTTATTTATGGCGTCTAATTGAATTCCATAGCACGAAAAAAGTCACTTTGTGCCTGTGTATAAGACGTTAGTGATCGTACGTAGAGAAAGATTGAGAAAACCGTGAGTTGTAGGTTAGAAATTACGACATACGATTCATAACGATAAAGGGCTGTTTATATTTACTCTCGCACTTCATGACGCAATAATTTTGAGGAAAGTAATCGTCGAAGAAGCTAACGAAGTATGTAAACACGCGACTAGCAACGTTGATGCACATTTGGCGCCCATTCGCGTCATAAATATCGTCGCGACTTACCTCGAATACACCTAGATACGATTTTCCTTCACGCTGGATTGTGTTGCTTCAGCTTCTCTTCCTTCAAATTGGCACTAGTTGTGACACGAGTCGGATATATACCGTCAACAAACTGTAAATACACACGAAACTTGAGGACACTTCGCGAAGAGACACAAAACTTCTAATGGCGACACGACCGTTACTCTAACGCCTGCGCATTAGTTGCGCGGCGTCGTTTCAGCTCACGTGCTTCGACTGCCACATGTTTTCATTGTTTTGTTGTTTGCGTCTCGAGTATTGCGTCTCGAATCACGTAATAAACACAAAGGATCAAATGCTGCGTATTTGTTTATCGGAGAATCTTCCATTAGTAGTAAGAAACAATGTGAAAATGTGAATAGTTGCAGCGTCGTGCATTAATGTAAGTGAATGTATTACTGTTGCGCACAGCTGATTCATCGGCATTGGAAGCGCAGTAACGAAGGCCGACACGGAAATTCACGGGAAATTTTTAGTTACCTGAGACAAAAAGCAGGCCCTAACTAGATTCTGCCATGACAGGGACTTAGCAGCTCCTGATGTAATGCTATGCAAATTTTAATGTGACGACCGTTACTATAACGACTGCGCATCAGTTGCGCGGCGTCATTTTAGCGTAAGCGCTTCGATCGGCATATGATTTCATTGTTTTGTTTGTGTTTCGAGTTTTTCATTGCGAAACCCGTAATAAGTACTGAGAATCAAACGCTGCACACTGTTAGAAAAGACTGGAAGTTTTTATGCATAAACTCGTAATCGAAATTTAATATACAATTGCGGTATAAAATTCATGTACTTTTACTGTAAAATTAAATTGCTGAATGTGCTGTACCATACATTAATTTTATATTATACTTGTATATTAAATTTAATATACTAGTTTATGCATAAAAACTCCCAGTAAAAGTATATCAAACTTACGTAGATTTTTTTACAGTGCATATTTGATTATCAAAAAGTCGTCCGTTCGTAATGATAGAAACTATAAAAATATGAAGAGTTGCAGCGACGTACATCAGTGCAAGTGAATATATCGCTGTTGTGCGCTGATTGATCGTCACGCAACTAATAGTGACACGGAAATTTACGAAAATTTTTTAGCGTTACCTCAGACAAAAAACAGGCCGTTACTAGGTTCAGACGTGGCCCTGGCAGGGCCTTAGCACCGCTTGATGTAACGCTGTGTAAATTTTAATGGTGACCGTTACCATAACGCCTGCGCATCAGGTGCACGGCGTCATTTCAGCCTGAAGCGCTTCGACCGGCATATGTTTTCATTGTTTTGTTTGTGTTTTCGAGTTCTACATCGCGAAACACGTAATAAACAGCGAGAATCAAACGCTGCATGTTTGTTTATCAAATAGTCGTCCGTTCGTACTGATAGAAACTATGAAAATATGAAGTGTTGCAGCGACGTACATCAGTGCAAGTGAATATATCGCTGTTGCGCACAGCTGATTCATCGGCACGCAACCGGCAGCAGCACCGGCAATGACAAAGGCCGCATCCTTGAACCGAGTCGAGCGCAGCTCACTGTTGGATCGTACAGACGTTTTGTTTTATCGCTCGTTCTTCGATACGCAAATATGTATCTCAACGAAACAAAGAGCTCATCTCAATAAAATCTTCCTTATTACAACGAGAAATCCTATAAGTATAACTACGAACGTCGCGTGCTGACTTGAGAAACTATTTGGAATTCTTCGTTACCCACGTACTTGCGGTTTTGAAATTCCACTTACGTTTCTTCGGGCCAGAGCAGCACGAGCAGCCTGTGTGCAGCTTCTAAGCACATATATATGTATATATTCTCGCGTAATTGCTTCCCTACGAAGTGAGTGCTATACATACCCCACAAACCCAGGTGCAAAGTAGAAACTTGTGAGCGTGCGCGCTCGACTTACGTTTACAGTTATCGTGTAGCACACACTGCGTGGCGGGCCAGTCGAGTTCCTTGGAATGCGGTACGCTCTGACTTCCTTTTCTGTCCTATGAATACTCATATAGGCGTCTGCATACCTGTCACCTATACACGACACACATTGCCAGCATAAGTAGCAGATGCATAGTAACCGCGAGAGCGAATTACCGTCCCTGTCATTGACACATTAAGTAAAGACAACAAAAAAAAATCACTGCTGTAAAAAAGATAAATGCATTTTTCCCCTGATGTTTGAGGATGGAAAACAAACGAAGTAAACAATTAGCGAGTGTGAAAATTCGATACGTAATAGAAGCAGGAAAATATTATTATCGATAAATGGTCAGTGACCGGTACGTCCACCTTCCTAGAAGTCGTAATTGCGAATAGAGCCTCTCGTAGTGCGTAGTAGTGAAACTATTCGCACGCGCGTTTCACTCCTACGAGTTGCGCGCTTGTGAAACGTTATCGCGACCTTCTCACTTCCCCACCCGGAGTTTCTCGGCTTGTCAACGAGTTATCGTTTTGCTCGTACACGTGGCGCGGGTTCATCCTCGTCGCTCTATGTTCTCTCGCTCGGTCTCTGTAGTGTGTATCGAATAACCGGCTGCGGGCTCCCGTTTAGCTGAAACTGTGACACGGTAAGGGGAAGGTCAACGGAGAATCGACTAGAATTTATGTACACAAGAGCATAGTCTCGGCGTGAAGCGCACGATATGAGAATCTTCGGGCATAATATATTCCGATGAAGGTTATTATTACGTTATGGCTGCAATTCCTCTTCTCTTCTCTCGCATTTAGACTCACCAAGTAGGCAAGCAGATCGGCAAAACAAGGCAGTGTAGCAAAAGCACTGAAGCCAACCGATTGCATGTCGCTACAACAACGTATATATATATATGTATATTTATTTACGTTTATATGTATGTATATATACACGTGCCAAGCTCTCTACGTGCATCGCCTAGAAGCGTGCTCACCGCGCATTGAGAACACCTTGTGAAATGAAGCGAATGCACTTTCACCTGCTTGCTTGGCTCAACCGTTGTGTTTGTTGCCTTGCTTTCGCAAGTAAAGTGCCATACACATATCATGCATATGGCTCCACATATGCCTGTTACAAATATTGCACTCAGCCATGAAGGCTCTTTCGTCATAGAACCCCACAGACGGATTTTATTCAGCACAATGAGACAAATTGCACTCACGCAACATTTTCTTGCTCGTTACTAAATAAACGTAGATTTATGAACAATTTGTTTGATTCTATTGTTCGATGGTAATGTCTCATGACTGATTGCAAAGTTGTAAACTCTCAGTGTATCATATGCACTTTTATGGTATAACTCAGTTCATAATTATATAATGATAAAAAAGTAAAATTTCAATTCACGTCAAAAAAAAAAAAAAAACGGTAACATTTTACAGAAAAATGTGAGAAATAATTGATTTTTGATTAAATTTTTGATTTGATTCGTTTTAAAATCTGCAGGTAATTGTTGTAAAATAATAACTTGAATCAATTACACAATAAATATTTATAAAAAAATAATTATGCACTTAACTGTTTCACAGTGGCCAGTATTAGAAGCTCTACCAATTCTAAGATAAGTTATCCAGTGATAAATCCAAGTCTCTAAATTAATGCAATTGAAATCTATTGAGAATGCAGCACGAAAGTGATTAATATAGCTAGTAAGGCTTGTGACCCGAAAAGAGGCCTGCGATGAAATGCCGAGACTAAAACGCACAGCATCGTGGGGTCGAAAAACGCGTTTTTTTTTCTTCTTCCTTCTTTCTCGTTCACTAGGCAAGCACTTGCCGTGCTACGGCTTTGATTTTTTAACGAGTTTCTCGTGCACAGCAGTGGTCTCCCAAACCAAAGAGAAAAAAAAAAGAAAGGTGGGGAAAGAGAGAAGAGTCCGGTCGTTTGGTGTCACGAGAAAATTCAGCTTGGAACGATCCATGGCTATAAAAACTGACTGGGAGAGCTCGAGGGCTCGAGTCCCGAATCGACCGCTCAGGCCCTGCTAGCTCAACATCCAAAGAGAAGCTGTTCTTACTGAGACTCTTGGACTCGCTGGTGGCTGGCTTGCCTTTGCGACAGGTGCTTGACCGACGTATGTGTTTTCTACACAGTTTCCCTCCCTCCCCACCCCGCCGCTCATATATCCCTCGTGTCTTTTGGTCGCATGTGTTAAACACTCGCTGCTCTCTATGCCTCTCTAATGTTCTCTCGCTCTTGTGTCGTTTCGTGTTCCATTCGTTCGTCGCTCGGGGGTTGACGCTCCCTAGTTTCAACATCAGACACCCCGTCTCGAAAGGGAAGAAGAAAAAAGACACTCGTACCCTTATCCCTCATCGCATAAAAATTCGTTTCTTTTCTTTTTTTTTTGTGTACCGGTTTAACATTTTTTCTTCTGTTTTTTTTTCGGTGCATTTTCCAAACGACCCTCTCGAAGACTAAGCCTCGTATTTCGACGAGTTTTTAAAATTAAATTATGCATTACATCTATCGGTTTCAAAATTATCTCATTTACCTAGATTCAAATGCATTTGAATTGACGATAATATTAAGTTCGCATAAATTAAATTATACGCATAAAGTAGGGATTAGGAAAATATTTCGTCGTATTTTTAAAATTGTTTTTACGGAAATCGGTAATTTAATATCATTTTATATTTTCAGCGATTTATTATTCATTAACACGCATAAATATTTATCGTCGATTTAACCCATTTCTAAAAAAAATTCTAATAAAACATAATCCAGTGTTAAAAATAAAATGCTTTCGAGGTGAAAATGAAATCGGTAATTTAATATAATTTTATATTTTAAGCGATTTAATGTTCATTATCATGCATAAATATTTATCGTCGATTTAACCCATTTCTAAAAAACTCTAATGAAACATAATTCAGTGTTAAAAATAAAATGCTTTCAAGGGTTGACACTCACTCTGTTTCAACATCAAACAGAAAAGAGATGTATTCTTATCTTACAAAATTTCGTCTTCTTTTTTTTTGTACCAGTTGAAAGTTTTTCTTTTTCTTTTTTTTTTTGCTTCTACCCATAAGAAGATGAATAGATTTCGAGAACTTCTTCTTCCAGTCGACCAGCTTGACGACTGAGCCTCGTATCTCGGAACGACTTTTTCGTATGAATTAAAGACACGTGTAGCATAATTTAATGAGAACGTGTATGTGCTAGTGGTTGAATGCCAGCTACGTGTAGCGCTTGAAAGATCGAGGTAAGGATCGATCGATCGATCGCTGCTGCGTACTTTTGCCGTTATGTTGGCTCACCGTATCTTTTCCGATGGTACCTACTATACGTACTAGGCATTTAGTATTATAGCCAGAGATAGAGAGGCGAATCGAATCACCCGGAAGAGCGTGCGAGTGCGACGGGCGACTAACAGCACTGCCTATGGTGATGCGGATACCCTCCACATGGGCCGTAAGGTCAACGAGCCTCAGATACTCACACGCATCTATACTCATCCGTCCCTTCGTCTTATAGGCCGTATAACTAAATGTAGCCTATAATGCCGAGGATCTTTCGTTAAAAGTCGGGCTACGTCGTAACGATAACCGAATATTCCCGCTTCCCCCACTTTTTGTGAAGAGTCAGTGAGCGGCTTGCCACCACCTTTCCGGTACCAATGGATTTTTCCATGGGCTTTTTTTTTTTAATCAAAGTTGTTCTGAATGCATCCAAAAAAATTTAGATCGGGTCTTCGCCCTTTTTCGGGTTTAAAACAGAACGCGTTTATCCTTTAACGACAAACGCATATTGATATTAAAAATATAATTTTAAAAAATGATTTTTTCAAATTCAAACTGGAGAAAAACCAAAAATATGGAAACTCAAGTTTTTCTATTTTAACGTGAGAATGAATTTTTCTTTGGAGACAATCAAAATTGTGGGATGCGATGATTTTTCAAATTTTTCTAGATTCATTTTTATGTAAATAAAAAATGTATTTTTTTTGGAATCAAAGTTGTTCAGAATTCATCTAAAAAAATTTAGATCGCATCTTCACCCTTTTTCGGGTTTAATACAGAACGCGTTTATCCTCTAACGACAAACGCATATTGATATTAAAAATATAATTTACGAAAATGATTTTTCCAATTCAAACTGGAGAAAAACCAAAAATATGGAAACTCAAGTTTTTCTATTTTAACGTGAGAATGAATTTTTCTTTGGAGACAATCAAAATTGTGGGATGCGATGATTTTTCAAATTTTTCTAGATTCGTTTTTATGTAAATAAAAAATGTAAGGTATTTTTTAGTATGACAAGTAAAAAGATATATATTGATGCTAAATATACAATTTCATTAATAATCTCGGAAATATCTATTTCGTGATTAAATACATTATTTTGATTTATGGATTTGTTTAAAAACACTATAGTTGTACTATGCAAGAACTATACGAGATTGCGGAGAATTGGCTCAGAGTCCTCTATGATAGAACACTCCAAGTCCGGCGAGTCGAGAAGAAATTTGAAAGTCGGAGAAAGTGCAGTCCGCTCGTTGCGTGGCTCCCGGCCAACCTGTGCCTCTCTCCTTCTATCCCTTCCCCTCTTATTACTTGCTCTTTACCTCGCCAGGAACTCTCGCTGCGCTCGTCGTCACACCGAGAATTATCATAGCTCATATTATGCTTCCTAGCGTAGAATACCGGGCAATGAATCAACACTTGCCGGTGATAAATTCGCACCTGTAACACAATTAATTTAAATCCTCCAGTCGTACAGTTAAAAGCTGGAAGGCAAAAGATTTTCTGTAGTCTACTAAACCATAACTGTTTTCTATAATCATTATTCGCATTCTGTTATTATTTTTAACACTGTTAATTATTTCGTATTTTTATATTTTTTATATTCAAGTTTATTTTTAACGCAACATTTTTACACCTGTAACACATTTAATCAAAATCCTCCAGTCGTTCAGTTAAAAGCTGGAACGCAAAAGATTTTCTGTAGTCTACTAAACCATAACTGTTTTATATAATCATTATTCGCATTCTGTGATTATTTTTATCACTGTTAATTATTTCATATTTTTATATTTTTTATATTCACGTTTATTTTTAACGCAACATTTTTACACCTGTAACACATTTAATCAAAATCCTCCAGTCGTTCAGTTAAAAGCTGGAACGCAAAAGATTTTCTGTAGTTTACTAAACCATAACTGTTTTATATAATCAGTATTCGCATTCGACTATTATTTTTAACACTGTTCATTATTTAAATTTTTATATTTTTTAAATTTATATTTATTTTTTTGCAGCAACATTTATTACTACCCTACCATACAATATATTTTTAACAGCCACAGCAAGTGTCTTTTTAAAAATACTTTATATTTAAGGTATTCATTATTTTATAAATAGATTATCTTATTTCGTCATTACAGATTTATGTTATATACATATATTTGTGATTTACTAAATAAATCTCTTCAGTAACTTAATCATTTACTTGGAAACATTTTGATCATATTAATGCAACGTATTACAATCAATCACATATTTTATTTCGCTACTTTAAAATATATTATTTAGTTCATTCATCGCAATATATTGTTATCAAAGATACTTGAATCAATTTCCGGTTTTCAAGTAAATTGATATTCAATTGTATTTTTCTCTCTGTGTATATGGATATTTTGTAATAAATATGTAAATACGCGATAGTTATTGACTGTGATATAATTTGGTTACTCAGTATAACGAGTTTCCTTGCGGTTATCGAGATGCACTTTGTCGTCACGAGTCTGCCGGGGATGCTGGTGTATGCTAAATCGATTTTGTAATTGCTCGGAGCGACTTGGTCGCACCACGAGAGTGCGGAGAGCAAGAGAGAGAGAGAGAGAAAGAGAGAGGATAGCCAAGGGGATCGAATGTGCGGTCATGGATTTGCGGGTGGTTCGCGTTGGCTTGGTGGCTGCTGGCAGAGCAGCTGGACACACGAAACCGCACACCGGGGTCCGGCTTTCGGTCACTCGCACCCTCCTCCTTCGTCCTCGAGTCTCCTTCGCTTTTCGATATCGGGTTACCAACCTGAAGGCGACGATGTCGTCGAAGGAACGGCACGCGATATTTATTGGCTTGCATCCTGACGACATATAGATGCTTAACTTCGTACCGAGAGCACAATTGATATTATTTCACGGTTATTACATAAGATATCAATTTTTCGTCGGTACAATTAAAACTGCACCTGAAATTCTGAATTTGAAAAATTCGAATAAAAATAAAAATACCAAATTAATACAAGTATAATATAAAATGAATAAATAGGTTCGTTTTATTTTATATTTATTGTATTAATTTAGCTTTTTTTAAAGGAAAATATTTAATGATTTCGAAATTAACGAATTTGGATAAAATTGAATGCATCTAAATTGTAGATAATATTTTTGACAATAATTGATTTTTTTATTAATTTAATTTATAATACGCTTCATGCCATTTATGAGATCGATTTTTTATGGTTTTGCACACATAATAATATTTATTTTTAATAAATAAATAGGTACACATTAGTTTCCATTTCGAATCGGTTTAAACTGAAGGTAATAATAGGTTAATCTAAAGATTTTTTTAAAGGAAAATATTAAATAATTTCGAAATTAACGCATTTGGATAAAATTGAATGCATCTAAATTGTAGATAATATTTTTGACAATAATAGGTTTTTTTTTAAATTTAATTTATAATGCGCCTCTTGCCATTTATGAGATCGAATTTTTATGGCTTTGCACCCATAATAATATTTATTTTTAATAAATAAATAGGTACACATTAGTTTCCATTTTGAATCGGTTTAACCTGAAGGTAATAATAGGTTAATCTAAATTCATTGGCAATACATAAAGTAGAGGTTGCAAAAAAATTCGATAAAAACAAGTTTTCATTGCAACGGCAAAATATTTATTCTCGTTAAATAAACAGGGTATTTTTATTCATTCATATTTACAAATATTTCTAGAAAAATAATCTCTTTTAGTTAAATGGTAAACCACCGTTAAATGTAAAATAATAATAATAATAATAATAAAATGTGATCATATGCTATCAATAATAATTACGCTTACCGAAACAATGAATAAAAAAAGAACATACGATCATCAGCTAAAGTGTAGGTAGATGAATTAATGAGTATGAGTCCCGATTTTCGTAACGCCCACTACGTCGATACATGAACGTAGATCAGCTCCTGAATAGTCGGTCAATGTTTTATTTTTTTGAATTTTTTTATTGGCTTTAAAGCGTTTATTAGATTGTAGTATGAGCTGGTAAATCCAGATGCTTCGAGTACATTGAATTGCGTTGCTCTTCGGTTAATGCACGTGCACTCTGAGCTGTTGGTTTTGCTGTTCGTACTCGAGCGAACGGTAATTGCACGAGTGCTGCCTTCGGCTGTATATTCATACCAGAGGTCCACCATAATATACATATACGGGGGATTCCAAGCCAACTCGATGAATGCCTGATCCTTCATGTTTTTAATTGAACTTAATTCTATTTTACAGGTTTTTATCGCAACGACCAAGAATGTTAAATGAGAAAAAAAACTCCATAACAAAAAAAAAAATTGAAAAAAATCTCAACAATTAAAATTTTTTAAAATTTATTTCATAAACAAAATATCAAAGTGCTTATCCTTTGACGTTTTCTTTTTTCGACGTTTTCAATGAAGAAATGCGTTAGTATTTATTTGTATACAGAGTTGTAAATCTCTAATTCTTCTAGAAATATAGTTGGTGATATAATTGGCTTCGTGATTACATTTCCATAAAATTAACATGTGGCGATTATAATATGATGTTTAAACTTTTGAATAGCTGCAAAAAATGTTCATTTTCAGTTCAATTTCATGGTAATCTTCTTGAAAAAATTGAGAAAAACAGTTAATGCATTACGAAAATAATGGGGGGTTGTACTTTTCCATTTCTTCCGCATTTTTTCCCAAGGCTTGATTGAAGATGAGATTTTATTTCAGGTGTATAAAAGTTCACATTTAATTTCATAAAAACTGCAGGTTGTTGTTGCGAAATCATGACTGCAAAACGAATTGTACTTTAAACTTTAATTCTTTAAGTAATGTGGCTTTACAACACGGTTCGTTTAGAAGGTTTTATTCCAAGCAAATTATAGAATAATTTTGTTTTTCTACATCTTAATGTATACTGAAATTATATGTTGAATTTAAAATAAAAATAGTATTTAAAACATTCATGAATATTATTGTTAATAATTAAATCACTGAATTGCCAGAAAAAATAAAAAAGATTATTTTCTTTTTGGAAATTAAGTCTAATTAAGAGTATGAAGGTTCAGACGTTCATCGAGTTGGACTGAAATACTCCATATATATATGTATATAACATGTCTCGTTTCGCTGTCGAGTCAACGGCAGCAATAATAAAGGATAAAAGTAACAAAGCTAAAGTGGGAGAGAGAAATATAGCGACAGAAGGAAAATACGAAGAAGCTCGCGGGTGCGAGATGTTGTTGCGTATAATGTTTGTGCGCACGAGGATGTACAGAGGTAATGGGAAAATAATGACGAGTGCGCAAACTCGCATAGCAAACCTTGCACACACTTTACCTTTTTATTATTATTTCTTTTTTCTTGAGAGCAGTTGATCTCGTTTTCCGATCTCTTGGTCTTATTATTGCGGGAGAGAAGGAGAAGGAAGTAACGAGATAGAGATATAGCCGAGATAAAGAGGGCCCGGCGGTTAATGAGGTAAAAAACGCTCTCACAGATGTCTTATATTTGCGAATATTAGAATTATTCTCTGGCTGGAAATATTTTTTTTTATGGAGTGAAAATAAAGAGCGTGTATTGACAAATTTTTTTAAGTCGCTAAGGAAATTTATTTTTCAAATTTTCAGAACTATTAAAGTGAACATCAAATAGAATTTTTTAAAAAAATTGCTACATTTTTACTAATATATACAGGGAAAAAATCGAATTATTATATCGGAAATTCAACAGAAAAAAAACCATATTTTTAAAGAAAGTTTATTTGAAACTACATATGTTATTAATATAATGAAACGAGAGGGAAAACTGCAAAGAAAAACTCGTTGGTATTACGCTTTTTGTATCTCTTCGTGTTTTGTTTTATTTGCAAAGTTAAAATAATCTTCTGGCTGGGAATATAAAATAGCGTTATTCTTTTATGAAGGAAAAATAAAGCGTGTATGAATCGTGATGTTGAGGAAATATATATTGACTGACTCTTGTGTTTACTTAGTTGGGTTAACAGTCTTGAGGTTATAACTACTTGTGTGTTTGCCTATTTTAAGTGCGTATTACGGAGGGAATTGACTTTATTTTCGACGTTTACGATTTTCTGCGAACTTAATTTTTTTTAAACACTGTAACTCATGGTTTTTGTTTTTTTAATATTTTTCCAGGGTACCGTGGTACTGACTAAACGCATTGACGATCTGCGACTATCCGAATCACGGAAAAGCCCTCGACTCGCCGATCAAGACACTGATTTTGCTAGACTCGCTGATATGGGCAGCGACAGAAAACGCTCAGCTTCGCATTCGATCGATGTACCACACGTGCCTGGGTAAGTCGCAATTTCTATTTTAAACTAGTTAAATTTGTTAGCAGATTAAACACAAGACAAAAATATGACACTGTCACTTTTTAGTCGAAATCGTTTTTTTTTCCTTCTCCCATTATCACAGATTTAACGAACGGCCACCGATTTGACAAAAAAACGGGTTTATCGGTGAAAAAAATCTCATGCAAAACCCCATGTGACTGATGGTTTTTCAGACACGTAAAAAATTCTCATCTGATTAATGGTCTTTTGGCCAGATAAAAAAATCTCCAGACGCACAATTTTTTAAGAATAGAGAATATAAAAAATATATTTAAAATCTTTGCATCTTATACTTGGATCTGAAATTTGTTGACAATTTTTAATATAATTTTTCTACCGTTAAAAAAAAACAAATAAAATACGCTTTGTTTATCTGAAATCGGTAGAACCTTTTCTAAAGCATAAAATAAATCGAAATTTTAGATTAAAGTCATAATATTTTAGAGTCTTACTATAGAGGACTTTGATAATATGTGCACAAAAAGATTCGGCAGATCGACGGACGCAGCGTTAAAAAAATCCATAATCGACCCATTTTTGAAAAATCGAAGATATAAAAAATATATTTCTAATCTTTGCACCTTATATTTCGATCGAAAATTTGTTAATGATTTTGAATACTACACGGAGAAAATCGTTTTGCTTAAGTTACCAAATCTTTTGTCAAAACAGTGATAACATTACATTATTTGCTAGCCTAGCTAAAAAATTTGTCAGTCTTACAAATCTTCTTGTCATCGTAACAAATCTTTTCGCCAGGCTAGCAAATAATGTAATATTATCACTATTTTAACAAAAGATATTTGCCGGCTTAGCAAAACGATTTTCTCCGTGTATTTTGCTACCTTTAAAAAAAAACAAAATAAAAAGCGCCTTTTTGTGTGAAATCGGCAGAACCTTTTCCAAAGCATAAAAGAAATCGCAAATTCAGTTTAAAGCCATAAGATATTGTATTCCATAAAATCCACCTCCTTTTTGCCCTTTAGAGTCTTACTATAGTGTACATTGACAATATGTGCACAAAAAGGCCCAAGAGTTTTATTTTAGGGTCAGTTCGATGGACGTAACGCTTAAAAATTCAGGGATGGGGAGTAAAGTGAAAAGAGAATGATGGCTCAAAGCTTAGAGCGCTGCTGGGCTGACTCGAGCGGCGTTCGCTCTGTTGCCAGGAGGAAAATGGGGCAAGGGTGATGTAGGGGGTGCGGGCTCCGTGTATAGGAGCGTGGAAGCGGGGATAGAAGTAAAAGAAAACGCGGTGGTGATGGTGCCTGTGGCTGGGATCGTCGTGCCGCCGGCACCACCGCTGCCGCCGCCGCCGTTACGTCGGTTCTGGCTCGACGAACCGTGAACGCTACTACCACCCTTAAGCTCGCACACCTGTCTCGCTTTTCGCGAGACTCGCACCGTCACCCTCTATGTACTTCTCACTCTGTGTGAAGCTAACGCTTCTCCTACTCGTCTCGAGGCACACGAGCGCGAGAAATAAACTTGACGAAATATCGTAGACACGTTTAGGATAAAGGACAGAGGTGAAGGGACGACCTCCGAGTCCCGTGCACCCGTTGATCCGTAGACTAATTCTATAGAAGCTTATGTACCTTATAAGGGACCTGTGCAGCCCTTGATTGTCAAGGATCCCTTGGATCTTTAGAACCTAACTCACGGACCTTTAAATCTCAAAATTGGCCCTTTAATTTTTGTAAATACCTGAGATGATTTTTCGAATTTCAAACATGCACTTTAGTGTATTTATTTATCCTATTTTTAAATTATTATTAATTGCTTATAATAAGTCCTGAAATTTTTTTCATTTGTTGCAATGAATTTGAAATATATTGTGAAGTATATTGTAAAAAGCAAATATGTAACGTGCAATGACTCACGGACCTTTAAATCTCAAAATTGGCCCTTTAATTTTTGTAAATACCTGAAATCATTTTCCGAATTTCAAAACAAGCACTTTGTTGTATTTATTTATCCTATTATAAAATTATTATTAATTGCTTATATTAGGTCGCGAAATTTATTTTATTTGTTGCAATACATCTTTTTGTGAAATATATTGTATAAAGCAAATATAACGTGCAATGAGTAACGACGAAAATATAGCGAAGGTTAAGTTTTGTTTGTTGTTTGTAATTTGTACTAACTTGTACAAGGCTTTGATGCAAAAAAAAAAGTGGATAAAGATATGTGACTTTTATTAAATATTCCATAATAAATTAATTACTGACAGAAATAAGGAGAAATTGCGTATTTGAATGGAACGAAAAATTACCATCTCTGATAGGCTTCGAATTTTTTACATTATTTTACGCGAGATTGAGGTGCACATGAAATAAGAAAATAAAGTTGCTTCTATAAATATATACAGTAAAAGAAAAGATTATAATATCGGGAATTCAAAAATTATAGAAATTGAAAAAAAAATTAAAATACCAGGGAAAATTAATTTACACCCGAATTATATAATTAATTTAATGAAATAAAAGTCACTTTAAAGAAACACATGGTTTAAGATTTTCTTACAGAAAGCAAAGAATAATTTATCCCAATTTTAAGCCTGCTAAAAAATTCAACAAAAAACTTTCCACATTATACATTTTCTAAAATAAAAATCACTAAGTCTATATGAAAGCAAACTATTTTCGACGACATAGAAACCCGAAAAAAAAACTCGTTCCACCAGTTACTTCCCCCACGAGCGTGTGTTCTTTTCTTCAGAAATTCGAGGGGTGCGCAGGTCTTTCACGACCAGAAGAAAACACTGCAGGTGCGTACACAGTGCGTGTCTAAGGTGGACCCTAAATAAAAGATCAAGTCAAGTAATTTTATACGATTGTTCCATTCACAAGTCCAACCCCAAGACAAATGCCTGGTGAAAATACCCTTCCCATTTATTTTTACTCCCGCTTAATTCGTCAAGAATGATTATACTCCCAACTATAATCAGCGAATAATTAATATTTCATAATTTTATATCTGTCCAATTTATTTATTAATCAAATTCTTTTTTCACTCAGCAGTTTTTAAATTATCTACACTGTTACAAATATTTTGAAAATTAATATATGTATTGGAAGTTTTTTTGCAGATACGGTATATTAAATTTCATTTATTATACAGATATGTTATACTCCCGACTATAATCCGCGAATAATTAATATTTCACAATTTTATATCTATCCAATTTATTTATTAATCAAACTCTTTTTTCACGCCGCAGTTTTCAAATTAACTACAATGTTAAAAATATTTTGAAAATTAATATATGTATTGAAAGTTCTTTTGCAGATACGGTATATTAAATTTCATTTATTATACAGATATGTTGCAAAATTCCAATAATTATATTATAAACACAACTTTTATAAAGTGTTTAGTATACTGTATATTAATTTTACAACAATTTTTTTGTATATTAATTAATATTTGTAGATTAAATTTAATATACGCGTATCCGCAAAAAAACTTCCAATACTTTATATTAATTTTCATACCAAAATTTCTAACAGTGTAACGTAAGAGCATAATGGGATATTTTTTCCTGCAGGAGAATTCACCGGTGATTCTTCTCACAAAAAAAAAGAAAGAAAAAAAAAGGAACCGGCTGCACGTGAAAATAGAAGAAGTTTCTTGTGAGGCCAGCGGCTTTTTCTCCCCAACCATTTTCCCTTTTATCTATCTGCGGGCATCAGTTCGTCTCGTTCATCGGACCCTTCGAAGGATCTGTGTCTGGCTGACTGCCGCATACCACGTCAGGGTTCAGGTCAGCCCTTAAAGCCCGTCTCCTTGAGGGGATAAATATTCCCTGGCGTGTTTCGACCCTTCGGAAATTTTTTCGAGGATATAACAGGCAACCAAGACACACGCAGGCGCGTTAGTGAGGCTCGAGGGTCGGAAACCTTGTCTGCAACCAATAACTCGAAAGCAGCAACGAAACTCCCCAGCACGATACCGCAGCATATTTCTTTTCTTTCCTATCTATCCTTCTTTGTCGAAACTGAAATTGTCTTTCTCTATCAAATAGGCGTTGTTAACGTCGTGGACAAGAGTTCTTATTCGGCAGCCCATATACTTACTGGCTTTTCTCACGAAGGTCGTGCAAAGAATTCTCGTTTATATACGTCGCAGGTATACGTTAAGGTGTTGGAGGCAAGAAAGTGCCTCTTTTGTACGAGGAAATAGCAGCCGTCGGGGGGCCGGGTCGCTTACCTGTCTCGCACCTGGCCCCGCGTGGTCTTTACGACCTGCCTCAACCGAAACCCCATCGGATTGAGGAGACTAGACGAGACTGAGCCATGAACTTTAAATTCTCGCCGGTTTTTAAAAAGACCCGCTTCTCTCCACTCCTTATGTCTCCTTTTAACGATAAAATTTCCAAAGTTTTTTGACGTTTGGTTGAGTGATGAGACGATGTGAGGGTCGGTTACAAAATTTACACTGTGGCTGGTCTTTTTGTTTTTTTTTTAAGGACACTGTTCGTTTTTTAATGATAAAATCAGAAGCACTTCGAAGTTTCTTTGGGGCTGCTTTGGAGGTTAATTGGGTATGAGGAGAAAATACTATATGAGGCTCAGTTTTTTTTAATCTCACGGTTTCTTTTTTTTTTGTATCTTTTTTTCAACGATGAGACTTCAACGTTTCGTTGTGGTTGCTTTGGAGATAAATTGAGTAAGAGTGAAGAGATTATATGAGACTCAGCCACATTGTCTCCTTCTTATTTCTTTTTTTAACGACAACATTTCCAAAGTTGTTTGACGTTTGGTTCAGTGAAGAGACGATATGACACTCAGTTTCAAATTTACACTGTGGCTGGTCTTTTTGTTTTTTTTTTTTTTTAATGCCACTGTTCCTTTTTTTAACAATAAAATCAGAAGCACTTCGAAGTTTCTTTGGGGCTGCTGGAAATTAATTGGGTATGAGGAGAAACTACTATATGAGGCTCAGTTACAAACTTCAATTCTTGGCTGGTTTTTTTTTAATCTCACGGTTTCTTTTTTTTTGTATTATTTTTTCAACGATGAGACTTCAACATTTCATTGTGGTTGCTTTGAAGATAAATTGAGTAAGAGTGAAGTATATGAGGCTCAGCCACATTGTCTCCTTCTTATTTCTTTTTTTAACGACAACATTTCCAAAGTTGTTTGACGTTTGGTTGAGGCTGCTTTCAAGAGTAATTTCGTATGAAAAGAAGAAGAGGCTCATATCTAACTACATGAGGCACAGTTATGAAATTCTGGTTGGATATCATGAAATCTCATTCATCCCCAAATTTTTTTTTATTTTTTTGATAAATCCGAAGCATCCAAACGTTTAGTTGATGCTGCACTCGAGATTAATTGGCTATGTAAAACACCTTTAATGCTTAATAGTGAAATCACATAATTATATTACGTGGAGGGTCGTATCCATAATATTATGGTACCTTAATCGATTCCCTCGCGGGCTCGGCGCTCTCCATGATCAGCGATCGTCGAGCCGCCTGCACCTGGGAGCGATTTAAACTTTATTCCTGTACGTAGTAGCTGATACTCTTGCAGGATCCACAGTAGAATGGGTTTCGTATACATACTATACGTATCTAACTGCTGAGAGTATCCTCGGGATTTCTCGATCGGTTAGGCCGCACCTGCGACCTCGAGAGACCCTCTCCATCTCTCCCTTCTGTATATCTATTTTTCTATCTCACTGTGCTCAACCGGGATGGCAGAGAATGGGAGGATGTGAACGATGCAGTCAGCAGCCGTAACTGTGGACATAATACGAGGACAATGCCGGTTACCTAAAAGAGAATTCGTATATTTATCTCAATGATATTATTGAAATTCTTTTCAAACCAAAAACATTTTTTAATAAATCCAAAGAAATTTTAAAATATCATACGAAACATTATTCCAATAATTGTAGAAATATCTCTGGAATTAAAAAGATTTATTTTGTTCAAATAAAAATAGTTTTGCTATTTTTCTTCAGTCTTATTGTTATTATTATCTTATCATTTTTTTATCCAATTAATGCTATTTTTGAGAAAACTATTCGAACTATTCCATCCCAATAATTATGGAAAATAATTTTAATAGGGTGATTATTTTTCGTTAGTATCATTATTGTTATCTTACGAAATATCTATTAATTTTTTTTACGCTTGGCATCAGACATAATTGTAATAAGTATAATTAGAATGAAAAATGAAGAGTAGAAAAAAAGTCTTATTATTATTATCTTATACTTTTTTTTCGAATCAATGCTATTTTTTATATAACCATTCAAATTTTTATTTCATCTGAATAATTATGAAAAATAATTTAATTAGAGTGACTATTTTTGTTTAGAATCATTATTTTTACCTTACAAAATATTGATTAATAATTTATTTAGGTTAGTAATTTGGCGCCAAAAATATTGATTAATTATTTATTTAGGTTAGTAGTTTGGCGCCAAAAATATTAATTAATTATTTATTTAGGTTAGTAATTTGGCGCCAAAAATATTGCTTAATTATTTATTTAGGTTAGTAATTTGGCGCCAAAAATATTGATTAATTTTTGTTTTTTTTTATAGTCAGACTATAATTAGAATGAAAAATGAAGGCTAGAGAAAAAGTCTCATGTTCACGAAAGAGCTACGAGAGGACTCGTGCAGCGCCTAATTGGCTTTCCAACGCTTACGTACAGCGTCGTACCGGCTTATAAACCAGGAACTTTTGAACGTCGTGCTATGAGAGAATTCGATGCGCTCGTTGCTCTCGACTTACGATTTCGGCCGGGAAAAAGAGAAAAATTAGCGTGGCGTAACAGCAACATCGTGTACCGTACTACATTCTCTGTATTCGTTATTCTCTACTATAATTCCCGTGAACGCGTAATTGCTCAGCTTACGTGCAAACCGACATTGCATATGCGGACGCACGACGCGAGAAATTTTATGGAAATTGAAATGTACGAGCGGAGCTAAGTCCATACTCCTACGCGTCACACGCACTATCACACGGATACAGTGCGAGTTAACCGTAAATAGAATCATTTTTAAATAGAGACATTATACGGTAAAACATTGATTATAATACCGCTTTCTATCGCTCTCATCTAATGCCTAGAAATGCATTTATCATATTGTGAAAAAATGCTTGAAATATTTATTCAGTATTTTTATACAGATTTTTTTCAACCCGAGATTTTTTTTAGTAATCTCTTAATCAGAAAAACCAACATGTATAAACTATATTTTTGTTTTTAGAAATTGTTATTAGTAATTTTACGAATTAGTGAAGTTACTATTATGATATTACTAAATTTTACTAATTACTAGCATTACTATTAGTTACTAAAAATATTAGTTTTTTATTTATTCAAATAAAAATTCCTAAGCGAATTTATTTTTTTCAACTTCAAGCTATTTTTTCATCTCTTTTACGATTAAAAAAAATTACAACATACCAATTTTTTAAATATACGATAAATAAAATTACAACATACCAATTTTTAAAATATAAACTAACAGAAATTTCGTTGTGAAAAATGCAGAGACAAAACATACAAAAATGATTTATATCAGAATAAATAGATTGAGAAAATTACTTTCTCTCAACAAAAAAAAAATCCTGTACAATTCATGAAATTTGTATGGGAGTTAATTTGTTAGTAATATGTTTAGTGGAAGTATGGGGAATCTATTACTGTCTAATTTGTAAATACAGTAGGCGGTATTCATTAGTGCGGTACGAGGATTCGTTGCCCGCACCTACACGTTTCTGGTTTCAATGTGTTGTTCGTGTTACGTCAGTGTAATAGCTCGGCGGTCGCGCGCGCATAGAGATAGAGAGAGAAGTACGAGAGCGCTGCGCAGAGGACGAGCAGTACAACTCCACCCGATTTCGAAGCGACTCGAGGCGTGTCAGGGACGTCGCGCGCAACGACGACGAGCCTTGTCAGCCATCGCACCAGCTGCTGGAGAAAACTCGTTCTCCACGGTTGCATTCTATACTTCAAGTATGAACGCGACAATGCGTTCCACGACAAACTGACCACGATGACCCAGAAATGTACGCCCGATTCAAGTTGCCGCGAAGACGATTCAGCAACGTCTCGCACTGTTTTTTTTACATATAAACTAGAAACGAAGGTCGTATGCGACTGCCCGATGCGCTAGCGCTTTTTCTGTACACTCGCCCGCGGCTCCAAGGAAAGAGAAAGCGAGAATGCGGTAAAGAGAGTTTATCTCTTTGCAAACGCTAAGTGAAATGCTTAGTGCGCCAGTTATTGGCACGTCAAGGATTTAAATAGCTGGTTTCAAGATTTTATATCGAAATACGCTGAGCAATTATAAATTATGCTGATTAAATTATTATTATATTTATTATAATTCATTAATCTATTATTATAATAATAGTAATGATATAAATTATTATTGAAATTATGCTGATTAATGTTATCAGCTGTTATTAATAGAGCTTTAGTTACAAATTCTTAATGTATAAGCATAATTTTTGGCACAAACAATTTAAGTAATTGTAGAATCGTTACTACTTTTTTTTTGCATAACTTTTATGTCGATTTTCCATATTGGGAATTTAATATTTATTTTACAGACGGAATTCAATATTTATTCTACGACGATTTCCCATGTAGATAATTACAAATTGCATAATTTTCTCTTTTTTTTCAGTGTATGAGAATATTTTCCAAACATAACAAAAATAATTTATTACATATACTAAGAATAATTGTATGCCTGAAACATAAAATCGAGAGTGCAATATGGATCGATCTAAAAGTGTTGAGCAAAAAAGAAACAAATTCTGCAGACATTATTGATGCCCAAAATGATTTTTCACCTCGTCAATTTTATTTACTTCAGAGACCCAAAAATACTGTTGAAGATACAATATTCTGACTGTCTATTTACGATCTCTGCAGCGCAACAAATAAATAAGCTCTCGAATACAACGTCCGTTTTCTCGGAGACTACATTTCAAGAATAGAAGCAGATCGGAATTCGTGAGATTCGATGACGCCCCGAGTATAGCGGGTAAAAGGAGAGAATCTGTTTCTGGCATGAAGCGAAGGATGTTGTGGCATCGATGAGAGCAACGCGGGGAGATGAACGGTGGAGGTGATAGTAGTAGGCAGCATAGTAAGCGCGTCATCGTGACGAGAGAGCGCACTGAGTCAGTAGGTTAAAGCTTGCGTAATTTCGGCCGGCATCGTAGAGGAGACTACACGAGTATATATATTCGAGCGATGCTCAGAGCAGCCGCAACCGAGAGAAGTCGACGCCATGCCGCGCTGTATATACGCGAAAGCAAAGCAAAGCAGAGCAACGAAGCAAAGCAAACGAGAATCTCGAGCGCGCGCGCGCGCGCGCGTATCGCGCGCCCCCGCGAGCTACGTGGGGATCGACTCTTCGCCGGCCGGCCGGCTTGTGGAATTGGGTCAATCAATACCGCCTCCGTATATGGGTCAGGTGCACTACAACGCGCGGCGCGTTGTGTATATTCGCCCCGCGAGAGAATAGCTACCGAGCTAGCAGCGAGCCACCCCTCGCTTCTCGGCCTTCGACGTCGTATGCACCTTTGGTTCGCGTATCAAGTACATCCCAACGCTCAATATATTCCCATACGCCCCATATGCTTGCATATATATATATATATATATATATATATATATATATAATGTGAAATAAATATTTCACGAATAATTGTATACATTCACAGAGAAAAATCATTTGCTAGCATAGGGACAGCAAACTTTATTTGTTAGCCTAACAAATAATTTTGCTGGCCTAGCAAATTTTTTGACAAACCTAGTAAATAATTGTTGTTAGGCAAAGAAATAAGGCTTTGCTGTCACTATATTAGCAACTGGTTTGTTGATGCAACAAAAGTTTTTTCTCCGTGTTATTGCATATGTTGAAATATATCTCACACTGTTAAAAATGCAAGTAAAACGATATTAGATTTATGAATTCGGTATATGAATTCTCCATATTAATATACATACTTTTATTGTAAATTTGAGAATAGTATGAGAATTTTACGATACACGCAGAAAAAAAAATGAGTTGGGCATACTCAAAAACGTGGTTGCACGGACTCAATTTTCGATAGTCCATATAACCACGCATTTGTGAGTTGGGACAACTCATAAAATTGTTATAGTCACTAAATAAATCGTTCTACCAACTCATTTATAGCCAACTCATAAAATGGGAGTTGTCCCAGCCTTTTTTCTCCGTGTACTCGTATTTAAAAATTACAGTACGTAAGTATTGTCTGCTTATTTTTAATATACGAATATTTTATTTGTTAATGACTTCTGCATCTGAAAATTAATATACGGCATATGCATCTGTGCTTTATATACCTGTATATCAATTTGCCAACAAAATTTTTTTACAGCGCAGACATATGTTCATTTGGACGCCAAAAATAATTTTTGTACAAAAAATTCGATGATTTTGGAATATATTTGACTTTTGAATTTCATTTTTTGAGTAACCCCGAGACTGAAAAAATTATTCAACGTCTTATTACACTGAAATAATTATGAAAAATTAAAATTGTTTTACTTCCTTACCTTTCGTTGGAAATAATATTGTTATTTTATAAAATATTAAATAATAATATAATAGAAATAGAAGAAAGAAATAATCTCATGTACGCGATATAAGCTCAGCGCAGTTTAGGGTATTCTCAACACTGCACTCAATATATTCCCATAGCGTCGTCAACATACCACATGTGAAGAAAAAGGGCGGTTACCAAAATGGCTGACAATTTTCCCCCTTACATTTGTCATAGCACCTATAAACATTTTTCGCCCCGTAATATCCTGAGAGAACACGTCGCAGGGGACTGTCAGAACCAAAGGAATATCACCCTCCTATGTGATTCAACCGCACAATTTCGCAATGACTAACGAGCGAGAGTGCGAAAGACACACGCAGTTGCATACTCGAAGCACGCGCCTATATGACCGCACCGGCTCTTGATTGCCAGTAAACAACGAGGCTAAGGCCACAAGTTTCGGGTTTCGCGATGAGATTTCTAACCTCTTTTCATCCTCCTGATAATGTACTCACAGAAATTTAACAACAATGAGTGACAATTATTAATTCATGATACAAGTAATTATTTTTATGGTTTTAGAAACTTTCAACTATTAAATATATATAGTAATTATTAACTAGTTTTAGAATATATGGTAAATAAAAAAAATATATTTGTGGTTTTTTTCAACTTACTATTTACGGTCAACTAATTCCTGATTTAATTTCTTTATGCATTCAGAAAAATCGTGGTAGCCTCCTGGCAACTTTAAGTGACAATTATTAATTATTTTTCGAAGCCGGTAACTCCTTATTAATTTTTATTGGATTAATAATAATTAAAAAAAAATTATTTGCTATAGACTTTCAAATTATGTGAATATTTTTACGTGTATAGTCTAATTTCCTTTTTCTCTGACATTTAAAAATTGATTTTATTGTGAATAAAATGATAATTATCAATTGCCAACAAAATTTTGGCAATTAAATGATGAACGTTTTAAAAAATCTGTCGATCATTTTTATAGGCAAAGCCTCCAACTATTAAATTCTGTAACTACGTTTACAGAAATTATTATTTTATAATTATAATTTTTTAATTGTACTTCACATTTTTTTAAACAAGTCCACCCTTTTTTTACAGTCCGTGCAAATTGGTCTTTTCGAACAGAAATTACAATAGGTTTGAAAAATGAGTTTGGCATTTATCACATGCCAATAGAATAGTACTAGACACTTTGGAATCGGACGTGACGCGTCACCGAGACCATAAAACGATCGTTGCGAATAACCTCTGTCTCGTATTTACGCTGTGTACAGTGCAGAACCGACCTAGCCCAATCCGGACATTGCCAAACTCGGCGAATCCTTGAAAGTCCAAGAGGCACGCGAGTGCGTAACGCTATGAAGAGAAGTCGCCGTCAGGAGAGGGAAAAGGACAGTCTCTTGTGTTTGAACATACATATTATATATATACATATTGTTCGTATGTATATATGCGTTTAAACGGAGAGCTCGAAGGCTCGAGCAAGAGTGGAGGATAGAGACGGCGCGCACGCCTCGGAGAACGGCGCGAGCGACCCGTATACGACCTAGACACGAACCCCGGGGGCCTTGAGTCGAAAAAGTAGGTATATAGGTGGCCGAGAGTAGAGAGACGAGAGAATCGATTCTTCGATGTGTCTATAAGCTCTTGTTTTTTTTTTTTTCACTCCCTCTTCTTTTTCTCAACGATGGACAATCAGCTTCAATCTCCACAGACTATGCTTTAGAGTCGTTATTTCAATGAGGATCGCGAGACGAGAAAAAAAAACGCGTTTCGTACGCTTTACAAATCACTGAACGCTGTGAATTCGCGTCTGACTAGACGTCGTTAATCAATTTGACACGACGGGAGTGAGAACTTTTTTTCTGTTTCTTTTTTTTGAGAGAGTGCATAAATTTACAGTACTGATGACGAAATTTTCCCCTTAGGGGAAAAAATTTTTGTATTTTAAATGTATTTTGTTTATATCGTAATTGAATTGTATAATATTTTGATGAATATGGTGAATCTAATGGGACAATGTATTTTCTGTAAATGGCACATGCATTTGTTATGCGTTGTTATTTATTATATTTTGTCGACAACAGTTGTATGTATAGATCATTCCTCTAATTATCGATAAAATTTTACAGGATATTTAAAAAAACTGTCGAATTTTAGAACTCTACATTATTTTTTTCTAATTAATATGAATTAATTAATTTTTCGTGTCTAATATTTGGCAGATCGTCGCTTTAAATCTTAAAAAATTTTCAGCCAAATATAAAAATTAAGCGCACTGATTTCTATCCGCAACTGGTGGAATGAGCCATATAAATTATTAATTAACATGTGTATTATAGTTAAATGCATTTTTCTTGCGTTTATTTTTTTTTAGGGTCTCGAACACAGGCAAGTGTGAAAATCGCAAAATCCAAATAAACATACTGTAAAATTTTCAACCAAATATAAAAATTAAGCGCACTAATTTCCATCCGCAACTGGTGGAATTAATCAACATAGAAATTATTAATCAACATAGGAATTATGGTTAAATGCATTTTTCTTGCGTTTATTTTTTTTGTGGCGTCTCAAACACAAACACATGTGAAAATCGCAAAATCCAAGTAAACATACTGTAAAATTTTCAACCAAATATAAAAATTAAGCGCACTAATTTCCGTCCGCAACTGGTGGAATTAATCAGCATAGGAATTATTAACTAACATGGGTATTATGGTTAAATACATTTTTCTTGCGTTTATTTTTTTTTGTGGGGTCTCAAACACAGGCAAGTGTGAAAATTGCAAAATCCAAGTAAACATACTGTAAAATTTTCAACCAAATATAAAAATTAAGCGCACTAATTTCCGTCCGCAACTGGTGGAATTAATCAACATAGAAATTATTAATCAACATAGGAATTATGGTTAAATACATTTTTCCTGCGTTTATTTTTTTATGGGTCTCTCGAACACATGCAAGTGAGAAAATCCAAGACCAAATCTAGCGAGGGATGTATAGGAACGTCTATGGCGCGGCGTTCCCGCCTGATTCGTCGTTCGAAGCTCGTGGTTGTGAGTTTTACGCGGGGGGGGTGCAACGCGCGGATAGCGGACCGAAGGAGGGACGGGCGAAGAAAGAGAGGTGGAGGAGAGAAGCGAGGGAGAGTCACGGTAGGGGTGACAAATTGTGGGGTCGCTCGGTGCCAGGCTGGGCCAACGGATCGAGGTCGATCGATGCAGCTCTACTCGCTCGCTATGTAACCCTCATAGCGAACTCGGGGCCTAGATAAATAGGTCAACCCGCGTAGTATATAAGCGCCATCCTCTGTTCGTCTCTTTCACTCTCCATCTTTTCGTCTCTCTCTTTATCTCTATCTAATATATATTTAAGTTTAATATTCCAAGTTTATACTTTATTTTCATTGTTATCTCTGTTGTTATTTTAATTTTAATTCAAATTGTCACGATAATAATTCGATTTAATTTTTGTTATTGTAAACTTATTTACATCACTTTATTTTATTAATTTGTTTATTTTATTTTGTTATTATTTGAGAGCATTATTGCTTCAAATTGTTTGGCCCACTGTGCAGTTTGGTCATAATAAACACGTCTATCTATTTATCTATCTCTATTACTTCGTTCCTCTCTCTCTTTTTCTCTCTCTGTTCTTCCTGAATTTCGTGCCTCGTCGTCTGATTGCACTAAGCCGTTTCTTCGCTGCCCTCGTCTCGGCATGTAAGCTATTTATATTCAAAACACATCAGTCTGCGAATAAAAGACACCCTCCAGACCCTTAACGATTTAATCAAAAGGCGTCACGAAAGCCGTGTCGACATTTCAGTAATCCAAAGACACTTTTGAAGGGCAAAATGTGTTTTCAGCTCAAGGAAATATGAAACAGAAATTCGTGGAGGTTGAATTTTTTAATAACAAGAGCGTATGAAGTATTTCAATGAATGGAGGAATGTTCTATTCCTGGTTTCAATGAAATGAACGGTTCACAATGCAACACACAATCTAAAAAAAATGTAATATAGGATTTGGTTATTTAGAGTATCACGACGTAAAACTTGAAAAGATTTAATCAACAGGGGACAAAAGACTTTTCGTCAATTCAGCAATCCAATGACAGTTTAAAAGGCAAAATATGTGTTTTCAGTTCAAGGAAATATGAAAAGGAGGCAGAAATTCGTAATGTTTGGATTTTTAATAATAGACTACTTTATTTTTAATCACGTTAGCAATTAACGAATTTTTTGTTCCGGATTTTATGGAAATTTGCAGCAGAATAAAAAATATACTAGATCTACAGACTCAATTAATTTGAATTAAATAAAATTTGTAAAAAAAAACATGCAATCTGATTCAACTAAATGTCATTGGAATCGTTATTTAATACGATTCAAATAAACCCGTTAAACCAATTTCTTTGGGAATAAAAACTCCAACAACAATTGATTATTCTAAAAATATGCTTTAAAGAGCTCTTCATACACGGATCAAAAAAGTAGTTGGTAAAACAACTTTTTTTATGAGTTCGCTGTAAAGGAATTGTGGCAACCACTTCTTTAGTCCCACCAAGTAAATAAATGCTTATCACAATTCATTTATGGAGAACCCATAAAAAAGTAATTGTACCAACTACTCTTTTATCCTCCGTGTAGAACACCCAGAGAAATCCGCCTCAATGGGTTTATTTAAATCAAATATGGGATCTATTCCAATTAAATGAAATTTCACTTCAATCAAATAAACTTTATTAAAAATTAATACGCTTAATTTGTATGCAATAAATTGTATTTGCTCAAAATAAAATTCTATTAGGCCAGCCCTTAAATAAATATCTTCATCAAATAACAGGATTTTATTTTGAAATAGAATTTATGTCATTCAACCGAAACGTATTGATTTAAAGTAAATTTGATTTGATCGAGATGAAATTTTATTAATTAATCAAAAATAGAATCTATATTTGATTAAAATAAGCCCATCGAACCGATTCTCCGTGTAGAAACTAATTCTAAATTTATCGTTTTTATCAACTGAATGAGAATCGCTGAGTATCTTTATATATAGATCATACCGGTCGTGATGAGTGAAGAAAATTTCGTACGACGGGGTGAAAAACGGAAGGGGTGTGAGTTTTTCCAACCCAGCTAGAACGCCACCCGTGCTGTGAAGTGCGTCCACTACTTGTTGAGGAGAAAGCGCCGACTAGTTGAGGGGTGATGCTGCGCGGGAGGCTCTTTGTAGGTGAAAGGGGGTGGCCGTGAGGAGGAGAGGGTTGATGGTGGCGTCGGTGGCTATCGCTCGTGTACCACCTATATACAAGATAAAGGGGATGGTGAGGGGGAGGGAAGCGCGAGGTCGCCGGGGATGCCGAATGCTTCCTGGTCTTGGCTCGGTACGACCGGGAACCGCGGAAACTAGGACAATGGGTCGAGTAGTGTTGCCTCTCTCTCTCGTTTGCGAGTTCTCTCGGTCCGGCGTTTTGCTGCAACGGGCATAAAACGCCGCGCGCGCAGACACGTGCACCGACACACGTGCAACGAGGCTCCGGGTCGGCACGTGGCACTCGTCCGTGTGAGGACCGCCATATTCCTCGCCTTCTCTGCCTCCCCCTTCGCTCCCTCTTTCCCCTTTCCCCTTTCCCCTTTCCCTCCCTCCCACCTCCTTCTCCTTTACCTCTTGTTATCTTCTCTCTCTCTTTCATTTTCTCCGTTTCTCTTTTTGTCTCTGTCTATGTCACTTTTCTATCGCAGTCCTCCAGGTCTCCCGCGGATTTCTAGCTGAGTTCCACATCGCGCGACAACCAAAAATACAGCTCGACAGCCCATTTATAGAATCGTTTAAAGGGTATCCAATATTTCATTTGGATACGCATACGCGTGTTCGATAGAATTTTAACGACTCCTTGAGTGTATACTGCATTTTTGTAATAGGTGTTGCTGTGTGTATGTATACACATAACGAGGCAGTATCCTCGTTTGTTATACTAGCTTCCGTAACGAAGGCCACACTACGCTGAATATTCATCGAAACGAACCTTTGAGCGACGACCTTTCCTCGATACCCACTCAAAATGCCGCTCCCCTGCAGTTCACAAACTTTGGTTTATATGGACGTGGCCTCACGCGTTACATGCTTTCCTGCGTTTCCCAATATTGTAATTAACACCTCGCATGCTGGAAGAGAAAAGAAACGGTTTGGTTCGCTTTTCTCGTTAGACACTCTAAATTACGCTCCCTGCAAGGCGGAAATTTAGGTTTACTAATGTGGCCTTACAATCACGTGATTTTCTAAGTTTCTCAACATGAGGATCGCAACTCACATGTTCCACAGAAAAAAAAGCTATTTTTAATTTTTTTTTAGCGAGAGAATAGGTCCCGAATAAAATACCGCATTGGAATTCAAATATTTGTTGACACTGTAAACTGAATTTCGTTTGAAAATATCAGTCACTTCCAACATACTGAAATAAAAAATTATTAAATTTAAAAATAAAAAATTTGCGTATGAATTATAAAATTTATACATTTTTGGCTTCT